>CM022776.1:6544685-7197185 GCA_012411365.1 Ameiurus melas | reverse complement strand
ATAAAAAAAAATTTTTTTGTATATATTGATTTAAAAGTATTCATATTGTTGTGAAAATTTATACCATAATTCAAATCACAGTTTTATATTAATGTGCTCAGAAATACATGATCATTTCAGCAGTAACTTTGACAGAGACGTATATGGCAGACAATTTACATAATTTAAGTCTAATAATATATGGATTAAAAACATGTTATTTAACAAAATAAAACATATAATCATTAATATAGTGAGGTTTGTTGGCATCTATTTTACACAAGTGTTACAGCACAGGGGTCTTCTCACTGTCATCATACTGTCTGGTTTCTTGGTAATATGACAAGCTGCTTCATTTGTCTTATTAAACTTAAGAGAGAGGGGGAAAAAATTATCCTGGTGAGTTTATAGCAGCTATAACATAAATGATTACTGGAACTAAGTTCCACAACATTAAATGTAACTGGTTAAAACATATGGCATGCCATTCATTAATAAATAAACACATTTGTAACCGTTGGAAAATCGTCCAACGTCAGCTTCACATTGGTCCGCATAACACCACCCCATTGTATTTCTTACTTAACTGACTGTTGCACAATTCTAAGAAAAACCAAAACACATGCTACTAGTCATTGGCTGGTTGCAGTGTCAGCGTCTTTTGGGTTGAGTGAAAATATTGAATACTTTTTAAAAGGATAACCCAAACATTTATCATTTTTGCTCACAAACCGACTCTCGTTGTTGAAATGCACATCTGTTAGCCAGCGGAATTTCAATCTAGTTACCATTAGTTAGTGATACCTGGCACATTCTATGAGGGACATTGTCTTGTTTCATAAGGATGTGTTCATGCTTGAAATATTATTGCAGTGAATAACATATTTAATGAAGGGGTCTGATAATGCACTGTGACATGAATGCATTTGTAGCTACATACTGCCATATTTATTTAAACGGTTTTGTTGTTAATTTACATAAATATGTGTTCTGCGTTAGATAGACAGCTAGCTATCTAACAGTGGCACAGCACCTCTTTTTTGCCTTCTAATAAGAAGGATACAGGGGCAAGAAAAAGTATGTGAACCTTTTGGAATTTCATGGTTTTCTGCATGAATTTGTCATAAAATGTGATCTGATCTTCATCTAAGTCAGGGGTATTAACAATGTGTCTAAAATAATAACACACAAAAAAATCTGATCTTTCATGTCTTTATTGAGAACAACCCCCCCAAAAAAACATCATAGTGCTTGTGGAAAAAGTATGTGAACCCTTGAGTTAATGACATCAAAAAAGCTAATTTTAGTCAGGTTTTAGCACACATGGAGTCTGGTTAAGAAAATGAGTTTGAAGGTGTGGACTACAGCTATTTTGACTGATAAAAACCCCTCAAATTTTTGGAATTTGCACTGCACAAGAAGCACATGCTTATGTGAGTCATGCCTCGCCAAAAAGAGCTTTCAGAGGATCCACAGTAAAGAATTGTTGATTTACATAAGGTTGGCAAGGGTTATAAAGTGATTTCAAAGACTTTAGAAATTCACCAGTCTACAGTTACAGACTGTTGCTACTCTACCAAGAATTGGGTGCCCAGTCAAAATGACACCAAGAGCACAGCAAAAAGAAACTGGCTAACACCTCTGTTCATGAGTCTACAAAACTTAAAACCTTGAACAAGCAGGGTATCGATGGCAGGACACTATGAAGGAGGCCACTGCTTACTAAAAAGAAAATTGCTGCATGCCTGAAGTTTGCAAAAGAGCACATCGACACTCTACAGTGGTATTGGCAAAATGTTTTGTGGACTGATGAGACTAAGATTGAACTATTTGGAAAAACCACACAGCACTACATCTGGTGTAGAAAGGGCACGGCATATCATCATGAATACAT
Organism: Ameiurus melas; assembly: GCA_012411365.1. Classification (NCBI taxonomy): domain Eukaryota; kingdom Metazoa; phylum Chordata; class Actinopteri; order Siluriformes; family Ictaluridae; genus Ameiurus; species Ameiurus melas. The sequence continues at coordinate 7,195,312 of CM022776.1, read as the reverse complement.
CATCCCAACTGTAAAGTATGGTGGAGGAAACTCAAGATTTGGGCCTGCTTTGCTGCATCAGGGCCTGGCCAGCTTTCAATCATTGAGGGGAAGATGAATTCCCAAGTGTATCAGACAATTCTTCAGGACAATGTGAGAATGTCTGTATGTCAGCTGAAACTGTGTAGAAGTTGGGTGCTGCAACTGGACAATGACCCAAAACACCGAGCAAGTCCACAATAGAATGGCTTCAGAAAAACAAAATCCGCCTTTTGGAGTGGCCAAGTCAGAGCCCAGACCTCAACCCAAAAAAGATGCGATGGAATGACTTGAAGAGAGCCACACACGTGAGGTGTCCAAAGAATATGACCGAGCTAAAGCAGTTCTACCAGGAAGAATGGGCTAAAATTCCACCTGAATTATGTGTAGGTCTGATCCACAGCTACAGGAAGTGTGGGTTGGTCAACCAGTTATTAATTCTAAGGGTTCACTTACTTTTTCCACTGCCATTTTGTAAGTTGAATGAGTGTGTTCAATAAAGACATGAGGGATCAGAATTTATTTTGTGTTATTATTTTAAACACATTAATTTTGTCAATGCCCTTGACTTAGATGAAGATCAGATCACATTTTATGACAAATTTATTCAGAAATCCATGAAATCCCCGTCTTGCACTTTCTGTTTGTAAAGTGAATCAAGAAAAACATAGATACCTTAAATGGTAAACACCATACATCTTTTTTTTTTTTTTTTTCTTCATAGTCTTTTTTCCCGGCCAAGTCTTTTGGTTTTTCTCATTATTCCCAAATACATACTGACAGGTGTATTAATTAAGCCCCCTAGGTGTGAATGTGTGTATGGTGGCCTGCGGCAGATTGGCATCCCATCCAATTTGTATTCCCAACTGATGCCCAGTATTCCTTGGATCTTGATTATTTCATTTCAAATCCACTGTGGAGGTGTACAGATGCAAAATGACGAAAATTGTGCCATTGTCCAAATACTTATGACATGACCGTGTGTGTATGTATGTGTATATATATATATATATATATATATATATATATATATATATATATATATATATATATATATATATATATATATATATATATATATATATATACACACACACACACACATACACCCCACGGAAATTGTTGGCTTTTTTGACATCCATCCATCCATCTTCAACCGCTTATTCCTTCTTCAGGGTCGCGGGCAACCTGGAGCCTATCCCAGGAAGCATTGGGCACAAGGCGGGGTACACCCTGGACAGGGTGCCAGTCCATCGCAGGGCACAATCACATACACATTCACACACCCATTCATACACTATGGACACTTTAGACACGACAATCAACCTACCATGCATGTCTTTGGACTGGGGGAGGAAATAGGAGAACCCGGAGGAAACCCCCGCAGCACGGGGAGAACATGCAAACGTGTGCGAATGTGCTAACCACTAAGCCACTGTGCGCCCCTATATTTATACATACACACACTAATATATATATATGTGTTTGTGTGTGGGGTGCCAGTCCATCACAGGGTTATAATATAATATAATATAATATAATATAATATAATATAATATAATATAATATAATATTGTAGCTCAATAGCAGTGTATGCATAGAAATCGCTGCATATAGACTCATTTTCCATGAAAATTTTATTTTTGGTCAAAACAACTAGACTTCACCATGCTGTTTTCAATGTCATCACACTGGTGTCATCTACAGGATGCTCAATCAATGTGTGAATGTCAGTTTGTACTAGTGGCCTGACTCGACTCAGCTACTGCAAACGCAAGAGATGAATTAAGTCAAAGTAGTAGTTTTATTCTTCCCAAACAAATACGAAAATCAGCATAGTTCACGTGGTATTTTGTTCCTCACTGTAATACGAAAGGCTGTTCAAAATGAAAACAACCTGATACAAATGCTGGCCTGTTCACCATTGTGTTCCTCCATCATGTGTGATAAATGGTTGAAGAAGTGGTCTGCTGCTAATGCTCACTACATTCAGCCTACAGAGCAATGTGGCAGCAGATAAGTTACCATGGAAACACCAAGTTCCTCCGCACTTGCAAATAAATCCTGCGCAGTTCAGTCTAGGCTGCATGTGCCCGGCCTGCTCGTACAGGCTGTAGAATGGGATTCAATTTCTGCAAATGATGGTCCTGCTCATATTAAAATGGCTTTCTCATGGGTTACGGAAGGAAAAAGGTTTTGTGCAAATGATTTATAGCTTAAAATGTTACAGGCAACACCTGAGGCTCTTTCAGTTTGCTATTAGACCAGAGAGCTAGTACACAATAAACGAAAATATACATCAAAGATAACTGCAATGGAAATGCTACATATAAAGATGCATTTTACTTGCCTTTATTTTATATAGTTGTTCATTTTATTAATTTCATCTTACTAGTAATTAATTCTTTTGGGATTGTATAGGAAGTCATCCTCCTCCTGCTCCTCCTCCTTATAATCATCATATACAAACGCCTGTAGTGTAGCATGTTATGTTTCATCTAGCAAATCATCAGAAAGCTTAAGTTCATTTTGAATTTATTGTGAAAGTAAGGCAAAAGTGCCATCCACCCAAAAACCAGTAAATATTATTTACTGAGAGACTGGTCTGAGTACTGCGAGAGAATGAACATTCTCTCATGTTCTCTCTAGATGTTGTCAAACCAGTAACACATAATAGATTTAACGTTTTAACCACGCTGAAAATGACTCACAAAGCTCACAGAACACCTTTATCCCTTGTCTCAAGTGAAAGGTCAGAGTGTTTGAACTTCACCACTAGGGGCCTCCCTCTTACCTCCTCACCTCTCAAACATCAAAGCAAAAAAAAATCTGAGCACTATGGTGGAGGTGGGTGGATAATAAGTGAAAGTCTGCAAACATTGTGGTTGTGCTTACCCCTTCTGCCTGTGCTAACCTGCATTTCCATTCTCATCCTATCCATAACTTTAATTGTTTATTAAAGTTGATAGCATTAGTGTACTCTTGTGTGATTTGATTTAAGATGCACATCTTAAGGATATCATGATTTGATTGGTCTTTTCTGCATATGCCTATTTTGGTCAATATAAATATAGCAACTCTAAACCACAGGTTGACTGCAAAGACCTAAATAAAAGACATAATTTGGCCTCGATAGCTGTATTGTAAAAAAATTTTTTAAATAATAATAATTAATTAAAGAAAGAATTTAAGAATTTAATCGTTTCAGGATGGTGTACCTATAACAAAGCACAAGATAAAAATGTTAACAGGGTGTAAAACATGACTATAGTATTAGTTTCTGTTGGAATGAACATTTAAAACATTTCTAATGACCAGTTGTGTCACTGAATATTAAAGATATGATATAGTTCAAAATTTGATTGACTGAATTGTTAAACAGAAAGGAAAATAAATATAAGGGTATGATGTATAAAATTGATCTGTCTTATTCACCTTGTTATCATTACTGATTCACCACAAGCATTGACCATTTAGCAAATTACCAGTAAATTTAAATACTATTTGTGTGCTATTTACAGTATGTTCACATAAGTATATGTAATTAATAAAACTACAGTCCAATCCTTCTTTATCAAACAAACATAAAATTGCACCACTGCAAAACAACAACATTGCCAGAATAGCATGGGAAAATTAGGAAAGACATCAACTTCAATAATGATTGTAGCTTACTTCGCCAAAGTGCTTTATTCTCAAATTTGATTGGTCAAATGTTTAGATAAATTTTCTAGAATAGCATAATGTATAATTCAAATTATAATTTTTTTTAAATTAAAGCTAGTGTTATAATGCACAGATCATTCACAGGGACTTGTATAGCAGATGCTCCACATAATCTAAGCTAACAATAAGCTAATTCAAATTGTGCTGTTGTTTAACAAAGATTAATGTACACTCGTTGATATGCTGCAGCTTTCTGTTAGGAGAAAGCTGTCAGCACTTTGTAACAGTAAATTTTCCACCAAATTTTCCATCACTCTTTCCAGTTTCTCCGTTATATATATATGTATAAATATACATATGAGTTTTATGAAAAAATATGAGTGAAATAAAACACTTCAGGACATTGAAAAGAAAATAATCCACTCTGCTTCACGTCTGGCCAGATTACAGCACTCGATCATGGATTAACTTCCTATAACAGCATGGCCCATCATGTTTTATTCATTACTTGTCATAATTGATTTCCTTGACCTTATAGCAGGGGTTCTCAAACTTTGTGGGAAAAGACCCGAAATGGACACAACCACTTCACGTTTTCTTTTAAATTGTAGATTTATAATATTGAACTATTGTAATATTAGAATATTTTATTTTGTTGGTAACATATGTATGTGTAATGTAAGTGACTGAAAATACAAAGAGATATTCCTTGCACTAGTTTACCAGTCTAGAGGGAAGTGTTGTGTTATAGGAAAATAATCCATGCTGAGGTGATGTGTGATACTTCCCAGCATGAAACAGAGGGGTCTGCTTTCATTGATATGAATACCTAAATAAGCACAGGCTTGGCTGGTATGCATTTAGAGAGTTTAGCATCTGCACCATATTTGGGCTGTATGCAGTCAACTTTACAGACCTGGCTACAAGGTATTACATTTCACAAGTAAAAGTTTTATTTTAATGATTTACTTGCTGTTGGTCAAGATCACTGGTGATACGTGTACATGCATAGTCTAGCCTCTATACTTGTTGACTTCATGCAGTTTTACACAAATCTTCAAAGGACTCAAAAATGAATTAACATCATGCATCACGTTGCATTTTTATGTGTGGTACAGCAACTAATATGCTCTGAATCTTTGTAAAAACTAAAGGCTTCAGGCTGTAGTGTGTTCCAAAGACCTTTTGAATCAGTGCTGTGTAATTTGTATTTATTATATTTCCATATAATCGATTAGGAAAATAAGAACTTTTTATTTTTGTACTAGAAATAATTCAGACTGTATAAAGCAATCAATTACTCATTAATTATTTGAGTAGCTTCAGTGATCACTGGCTTAAATGATATAATAAAATGAGCCCTTATCATTAATATCGAACGAATATCCATACTGTATATTTTCTGTACTACTTTTCCTACATAGTTTCGTTGAGAAGCCTGTAGCCTATCCGTGGGAACTTCTGCCACAATGCAGGGGATACCCTGGACAGGGTGCCAACCCATCGCAGGGCACAATCACACACACTCACACACTGTGAACAATATGGAAATGCCAATCTGCCCACAATGCATGTCTTTGCACTGGGGGAAGAAACCCCCAAAGCATGGGGGCACATGCAAGCTCCATGTCCACAAGGCAGAGACAATATTTGAACCCCAAACCCCAGAGGTGTGAGGCAAACATGCTAGCCACTAAGTCAACATAAGTCAAACAAATATGCTCTATAATATTGTATGTACATACACTATATATATTTGTGTGTGTACATACAGTTCTGTAAAAAAGTATTTGCCCCACCCTGATTTCTTCTGGTTTTGTGTACAACCGCAATTCTGAAAAAGATGGGACAGTACAGAAAATGATAATAAAAACCTGAGGTTTTGTAAATGTACTTAAAAATGTATAAAGACAAGGTGTTTGATGTTTTACCTAATCAACTGCATAGTTTTTTGAAGATAAATGTTTATTTTTAAATTGATGCATGCAACACGTTCCAAAATAGTTAATAGGGAAAGGGGCAATTTAGGACTAATTTAGGACTAATAATGTTACAAGTTGTAATAAGAAGGTGATGTGAAACAGGTGAGGCAATCGTCTAATCATAGTATATAAGGAGCCTCCAAAAAAGGCCTAGTCTTTCGAGAGCAATGATGGATCGAGGCTCACCAATCTGCCAACAGATGCATCAGAGAATAATCCAACACTTTGAGAACAACATTCCCCAAAGACAGATTTTGGGCATTTCATCTTCTACAGTGCACGATATAATTAAAAGATTCAAGGAATCCGGTCAAATCTCGGTGCGTAAAGGGCAAGGCTGAAAACAACTTCTGAATGCACGTGATCTCCGATCCCTCAGACGTCACTGTTTTAAAAACCGTCATGAGTCTGTAATAGAGATCCTGACAGGGGCTCGGGAATACTTTGGTAAACCTTTGTCAGTCAACACCATTCGCCGCTGTATCCACATATACAAGTTAATGCTTTACTGTGCAAAGCAGAAGCCATACATCAACATTGTCCATAAGCACCGCGGACTTCTCTGGTCTCGGTCTCATCTGAGATGGACAGTAGCTCAGTGGAATCATGTTTTGTGGTCCAACGAGTCAAAATTTCAAATAGTTTTTGGACAAAACAACCGTCGTGTTCACCGGGCCAAAGAGGAAAAGGACCATTCAAGCTGTTATCAGCATCAAGTCCAAAAGCCAGCATCAGTCATGGTATGAGGCTTTGTCAGTGCCCATGGAATGGGTAACTTAAACATCTATGAGGGCAGCATTAATGCAGAAAGAAAATAAATAAAAAAACACACATTTTTTGAGCAACATATGTTGCCATCCAGAGCATGAAAACTCCAAACCACATTCTGCCTGGATTAAAAATGGGTGCGTATACAGAGAGTGTGGGTGCTAGAATGGCCTGCTTGCAGTCCTGACCTGTCTCAAACTGAGAATGTGTGGCGTATTATAAAGCGCTAAATAAGGCAACAATGGCCCTGTACAGTTGCACAGCTGAAGAAATGTATAGACGAAGAAAAGGCGATGTTAGACAGTGGTAAACAGTCTAATGTCCCGACTTTTTTTGGAGTGTTTTGCAGTCATCAGATTTTAAATGAGTGTATATTTTCAAAAATAAATTCAATTCACAAAGTAAAATATCAAATAATAATAATAATAATAAATTTTCAATATAGTACAGGTTGAATTGAATTTTCTTTTTCTTTTTCTTTTTTTGGCACTTTCCATACTGTCCCAGCGTTTTTGAAATTGGGGTTGAAAGTTAAATTGTTTCACTAAATCTAAGATTAAACAAAGGAAACCTGAGTAAATACAAAATACAGTTTTTAAATGATAATGTTATTTATTGAAGCAAAAATGTTGTCCAATACAAACTGGGTCTGTGTGAAAATGTATTGTCCCCATGGATATTAATTCCTCAAATCTATGAAACTGCATTCATAATGGGGTTCAGCTGGACTTGAAGCAACCAGGCCTGATTACTGCAGGCCCTGTTCAATCAAATCAACACTTAAAAAGAACTTTTTCAACAGCATGAAGTTCTAGTACATGAAGGCATGAAGGTCTAATACAGTAACACACTATGCCAAAGTTGAAAGAAATTCCAGAAATGATGAGGAAGATGGTGATTGAAATAAATCAGTATGGGAAGGGTTACAAAGCTATTTCAAAGGATCTGGGACTCCAAAGATCCACAGTGAGAGCCATTATCTCCAAATGGAAAAACTCAGGACAGTAACGCACTTTCCCAGAAGTGGCCGACAGAATTCCTCCAAGAGCACAGCGACGATTCATCCAGGAAGTCACAAAAGAGCCAAGGACAACATCAAAGGATCTACAGGCCTCTCTTGTATCAATAATTTAATGATCCTCAAACCTTTTGGGAGAATGTTCTGTGGATTGGTGAGTTGAAAGTGGAACTGATTTGAAAACAGGGGTCCCGTTACATCTGACATAAACCAAACACCAAAATCCACAAAAATAAGTATGGTGGTGGAAGTGTGATCTTGTGGCGATGCTTTGATGCTTCAGGGCCTTCAGTGCTTCAGAAATATGAATTTTGCTCTTTACCAGAAAATCCTAAAGGAGAATGTCCGGTCTTCAGATAGTTGAAACTCAAGCGAAACTCGATTATGCAGCAAGACAATGATTTAAGCATGGGAGTAAGTCCTAGTCTTAGAGGAAAGTAAAGGACTGATCTCTAGTTTTCTGAAGTGTTTGGTTGCAGTTGTTGCTGCAAAAGGTGGTAAAACCAGATTTTTAAGTTTTAAGCGGGCAATTCGTTTTTCACACTGGTAATTCGTGTTGTATAACTTTATTTTTGTTTAAATAAAAAAATAAGATAAAACAGCATTCTGTGTTTAATCAGGTTGCCTTTGTTTTATGTTGCATTTTGTTTGAAGATTTAAAATTATTTAGTATGAGATATACAAAAACAGAAGAAATCAGGATGGGGACAAATACTTTTCCCCAGTATCACACACACACACACACACACACACACACACACACACATACATGTATATATATATATATATATATATATATATATATATATATATATATATATATATATATATATATATATATATATACATATACGTATATATATTTGCTATACACTGAAAACATTTCGGTTCGACACCATAAGATAAATATCAGACAGTATATCAGTATTTCAGCTTTCATTTCCTGATATTTATATCTAGATGACTTAAACAACTTAGATCATAGCACCTTAGGTGGCAGACCACCCAAATACAACCTGAATAAATCGCAGCATAAAACTGCAGTACTAAGTGTTATCAGTGTAGAGAACAGTGTGAGAACTGTTTTTTCAGCACCAAATAACGGCCCAATATGGTATATCTCTCTCAGCCATTGACATGTCTCGTAAACAGTGCTCAAGTGCGAATGTACACACATAATTGTGCAGCATTATTATTCACACACTGTCTGTCTATCTGATATACATCTGGAAGATTTAAAAGTGACATTCACTACCTGGCACGTCAGAGCTTAATGTTGGACCGCAAAATTCTACGCACAAACATATTGAAAAGTTCTCTTAAAACTTTCTGCTATCATGTTGATTGTTTTACTGAGCTGCATCTCAAAAACGACCTTACACTCAAAATCAGTACACTCAAGGTACTAATCTAGAAAATCTAGAAGACAAGTAAGCAAATCAGACCTTTCTGCTAGGTTTGAAGATGGCAAGACAGATTTTTAAAATTCATACATTAAGTATAATAGAAACCCAGTTAATGTTGGTACTCCACAGTCTACAATAGTACATAAGTATGCAATTTGAGACACAAGGCCAGTTTGTTTAGAGTCATATGGACAAATTTGTCCATTTTTATTGTTGAACTATGTTAGTGCTGCATGTCAGGATAGTAAAAAGGGTTTTTTTTTTTTAATAAAACAAAAAAGAAAAGAGTTAAATAGTATCCTATTCATTTAAATGTGTCTTGTCGGAAAGTGATTCCCAGTAACATTTCAAAACATTTGAAAATATTTCACACAAAATCCGTCTTTGATATTTAGAATATTAATTTGTAAAATGAATGAAAAAAAGCTTCTCTCTTGACCGCATTTGTAAATCAGGCAACCCCATGTGTGGACACAAATAGTTTGGGAATCCCTGCCTTCTTTTCTGTGTAAAGCACCATGACATTTTGGACTCAAAATAGCAATAACTTCACTAGAATTTTTTTCTTCTGTATTTGTTCAAGTAAATAATAGAAGAAAGAAAGAAAGAAAGAAAGAAAGAAAGAAAGAAAGAAAGAAAGAAAGAAAGAAAGAAAGAAAGAAAGAAAGAAAGAAAGAAAGAAAGAAAGAAAGAAAGAAAGAAAGAAGAAAAAGACTCATAGGAATAAAATTGTACCATCAAACTTAGTGGTAAAGGAAGGCAAAAGAACTTATCAACTTGTGTAAGTATTGCCTTTATTGTGTTCTGTAGCCACAACATGTTGATGCTCCTAATTCAAACAGTTCTGTACTGCAGGGATCAGAGCTGGGTTTACCCTTAAATACCAGGACAGTGGCAGTGTCTATTCACAATCAGAAGAACCCCTACCTCTCTAGTAAACCCAAGCTACAATACTGCTCACCTTATAAGACCACTGGCGTTTGACTCTTCAACAGCAGGATTTTTTCAAAGCTGAAAGCGGTACACATCACAGGTTAAATACTCATGTGATCTGTTTTTCTTCATAGCACAGTACTCATTAAAGTGAGAAGCTAACCAGTCTGACACATTGTACCTGACTGCTATGTTTAAACAAAATGGCCTCCTTTGATCATTAAGACCTGTAACTTGTTTCCATTGTGAAAAACTGACTAGGAAAATGGGTTGAAAGGCAAAATTACTTGACTTTTTCAGACCTGTTTTTACAAAGCTAAATAAACTCTTGGAGCACATTTATAGTGACCCGTGTTCCCAGCTAACCCTATTTGACCCAGTTATCTGATGCTTCCACTATTCTGATAAATCAGGTGCTTCATAAAGCTCAAAGCCCAGAGGATACTGTGCTCGTCATGTCACAAGGTGCAGAAAGTGTGTGACTTCTAGGGCAATGCTTGTTTTTTTTTCCAATTACAAAATGTGTCTGTCTTTATATAGCCAGGACCTGAACTCCATATGTTTTCCTCCTTTAAAATTAAACATTATGGATCATGTTGCATGTATGCCATAGTTGCATAAACCTCAGTATCTGGGACTTTGTAGGACACCATAGTTTATACACATGTTCATACATGTAGAAACTGTAAACCTGTATTACAGTGTAACAGACAAGCACACATCAAGCCACCTTTGATAGTCATGTGGGTCAATTCATACTCCTAACATCAAGTAGTGGGTCTAATTAAGCAATGGCTTGTTCCTGTAACAGGCAACCTCTCATATTCTCATAATTGGTGGACTGAAAAAATAAAGGTTAGTAACTAGTTGCAGTGATGAGATCATTTCTTGTCAATCCCACGCAGAGCAACTGTTGTACATAAGCTCTGAGTTCTACCAGAATGCGTTCCATCAATAAAAGTGAACCCTAAAAACCAAACATTAGACTTATCTCCAAATACAGTATCAGGCAGGTTATCAAAAAGAATGCACAACAAATCATTCTAACAATAAAAGACATATATTCCATAAATATTCTGTAAATATTAACCCTGCAGCTCAGACATTGTTTTGAAACAGTTGCCTGTTATATTGAGATCATTCAGCTGCTGCTGATCAATGAATTCTGACGTCTCTTCCATGATCTGTCCAGGGATGTGGAAGTCGACTGAAGGCCTACGATGAACAGAGAGGGTGTCTTCATCATCCTTCTGGGGGACAGAGATGCTTTGTGAGTTCCTGGGCCCCAGGCTACAACCGGTGCCCTGTAGGAACTGGAGGAAGTTCTCTTCGATAGAAGCCTCTCTGCTGGGCAACTGCTCGTCCTCGTCACGTGGCCGCCCCCACTTAAAGACGCATGCCACGTTTCTCGCCAGCTCCTCACGGATCTGCCGGTTCAGACAGCCATAGAAAATGGGATTGGAGGTGAAGCAGAAGTAACCTATCCAAGTGACCACATATTCTATTTGAGCCAGTGAGGCAGGAGAGGAGGCGACAATGGCCGAGTAGAGGTGAAAAGAGAAATAGGGGAGCCAGCAGCCTAGGAACTGACCCCCAACAGCCACCAGTACAACTGCTGCCTTTCCACCACCAAATGTCCTCTGCGGTGTGTTGCGAGTTGTTGCAAGGCTTGCTGCTGTGCTGGACCGACTGCTTAAAGAGTCTGAACGAGGCCGTGGAGTCTCCACCCATGTAGGCACAGGACCTCGTTGCAGAGCCGCTACTCTGGCTACCTTGAACATGTTACAGTAAACCACAAGGATGATAAATACCGGACAGAGGAAGTATATGAGTGCAAAGAGGAGCATAAACACCAAGCGGTGGGGCCCCCTATTCATTGAATGCAAAGAGCAGCATCTAGGTTCCAACACCAAGTTTGTCTGCACTTCCTCCTCCCTCTGCAGCGTCCATCCCAGCAAGGGAAGAGCAGCCATGAGTGTTGCTTTGATCCATATGCCGACCAGAACAGAAACTACCAGACCAATGGTCATTTTAACCTCATAGCGCATCGGGTGCACAATGTAGTAGTACCGCTCCACATTGATGGCTGAGATGGTGAGGATGGTGACACTGATAAGGCCAACACTCAAGCACAGGTATGCCTTACACACAGTTTCACTAAAGAATGCCTGCTCTGTCAACATCCCCAGAGGCATTAATATTAGAGCAGCCAAGAGGTCCACCAGACACAGGTGGAAGACGAAGGTGAACTTGTGCAGGCGCGGTGCCCTGGCAATGACTGCCATTATAGTCAGGTTGCCTACCACAGCCAGGATGTCCATCAAGACCATGGTGCAGAGGGCCAGCATATGGAGCAGAGTTCCATCATTGGTTAGAGACACTCCTGAGCCATTGACCGAGCCACTATTGAGCTGACCGTGGCTTGTGAGGTTCCTCGGCGTGCGGAGGGAGGCAGAAGGATCCATGTGAGGATGGGATGAGGAGTTTGGTCAAAAATTACATTCATGGGCTTATCACCCATCCTCCTTTACCTGAGACAAGCCCAAGTAGAGGGCTTAACAAAGTCTGTATTATTAGTATAATGGCATGATGATGGAGTTTAAGCTTGATATTTAGCTTAGCGTTTGAACAATGCCATAGATTTGTCTTGGTACACCTGGTTACCTCATTTCCAAGCATTGTTTTTGGGTCTGCCTCCATGTTGGCAGAGACTCCATCCTACTCAATGTCCAGTATCTTCTGACTGAAAGTTCTTTGCCTAAAGAACGAGAGAAAAGATGCTGATGATCATGTTAAATCAAATGTGCATTCTTCCTATATACACACAACTCTTTTCCTCATTAGCAGTCTCATCTTGAAAATACTTCCTTCCTAGATTCTTGTCTTGCTTTAATCAAAAGGAGCACTGATGACTACAGGAAAGCACGCCATTTGCAAATACTGCTAAATGTACCATATTTGTCTGGTATATTGACACATGTAGTGTCCGTTTCAGGGCCACAGACAGCTTGACATTTTGTACTCTTTTCTGGATACAAGCTTCTGTATGTTAAAGGTTGTAATCAGATCGACTGTTTCCAGTTGGAAAACAAACTTTTGAACACCATGACACAATGAGCTTTTTCAAAGAACGATATAGTCACTGACCTGCAAAAGTTTTAAAAGTCATTAAAAGTTATTAAAGAGCTTTATTTGAAGCAGTAATTGGTAAGTAAACAGGTTATGTTAAAAGATATGTGGTTGGTCATATCTCAACTATGACTATGAATGTAGGCAGCTCTTGTACATGTAAATGTTGCCACTTTAGAACTTTCACCCACCAGATCTGCTCATTGTGATCACTGATGTTACCAGAGCTCGAAGGCTAATCTTCATAGACTCTATTTTTGTAGGTTTGACAATTGATTTGCAGATCAAATTGATCAACACATTAATGAATTAATGTTGTTAATGCAGCTTTCCTCCTCATCTTTATGATTAGATGTTTCCAGGAAAGTGGGACAGCATTTGCAGCAAAGTGAAGCAGCATCTGCAGTTAAGTTGGCCACTATTCGAGAAAACTCAAACATAGTATAATGGCCACAGCGCTACACAGTAAGACTGTCATCTTGACCCACTTTGGGTTTAAAAAGATTGGCAATAACCTATTACATTCTGATTTACTGCACAGTGACTTTCAAAGAAAACCTCACAATACTGACAAAACCCTGATCTTTAAAAGTTGATTAAGGTGAACCAGCCACCTTCAACTGTGTGCTCTTATGTGACAAAAAAAAATACATCACTGAAAGCAACATGCAGAGCTGACCTCAACCTCGTTCAATCCCTTTTACTACAGACCTGTGGTTTAGTAGCATCATGAAGTAGTAAACCAAACAAGGAAACAAGAAAAGGAAAACAAGAGTTGCCATAAGAATTGACAGATAATCTGTAATATTATTGGCAGACATTTCTGGAAGCCCTCAAGTTAGATGTCTTCAGCTAGGCTAAAATATAAATGTTTGTTCTCAATGTCTTTACAGACGACATTAATACAGCCTATAAAATGAAGTTTGGAGATTTCATACAAGTGCTATAAATATAGCTTATAAAACTGACTTCGGAAAAAATCCCATGCTTATTCACTACACATTCTGGAGTAAATCTCTGATAACGTATTTGAAATAAGTCATCAAATAATTAGTATTCAGTATATCAATCAAAACAACATTTCTCTAATCTTCCTATCATTGAGCTTGTCTAAGCAGTTTGGATTTGTTGCATAACAGGAAAACGATCACAAAGATCACTGACAGATGGGGAGAATTAAAACGAAGTTGGCTTTAAATAATACAAATATGCAATATTGTAAATGCACATGCAAAGAAAATAATAATAATAATGATGATGATACTTCTTCAAAATAAAAGCTTGTGTTTTTCTGAACTTGGAAGCAGCAACCAACAACATCCCCGCCTGCCAGCTGAGAAATCTATTAAACGCGCATGACTAAAACCAACCCTGGTTTTTGACTTCTTTAGCCCTTTCTTTTTCCTTAAATGCCACCCCCCGAGATGTGCTGTGCTTATTGGTTTACAGAAATGTTTTTGTACAGCCCTACTGTTTTGCTCCTCATTGAACATGATGATATGAGGCCCGTGTTCATTGCAGCAAACACATTAAAGATCCAAACAAAGTCCCAAATTCATGACATTTCATGGAATATTAATAATACAAACACTGCATTTGCTCATCCACAATTTGCCACCAGTTACACCAATCCAGCCTTAATCTCTTTCAGACATATTTATAGCTTTTCTGTGGAAATGAGACTACAAGTCAGTGTGTTTACATAGTTATTACAGTTCATTAAAGCTTCTTGCATGGGGAAGTGTTGCAGAAGAATGCTGGAGAGGTTCAGACTACCTTGCCTTCACAGGAGGAGCGTTGGAGACCAGGTGAGTTCAGATGAGTGCAGATTCGGCCCATGTGGCTGGAAACAGAGGCAGGAGATAAGCTGAGAGCCGACAGGATTGGGAACGTACCCCAGCCTCCAGGAGGTTGCTATGGAGTGCAGGTCCGAGAGAGAGGTTCTTCTTCCACGCTCCTGATGCTGGTGTTGCACAAGCAGGGGTACAGAGAGAATGAGAGTGTGAAAAGGGATAGAAAGAGGAGAGAGAGAGAGAGAGAGAGAGAGAGAGAGAGAGAGAGGGGGGGCCCCACCCCGACACCTCTCCTCACCTGGTCCTTTCATCTCACCTCTACCCCCTCTTCACCCACCTACCCACCCACCCACCCACACACACACACACACATACACACACACACACACACACCATTTAATTTTGCCGACCGTCGATGCTTCCTCCGCTAAACTGTGCTCCAGGCAGGCAAGCGGTCCAGGTGGTCAGGTTTCTGCTTGAGCCGATGAATGGAAAGAGGAGCCGACGAAATCCTCTCTGCTTAGAAATCTGCCTTTAACACACACACACTCACACACGCATGCACACGCTCACACATCCCCTCTGTCACACACTCACTCACACACACACACACACACATCCACGCATAAACATGTGCTCCCGCGCTCTCTCTCTCTCTCACACACACACACACACACACTCACACACACACTCACACACACACAGGGTAATTGCAGATCAGTATGTAGTGGAGAGGGATACAGGCAGGCAGGCAGGCAGGCAGGAGCGAAGCACTCTTCACTGGGTCCTAGTGCTCCCTCACGTTCCGAGTCACAATTGTACACAGACAAACACAACGGGGTCAACATTCCTTACAGACAGGTGAAAAACCTGCAAAAGTATGGAAAGAAGTAATGGTTCTGTAGAGAGTTCAAATCCAAAGAACCACTGTAAAGACGGGTGCACAAGGTGTGATGATTAATAGTCGTTTGCGACTGTTGCTTGTCAGACTGTACGAACATGATCCCCGCTGTAGTTGTCATTAATGTCAATCTCAGTTGTCATTAATGTCAGACTGTACGACGGTCAAGACGCACACAAGAAGACTCGTGCGGAGTAGGAGAAGCCACACTACAGGACTGTGACTCAAATCTTCTGACTCTGCAAGAATTTAATCAGAGGAAAAATCTGATCGCAACGGCTATTAATCGGCTGTTGGGGAACACGTCAAACTAGCGATCAAAGACTACAGAGTTTGGCCAAGGATTATAGGAATCTTTTAAGATTCTCAAAATTAGTTTGAGATGACCAAATCGTGGCCAAACTCATACAGTGTGAGCCCTTAACCCTCAATGACTCATATAAAATAGAATGACAAATGAATAGGAATATCTTGTCACCAAGACCCGCTTATTTAGGCTTGCTGGAAGACGAAATACGCTTCCATAGAATGAGACAATGTCATTCATTCATCTTCACACTCTAAAAAACACTGGGTTTAAAAAACCCAAATTGGGTTATTTTTAGCCCAATGGCTGGGTAAATGTAGGACAGAACACGTTTTGGGCTAAACTAACCCATCAAGTTAGGTTGTTTGTAACCCACAAATGGGTCGTTTCAACCCAAAGGACTTTTTCATTTTTACAAAATGCTGGGTTCATTTTATTTCATAAATAGGATAATGTTTTCAGGGTTATTTTTACCCTTTGAACAACTATGTCAACATGGTATCTCCTCTATTTATACAAAGGTGCTCAGAAATGTATCGTTCATATATCGTAGACTTTGAAGTAAATGATTCAAATAAGGCATATATTTAAGATGAAAATATTGAATTTTGATCAAAGGAGAAACATCCAAAAAAAAAAGCTTACGATCCCAGTGGGTATTACAAACAAGTACGCCAAAGCTAATGAAGATAGCGGTGCATTTAGTGTCATGTAAACTGGACTGTTTTCGCACATTTTTGCTTTTTCTAGTGTACAGTGATGGTTTTATGGATACATGTATTGATACCGAACCTTGTTTCTCTAAATAAATCTAACAGTCTGTCCATATGAAAACTGCCACCTCCACCTGAGTCGAATCACACAGTTAGCGCTGAGGTGATTTGACCCAAGGAGCTGGGCTGATGCATTTGGTTGGGGGAGGAGTGCATTGATTTAGCTGTCAGTAAAAATGACCCAGCCACTAACCCAGTGGTTGGATTACACATAACTACCCAAAAACTACCCAAGACTGAGAAAATATTACCCAAAAGGCTAAACCCAGTGTTTGGGTACAAAAAATAACCCAGCATTTTTTAGAGTGCATTAACTGCACAGAGAACAGGCAGTAACTCAATGATAGAACCATTGACCGTGGAGCTGTAAGGCAGTAATGCTATTTACTGCATAGTATACCACCACAACCATTATATACAGTATATATGTGTTGTGTGTGTGTAAGAGTTTTACAGTCCATTCAAGATTTCACTGAGTTATTTTTGGAATTGTTGCAGGCCAACATGCTTGATTTTGCTGCAGCTTTTTTTAATATGTTTTTTGTGCTTTATTGCAATTGGTGAAATTGTCTTTCGTAGTGATGTCTGTTGGTGAATGAGAACTTTTAACTGTACTCATGGTCGACGCACGTGAATCGAAGAGGGCTTTGACTGAACGAGCGGTGTGACAATGTCACATGTCACGTCTTAGCCCAAATCTGAGGTAATTTTGACAAATGGCAAGCTCCTCCAAATATCACTTTGAAAGTTTGCTTGATTTTGCATTCACTTATGCTATCACAAAATCCTGGTGGGACTGGTTGCACATTTTAATTCAAATATATTTAGTCTTTCTATTTATATTAATCTTTTAGTTAGCCTTGCCACATAGTCCTCGCAATAATCATCATTTAATATTTGTCCCTGTATAATAGTTGTCCCTGTATAAATTTTAACAAAAATATTATCTTAAAATATGTAATTTCTTAGGGCATATTTACAAGATTCTCTCAGATTAAACACAAATCAGGTGTTAGCGTCTGTCAATAGAAAACCGATCCACAACATGAGCAACAACAAAACCATATGAGCCAAAATCTACATATGAACAATTAAAAAAAAAAAAAAAAGGCAACAAACCGATCTATTATTCTGCCAGTAAACAAAGAGCTGTTGTTAATCCAGACTTTATATTTGTCCCAGGAATTAACAAAGATATTTTTGTAATGTTGATCTTTGCAAGTCTTATTATAGGCTACAATCATAGTATCCAGAATCATTTTAAAGGTAGTGTTAGTGTATAAAGCAATTTTTCATATGTAAGTCAGTGCTTTAATTGTGGAAAGGTCTGTTTGGGGGGGGCAAAAAACCTGCAGTCACAATAACAGAGTGCTACTCTACTTTATTACCATTACAAAAATAAACCAACTCAAAACGTTGAATAACATGAAAAAGAAAAGAAGCTAGGGATGAATGGATGCAATTGTTAATTAGAGAAACAAGGAGCTCTTTGTCTTATTTAAAGCTTGACAGAATGTTGAGCAGCTCTGCTGTGTTCATTTGTAAGTCGGAGTGTGTGACATTGCTCATGAGGCACTGGTTTAGAGTAATGCTGCAGAGTGATGTTGCACTTATCACCCAGAGGGTGTGAAAAGTGGATCATCTGCCAGAGCTACATCTTCACCACTTCCTTCCTCACCACTGTGCTGCTTTTTCGGGGTGGAACTTCATTAGAGCTGATCCACCTCAGCAATGAGCAGCAAGGATATCATGATAAAGCTTATTTACAGGCAAACACAACTGCATGGTTATTATCTGCAGATTCTTGCACAGGCCCATGGTAGTGTGTGGAGTGAGTGACATTAAAAGCATTCTTAGCATGCATGAAGAACGAAGAGGACAAAATGGCACAAGGATTTCAGCATGAGCATGTAATTCCACTTGTGTGTATGCGCATGTGAGATTTTATTTTTATTTTTAAACGAGAAATTGAAAGAATTAGTTTTGTGTGTGCTTGTGCGCGCGCGCGCGTTGAAGGTGTTGAATAAAGACAGAAATAGCACACACTTGCTCACCCCAGCAGCGCCAATCATGGCAGAGACAAAATACAATGGTCTCCATGACAACCTTGGAGCCCATAGACTCGGAGCTGCCTCCGAGAAATAACCGTTCATCCGTCTCCCTGCACAACAGCCACTTATACGCAACTATAAATGTAGCAAGACCATCCCAAAATAAGCACGCGCACACACACACACACACACACACACACACACACACACACACACACTGTCAGACGAACATGACTCATACTGCACGATCCCTGTACATCAGAAGCACACAGTGATGGGACGTTGCTGCAAGAACCTATATATTTCTATCCATTTCAACCCAAGTCTATTTGCTGCAATAATTAAATAAATTCTAATTTATTTCTATGTAATTACATGCAAATACTACACAGTCACTGCGCTGAAAATGCACTGACACTGACTCATAACAGTAATATTTACTAACGGATTATGCCTTTTACTCCAGGTACAGAGCTGTCCGCGTCTGCTCTGCCCTTTACTTTAGGCCAAATTGCCACTTTTCTTCTTCCACCTTTCAGTTTTACATGATATCATAAACCACCAGATGGGGGCACTGTCACACCAGGGTGCTAAAGCAGAGAACAACTCCCCTGAGATCACAAGCACCCAGGTCATGTGACTGTGCTTCATCGGTATATGGTTATTAAGAACCTGTAGGCATCATATCATATCACGGAAGATGACTTCTTAAAAGGATTTTTTAAACAATCCAGTCCTTACCATCACAGTTCAGACAGAGAACGGCAAGCTTACATATCATATGGCATAGTTAAAGTGTTTGTTTGTTTGTTTTTTTTCCCCTGAAAAACCTCCCTGCTGCGGTACTTAAAAATAGCCTCTACGTCGCAGCAGTGTCTGCTTGGGAATTTAATAATGAATAATTAATAAGCAAGTCAGATGTGAACCGTCACTCATCCTTAGAGCCATCATACAAATGAATGATGGAAGAAGAAAAAACAACAGTACTCAAATGAGGTGATGACGTATTATTTACTCATAAGGAATACTTATTTTTGACATATTTTTAATGTTTACAGTATGTTTTAAAAATAATTAAAAGATAAACATAATTCTGAGGACATTGCAGGCTCAGTGTGTATTTGTGCTTTTAGTTAATTTTGTGTAATTAGGCTTTAATAATAACTGATCTTTAATAATAGCTGAAATGTAATCTTTGATAAATGAAATTGCACTAGATCTGTATGTCGAACTTCAGCTTACAACAAACATCCATTCGTTTTCTGTACTGCTTATCCTACATATGGTCGTGGGGGAATATGGAGGATATCCCAGGGAACTTGGGGCACAAGGCGGGAGTGCCAATCCATCATAGAGCACTATCACACACACACTCACATGGCCATTCATTCACCACAGACAATTATATTGATGCCACACAGCCTACAATGCATATATTTGCACTGGGGGAGGAAACTGGAGTACCTGGAGGAAACCCCCGAGGTGCAGGGAGAATATGCAAGCTCCGTGTGGCCATGTGAGTGTGTGTGCGATTGTATCACCCCACACAGGGAGGAGGCGGGGTGATAACCAGTAAGCCACTGAGCCCCCAATACACCCCCCCCCCAAACAAACATCGTATTTCCTTAAATATAAATAAATAATAATTATACAATAATAATAATAAATACAGTAGGGGCGCACTGTGGCTTAGTGGTTAGCACGTTTGCCTCACACCTCCAGGGTCCGTGGTTCGATTCCCGCCGGGGCCATGTGTTTGCGGAGTTTGCATGTTCTCCCCGTGCTGCAGGGGTTTCCTCCGGGTACTCCGGTTTCCTCCCCCAGTCCAAAGACATGCATGGTAGGCTGATTGGCGTGTCTAAATTGTCCGTAGTGTATGAATGGTTGTGTGAGTGCGTATGTGATTGTGCCCTGCGATGGACTGGCACCCTATGCCTCCTGGGATAGGCTCCAGGTTCCCCGCGACCCTGAAGAAGGAATAAGCGGTTGAAGATGGATGGATGGATGGACAAATACAGTAGGCTCAGTTTTAAATGTGTAATCTGGGACATTTCTAAGGGTCTGATGATATGCAGAAAACTTGATCCCGTACACACATAGCAAAGTCAAGCAAGTAGGCCGCATTCGAATCGTGATGACAAGAAGAGTGTCTCTTGCGGCACACAAGTCCATTATGACTATGCCGCAATCTGAAATGTTAAGTGGAAAGGCCGCAGGGTTACTGCTGCTGATTCTGAACACGTTCCTAAGAAGAGCAGTGGATCAAGTCTCTGACCCACTTACAGCTTCGGCAGCAGAGTCAGCGAAAAAGCAATACACACACACACACATACACACACACACACACACACACACACTCGCACACACACACATGCAACACTCAACCAAGGGCAGGCAGAAAGATTGTTAGTTGATTGCTTTTAACTAAGCACCAAGTTTTCTCTCATCTAGGCCTAATGCTTCTTCTCAAGCCTGCAGACTCCTTAAAACAGATATAATCTAATCCTCTAATAGGACACAGCATTAACAATAAATCCTTCCCTGACTATCCTCTATAACAATGTTTGGTAGGCTTTTAATTAATGATTAACCCTAGCCCTGTTGAATGTTTGATTCTGATTGGTCAGAAGGTGTTTGTTAATTTTATATTAATAAGTCCAGAAGATATTTATGTACGCAAGGCAAATCACAGGTTCATATTAATGTGCTCATACTAATATTTTATAGAATTTCTACAGTAACAACTTACAAAGTGACTTGTATGGTGAACACTCCACATAAATAAATTATTGATTTAAGTTTTCTGTGAAGAGATGTTTGTTTGTTTGTTTTTTACAGCATTTTTGGACGGAATCTCCTCTGTCAACGCTTTAGATTTAGACCTCTAACTTTTAAAATTTAAATATAAAGCAGTTCTTTTAAGTTTTTCAACACAGGAAAGGGTGGGTGTAACATGACAAGCTGATTGTTTGAGCTTCAGCAGTGAAAAAAGACATCAGGCTGTATTGTGAGTGAGAACAGGAGCTAACATTATAACATTAAACATAACTATAAACCTATTTTGAAAATGATGTATTGTTCTTCAATTAGTAAACAAAATAAGCATTAGCAAATTGCTGTAGAACAAGAGGAATAAACCACTTTGGGACATCAGCTTCATGGTGGTAACATAAGATGAGAACAGAAATAAACAGTAGGTACGCAATAACAATTTGGACCTTTATTTTGAGGGTCAGCAATTATTCTTTAAGCCTGATCTGATCTATCTAAAAATCTTAAAACGTATAGCCTATATACTATGTGCAGGGGGAAAACACAGACCTGAGGGTATATTTCCAGAAAACAGAATATGAAAAAAAAAAATAAACGGTTCCTATTCTGTATTATTAATATAGAAAAAAAGAGAAAAAAAAGGAAGAATGAGAAATCTTGTGCCCAATATTCCTGGGATTGACTCCAGATTTACTGGAACACTGATCAGTATAAAGTGGTTAGTGAAAATTACTGGATGAATAATTAATGTTGTATGTGATTTTGGACATAGGAACAGTGAGTGGCAATGACACTCCTACTGTAGTTTATTTGCTGATGATACTCAGGCATATGGCTTGAAACCCCCACTGGGTCCCCCATCCCACTCATACAAACACTCACTGCTTTATACTACCTGTAGGCTATTGTAAATGTAAACAAGAATGACAAGGCTGTAAAAAAATTCAAGCTGGACCCCTGCTGGATCCTCTGCTGTTTTTAGTTTATGTGTGGTTTACTTTACTTTAACTGCAACCCATCCTGATGATAAGGGCGAAGATACCAATATGCAGGAGCACCAAAAGTGTGCATGTTCTGGGGTGGAGGCCCTGATTAATTCAGAGGGCAATAGAGGTAGACACAGGCCTTGAAGGATGTGTCTTGAGGCAGAGATTTTTGGTGAGATAGTTTGCCAAATTGAATGTCTTTCTCAGGAAGCCCAGGACTCATGGCCTCAATACTCACAGTCTCAATGAGCACAAAATATGTTACACAAATGTTTGCCACACATACATTCACAGGGAGCTTACATGCAGAGGGAAGCACAGGTGAAGTGTCCCTACCAACATTTGGGCTTTTAATGGAGGGTAAAACAGACGTTTTGCCACAGTTCCTTATGTGTGATCACATGCTTCATATAAAAAGTTTTCACACGATTTCGTTAATACCATCAAATTAAAGCTGTCACTGAAAGCTGTCATATGAAAGTCTGTACTCTGAGCTCATCCTCATTATTTAATTTCAGCTGTAATATACCATGGTAAACAAATTTATGACTGTATAATACAAGCTCTCAAGTATTTTGATATGGTCCGCCTTTGAAAAACGTTTGGACTCCCCTAATATACATGAATTTACAGACTGGCTAGTGTCTCTGTAATTGACAGGGGAGAGTCTAATGTCCTACTCTCCACTCTTATCTTATTTATCTTTTCTTATTTTGATTGAATGATTGATTGATTTGTTGCTTTTATATATTTGATTATAACTGTCCACCGAGTTACACTAGCTGCACTGAATCAACTGAAGTTCCAATCAAACTGAAATCTAAATATATCATAATCAGAAATCTAATATCATTTGACTTTGTTTTCGCAAAATAAAATAAAAAAGAAAGAAAGAAAATTTGATTTTAAAATCAGTGACCTCAAAGTTCACGGAACATTATAGGGACGTATTTCTCCTAGAGGGCGCCAGAGCTTACAGCACTATTTATGGACCCTTACTTGCTATGTGTAAATGTAACAAATGCTGGTCGTTCCAGCTTGAACATGCTACCACACATGCTGAAATAAACCAGGCTCACTCTATAACATAAGGAGGATGAGTTACAGCCAGAGCTCTTTTCACATGCTCAGGGGGAAAAAAAATGAAGGTTGCTTCTGTTTAGGTGCCCTTAAATATAGTAAATCTACAGCATGTAAATACATGAAATGTAAAAATCTTTTAAAATATTAATCAAATAATCACAATAACACAAGAAATGAAAAAAGATGTCTTTCCATTCTATCCGTTCTATCAGTTCACAGCAGATTGTAATTCAGATCAAAGTACTGCACAGACTACATTACTCATGGTTCAAATTGCATGGGATTTATCCTGGGATATTCTCTGTCTATGTATGCTAAAATCCAAAATATCAGAATATGCCTTTTTCCACTCTCTGTGCCTACTTGTGCTTCAGAGAACAGAGTAATTTGTTATATTAGGAGGAGCTTGCCACACAAATATGAACAAATTCAAATAAATGTGGAGAAAATATGACAACCAGTGGAAGATTATGTAATTTTGCTATTTATGCTTCACATACAGTACTTTAACTGTGAGGGGCCTGTGCTCAGTGTACTATCGTTGTATTGTATATTAGAAAGTCAAGTGGTTAAATGGTTATGGCTTTTGGGCTACTGATCAGAAGCCTGAAAGTTTGAATCCTGGTACTGCCAATCTGCCCTGATGAACCTGGCACCAAAGACATTAGCAGCAGATCCTTTAAGTCCTGCAAGTTGTGTGGCGGGGCCTCTAAGGATCTGACTTGTTGTCCAGCACACCCCACAGATGCTTGATCGGATTGAGATCTGAGGACTTTGGAGGCCAAGTCAACACTCTTTGTCATGTTCCTCAAACCATTCCTGAACAATTTTTGCAATATCCTTCTGAAAGAGGCCACTGTCATTAGGGAATACCGTTTCCATGAAAGGGTGTATTTGGTCTGCTACAATGTTTAGGTAGGTTGTACATGTCAAAGTAACATCCACATGAATGGCAGGACCCAATGTTTCCAGGAGAACATTGTCCAGAGCATCACACTTCCTCCACCAACTTGCCTACTTCCCATAGTGCATCCTGGAACCAGGTAAGCAACACACACACACCCAGGTCATCCACATGATGTAAAAGAAAATGTTATTCATCAGTCCAGGCTACTTTCTTCCATTGCTCCATGGTCCATTTCTGATTGTCATGTGCCCATTGTAAGCACTTTCAGCAGTGGACAGGGATCAGAATGGGCACTCTGACTGCACTGTGCAGTCCCATACACAGTAAGCTGTGATGCACTGTTAGTTCTGACACCTTTTAATCATAGCCAGCATAAAACTTTTCAGCATTTTGTACTACAGTAGCTCTTCTGTGGGATCAGACCAGGTGGGCTAGCAGTAACTCCCTACGTGCTTCATTGAGCCTTGGGTGCCCCTGACCTGTCCTTCCTTGGACCACTTTTGGTAGGTACTAACCACTGCATACAAGGAACACCTCAGAAAGACCTGCCCTTTTGAAGATGCTCTGACCCAATTGTCTAACCATCACAATTTGGCCCTTGTCAAAGTCACTCAGATCCTTATACTTGCCCATTTTTCCTGCTTCCAACCCATGAACTACGAGAACAGACAGACATACAGACAGACAGATAGATAGATAGATAGATAGATAGATAGATAGATAGATAGATAGATAGATAGATAGATAGATAGATAGATAGATAGATAGATCTCCACCACAAAAAAACACAAAAGTTCATCTTCATCATAAGCAGAGATAAAGCCATGCGCAACATAAACATGAATTTTTATTTGCATATTATATAATGCATGTTGAGTCAGGTATTGTATCTTTTCCTTCTGTGCACTTGCATAACAAAGATAAATCCACTTGAGTTCCAACTTTGCACAGCAGTAAGCAAGAAACAGTAGTGTTCATGGCTTTCCACACACCAGTGTCAATGTAACTGTTATGACCAGGAGAGAAATGATTCCAGCATGCCACAGCCTCCATAAAGCAAAAACATAGCACATCATTCAGAAATCATGAAGATTCTCAGTAATAATAAACAGTAATGAGGGGTTTTGAAGAAGCTTTCAATCCAATATATACAGAAAAAAACTAAAAAACATATAACACAATATGTCTATATAAAAGTCTGTCAATAGCATGGATATGTATAAGAGATTTATTTTAATGCAGGACAAAAGTACATTATTGTATCCTGGGCTGAAGGATACACCTGAAAGATTGCCTGCATATATGCATCATAAAGATTCAAGGCCCCTGACACCATTTGAAAGGCCTGGGATATTTCATAAGAAAGCAGCTTTTAAAATATTTATACCACCATTAAATTTGGATGTTTGAACTGCAAACACATTCATACAAGCGCTGTGTATAAAAAGATATCCCTTTAGTCCATTGGACACTGCATCGAAAAAGAAAATGCTACTCTTTTGCCTTATTCTGATGTCTGTAAGAACGTACTTGTATTGATAAAAACCTTTCCATCTGCATGGCAATTAATTAATACAGGATGACTGAATTTCCACTAAGTTTCTTTTCCTATGAACAGATGTTTTGTCAGGCAAGATCATTTGGCTGCAAGTCTGGATCATTTATAGTTTATTTATAGACCATTAAATTCCATGATATGTGAATGAGTTATTACAATAGTCCTTTTAATCAGCTTGCAGGACCAGGCTGATTAAATGGGCTAATGTATTTATTTATTTTTTGTTTTCCTTCCAATTAGCTCCTAGTGTTCACAGAATGGAGACACATTGTTATGATTCATACCAGCAACACTGCAAAGAGGTTCTCCCAAAGCACATGATATAATTTCTTGATGTACTTTCAAAGACCACGAAGTGAAGCATGTAGCAGTGGTCAGATTTTTTTCTCCCAACACTAGAGGCAACATATGTTTTATAGGAGTAGATGGATTTTGGGCTAGATATTTATCAGGGGAGGAGGAAGAAACAGAGACAGAAATAAAATCCCTGACCAGCACCTGTAAAGGATTGAGTTATTCTAGCTCTCCATGCTCCCCAAATACATCTAGATCATTGTATACATATTTACTTGTACCTTGGGGAAATACTAAGAAAAGAAGGAAAAAACATGGAAACTAAGAAGTTTTAACTATCCAAAAAGCCTTCAGTAATCCCCTTTGTTGTGTGTAGCCACTCTCTGCATGCTCTTGTCTTTTGTATAGTATTAAAGCATTTTATAATCAGTGTCATATGTATTATTTGTGTAATTTTATAATCATATTGTTTCCTTAGAACTTAGAAATGGTTGCATAGTTTTTTCCATAGGTAGATGGTATTTTTATTGTTCTTTTAATTAAATGATCTTTCCCCATTTAGTTTATTTAATTTTATTAAATTATCATACTTGGGTTATAATTGTCTGATTTAGTTTGATGAAGTTTGGGTATGTGTGTAATACAGACTCTTGGTTTAGGCGTGGATCCATGTGGTGAAATTTATTTGCAAAATCTAGGTTTACAAAACGCATTAATATTACCCAACTTTGATTGCTTGGCAATCCAGATCCAGGATCAATCTCAATAAATAGTTAAAACATAGCAGGCAAAAATGTACATAGGAGCACATTAATCTCAGATAGTATAACAAATGGATTACACTTTAAAGACAACATATTGGGAGATAATTAAGGCCTCATTATTTGTTTAATAAGGCTCAAATCAGTCTTCCACTAAAATGTGTAATTACTCTATACTGTCTTGGTAATTATTTTAAAGAAAATGTTCACCTTTTTACAGTGGATACATTTAAAAGTTAGATGTTCGCCATTTTCTGCGAAGCAGCATCAACCACTGAAACCTAAAAATACATATTATTGGACACCGGTTTAATGTCAGCCCACTTACTGCATCTATCTAGTATATTTCTCTGAGTGATTTTAGTCTTTTTTTCTTTTTCTTTTTTTATATTACTGAAGCACATTGCAAATTGTGTTTTATGGTTTACTGACACCCACTGGAATTAGCTCTACTTACGTGCTAGCGCTGAGCTCTCTCTCAGTCACTTGTGCCAGTGTTTCAAATTAAGTAATGGTTTTTTATTGAGTCCCATTATCAAATGGTGTGATGTACATTTCCCTGAATAGACGTGGGAGTGTAAAGTTTGATTATTTGAGTGTAAGTGTTACGGGTGTCCATCACTACTATATGAACAATTTGCTACATTTTTTTCTTAGACTTATTGCTTAATACTGAGTATAATTAAAAGTGTAATTAGTGCATATAGTGAATAGGAGACCAGTTAAGATTTGGCATAACTGAATTTTTCCTGCTTGAGGACAAAGAAAAGATGGTAGATGTTCATGTGGATCAAAGTTCACTTAAGAAATGTTAATTTTATCAAAGAATCAGTAACAAGATGACATTGTGGCTATATAGATAATGACTCTGACATTGTAGTCTATGATAAACACAAGATATTGCTTTGGGTTTGATAAACATGGTATCTAACAGTAAGTTTGTTTCCTTTATTACCAAAAGGTACCATAAATGTCTATCTAGCATATTAGACTACTTGTATTATAATAGTGAAAATGCAGATGAACCAGGAATTATATTGGGTTATTAAAACCTGTATCAAATATCACGTGTAATAAAATGATTGCAAAGTATATCAACATGGAGTTGTCAGTGTATGACTCTTATTTTGAAACCCACGGGTATGGAGAGCGAGCCACCATGAGTGAGCCACACTGAAGCATCCTTCCGTTCTCAACCTGTACACTCTTGGGACTTACTGCCCAACATCAGTGTCCTCTCATAGCAGAATTGAAGAACTTCTACAGCCATTTTGACAAAATCTACTGGAAAGCCATCCCAGAAGTGTAGAGGCACAAAATCAATATTAATGCACATACATGTAGATATGATGCTCCAGTGTCCACATACTTCATTTAAACTTACTTACCTAACATTATCAGTGTACGGCCAAAAATATGTGGACAATGTCTTACACCAAAAAGAAGAGTGATGGGGAGAGGAAGAAACAGAGTGAAGCAGCTATGTGATTACTTGTTAACTTTTATAAATGTAACTTTTTGTCCTAAATGGCATGGAAGGTGAGACTTGTGGTTGCAAAGGGAGACTTACTCGTTCATAACAGCCCTCCAGCATCCCATTCTCTTTAAAATTCTCCCTATTATATATATATATATATATATATATATATATATATATATATATATATATATATATATATATATATATATATATATATATATATATTATTATTTATATTATTTTATTTACGGTGTGAAGAAATTGTTTGCCCCTTCCTCATTTCCTGTTCCTTTGCATGTTTGTCACACTTAAGTGTTTCGGAACATCAAACCAATTTAAACAATAGTCAAGGACAACACAAGTAAACACAAAATGCAATTTGTAAATGAAGGTGTTTATTATTAAAGGTGAAAAAAATCCAAACCATCATGGCCCTGTGTGAAAAAGTGATTGCCCCCTAAACCTAATAACTGGTTGGGCCACCCTTAGCAGCAACAACTGCAACCAAGCGTTTCGATGTAACGTGCAATGAGGCTTTGCAGCGTCCTGGAGGAATTTTGGCCCACTCATCTTTGCAGAATTGTCCTAATTCAGTTACATTAGAGGGTTTTCGAGCATGAACGGCCTTTTTAAGGTCATATCACAACATCTCAATAGGATTCAGGTCAGGACTTTGGCTAGGCCACTCCAAAGTCTTCATTTTGTTTTTCTTCAGCCATTTGGTGGTGGACTTGCTGGTGTGTTTAGGATCATTGTCCTGCTGCAGAACCCAAGTTCGTTTCAGCTTGAGTACACGAACAGATGGTCGGACATTCTCCTTCAGGATCTCTTGGTAGACAGCAGAATTCATAGTTCCTTTTATCACGGCAAGTCTTCCAGGTCCTGAAGCAGCAAAACAGCCCCAGACCATCACACTACCACCACCATATTTTACTGTTGGTATAATGTTCTTTTTATGAAATGCAGTGTTCCTTCTACGCCAGATATACTTGGACACACACCTTCCAAAGAGTTCCACTTTTGTCTCATCGGTCCACAGAATGTTGTCCCAAAAGTCTTGGGGATCATCAAGATGTGTTGTGGAGAAATTGAGATGAGCTTTGATGTTCTTTTTGCTCAGCAGTGGTTTTCTCTTTGGAACTCTGCCATGCAGGCCATTTTTGCCCAGTCTTTTCCTGATGGTGGAGGCATGAACACACTGACCTTAACTGAGGCAAGTGAGGCCTGCAGTTCTTTGACGTTGTTGTGGGGTCTTTTGTGACCTCTTGGATGAGTCGTCGCTGCGCTCTTGAGGTAATTTGTGACGGCCACTCCTGGGAAGGTTCACCACTGTTCCATGTCTTCGCCATTTGTGGATAATGGCTCTCACTGTGGTTCGCTGGATTCCCAAAGCTTTGGAAATGGCTTTATAACCCTTTCCAGACTGATAGATCTCAATTACTTTCTTTCTCAATTGTTCCTGAATTTCTTTGGGTCTCGGCATGATGTGTAGCTTTTAAGGATCTTCTGGTGGACCTTACTGTGGCAAGCAGCTCTTATTTAAGTGATGCCTTTATTGTGAACAGGTGTGGCAATAATCAGGCCTGGGTGTGGCTAGAGAAATTGAACTCAGGTGTGGACAACTACAGTTATAGTATGTTTTAACAAGGGGGGCAATCACTTTTTCACACAGGGCCATGATGGTTTGGATTTTTTTTCACCTTTAATAATAAACACCTTCATTTACAAATTGCATTTTGTGTTTACTTGTGTTGTCCTTGACTATTGTTTAAATTGGTTTGATGTTCCGAAACACTTAAGTGTGACAAACATGCAAAGGAACAGGAAATGAGGAAGGGGCAAACACTTTTTCACACCACTGTATATATTATATTAAGAGAGCCTAATTTTGTTTTAGAGGTCTCATACAATAGGTTTACATGCATCCAAGGTCAAAAACACTTTAATTTTCTGATAATTTACACTGCAGCAGTACCTCTTTTTCTCAGTGTCACAAACGATTCACTCAGGCAAAACTCCTCCTTTCAGAGTGCCTACTCTGCTCTAATTGGTCAGATTTCCCAGTCTTTTGTTATTGGTCTACCACTTACACTGCGTGTCAGACTACTAAACATCAATTACCATATCTGAATTTCAGCTCAGTGATAATGTCTTTGGTTTTACCTTCAATTTCAGCCAGAGTCCCATGGGGATATAAAGGAAGTACAAACCGAACCACCATTGCAAACATGACATGAACAGGATGTTTCTCAGTAGTAAGTACATGTTGTTCATGAGCAGCCAATGAAAGACCAGAGGTAGGGCTTTTTATTACAAACCTACGTTGGTTTGTACAGGATGAAAGTCTGGAATTACTGATGATTCCTTTCAGCTGTTCAGACTTTTTACATTCACAAACAGCTATATAACACACTGCATGAAAGGTAATATCTGAAATAGCATAATAGGGGCACTTTAAAGTCAATTGAATGTGTGTCCATGATGTCATCCATGATGAGTCATAACAAGAAGGTATGATTCAGTTTGAGTCTGAGGGAACCAAAAGTGTAAGAAGATAGCAATAGCATAAACACACATACAAAAAAACCCCACATAAATCTGTGGTTGAACAGTGGGTACGGTTGTAACCTTCCAGGGTCCCAGGTTTGGTCCTCTGCTCAGGTAACAGTTTGAGTGTAGTTTCACATGTTCTCCCCATGTTTAAGTTGGTTTCCTCCAGGTTCTACAGTTCCCCAGGAGGTTATGCACTTACTTGAAGCTAAATTGATGAATATCTAGTAAAAATGCTCAACTATGCAGCCTCTGCAGCCGTGTGACCCTATTATTCACTGAACATCCAGGCTAAAGTATACCAGTATTCAGTGAATACTCTATTTTCAAATGAATTGTTTGTGGCTAAAATCTTAGAAACAGAGCTGTTCAGATGGATGAAGTCAACCAATGTTGGAAAAGATTCTTTGCTTTGGATAAGTTTGTTGGATAATGCAGCTTCCTGCTTATCATATGATATTTATTTCCCTCTTCCTTTAGCAGAGAAAATAGGTTTTAGTAACACGGTTGGACATATATGGGGAACATGGTTTACCTGTATAAATATGATTACTTAAAATAAGTTAATATATGTTTTCAACCCTTAAGGGACACCCTTTTTTAATTTCATGTTATAAATGTTTTCGTGTTCTGTTCATGCATTAACTGAAAATTTATGGTTGGACAAATAAAGATACTCTGTTGGTGTTTAAATGCTTACTATTTAAATGTTAGAAAAATGTGGAAAAACTGTGAGGATTCATTGTTCTAGTATCGATTACAGGTTTTCATTAAATGCGACTCATTTAATAATTTCAGAAAATTTTGCATTGTTGATGTATTTCAGAAAAGTACAAATGAAGTTGAGCTCATATAGAGGTACATATGTTGCATAATTTGCAAATACATAACACAGGATTCATGAAAATGAAGTAATTCACAAAATTAAAATGTGATACTCAAAAATACAAAATTGGACACATTTCTATTTATATTATTTGTGCAATTTATATTATTTGTGTGTCATGTTTTACTTATTTGTGTAAATTATTTGCAAATTATGCAATAATTATGCATTTTCGGTGAATTTGGAGAAACCACTTGAAGTAATCGTTGTGTTGAACAATTTCAATTGCTTTTGAAAGCTGAAAGTAAATTTTGACAGTAAACCTGATTTGCAGTGGGGGCTGAATTATTTTGATTGCAACTGTAGGTATATAGCATATAATGTATACTGATAAGGATATGGCTATCAACAGACAGAGAGGAAGAAATGCACCAGAAAGATTCATATAATTTTTAATGGATTTATATTTAACATTAATTAGTTTCACATTCATTATTTGCTATACCATATGCATAACTTATTTTGTATGTATGATTTTCTAGCATTACCTTCCATCCAGCAAATGTGAAACATGAGTCATGTGGAAAAATGAATGTCCCCTGTGTTTATTACAATAATCTTCCACTTGTTCAGAATGTCCAAGCACTCCAGTGTGGTATCTCAGATTAATGGACGCAGCTTATAGTGCAGAGGATGCCTGTAAATCCTATAAAGCTCATTGTAAGGTCTGGCGGTTGGGTGCACGATTACTGCAGATGATGCTCGTCTTTCCCTAATACCAAGAAACAAATCTGTTTAAATTTCCAGAACAGGGGAAAGTGCACTTTTGCTCATGTAGGAAAGGACTGATAAACAGCTGTTAGATATACAATAATAAAATGCTCTTTTCTGCTCAAGTTTGCATACTATTTCCAAAATTTGAAACTACTAAAAGAGCAGCCTAAAAACTATGTGATATATTCCAGCTGAAGCCATTCTCTCCATATCGTCTGCGCCCTCATTATGTAAGCTCTGTTAGTGGGTCAGGAACAGACTGTGCCCTTGTCTTGAGCTCTAAGATGATTCTTTTGCAAATTGATTTTTAGGGACACTGAGGAATACTGTTTAAACTTATACTATGTGGTGCCTATAATAGCAGAAACTTGTATATGAATTGGGGACACAATAAGATTAAAATTTTAATTCAATTCATTACTAAAAGAAAATGCTGATCTGACAACATTGCCCATTTTTCTAAATATTTGCATTACAAATATCAGAGGTGCTAAATGATACTGGGTAGAAAATGCAATGAGGCCATATCAGGCTTTTATTTTCTCGAAAAGCAAAATGTTTTTGTAATGGAAAAACCCTCCCACAAACCATGTTGGGTGTATATACAGTATCTTACAAAAGTGAGTACACCCCTCACATTTTTGTAAATATTTGATTATATCTTTTCATGTGGAAACACTGAAGAAATGACACTTTGCTACAATGTAAAGTAATGAGTGTACAATATGTATAACAGTGTAAATTTGCTGTCCCCTCAAAATAACTCAACACACAGCCATTAATGTCTAAACCGCTGGCAACAAAAGTGAGTACACCCCTAAGTGAAAATGTCCAAATTGGGCCCAATTAGCCATTTTCCCTCCCCGGTGTCATGTGACCTGTTAGTGTTACAAGGTCTCAGGTGTGAATGGGGAGTTTGTATTTGTAGCCTTTGAAAATGTCAAATATATCACATTATAAATAAATATGTCAACATGGTATCTCCTTTATTTATACACAAGATGGTGTTCAGAAATGTATCGCTAGAGCTGT
Organism: Ameiurus melas; assembly: GCA_012411365.1. Lineage (NCBI taxonomy): Eukaryota > Metazoa > Chordata > Actinopteri > Siluriformes > Ictaluridae > Ameiurus > Ameiurus melas. The sequence goes on along the minus strand of CM022776.1, from coordinate 7,161,544 downwards.
TAAAGTGGTGTTTATACATAGACTTTGAAATAAATTACTCAAATAAGTCATATATTTAAGATGCAAATGTTAGATTTTAATCAAAGATGGATCAAAGGAAGGAGATGTTTAAAACATCCAACAAACTGAATAACTATCTTACGATCCCAGTGGCCATTAAAAACAAGTAAGCCAACGCTAACGAAGATATCGGTGCATTTAGTGTCATGTAAACTGGACTGTTATCGCATATTTTAGCTTTTTCTAGTGTACAGTAATGGTTTTATGGATAAATATGTTGATAAGAACTGTTATGAAACTGGAGCAGAGGCAGAAGCAAGCGCAAATCAACGTCTTTATTTATGAACAGAAATCAAGACACATAAAACGCAGTCAATACTGGACAAGATCATCGGGTTAAACATGAAACTAAGGTCGAGGCATGGTATGAGAGCAGGACATGAAAACAAGACCGCTTTGCATATGTAACGCATTCACCATTACATTCAATCAGTTACTAAAGTAACACTGCACAAAGTAAAAAACAACACGAGGGCCTTAAATACCTAACATAATCAAGCTAGAACACAAACTGCTGGGATCAATAACAACGCACCCTCGTACATCAACCAATGCTTAAACAGGAAAGGAACCAAAACCAAAACAAATTCACGTGTCAATAGGCAACAGTTCAATCTCGTGCACGTGTGCTCTCTGCAGCCGCCCATGCATGTCAACGACCAGCTCCATCTGCCGGCGAGAGCGTGACACGGACCTTCACTCAATCACGTGTTCATTTTTAACACACCTGCATGTCTAACTAAGAACAACACATTTTGTGCTGCTTTTCAACACAATCAGTTTATATATATTAATATATATATTAACACATGCTGTGTGTTAGTACATTTAACACAATTATCCTAAAATGCAATTTTTTGGAGTACTAAAATGTTCACAAAATAAATAAACAGTTGTATGAAATCAGATTAAAATAATTTAAGCTTTTGACAGATGTAAGAATTGGAGTCGATGCATCTTCTTACAAATCTCCCTGCCATCTGGGAAGACAAGAGTCTTAGTCCCTTCCATTTTAAAAAGCTGTAAAAGAGCAAACACGAGTGTTGGTTAGCTGTTAGCTATAAAATATGGACAAATTTGTCCAGAAACATTTGGGTTTCAAATGAGAAATTGCATTTCAGATTCCCAAATTGTGTAATTTTGGAAATGTGACCTCCACTCTTCCAATGAACAAAATGGTGCTGTAGACTCACCAGGAAAATATTTCTTTTCCAGCCTTTAACATCTCACTGCCAAGTTTTTACAGTACCTAATTAAGTCAACCAACATTACAGAGACAGTGGAAATACATCCTACTATAACACACATTCTCTCTTTTTGTCATGTTAACCTTGTGAAGAATTTTTGGCCTCGACATTCCCAAGCTAGCTGAGTTCCGTTAGCCACTGACTGTCTGCACCTGTTAACCAGCATTAACATTCACCAAATAGATGAAGAAACATGGCCCTAACACATCCTTCTAATGCATATTACTACAGCATGCCTTGTGCAAAACACTTGCTAAATGTACAGGTGCATCTCAAAAAATGTAAATATCATGGAAAAGGTTTTTTTTCCGTAATTTAACCGAAAAAGTGGAACTTTCATATATTCTAGATTCATTACACATAAAGTGAAATATTCCAAGCCTTTTTTGTTTTAATCTTGATGATTACGGCTTACAGCTCATGGAAATAAAAAATTCTGTATCTCACAATATGAGAATAAACAATTTATAATATAGAAATGTCGACCTGAGAAGAGCTCTAATCAGCTAATTAACTCAAACACTTGCAAAGATTTCCTGAGCCTTTAATTTCTTAGTCTGTTTCAGTACACAACCACAATCGTGAGGAAGATGAAAGTAAATTGTGCATTTCGTTTGGAAATCAAGGTCCCAGAGTCTGGAGGAAGAGTGGAGAGGCACAGAATTCAAGCTTGAAGTCCAGTGTGAAGTTTTCACAGTCGGTGATGATTTGGGGGACCATGCCATCTGCTGGTGTTGGTCCATTGTGTTTTCTCATGTCGAGAGTCAATGCAGCATCTACAAGGAGATTTTAGAGCACTTCATGCTTCCATCTGCTGACAAGCTTTATGGAGATGCTGATTTCCTTTTCCAGCAGGACTTATCACCTGCCCACAGTGCCAAAACTACTAGTAACTGCTTTGCTGACCACAGTGTTAATGTGCTTGATTGGCCAGACAACTCGCCTGACCTGAATCTCACGGAGAATCTATGAGAGACACCAGACCCAACAATACAAATGAGCTGGACTGCCACTATCAAAGCAACCTGGGTTTCCACCTGGGTACAATATAACTCTCTTCAGGTCCTGATTGAAAAACAAAATGTGATTGGTTGAAGCAAGGACGTGCTACAATTTGTCAGTGCAATGTGGTGGCTTGAGTAGACTGTGGGCGGAGTCCAAATATTGTGGATTTGTGAGCACTCTTGACACTAGAAATGTTTCAAAATCACAAATGCGTGCAGCAATCCACAAATGAATGCAAGGCAGAGTTGTGTTTGTAACATAAACACATATTTGTAAAATAAAACTTTATTTGCAAATCTAATTTTATTTATTCATCAATTTAATTTATTTTTGTGAAACTAGTAACATATAATTGTGGATCTCATCCAATGCATTTGTGAATTTGGTTAATTTTTGTAAATCTCACTACATTTATTTATGCATTGTAATCTATTTATTTGGCAAATGGTGCACTTATATAGCGCTTTTATCCAAAGCGCTTTACACTGTGTCTCATTCACCAATACACACACACACACACACACACACACACACACACAACACACACACACCAATGGTTGCAGAGCTACCATGCAAGGCACTAACTTGCCATCAGGAGCAACTTGGGGTTCAGTGTCACAAGGACACTTCGGTATGTGGATTTATCTGGGCCAGGAACCGAACCGCCAACCTTACGATTAGTGGACAACCCGCTCTACCACCTGCGCCACCCATTTCATAATTTGGAATTATGAAACAATTCAAACCCCATGCTGGCAGTCCATAGGATGTAGAAAGGGCAGATTTTGTGTTTTGGTATTTAGTTCTGTCACACAAACCTGGTAATAGAGCGCACAAAGACAACCTTTAACCACAGTGTATGGCCTGTGCACTTTAATGTACTGTATTACCGTGTACATTATCTTTTAGCACAGATCACCTGTAGTGGAAATATTAATCACTCTATCATTTGTGATTATTAATAATGCATTGTCTGAGAGTCTCAGCTAAGCATGATTTCTACAGTGATGCATGATGTAGGTCACCATTATAGACCCAGAAGAAAGTCCAAGAGCCATGGTCTCTCTTAATATTGTATGAGTTTCTTATGTACATCACCATTTGGACCTACGACCAGGCCATTATTTCTACTAATCAATTTTTCTTTCACTCACTCTCTCATTCAAATAATCTATCATTGTCAGCACTGGGTCTGAAGGAGCAGGAACTTTTACATTAACCTATTTTGCATACTCAGAGAGCAGAAAGCTGTTAACTTGAATGACAGTACAAAGAAATCATCTGAAATTTCTGAGCATATGGAGGACTCCAGGCTAGAGACCATCTGCCTTGGCCTGCATTTAATAATTAAGCAGATGAGTGAAGGGTGATTGATTAAGCCCAAATCATCACTGTGCCACTCAATCCAGACAATGCCACAGGCATCCATGGTCTATAAATCAAGGAAACATAATTGACTATGCGCTCTGAAAGGGTTAGGGCGGACACTCTCTCTGTCTGTCAGCCAATCCACGACTTATACAGCTCATCTACATCTCAGGAGTCATACAAAACTAGGCCAAGTGTGAAACTAAGCAACAACAACAAAAAAAAAATGGACATTGGAAAAGTAAGACATGTTTTGTCTTGTCCTCAGACTTTCCATAGGATAAGAACTATTTCACATGTATTTTTGATGTATGAATATCAAAACTCAATAATCCCATATTTCCTCTCCCAGTCTTTTGGATGATTCTGATGCTTCTGGATCTGGATCATCATAGACACACTGTCTATTGTGGAAATATATTAGATTTAATTCCAATTATTTGCTATAAAGCAAGATCTTGGACTCCACAGAGTATTTTAAACTGGCCCAATCTGGCAACACTGTCTAACATACTATGTCACATTATTTATCAGATAAGCTTATACCGTTTATGGATATAGCAGTTATTGCAGTAGAAACCAGGTAGAGAGAATAGTAGTGACAAGAAAATACAAAATTTTTATAAATACAGTAGCAGCAAAAAAATGCAGGGAGTCAATACAGAAATGTGCAAGGAGAGTGAGATGGTGTTCAGTTGAGTGTGTGTGTGTGTGTGTGTGTGTGTGTGTGTGTGTGTGTGACTCCAGTCTCTGATTATTGAGGAGTCTGATGGCTTGGGGGAAGTAACTGTTACACAGTTTGGCCCAAATGATTCTATACCTTTTTCCAGATGGCTGGAGGGTGAAGAGTTTGTGTGAGGGGTGCGTAGGGTCATCCACAATGCTGGTGGCTTTGCAGATGCAACGTGTGGTGTAAATATCTATGATGGAGGGAGGGAATAGAGACCCCAATGATCTCCTAACAGCTGTCCTCACTATTCGCTGCAGGGTCTTGCAATCTGATACTGTGCAATTAACAAACCAGGCAGTGATGCAGCTGCTCAGGATGCTCTCAATAGTTCCTCTGTAGAACGTGGTGAGGATGGGGGATAGGATATGATATTAAGGGACCAGGTGAGGTTCTCCGCCAGGTGAACACCAAGGAATTTGGTGCTTTTGACAATCTCCACAAAGGAGCTGTCGATGTTCAGTGGAGAATGGTTGTGGTCCGTGCTCTCCTGAAATCAATAACCGTCTCTTTTGTTTTGTCCACATTCAGAGAGAGGTTGTTGGCTCTGCACCAATTTGTTAGTCACTGCACCTCCTCTCTGTATGTTGACTCGTCATTCTAGATGATGAGACCCACCATGGTCGTGTCATCGGTGAAATTGATGATGTGATTCGAGCTATATATTGCTGTTCAATCGTGAGTCAGCAGCGTGAACAGCAGTGGAGTGCACACACAGCCCTGGTGGCCCCCTTGCTCAAGGTGGTTGTGCTGGAGATGTTACCCATTTAAGGTCCTGCCATAGCATCTCAATAGGTTTAAGTCAACTTTAACTAAGCCACTCCTAAACGTTAATTTGGCTTTTTTGTGCCATTCAGAGGTGGACTTACTCCAATTATTTGGATCATTCTCTTGTGCATACTCAGTTTCAACTTACAGACTGAAGACTGGATATTCTCCTTTAGAAGTTTCTGGTAGAGAGCACAATTCATGTTTCCCTCAATTATTACAAGTTGCCCAGGCCCTGAAGCAGCAAAGCATCCCCAACACCATAAGACTTCCACCACCATGCTTGACCGCAGGTATGATGTTCTTTTTGTAGAATTTGGTGTTGGTATACACCAGATGTAATGGGACCCCAGACTTCCACAGAGTTCCACTTTTGACTCATCAGTCCACAGAAAATTCTCTCAAAATGTTTGAGGATCATCAATTTGTGTTTTGGCAAAATTCGGATGATCCTTAATGTTCTTCAGGGTCAAGTTTTCACCTCGCCACACTTCCATGGATGCCATTTTTGCTCAGTGTCTTTCTGATAGTGGAGTCATGAACAGTGACCTTTATTGATACAAGAGAGGCCTGTAGCCCTTTGATGTTTTCTTGGCTCTTTTGTGACTTCCTGGATGAGTAGTGCTGTGCTCTTGGAGGGATTTTGGAAGGTTGACCACTTCTGGGAAGGTTCACTACTGTGCCGAGTTTTTCCCATTTAGAGATAATGGCTCTCACTGTGGTTCTTTGGAGTCACAGAACCTTTGAAATAGCTATGTAACCCTTCCCAAACTGATGTATTTCAATCACCTTCTTCCTCATTATTTCTGGAATTTTTTAAACTTTGGCATAGTGTGTTACTGTATTAGACCTTTTAACCAACTTCATGCTGTTGAAAAAGTTCTATTTAAGTGTTGATTTGATTGAACAGGGTTTGCAGTAATCAGGCCTGGCTGCGTCCAGTCCAGCTGAACCCTATTATGACTGCAGTTTCACAGATTTAAGGAATTAATAACTATGGGGTTTCAACAGAGAATGGCCAGACTGGTTATATCTGATACGAATGCTATGGTAACACAAATAAGTGCTCTTTACAACCGCACCGAGCAGAAAAGCACCTTAGACCACACATCAAGCCTTGAGGCAGATTAGCTACTAAAGCAAAAGGCCGCATCAAGTTCCACTCCTGTCAGCTAAGAACATGAATCTTTTTCCATTCTTCAACTGTACAGTTCCTCATAGAGTTCTCACAAATCTATTAGATGCCTATTCTACATGAAAATAAAATTTGAGCACTAACATATTCCTGTAAGTTCATTTCCAGATTACTATCCTGAACAGAATACTTAAAAATGTATGAGTACAAATTGTTAATGAGCTCCTTTAACAGATACTACCTGGGTAGAGAGCAATCAAGAGACTCCTGAGAGTCTCATCAGATCTCATGACATCAGTATGCTGCAAGCCTTGTTGTAATGATCAAAATTGGAGCAGTGTCTCTAATCATGCATAACAGTTACTTACCATAAGCACTTCAAACTCATTGCTCAATGTCAAGATCATCCACTCTAAAGGGATGGAAAAGAAGGTCATTAGATAACTATCAAGGGAAATATCTCATTTCATATATATACTTTCAGCTGTAATAGACCTTGTCTGTGCTCTAACCAGAGAAAAAAAAAGTCCCTTCTCCCCAAAATATGGTAGAAAATATCCACTACTAGAGTACATTTAAAGTTACTTTTTACCTGCAAACACAAGCAGAGAATCAGAGTATGGGCCATGTTTTATTCTCTTTGACACAATTCCAGCTATTAGTGCAGGACGTGGGTGACTAGCCAGCACGGTCTGCAAAGTCACTGGTTTCCTATCTGCACACGCTAATGGACTGAGATGGATCTATCTGACCGGAAAGAACATTGCTGGGGGGGGACGGAATTCAATAAGGAATTAGCAGAACCACTGCTTCAGGCGTTACAATTATAATTGCACAGTGTTGTGACTATAGGCTGGTTGTTTATGACAGAATGTACCTAATACCTAGCTGACAGGATGGATTCAGAGACTTGTGGTGATGATGAAAGTTAATGAATGATTGACATTTCATACCTTTACAGGACTTAATACAATGAAGTGCAATGTCTGGCATGGACAGCCAACTTCTGTTGCTAAGCACTTGAGTGTTAAAGGACACAAACAAAGGGCTGAATTTGTTCTAAGCCCAATAATATTAGCTATTAGTATACAGTATGTGGTTTTGCACTCTATAAACTAGCAGACATTGACCAGCAGCTTTGACTCTCTCCAAGCCTCCAGCATGCATCACCGTCTCATGGTGGCACAGATTGTGTTTGCTGTGCCTTTGTTTATTTAGTAATTAGAGAGAATTCCTGTTGAACTGCTTGGCTGTTTGTTTGGTGGATCAGCAGGTTTTTTCTATCCAGTTAGTGAAGCTTGTGCTGCATCTACATCACTTCTATAGATGCAGCTGGTGAATTTATGTAGACCACTTTAACTGCACTTAAAATGTGATTAGCCAACCTTGTGAACATTAAAAAGGCTTACTTTGACAAAAAAAAAATAAATAAATAAAAAATACAGCTATTACTGCGAACAAAATCAATGAATTCTTACTTCATGCTGGATAAGGCATAGCTCATGCCTATATGGTATAAATTGGCCACTTTGTGCCTCCTTAGGCAAGCACAAGTAAACCATTTAAAAAATAATATTAATATTATTTACATATGGTTGCACATTTGAAAATCTCACAGATATTCAAGCCAACAAAAAAAGACAAAGTCAATTTGATTTTGCCAAGATTCAACAGCAAAGCTCACAAATCCAGATACTGTAGTTAAAGCATTATCACAGAGAAGCAATAACAGGAAGAAAAGATTAATATGAAGAGAAGAGCAATAGAATATATCATTTAAAACAAGGCAGGCTTAAAAATTGCTTACTGAAATGTTATAATGTAAATCCATAAATAACTGTTATAGAATATAAGATTTTATGCCTGAGCAGTCTGTGTGTTTTGGTGACTAAGCTCATAATCATTCATGCTTTTTCATACAGAACAATGGAAAATTGCTTTTTTTTTTTTTTTGGTCATTGCCAAAGCAAACATTCTTGAGAACTTTCTTCAGCTTCTGTTATTGGATGGTTTTTTGTTGTTGTTGTTGTTGTTGTTGTTGTTGTTTTTAGAATGAGTTGGTTTCAAGTAACTTTCACCCAAATATTTGCATGGAGAAATTGTATTTATATGAATTTATATGTATTTATAAGAATGTATTTATAGAAAACTTTCCAAAAAATCTGTAGTTGTTGTTATAGTAGGTTGTAACAGCCTATGGGATCTGCTCTTTTGGTTGACTTTTTTTTTCCTCTAACAGGCTTCCAATGACAACAATATTTATTTGGAGATAAAGTGATGTGACCAATAAAAACAACATTTTGAGAGCTTGAAAGCGTATTTTAGTATATGATTAGAAGAAGGATGGTATTTAGACATTATCTGGATAAATGCACAATGTTGACATACTATTGCATCTGGAAGTGCCTAGTTGCTACAGTAGGTAGGTTAAGAACATGGTGCAAAACATGACAAAAATAAACATGAATATCAGTATCTGAAAATATCTTTCTAATCCAAAATTTGGATTGCAGCCACATCAGCGGGTTGGATCTCCTTCAGTCTGTTAAGTTCAAATTACATGTAGCATACATGGAAAATACTTGCGTAATTGTATTTTGTTACTATATTTACATATATATGTAGACACCTGACTGCACTTGAATTTCACTATGACTGCCCCTGGTTCAGTAAAAATGTTTCTGTATGCCGGAGTAAGCAAAGACTTGTATAAAATGAGGTGTCTCCTTTGCTTCCCTAGAAGCCATTAACTCCATCTAATTAAAAAAAAACAACAAAACAAAAACAAAACAAAACAAAAAAAACGTTTTTGCTAATGTGCTAATTATAACTGGCTATATTTAGCTAGCTGTGAATCCAAGCCCTCCTGGGAAGTTACAATATCGAGTGTGTTAACGTCATGTTCATCACAGCAAGATGGCCATATACCTTCTCTTAATTAACTACAAAAAATACAGCAAGGTTTTTAAACATTACTTCTAAAAAATGAAGAATAGAGAATGTGCATCAGGTGTATTTTGTTTTTTATGATTTGAATCAATGTATGGAGCCACTGTAAAATTTATAGTTAAATATTATAACGTAATTGTACAGTGATATCGTATTTTGTGCAGGTAATACGCCTGTTTTATTGTAAATTAAAAAGCCTGACAATAACTTCTGCATTTTCTAAAGACATAATAACTGAAATCAGCTTCTGAGATGAGTAAGCATTCCATTTCAAGAAATTTACCATCAACTACAAAGGCTGCATCCATTGATTTCACTATATTTTCTTACTGACATGCCACCAACTAGGAAACTTGGAGCTCAAAGAAAAACCTTAGTTTCGCACTTGTAATTATGACTTTCTGGTGGCTTTCATGTGCATTTAACTCATAATTACGATTTTTCCAACACGACTTGAAGGCACCATAAGTTAGCCTTGTTTCTTTGCTAATGTCAGGTTAGTCTAGCATCGATTCCAGTAGCTAACAAAATGGCTAGACAACAAATCTCGCTCAGAGACATCTTTTTTAAAAAGGGGGTTCTTTTAAACATTTTTCCTTGTTAAAAAAATGACCAGATTTGAAAAGGTTGTCTATTAGCCCTGTTCTTATGCTGGCGCCTGTGTCTGTGCAGATTCATAGAGAACTGAAAGAAGTCAATGTACTGAGTTCATGAAATCCACTTAACATGACTCCATATAAACAATTCTCTACATTAGCTCTGCCACATTTTAAGAGAAAGTGAACAACCTGTATAGTGTGTAAGAAAAAGTACAGAGAAATTCTGCTCAAGTGGAAATATTAATTATGTGTGAAATTCTACTCAATTAAAAGAAGACGTATCCAACTAAAATGTACTTAAGTGAAAGGGTTTTTTTTAAGTTACTTTTTTAGTCACTACAGATAGTGAGTTTTGAACATTGATAAATGCTTTAAACGAAAATGCAAATCAAAGGGTTCTGAGAACATTCTATTGATGTACAGAATATCCTAATTGGCTGGATAAGAGAATAAGAGACCTTTGAGATTTGTAACTAATATTTAAGATCTAAATGAAAGTGTATAGACCAAAAATTAGTTGATGGTTTGGGTTTTTTTTTAAATGTAATTAAGCAAGAGAGCAAGTACTCAATTCAATAACACCCAATTAAAGTATAAACACCCCAAAATAATAATTAAGTATTAAGGAAATACATGTACAATTTCTACTTTTTTACATTACAGTTGCTATTACTCAAGTATTCAATAACACAAAGCTATTGTGCTATTGCAAGTAAAATATCAGATTCTAACTAATTTCAAATAAATTGCTATCAAGTAGCACTGAGCCGGGGTTACGTCTATAAAACTGGATATGAAACACTAGACTTCTGCACCTCCCAGCTTGTGTTACAGATAATCCCAGATCATATAACCCCCAACACCCCCCGCCCCCCACCCTACGCACACATCTCTGTTACAGCTGTTGGAAAGGCCTCTGATCAAATGAGAAAACTGAGAACTACCACCAAAGGAAGAACACCTGCAGTGCTATGGTTCCATGAATCACTTAAATTCTTTTTTTTTTTTTTAACTATTTGTTTTATGCTTTGAAGAGCCATTTAGGTCTATTATTCACATTGTCTTCATGACAGGTGCAGTGAGGTAGGCTCATGTAACATGAATACAACCAGCTCAGTATACACATTGTATAAAAACAAGCACACATACACAGAGGTGCACTATGATATGTATGACTACTTTAGGATGAATGTCAACTGAGCATAAAACCCTAGATCATGTCCTCATGTCCTTGTTCAAATTATAGATTGCTGTAATCTTGTCTTTGTTACAGCTGTCTCCAAGAGTTCCAATCATATGCATCCTCTCCAAAGATGCAATCCAATCCGGATGTTAAATATGTCCATTTCAGCTCAATGTCTAAAGTAAACATATGGGTATTTATAGTAGTAGATTTGGAATAATGAAAGATCAGATTAAAAGAGGAAGGCATTATAAAGGAGGATGTAGAGGCTCTTGTTTTGTTTTTTTGCTCGTGACAATGCAGGCAATAAGAACAGAACTTCAGTATTCAAGGTCTTGTGCCAAAGTAGAGTTGGTCATGCTTTTATATCCTTCTTCCCCACCATCTCAATCCATGCAGACATCCCATTGTCCATCAATACCACTGCACATGGAAGATCAGTTACCAGGCAACAATATCCCATTCACAACAGGAGCTGGAGTCCTACAGATCAATAATAATTTAAATTCCAAAGTACTGCATTTACATGGTCAAGTTAACTAAACATGAGAAGTGTAGTAACAAACCACGGTGAGTCTCAGTCCCTCCAGGATTTAGCAATTTTGTAATCACAGAAATGAAAGCAAACTCATCAATATTCAAAGGAGCTTGGAATGTTTCTAAATTACAGATGATTTTCCGCAAAAAAAATCATTTTGGGCCAAAATGTTTCATGTTATGTCAATCACAATGTGCATTCAGCCAAAGCCATTGAGTAACGTGCATCAAACATAAGTACAGCTAAAATGCCTCATTTACCAACAAACATCACAATTTCGCGCAATATTGCGAATTTTGCCAATTCAATATTGCCAATTCAAGTAGTTTTCCGCAAAAACACACAAAAAGCTCCACAAATTGCACCGCAAATTTTGATAAAGGCGCAGCAAAATCAAACGTTTTTGGCCGCAACAATCACAGATATGGTCAGATATGTTCATTAAGAGCTTTAAGACATAGTTTCTTTTGACACATCAGATTCTTCATTTGTGTTTTTCCCTACCTTCCAAATAACCATGTAACACAAACAGTGGTTTATGACCATTGCCACCATTACAACTAGCTTTGAATTAAAACCTCATTGGCAATGGCCTCAAGATTATCTGTATATATAATAAGAGTTATACTGTGCCTGATCTTAAGTGTATAAATAATTTTGTGTGCAAAAAAAACCCCAAACCACACAACTCTTAGCAACAGCCTGAGAGTTCTGTATTCACACTTATAACTTTACACTCAATTAACTCCTGGTCGATTAGACACACATTGGCCTGTCACATCAACAGTATCTCTCTTATAATTAACATTAATTAATACATACATGAAGAGGTATCTTGTGGGATCTGCTCCTTAATACTCATTAGTAAAGAACCTAGTGTTATGAATGGCTTTAGAAACTAGTCTGGAAATTGATTAGACTGTAGATGTATGTGAAAAGCCAGAGCATTGCATTTATTTTGCAAATCTAATCAGAACTTCAATACCCACAGACTTCCAGCTTATTACTCATTTATTAATGTGAAGTATATTACATATTAACTAATATTGAGTTACTGAATTGAAATAGGAACTCTGAGTAAGCATAGGATTTCTAAGGCTTTCTGACAGTTTAAGACAGTTTTTTTTTCTTAATTATTGGCTTTTCCTTTAAGGATTAGACTTAAAACATAACTAGAGTGGCATTTCACTACCAGCTGTTTCCACAAGAGATTTCAGGTTTATATATGATGTCAGTTTAAAACCATTACAAATTTCACAGAAGTAAATAATATTGTTAAGTTACTGACATTTTCTACGCTTTGTGCCAATGCGGTGGATGATAAACATTTAAAAATGAGGGCAGAATGCATTGGACAAAGCCCACGGCCGAATTTAGCCTAATATAATGCTGTCTAACAGGGTGTAATTACAACCCCCCATGAGAATGAGTGTGAGCAAGCTGTGGGAGCTACTCTCTGTTCTCCAGCTGGGCCTGTCTAATGTGAAGAGAAGAGAACTCCCTCTCTCCAATCCAGTCCAGAAGCTGGGGCTACTTAACTGCTTTCATGGTTTAATTTAATTTCAAGAGCTTCCTGACACTTTTGTACGTCACTTGTTTGAAAAAATGGGCTGTATATTGATGATAGACCATTCATAAATGAGGAATGGCAAGTCCTGTTCCAAAGCTAAGATAATGTGGGCAGCAAGCCATAGTTATAACATTACTCTGTCACTGTATTTTGGGCAAAGGGGTGTATGTTAATGTTTCTGAATTATGTTTGTCATTTTTCGTTCTATTCTATACAGTTTTTGTCAAGCTCAAGCGTCCTGATTCTTTATAGTATATTACCATGGAAACGGAGAGCCAGTCAGGAAGCATACTAAATGGTACATATAGCAAACATTGTGGCTGAATAGGTATTTTTCTGGAACAGGGGTGTCACGCATCCAGTCCTGCAAATGAATTTTTAGAATCCATGTTCTATCTCCTTGTGGACCACAAATTAATCTAAAAAAATAAATAAATCTGATTATCTGTTATTTTGAGTCCTGCTATGGCCTGGCATCCCATCCAGGGTGTTCTCACTTCTCACAGTGTTCCTGGGATCGGCTTTTGATTCACCACAACCCTGAACAGGATAAAACATTACTGAAAATGAGGGAGTGAGTGTTATATCTTGTGTCCTGGTATTCAACTAGAGAGTACAATAGAGCAATAACCTCATTGCCATAAACTCTGGTACAGAAAATAGGGTGAAAACTTATGCAATTACAAACTATGTTGTTGTTTTTTGCTGTTGTTGTTGTTGTTCTTTTTAGCAACACCAGCTTTATGACTAATCCCAATTAAGTCCATTTCATTTCAATGTCATAACACTCCAAAATGGTGCTTAAGGGAGGGGGCAAATACTTATTCATGCACACCACAATTCTGAGCAATCATTTGCAATCTGTTTAAGAGTTTTGTAAATTATATATGTTTAATATTTGTGCAATCAGAATTTACCTTTCCATGGATGTTACATGTTTTTATGTAACATCCATGTTGAAAAAACCCCCAATAGAAACCATTACAGAAACTCTAATGGTTATAATGGGAATTGTATTGGTTTTAATGGAAGCTTTAATGGTTATGAAGGCGTGTCTACTGGTAAGTGTTGGGGTTCTATTGGTGGTATCTTTATGTCTAGTGGAAACCAAAACAAACCATTAAATCCTAATACAATATGACTCAAAACGCACTAGGCCTAAATTTGTTAATGGTTTTAATTGTATTTGTAGTGGAAACCATTACAATTTCTGTAATGGTTTCTAATGGGTTTTTTTTCCATCAGGGATATTGGACTAAGTATACGGTGGTCCATTACCTAAAATGAGTTTGACACCCATTTTCAAAGATTTCCGAATGAATGTTTTTTGAACAGATAATCCCCAAACCTACATGGAACAGTTCAATGTTTTGTTAATAGAGCATGTAGCAAACCCCTACTAGAATAACAATAACCACGTGACGGATCTGTTCCTGTCAGGATTAAATGGCGTATCGGTAGGATTTGGAAACGATTGCACAGTTTCAGGAGAAGCTCAACGTTTGAGCAGGCTATGTGAATGAAATCCCAGGCGCAACATGAGTGTGGTGTTTTTTTGTTTTTTTTAATGCGTGTGAGAAAGGCTGAGCGAAAGCGCGCGACTGCTCATGCGCCCCGGTAAGTGAGTGCGCGTGAAGAGATGCTACTCATCAGATAGTCAGTGTGGCGTCTGATCGGGCGTCGAACAAAGCTCGTTTCTCATCCCGACACACTGCATCTACACGCTCATGGATCTTCGGACGCTTTGGCTAAACTGACATCTGAAATGGATTTACTGACATCTGCCATAATACGTCTCGATTATAAGAAGACCGGCGATGCGCGCGTCCTGTCTTTACGTAATGTCCTAACTATTTGCGCATTTATCCTTGGCCGTGTTCTGCGATAATTAAGAAAAAAAGAAGAAAAACAAATTCGGCTATATATTTGTTTTGGTCTCCCGGAAGAGATTCGGTGTGTCTCCATCTGGCTTTTGTTTCTGAATGGGAAAAAGCGTGGCACGTTACTGTGATGGGCAATGGATAAACAAACACCGACTCTGGACTTTATTTACCTACAACCCTTGATGTATCAGACCCCGAGGCGAGACATTCTGGAGGTAATCTCGGATTACATGCACAATTCGTTTTGTTGTTGCTTTGTTTTTGTTTTGGAACATTGCATTACATGGGCACGCGGATAGATGGGACAGTGCATATGGGAAATGGTGCAATGCAACGCTGCTGTTTAGGAGCACTACAGGCCATATAACCTCACCTTTCCTATCCGAAGTGTTTTTTTATTGATTGTTGTGTTCAGGACGTTGCGCTGAGAATATGAATTTGCTTTCAGAGGTAGTACACTTCAATTGATAACCTTTATGTGCCAACTGCTTAAATGCCTCTGGTTTGTCTGTATGCATTAAAGAGTAAGAGCATACACTTTTCTACAGATGTGCCATCAATGTCTAAATGCACCCTTCGATTTCAGCAGTACGTGATCTGTTTTGTTTGGTTTTCTGTTTTCAGCTTCAACTCTGCAACTCCTTCAGCTCACTCAGCTAATCTCTTGACTGCATGTAAGGAAGTCTAGTACAATTTATATCATCATCAAGCTAGATTTGACTCTGAGAGAGTGGAAGATATGCCATCCTTCGTGGAACTGTTCATTAAGTGGGCTGTCTGTACTTCCTTGGTTCTTATCCGTATCCCAGGGACTTATGGCTCAATAGTGAATTTCCACAAAACATGCATATGTGCCAGTAACATTGTGAGCTGCTCCAAAATGAACTTAACTACTGTTCCATCTGACCTGCCCAAGTACACAGCAGTGCTTGATCTGAGCTATAATGACATCACTAGGCTACGTGCGGAGTGGACCACATACAAGCTCCCCAAACTGCACAACCTTTTACTGAGCCACAATGGCTTGTATTTTATCTCTACTGAAGCTTTTGTTTACGTTAAGCACTTGCGCTACTTGGACCTGTCGTCTAACAACATCCGCCAACTGGACGAGTACATCTTTGAACAGCTAGAGTATCTTGAGGTGCTTCTGCTCTACAACAACCACATCTCCCAGATTGACCGCACTGCCTTCACAGGCCTCAGCAAACTACAGAAGCTCTACCTGAGCCAGAACCAGGTGTCCCGCTTCCCTGTGGAGCTGGTTAAGGACAAGACACGACTGGAAAAGTTGAGCTTATTGGACATGTCTTCCAATCGGATCAAAGTCCTCCCCATTCGAGATCTGCAGGATCTGCCAGCCTGGCTCAGGAATGGACTCTACTTCCATAATAATACGCTCAACTGTGACTGTGAGCTGTATAGCTTGATCTCACACTGGTATATACGACGACTAAACTCAGCTGTGGATTTCAAAGATGAATACACCTGCATACTGCCAGGGCCTGATAAGAAAATCTTGCATGTTTTTGAGCTAAACATGCATATGAATTGCAGCACATATAATAAATCAGTGGAGGAAGCTTTTTTGGAGCAGTCTCTGGTCCTCAAGTGTGATACGCGGCATCAGGACATGTCCAAGACTTGGATGTTACCTGGTAATGTAATAGTATCACCTGGAAACAACCAGACTGCTGTGGTTCTACCAGATGGCAGCCTGGAGATCAGTTCAGTAAAACTTGAGGACTCTGGGCAGTACACCTGCTTCGCTGTAAGCGAATACCTTAACGAAACCCTGTATGTTTGGGTGAAGGTACATAACTACACTTTTAATGGAAACAACGAGACCCTCAATACAGCATACACAACTCTGGTGGGATGCTTGGCCAGTGTGGTACTGGTGCTCATCTACCTGTACTTGACCCCTTGCCGGTGCCGCTGCTGTCCAGGACAAGGGAAGTCCAAGAACCAACATGAGGATAGTATTCATTCATCCATGCTCAGCGCCACTCCAACACATGAGGATCTGGCAACCAAAGCAGAGCCCAACAGGCATGTTGCCTTCATAGATCCCAAGGACCTGCAGGGGCAGAATGGGAAAGTGAATCGCAATCGGGAAGAAGAGCTGGAGGATGAGGTTAAGCATGGGAAAGGAAAGAGAAAGAAATCAGTGGCGGACTCTATTAGCTCAGTCTTCTCTGACACACCCATTGTGGTCTGAATGGATCCTGTCCAGAGTTGAAACTGGGCAGCCTTCTGTGATGGATGCAAATAGTGTGAGGCTTGTCTAGAGGCAGTGAGTTGTTGAGACGTCTTTGGAAAAAGAGCAACAGAAATGCAGTTTGCACCCTTCAGCTTGTGGCTAATTAAAGACAGTGTTATATAGCTTTCCTACGTGAATTTGACAAGGACAAGTTAGAGAAGCCTTTCCAGCATTTTAATCTGTAGCACTTAAGTATATACTGTGAAAAGGTCTTGCCATATACAGTAAGTGGACTTTTAGTAATGTGTCACTGAGAAGTGGGGAACGTGTTAGGGAACATGGCAAAATTCATTTCTCCGTGAACAGGCACTGTCAAGCCTTATTATTTAGTAAAATATAAAACAAATAAACCATATATTTAACCCATATATTATGATTCTTAGACTGCTGAGAGTAGAAAAATTATAGCATTGTGTCCAGCAGTCTTTAGTATTTACAATATTTATTCCTCCCTTCCCCAAATGTTAACTTGCCAGCATCACCACTTTATATATAGACTTCAGTCATGAGTCATTGCTAGAGGAGTGGCATGCCATTAACCACCATTACGGTGAACGCTGAACACTGTCAAGTGCATTTGAAAGGACGTAGCAAAGATTTGAATGTGCTTGTAGAAATTCAGCACCTCTAAGCTTATCAATACGTCGAAACGTAGAGGAAACCTGGGTCAGTTTTAATTGTAAAGTAATACTGGAGAAGAGAAAATCCAATTGTTGCATTACAGTTAGATTTATATTGGTTGTTGTTGTTGTTGTTGTTAATAAGGGATCAAATGTAAAGTGAATAGGTGAGCTATTTGACATTAAGCCAAAGTTAAACTTCATTGCATTGCAATTCCATAGACACTTGCAATAATGTCACAAGACTACAGCTGTTGCTGAATTTTAGAACAAAACATGCTGGATTTTAGGACAAAAAGCTAAAACATCTTTTCAATAGATGTCGTCTTCTAACATTCTGTCACGTTTGATTATTGGACGTTTGGGTAGTTGTAGCATCAAAAATGATAACTGACATGCCAGCTGCCGTGATCCCCAAGGATCACTGAAAATTGATGCCAGATGCACAATAGCATTTCTTGTAATCCCCAGCTTAAGAGTAAATTAAATCAGCATGTTGTGTGCAAAGCAAATGTATACCTTAAACAGTGACTCCTAATCACATTATTACTGCCATTCTCGGTCAGAAAATATGGCCTATTATTTGCACAATGCCATTTGCATGAGGCTGTCTGTCATGACAACCAGAGAGAGAGAGAGAGAGAAAGACATTTCCTGAATGCTAATAACCTCTTAAAATAGAATAAGGTATCTCTCTGCTTTTCTCTAGTACAACAGGACAGTCCACAATGCAAAAACCAAAACTGTTTTTCAGACATCTCTGCTTCTCAAACATTCTCAAGTTCTGGGTTATTTGCATATTTTGCTAGCTTTAGTCATTGCTGAGTCATCCATTGTCAAAATGTTTTCTAAATGATTCTAAATGATCTTTAATTACAACATAAGCCCCCAAAGATGATTGTAACCTTGAACAGAAAAAAGGAGAGAGCCATGTTTTTTTTTTCATTGGGTGGGGGGAGAGGGTGGGGGGTTAGGGGATTGACAAAAAAGTTTAATCTGATGTTTTTATTATGCATGTCACTACACAATGTCACATAGACTTTAATGAACATGGTAAACACAGTGGATGAGCTCCTCAGATATAGCACACAAAATGTCCATTTCAGAATGTTCGATCAGCGTGTATTCCCACATAACATGCATTCTATGTAGCATTCAGCTGTCATACCCTGTAACTCTATCCCGACACCATAATCGTTTCAATACTCTGGCTTCACGTTTGTCAAGAGTGAAATCAGACGGTGGTTTGACAGCCATATCATTCTTGTTTTCACCCAGCTTGGGTGAAGTCAAAGGCAGGCTAATTCAAAACATTGATTCTCAATGGTAATAATATACGGAGGACATTAACAATGGAAGTATTTTAGAGCATTCCAGTTACAATCTCTGTAATAAGGGACTAAAACCTCAAAGATTCTGTTTTCTGAAAGAGGGGTGAGCCCATCTGGTTTGCACAGCATCATCTCAGGAAAAAAGTATTGGAAAATGAGAGCAGCTATGATGGACAGCGGCAGGCAGTGGGCAGTTCAGGCCTATTAAACGCCTCCTCAGCTGAAGCCAAAATCCTGTGACGTCCTCACCATCGTGATCTTTATGGGAAGAGGCCAGTGTCTCTGTTGCTTTCAAACATGCTTCACCTTGGCAAGAGACCCAACACCCAAACAAGATCTAATGGCTTTTCAGCCATTGTCATTTGTTTTCCTTGAGAATCAGTCCTTCGATGTTGTTAGATGGCAACAGTATTCTATTAATCTGTTTATCATTCAGCAGTTTATGGGCAGTACATCTGTGCTTTTGTCTTTTGCTTCAGTGTTTGTTTACAATGTTTACCTTGAAGACAGTGTTTTCTTAACCAGCAAGTCATTTTGTCTGATTTCCATGTTCTTCTATCAGAAATGCCCAAGTCACTCCTGTAGTTTAATACTGCTGGCTCTAATACTGACATGTACAAGGTGTATCAATTTAACACAGCTGACTCTGATATGCAGATGGTCCCGAAGAGCCCATTTAAGTCGATCATGTGGGTTGAAGCTGAAAATATCCTGTGGGAAAGTAGATCACAGGGAGCATATTGGGCCACATTCTTCTTTATATAGTGTTCTTTATGCTGTTGTCTGGATTCCACTTGTGACACAAAAAAATGGAGCTTTTTATAATGTTATCTGTTGTAATTTATGTTTCTGTCATGAAATCTTGATATGTTTACAATATGTCTCAGTAGGTCTGTATATTAAAATAAGAAGTTAGTAAATAGAACAGAAACTTCAGTAAGCCATCACAGACTGTACCTATGGAGGCAACAAAGCACTGTATCACTAAGCAGTAGGTTATATGCTCTTTTTCAGGAATACACTGTTATATGTAGAGACGTTTGTGAAAAAACCCAGAGAACTGCCTTGACTTAACATTATGCGCCTCTAATACCTTTTCGTTAGGATAATGTATAATGTAAGCACACTAAATTGTGTATCAGTGTACCTACTTCTTACCTAGCCACTTTAATCCTGTTTGTGAATATGTCCTATTCGTTTTGTTCTTTTTTTTAAGTGCCATATATTATATGTAACATGTACGTATTATTTCACAACTCTGTATGTCAAGTATTTTATTCTGTTAAGTTTTGAATCTCTGTCTACTAGAGACTATTAATATGAAGTGGCTGTGTCTGTCTGCTGTCTACAGTGGGATATACAAAGAATTTCACAATCATTTCAGCAAAAGTGCTTGTCTTTATTTTTTTTGTGAAAGGAAAACAACAAAGAGTCAAATATATCCAGCTACCGGAAAATATCCATTAGTGCAAAGTGAATGTCTTGAAGGTAGTAAAAGCCTCACAGTGGAAAGATGGCCTATGTTGCAGTAAGCATATTATGAGTGCAATATCCATTAGATGCTGCGTAGTGCTGGTCCTGTATTAGAGTTAGAGAAGTTCTGCAGTATCGAGTCTCTGTGGTAGACTGCAGACTGTGACTGAGAGTAGGGTAAAGCTTAAGCCAGAGCTGTAGAGGTTTTATTACAGACATTTACTATGATGGTAAAAATTATTTGCAAAACTAATAAAAAGGTTACAGCTTCATTTTGGAGTTAGCTTTGCTTTATCTTTCAAGCCAGCACATTTACTCATTATTCCAGTTATGTTATTTCATATAGAAACGTCAGTCATCTTCATTAAAGTCACTTATTAATTAAGACCCATTTATTTTCAATTTATTTGCAGCACAACGATTCTAACACTTGTGGTCTATCAACCAAATATTTTTTTTTTTATTGGAGATACAATTTTAGAGAATAAGGATAGGTAATGTAACTGTCTGGAGTCACATGTTTTTCTTATGTCGAAGTGGGTGTCCTCGGAGGACTCTGGTTTGCTCCTATTCCCAAATACAAATTCCCAAATACGGTACATTTTATTTCACTGACTCAGGATACAGCTGAGCAGTCAAAGGTTTCAGGCCCTACATTGGCATTTCTAAAATGCTGGGATATCAATGACCTTCCAGTCATCAGCAGATTGGTAGCCCACTGCCATATTCCATCTTCACTATATTCTGAAATTCCTTTATATTGAATTTCAATTGTCATTTAAGACACTGGTAATTAATACAGATATGTATTTTGAATATCTAACTATAAATATATGGTTATGGTACTCAAATATTGTCTGTAAACACATCCAATTATTGCCATACTGTTATCAGAAGTATGTGGCAAGGTGGCCTACTTGAATAGACCTTGGTAGTGAATGACATATATGGTGGTAATGCCATCTCCTGGTCACAGAGCATCACTACATGTATAACACTATGATGGTGAATAATACAGTGAAGTGTATGGCGTTTAGTTAAGTGTGAACACTGTTTAGCAGGATAGACAAGGACCTGAAACATTTCTATGTTTATATTCAGGCATTCATCCACCACATGCATGTATATATACACAATGTGTTGCATTCTCTTAGTCACATATTGTATATGCACACACTCACACACATACACTTATCCTCCTGGGCTGCATTGTGAAGATTTGTTCATCCTGTGATGGTTGTGTGTTGAGTTTTAAAGCAGATTACCAGCTTTGACTGTTGAAAAATGAGAAAATGACCTACAACCCATCAAAATTTCAAGACTTTGTAACTCCATCACACCTGACCAAATTGTTAAGGGGTTAACAATCAGCAAGGAATTAGGCGAACTTAAAATGATGCTGGTCGGTGGGCTTCAGCAGAGGTGAACAAATGCAAGAGCCCTTAGCACGCAGGCCTTGTGTGCTCTTGGCCAACTCTTAAGAAATAAGCAAAACCCCTAAGCAAAATCTTCTTTAAACATCTAAACAGTAGTCATCTCTCTGGGGCCTCATATGGTAAATGTGCACTTAAACAGCGCTTTTATCCAAAGCGCTTTACTCTGTGTCTCATTCACCCATTCACACACCATTGGTAGTAGAGCTGCCATGCAAGGTGCTAGCTTGCCATCGGGAGCAACTTGGGGATCAGTGTCTTGCCCAAGGACACTTCGGCATGTGGGGTCACGGGAATCGAACCGCCAACCCTACGATTAGTGGACAACCCACTCTACCAACTGCGCCACATTCACCCCTTCTTGATGGCCTTTCTTAAAGCGGGTTTCTGATTGGTCATAAGTGACCTAGTTGATGGCAAACCTCTTTGTCCATTTGGGACTGAAGAGCTGCTCAGGGAGTAAGCTTCCAGGGTGTTCCAATAATAAAAGCATTAGTTGAAGATGTGATCTTGCCAACCAATCAATGTGCAGGATCTTGTGGCATAGCTGCTGATTTCTGTGCAATCAGCTGTAATGGAGAAAAGGCTCATGGTGAGGCCATTCATGGGGTAGCACATATTGTGCAAAGGGGCTGTCCAATTCTGCCAGAGGGAACCACAGTTTGAACAGTTGGCTACTTGGCAGTGGTGAAGACATTCAGCTAAAGCTCCTTTACATAATTGTGCAGCCCTGTAGAATGGGCCTACTTGAGGAAAATGTTGATCATCACAAGGTTTGAGCAAGCCAAAATGTGGTGAGAACTGGCTCTGGTAAGAACAATGATTCCAGCTAGAGAACATTATTTTGTTCTATTGTATTCTTGTATATGGCTATAATGACAAAGGTCTGTTTTGAGCTTTGTCATTATACTCTATAGCACCTCTATAACTCTATAGCACCACACTACCAGTAAGGGAAATGTTCATGGTCATAATCTCTCTCTGATTTTGTTAGGAATGGCCTGTCTCTAGCAAGCTTGTCTGTGCTGTTTGGGGTGCAGTTATAGGCTGAGGAAGACTAGTTGCTCCATCAAGTCTAGAGGAACCATTGCTGTAGTTGACATTATCAGTCCTAGCATTCTCCACAAAAGCTCCTACCTCACATGGTAGCCTGGCTGAATGTACAGGTGCTGGTCATATAATTAGAATATCATCAAAAAGTTGATTTATTTCAGTAATTCCATTCAACAAGTGAAACTAGTATAATGTATACATCCATTACACACAGACTGATATATTTCAAGTGTTCATTCCTTTTAATTTTGATGATTATAACTGACAACTAATGTCAATGGTCTTCTTTTGGACAGCTGTCAAGTCAGCAGTCTTCCCCATGATTGTGTAGCCTGCAGAACTAGACTGAGAGACCATTTAAAGGCCTTTGCAGGTGTTTTGAGTTAATTCGCTGATTAGAGTGTGGCACCAGGTGTCTTCAATATTGAACCTTTTCACAATATTCAAATTTTCTGAGATACTGAATTGGGGGTTTTCATTAATTGTCAGTTATAATCATCAAAATTAAAAGGAATGAACACTTGAAATATATCAGTCTGTGTGTAATGAATGTATACATTATACTAGTTTCACTTTTTGAATGGAATTACTGAAATAAATCAACTTTTTGATGATATTCTAATTATATGACCAGCTCCTGTATTTAAACATCATAATACTATTTGCCACATATTGGAGAGAAAGGGTGGCTAGTATTCTGAGGGAATCTAGTTTCATGCTGATTAATTGGCTGGCTTGCTTCAGTGTTAGGTAGCTTTATTTTAGTTCACTGTGAGACGAAGAACTAATGTGTTCAAACGTTGGACATGTCCAGAGTGAGCATCTAGGGATAGATCTGCACAGCTTAAATTATATATCACCCTTAGAATAAGGCATGGTCTTAAAGAGCCAGTTCAACACTCAAATATAGAATTGGGTTAAAATTGCCATCCTACTTCTGAATAAGTCATTTGATTGGACAGGGTGTGCAGTTTCAATTGCACCTCTGTCCAGGAGAGATCATTGCAGACCAAAATCATTGCAGTGTGCTTCTGTTCAGGTATGTCATGTCAAGATCTTCACAATTAGTCAGAAGCATAATAGTGCTGTGGACCTCATGGACACTTAGGTCTTATTTATCAAAATAGTCCAACATTGCCCTACAGATTCAAGTCATTATGGTGGGACGCTCTTGTGTGATAAATTGCCTTAGCAGGACACATGACAAGTTGCACGAAATCTGAAACTGACTGTAAAAATTAGAGAAGCATCATTTCAAAGACAATGGATCAGGGTAGGAGAATGGTATTCTCAGCAGTGCCAACTGGCACAGAACTACATTACCCATCAGCCCCAGTATGTCACATGTCTCACTAATCTCTATCACTTTGTCTTGATATGGCTTGTTAGCAGGCTTATGGAGTAACGGAATACATTTAACAGTGTTACATAATCAGGATACAAGAAACTGATAAATGTAGTCTGTTACAGTTATGTCAAAAAACAAAGTAATCAGATTCCATTTTGTAAAAAAAAAAAAAACAATACTATCAGGATCACAATTTTCTTTTTTCATTTAAAACTCAAAGAAATGAATCTTTGACATAACGTAATATTGATAGCAGCTTGATTATAGTTCTGGTTCTCTCTTGCCAGACGTGGCTCACATGAGCAACCTCCTGGTGCAAAGTTAATTTGGCAGAAATGAACACAAATTGTTCTCTGAGATGCTTTTGTTAACGTAACCACACATCCTCTTTTCCCCAGACATGTCCTCTTTCTCTGACCTTAAAAAAGCGTCTGGCCGGGATTTAAAAATGTGAGAAAATGTCCAGGATTCAGCTTTAGTTTCATTATGATATGCTTATGGTCTAATACTGCATCATGTGAGCGCATGTTTGCATTGCTTTAACCTCTCTCTGTAATTCCCGCCTTCTCGCACACCAACTCAGCAAGTGTGCGAAGGTGCAGCGCTGCTGTGTATGCCATCAAACAGCTGCTTGACCATAGCAGCAAATGAAAATGTCCTGAGTCAATACAATACCCATGGCCATATAAGGTCATTTTTAATTTCATGTTATCATATTGGTTTGTATTACATGGCCATTCAAATGTGTAAACGATGGCAGAATTGGCAGAAGGTGCACTCGATATATATATATATATATATATATATATATATATATATATATATATATATATATATATATATATATATATATATATATATATACTGAAAAAGACACACTATTAGCACTATCATCATATATATATACACACACACACACACATATATATATATATATATATATATATATATGATGATAATAGTGTGTCTTTTTCAGTGTATTAAAGTCTGCATTAACAGTTTGGACACTTGGGACACCTTTCTGTGTCCTTGCTCCACTAAGGACATCCTTCTACCCCTCTGCCACACAGAGCCATTAGACTCACAGCCTCACTATGGGCTACACTTGGTCTCCCTGCTACACCTCGGACATCACTACACCACACACCTCAACTTCAGATGTCACTGCACCTTTCTTCTTTGCTGATGATGTCTGTCTGCCTTCTTGCTCCGATGAGGACATGGCTCCTCTCCCCTGCTTCACTGTGTTGTGATGGCTGTTACCCAGTTCTTGTGCACTGCCTTAGATGTCGCACCGCCCCTTAGCTATGTAGAGGAAATTGCTCCACCTCACTGCATTGTGGAGAACGTCATGTCTCCTGCCAGCTATGCTAAGGGTACCGCTCCCAATGATCCCTGTCAGTCTAAGGGCCCTTATAAGCTAAGAGACATCTTGCCTGGCTGACCACGACCCCTGCTTGCCTATATTTTGTGCTTCGGGACCCATGCATTAAGGGTATGTTCTATCATGGTAGCGCCAATGGGCGCAGAACTAAACTACCCATCAGCCCCAGCATGTCACATGTCTCACTAATCACACTCACCTATGTCTACTTATGCCTTGTTAGAAGCACTCTTTAAGTTCCAGTCAAGCTTTTGTTGTAATTGTCATTTGTGCCTCAGTATCGCTTATAATCTGTAAGTTTCTTGCCTCACATCCACTGCTCATGTTTATGTTTCTTGTTTTCACAGTTTTTCGGTTGTTTTGTTTGCACCCTACATAAATTATCTGTACTTGCTTCCATCTCCAACTAATCCGTGACACCCCTGAACTTTTCCAAATTTTGTAGAATTACAAACTGTAACTGAAATGGACTTAATTAGGACGATCCATCACGACTCTACTTAAAATATCCCATAATGCTGAAGTAGGAGAAAAGTAAATATAGTTTGCAAAATTATTCACAAATTTAAAATGTAAAATCTGAAGTCCCATAATTAGTTGGTTGGAGTCCTGTAAGCAATTAAAGTGTCATGTGGCATCTATATGTAAATACAAGTTTCTGGAAGGCCTCAGAGTTTGTTAAAGAACTTACAAACAGGAGCATGAACAACCACTGTAGCTCTCAAAACAAGTCTGGGGCAAAATCAGTCAAGGTTTAGTTATGGCATAACTGAGACTCTGCCTAAAGGAGACAGTCCACCAAAAGTCAGTGAGTGGATAAGGGGGGCATTAGTCAGAGAAGCAACCAAGAGGGTGGGGAGTCCAAAATTAACCCCCACAGGGAAGCATGGCTGTGGTAGCATCATGTTGTGGGGATGTTTTTTATCAGTATGGACTGGTCAGAGTTGGGAGATTGAGCTAAATACAGGGCAATCCTAGAAGAAAACCTGTTCTAGTCTGCAAGAGACTAGGATGGAGGTTCACTTTCCAACAGGACAGTGACCCAAAGCTACATAGGAGTGGTTCAAAACTAATAATCTAAGTGTGTAAGAATGACCCTGTCAAAGCCCAGACTTCAATCTAACCAAGTATATGTTGCAAACCTATGCTGTTGAGCATCCACATGTGCACAATTAATAGATGCTTGCAGCTGTAAAAGGTTTGACCAAGTATTGACCCAGTGGGCTGAACGCTTATGCAACTAATATGTTTTTTTTGTTTGTTTCTTTTTTTGTTTAATTAAATTTAGTGTCACAATAAAATTATTTTGCACTTTTGACCATTA
Source organism: Ameiurus melas (assembly GCA_012411365.1). Classification (NCBI taxonomy): domain Eukaryota; kingdom Metazoa; phylum Chordata; class Actinopteri; order Siluriformes; family Ictaluridae; genus Ameiurus; species Ameiurus melas. The sequence goes on along the minus strand of CM022776.1, from coordinate 7,134,283 downwards.
GGCATATTGTGTCGATCCAAAGGTAAAAACCTAATTAAGCTCATTTTCATTCAGGCTGTAACAGTACAAGGTAGAAAGGTTCAAGGCGAGTGAATAATTATGCAAGGCACTGTACCTTGATCTAGTCTAAAGCCTGACTGAAATGTTTCATAGATTTTATTTTGGAGAAATTCACTTGGCTGTTTATGTACAACTTTCTCTATAATTTTGCAAAGAAGGGCAGACTGGAATTTGGACTGTAATTACATGTAATGGAAGAGTACAAATTATGTAGTTATTGAGTAGTGGTCTTGTAGCAGCCATTTTAAGTGGATCTGATTCTAATGAGCTGTTTGCGATATTTACAAGCATGCTACAGAGACTAATATCTGTTTCAAGAATAAAGTTGGATCCAGGGCACACGTTGTTGACATTATTTTAGAAATAACAGAATATTCCATTAATTTTACTAAAAGCATTTAGCATTCCATGGGGCATTCTTGCATGTAATACACCACTAACCACAAATTTTGCTGCCAGATTTTGCTGTCAGTAATAATCTTGGAGAAATACTTACCTTTTTTTATATATATATATATATATATATATATATATATATATATATATATATATATATATATATATATATATATATATATATATATATATATATATATATATATATATACACACACACACACACACACACACACACACATACACATATATACACATATATACATACACAGCATCAACCAACAAATTATCACCGGAATCACTAAGCACATCGCAAATATGTCAATATAATTAATGTGTATCTTTGTGGAATTTTCCTTCAATCACTCAATAAACTTAACCATCAATTTCACAGGAAAACAGTACGAATCTTTTTGCTTTCATTTTAACAAGACTCCTAACCACATAATGAAATAAATTTGCTCATACAACACAATACAAAACAAAATTTTTATTTGTTAAGACACATTTGAATATCACACATGCATAGCAATTGAGCAAAACACTGTTTAATTTTTCTAGGTAATGGATGGACACCTAATTGTACAAAGGCATTAATGGGAGGCAAATATTCATCAAAATTCATAGCAAAGCAATAACTTTGCTTGAGATGATTGATAAAGAAATGTAATTGGTATTGCATTACAAAGTAACATAATGTGTAATGAAACTTTATAAAAAATTAAAAAATAAAGCACTTTGAATCTTGACCTCATTAAAAAAAAAGCAATAAATGTTATTAAGTAACATAAATGGTTCATTTCATGAAAGACCTGTAGGCAAAACTAAAATAAAAAAAAATAAATGTAGGCAGCACAAATTCAGACTGTAATTCATACTGTGCATTTCTGTGACAGATGTCCCCAAACAATCGATCAGCAACTAAAGCTCATTCATGCTTCCCATGTCATCTCCTGTCTTTTAAGAACTTGGAAAATTTCATGTCAGGGGTTTTTGTGAGCTACATCCCCAAATATGATGATTTGAATTTTTTTTGTGAAATGCATAAAGTTCTGTGAGAAGAAAAAGATCAAAATTCAGAACAGCACAGATCAGCATTGACAGAAAGCACCAGGCTGAAGTTGCAGTCAATAAAACGGTTAGACCAGTTACTAAATATTAGGCTTCACATTCATTTTCATCCACGTGTTCAATATGGCGCTTGTGTAAAGTGTGTCTTTCTTTCTGATGCACATTTGCACATATACATTTACTCACACTTGATTCCTTGAGCTTGACCGTGTAATTTAGGGTAGTTATATGGCAGTGAAATAGTTTGAACCGAGTGTACTGCACAAAGACATTGTAGACCAAAACCATGCTTCCTGTGAACTGAAATTTCACACAGGAAGCTTAATAACTGAACCACAACGGTCTGAACTACAACGGATAATGTAGGCACAGCCATTTCTCTTACTCTTACTATTTTGTCAAGGCTGCCTTGTTGCTTCTTGCTGAGTGGCTGAAGGACCGGCCTGTGTATGGAAGTGTGTCTCCTTATAGATGAACCAGCAGTTTCCCGCCCATAAGATGAGATTAAGAAACCCAGAAATCTAGAAAAGGAGCAAAAAAGGAGTTCTTATGGGACAGATCTTTTTACAGTTGAATCACATTTAAGCACATTTGGTTGTTTCTGATTTAACGCCATGCCAGCTACCGTGACTATTTTCATGGCAGGATACAGGTTAAATTGTAGCAAAATATAAAGAATTTACAAAGGTTTTATAAAGTTCATTGTCAATGATTTTGTTTGGTATTAGCAAGTAATTTTGGTTCTAATTTTGAAATTACATTGGGTTCTTTTTTGGCACATTTGGCAACCCATCCACTGACAAAATAAGACCACACCTGGTCATTGGAGGCACATTTGAGACGCATGCTGTCCACTTGTGATCTGATCACCCGACATGGATGTTAATACCAAGTCTGAAAGGGGCTGATGTTAAAACCAATTTTATAAGAAATTACTGTAAATATACAGTAGGCACAGCATTTTACATAGAAATTATCTCCAAAACTGACATCAGTATCAATAAACACTAAACAGAACAGGCTGGCTAAATCAATACTAGTCATGTTTCTTAGTTAACAAAGCATTTAATTTCAGTTATACCCACAATATTTACACTGCTAATAGCTTTATAAAACCAAGCCATTCGCATTATGGTTAAAGTTAAATATCTCCCTGTTTAAAAACATATATAGGTGGCAAGTATGACCATTGACTAAAAATCCCTGCTGTTGCTTGCATACTCAATCACAACTACAACTTGATTTTGAGAAACAGTTATACACAAAATGCCTTATAAAACAGACAACAAATCACTTAATTTTTTTTTGTTCATATCTGCTTAGCAGGTGCCACAAAGTAAAAAAATCAGAAGTTCATGACACTACACTACCTAAAATAGTCAAAGCAGTCTTACCACTGAAGAATTGAGGGGGCCTAAAGTAGGAAGAGCGCCCGCTGTGCACTTATTTAGGGGGTTCTTACAGACATCGAACAAAGAAACAAGATTTGTTGGACTTGTAGTCAATTTCACATCAGTCAGGCCTTTTCCCCAGGCAGAAGAAGCCAACAGCCAGAAGAACGTGAAGATTCCAGTTATTAGCAGATCCTATGGAATGAAGGTAGGGTTTAAGTGGTCATTCATCTAAGATAACACTAATGATTGCTGTAAGCATATAATCTGCATGGTTTCACATGAACATCTACCTGTAACTTATACTGTATGGTCAAAGGTATAAAGGACACCTCCTAATTATTGAGTTCAGATGTTTCAGTCACAGGTGTACAGAATCAAGCACATAGTCATGCAATCTCCATAGACAAACACTGGCAGTAAAATGGGTCATACTGAAAAGCTCAGTGACTTTAAGCATGGCACCTTTATAGGAGACCACCTTTGCCACAAGTCAGTTTGTGAAATTTCTGCCCTTGCTAGATCTGCCCCAGTCAATGGTAAATGCTATAATTGCCACAAAGCAATAGACCATGCAAACACAAAGTGGAGCCGCCGAGTGCTGAAGCCTGTAGTGCTTAAAAATCCCCTATTCTATGTGCATCACTCACTACATAGTTCCAAACTGCTTCTAGAAGCAACATCACCACAAGAGCTGTGCAAGAGGAGCTCCATGCCATGGCTCCATGTAATTGACTCTAGAGCAGTGGAAATGTCTTCTCTGGAGTGATGAATCACGTTTCACTATCTAGCAGTCGGATAGATGAATCTGGGTTTTTTGGACACCAAGAGAACACTGCCTACCAGACTGCGTAAAGGAAACGGTAAAGTTTGGTGGAGGAGTGATAATGTCGTGGGGCTGTTTTTCAGGGTTTGGATCAGCCCCTTAGTTCCACTGAATGGTCATGTTAATGCAATAGCATACATAAAACTTTAGACAACAGTTTGGGGAAGGCTCTTTCCTGTTCTAGAGTGACTGTGCCCCTGTGCACAAAGTGAGGTTTGATGAGCTTGGTGTGGAGGAACTCCACTGGTCTACACAGAGTCCTGACCTCAACCCCCCCTGAACACTTTTGGGATGAACTGGAATGTCGGTGGGAACAGGAGGTCCAACGAGCTCATACAGGTGTGATGGTCAGGTGCCCACATACTTTTGGCCATATAGTGTAGTTTAGTGTTTAAGTTAAGAGTTTTTAGTTTTTCAGATGAAAGAGCGGTGACATACAGCCGAGACCTACATGCATATTCATTCACACACACCTGTGTCCACTGTACACTCAGATTCCACTTCTTGGATGATTGGAACCTGTTTTAGTCCATCCACCTCAAAGTTCAACATGTTGTGTATTCTGAGAGGATTTTTTGCTTGTAAGTCAGTTTGCCACACAGTTATGGCACATCACACCATTTTCTGCACACTGCAGAGTGGTTATTTGAGTTACAGTAACCATCCAATCAGCTTGAACCAATCTGACCATTCTCATTAACAAAGATATCACTTACAGAATTGCTGCTCACTGGATTTTTCACACAATTCTTTATAAAGAGATGGTTGTGCACGAAAATACCAGGATATCAGCAGTTTCTGAAATGATCAAGCCTTGCTACTTGCTTCAACAACTATGCCATGATTAAAGTCACCAAGGTCACATTTCCACCTTTCTTATTTATGATGTGAACATTAACTGAAGCTTTTGACCTGTATCTGTGGATTCTATGCACTCTGCTTGGCTGACTGGATAACTGCATGAACGTGCAGGTGTACAGATGTTCCTAATAAAGTGGACGGTGATTGTATAGATAGTTTTCAAATATCTCTATCTGTTCCGTCACCTCTTGCACCTGCTGTCTACAAAACACACCCTTCTACTTTTTCATTTACATATAAGTGAGAACAACTTCTGCAATATTAGTTGCCCAGAGGTCTGAACAACGTTCAAGTCCATCGGGTCACTTGAACTGAAACAAATGTGTGCATCTTTTATAATGCCACACATTGTTCACTTTTTGATAGTCACATTGCTATTGCTCGTTGAAAAATTATAAACAGGAAGTGTGCCACTGGTTATAAATAGACCAACTCATTTAACACAAGTTTTACTTTCAACTGCAATGTACACTAAAAACTACCAAAAAAAAGCCACATGTTGTACAAAACAAAGAAGCGAAACTATTAATCTTACCCAAAAGCAACATTCTGTCACCATCAAATTAGTATGATATAAATTTAAAATGACTAAAGTCAAGCTTAACGTGGATTTCGGTTCATAAAGTGCTTAATTCACTAAAGCAGACTCACAATCACAGGGCCACGGTTTGACTCGCGATATACATGCTGGTAGCCAACATACAACACAAGTATGCCGGTACAGTACAGGAAGGCCAGGACTCCAACTGCAACAAAGAACTCAGCTGAAGATGAATGATCTCTAGCCAGATAGTACTTCATTTCTGCTGTTCTGTTGACTTTGCAGGTTGGCACATCAAACCCAATTTCATTAAGTCTGTGTGAAACAAGACAAAGTCGAGTTTGTATTTTCCAAAATATAGATAAGGCCAACTGAATATATTCACAATACCTGGTAATTTGTTAGTGTGCAGTACAAAAATGTAATAATGTTTAATAACATATACTTAAAAGGGTATCCGAAGGAGATGTTGGTCTCATGGATAGAAGCATCCCCTTGACATTGGATGTTAAAGCTTGTGGTGCCGGAATAATGACCAGTTGATGCAAATGCAAAGATGGAAAATACCTGAGGACACAGTACACAGCACATTTCACAACATAAAAAAGAAGCCACTGCAATTGAATAAATGCCTTTGGTCAAAAGTAGTCAAATGACTGATATGTAATGATTATATGTCATAGTTCCACAGTGGAGTCAACACTTAGTAGGTAGAAACGAGGGTGGAAATTGCATGGGGATTCTGTTAAATCTTTAGTCATTAAGAAGAATACTTTAGGGACAATGTTAAGGCCTCATTCACTCTCAAATGAAGGCTTAATTATTTCCTCCCTTCAATGGCATCCTTCCACACAGGAAGCTTGTGGGTTGTAAAGTCATCAGTATTTCCATCAAAACCCCATACATGTGGAATTAACATCTATTGCCCCTGGGTCTAAGAATGTAATGTACACTGGTCAAGGCTGGTGTATTCACCAGGGAAGCAGTGGTTTCGAGGTACCAGTGCTATGAACTTTAAATCTCTGAGCTATCGATTGAAAGGTTAAGGGTTGAAAAACCATGCAGCATGTCTCTTAACCTCCTCCCTAGGCACCATATACACTTAAACCTCTCATTCGTCCAAGCTAGGATATGCAAAGAAGAGAATTTCATTGTAGTGTACCGTGTGTATACGTATAACGACGTTAAGATTTTCCACCTGTGTGGGCAGTTAGCTCAGAGTGCAAGGAGTCTGAAGGAAATACCCCATCTACTTTCATGTGAAGATAGAACATTTCCACCAAATTAAAACGAACACCTTTCCCATGGGGTGAACAAATCAACTAACTAGACTAGAAACACGAACAAATGGAACACAAAAAGAGAAAAGAAAAAAGGGTAAGTATCACAAAAACACCTGACATTTGTAACTCTTTTGCTTTCGTTGTGTACGACAAGAGCATTTCCAAAAACAGGACGTGTTCAATCAACACCACAGACAGACAAAGCAATGCACATCATACCCTAAAGGTATAAAGAAACAGTAACTCAGGCCTAAAGAAAGAATAAACAGCACAATCTCAGTGTTGAATTACAATCCATACACTAGGTCTAGTAGCATGCGTATAATCACTGTAAGAGTGTAGAGTTTATAATAACACTGGGGATTGAGGGAAAGAGTTGTGCAATAGATGTTTTACTCTACGCAGATGTAATCTTAGGTGTAATGGAAAGAATTCATAACACCCTTTACTGTGACTGAGCTTTATTTGTTTCCATCCATCCATCCATCTTCTGCCGCTTACTCCTTGTTCAGGGTCGTGGGGAACCTGGAGCCTATCGCAGGGAGGATCGGGTACAAGGCGGGGTACACCCTGGACAGGGTACCAGTCCATCACAGGGCACAATCACATACACATTCACACACCCATTCATACACTACGGACAATTTAGACACGCCAATCAACCTACCATGCATGTCCCCGCAGCACGGGGAGAACATGCAACCTCTGCACACACATGGCCCCGACGGGAATCGAACCCCGGACCCAGGAGGTGTGAGGCTATTTTAAAAGCGTTGTACTTTTTAAAGTGCACTTTGACAATGCAATACATTTACCTTTGTTTGAGAGTGTCTAAAAACACACAGTGTGCTTCACTGCCTGCATTAGGCACGATTTTTCATCCATTAATTCGACTTCAATCTCATATGGCTTGAACTACACGTTATCCCTCGCCAAGCAAATCAAATCAACTTCTCTTTAAGTAAGGCAAAGAATTACTGTAGCTTTTTATTATTATCATTTATTTATTTATTTTTTATTCTTTACATATCAACGTAATTTCCTAACAAATCCTGAGCTCCACAACAGTGAAGTACAACATCAGAGTTTATACTTGATTTGACAATAAGACAATATCATATCAGCCTCTGAGCCATCTTTATTCCAGCAACGAAATCTTGTGAAAACTTACCCATTCCAGGACGCGTATAAATCCCAGCGGCTCTTTCAAAGGTCTGATATCTAACAAGAAAGCTGACATTATTTTCTGAAAGAGAAATAGACAATCAACTGAATTAGCCACTTCACTCAACTTTATCTAGGAAAAGATGAACTGCCTCGAGGGTGTAAATACTTTTCCCCCCACACTGTTCTGAGATAGCTACATGCCTGCCTAACATTCTCCATATTACACACAGTGTTAGTTTATTAGACGGGATTCAGTAAGAAAACCCAGTACCTCCACACCGCTGATGGGACAGATGCTTGAAAAGTTGTCACTTTTTTTTTTTTCCTTTTTCCTTTTTTTCACTTTTGGCACAGCGTTGGTCACGTGAGTCATGACGTCGCGATCTAGGATTGGACTAGAGAGGGAAAAAAGGGAAAAGGCTCAAGATGTCCAAGACGCGGCGCATCTCGAACGCGATTGGCCGTTATGGAAATCATTCAAGTCCTTCGACAAGGCTGCTGTGTTACTTCCTGTTTCAAAAGGATACACCGCAACATACGGATTCAAAACACGGTTCTAAAGCTATTTAATGGGCACTTTAAACGCCCCCCCTCGTCCCTGTCCCCCCACCACAAAAAAAAAAAACCATACAAGTGCATCTCAAAAAGTGAGAATATCGTGGAAATGTTCATCCCCCCCCGTAATTCATTACACATAAAGTGAAATATTTCACTTAATTAAAATATTTTTGTGTTTTAATCTTGATGATTACGGGTTACAGCTCATGGAAATCAAACATCCAGTATCTCAAAATATCAGAATAAAGAATTTATAATACAGAAATGTTGACCTTCTGAAGAGTATGTTAATTTTTGCACTCAATACTTGGGCAGGGCTCCTTTTGCATGAATTACTGCATCAATGCGGCGTGGCATGGAGGCAATCAGCCTGTGGCACTGTTGAGGTGTTCTGGATGCCCGGGTTGCTTTGATATCAGTCTTCAGCTCGTCTGTAGTGTTGGGTCTGGTGTCTCTCATAGATTCTCTATGGGGTTCATGTCGGGCGAGTTGGCTGGCCAATCAAGCTCAGTAACACCATGGGCAGCACACCAGTTACTAGTAGTTTTGGCACTGTGGGCAGGTACTAAGTCCTGAAAAGGAAAAGGAAATCAGCATCTCCATGAAGCTTGTCAGCAGATGGAAGTATGAAGTGCTCTAAAATCTCCTTGTAGATGCTGCATTGACTCTTGACCAACACCAGCAAATGACATGGCCCCCCAAATCATCTCTGACTGTGGAAACTTCACACTGGACTTCAAGTAACTTGAATTCTGTGCCTCTCGACTCTTCCTCCAGACTCTGGGACATTGAATTCCAAATGAAATGCACAATTTACATTCATCTTCCCGACGATTATGGTTGTGTACTGAACCAGACTGAGAGATTAAAGGCTCAGGAAACCTTTGCAGGTGTTTTGAGTTAATTAGCTGATTAATCTCTCATGGGTGTTAGAAGACCGTCAGAATAGATTATTATTATTATTATTATTATTATTATTTATTCTACATTGAAATGACAGTATAGACAATACACTACGAGAAAAACAAAGTGCACTGGACAAACAAAAAGAAAAGTCAAATCCTGCATATCATCTTCTCTTTGCTTGTGTAAATCTATTTGGATGAAGAGAGGTGAAGAGCCAGACTGAGACAGAGGTATGGGGCAAACCATCTTTATCCATGTCCTTAAAACGTACACGTGATACACGTGTATCTCAAAAGATAATCTTTTGAGGAATTTGTTTAGTATTCTTCATATGACATATTATAATATGTCTAATCTTTACAAACACCACAGTTTATCACTATCAAGACATAACCAGAGCACTAAGCTTCAGACGAGGATTTCACAAATAAAAGCAAATTATCTGCACAGCAAGAACATCCTATGTTGATGGCCCTTTTTTTCAGCACAGGATGTTCTTGCTGTGCAGATAATCTGCTTTTATTTGTGAAATCCTCGTCTGAAGCTTAGATCTCTGGTTTGTCCCATATACACCCTGCAACACTGGCCATCAGGTCTCTCAGGTCTAGTTTGATTGTCATAGTTACAATTCAGGTTCTGGGTTACATTTAAACTCCTGTTTCTGCAACATTAACTGGTCTTGAATATATACTTAGTAGGCTGAGCTGTGTTTCAGAGCTATTTTGTGGTTTCCTTTTGTGTTTTGCCTTTGAGCTCGATCAATCATATTTTGTCTTTGGATCATCTTTTTATCACTGTACGCCTCTGATAGCATTTAACAACTATAAAATGTTTACTGGACACTTGGATCCTCACAGTTCCAGTTTCACAGATTAGATAAGTCTACATAAGTTCTCTGTAGCTTTGGAACACATGCTTTGTAGTGGCAAGCACACAATGATTCCTATTATGCAGTTATCACATGATTGCAGTCATGAGATATCCAATGCTACGGAGCCGGCCCGCAAATCACATGAGCACACACAATCTAATCACCAATGGCATCTGACACACAAGATGCACAGTTAAAACACAAATAAAAGATCTGTGAAAGTTTAGTTTGATGGTATTGGTTGCAATACGTTTCATTTATATAGTGTTTTTCTCAAACTCATGGTCGTTACAGAGTCAAATAGAAAGTAAGTAACAAATAAATAAGCATCACATACAAACTTCTTATACAAGAAGACATTACAGAGATAAGAGCAGTTTGATAGTGGTACATTGAGCTGAACAAAAGATTTATTTTCTTGTTTACATTTATTGATTAGATTAGCAGTTTTTCTGTTGGCACATTTACTTCTTTTTACTTCCACTACTCACTGTACCATTGTACTCATACAATTATTTGCATGAAATAAACAGAACATGTGAGAGTGTAGCCTACGATTTCAACGTATACTATTCACATGTCTGTTCTTCATTATATTTTATATTTCAGTATTTTGAGGAATGCTGTGTTTGAAAACTATTCATAAGACACAATGCTAAATGAAAAGAAGATTATAGGGAGATGTGGGCAACCAGTTGGGAACTCTGACTTGACTCTGGGAGTTGCATAACTCAGGGCCAAGAAGAAACAAATAAGTACACATATACATTTTGAAGTGGGCAACATGATCCATCCATCCATTTTCTATGCTGCTTATCTTTCTGGGTCATGGGAAACCTTGAGCTTATCCCAGGGAGCATCAGGCACAGGGCGGGGTACACCCTAGACAGGGTGCCAATCCATCACAGGGCACAATCACATACACATTCACACACTTTGGACATGCCAATCAGCATGCCATGCATTTCTTTGGACTGGGAGAGGAAACCTCCCACCGGGAGGACATAGGACTGCAGTGGGAATCAACCTCAACCCTGGGTTAGTGAGGCGAACATGCTAATCACTGAGCCATCGTGCACCCTGGGCAATTTGATAATTAGAATAAATGCACATGTGTAATAATGGCTTGAGGATTGACATCATTTTATGGTGCTGTTATTTTGATAATGGGCACAGAAAATATACACACATTCCGCACTCTGATAACTATTGGCTACTGTAGTGAATGAATAATAGTAGGCCTATTTGCTGAATTGTAAGCCTTAAGTGTAATAAATTGGGACGATTTATACAGACGAAATGATTGATTATTTGCACCTAATATTTATACACGTCAAGTCATGGATGACTACTTAAGTCAGCCCAAATACTGAGGTGAAAATAAAAAAAGGAAAGTGGGTACATGCTTTAGTTACATTTTGTTGAATTTTAGGGAGTATTCAATAATTGTGGCACATGAGGTTCACATGATCTCAAGATTATCCATCCATCTTCTACCTCTTACTCCTTTTCAGGGTCACGGGGAATCTGGAGCCTATCCCAGGGAGCTTCGGGGTACACCCTGGACAGGGTGCCAGTCCATCGCAGGGCACAATCACATACACACACCCATTCATATGCTACGGACACTTTAGACTCTCAAGATTATACAAACAGCTAATAAAAATCTTCTTCATAGTGTGTTGCTTTTTGCTTTTTACTGAAGACAGGACCAAATCAATGTAATGTGCCATCACTTTACCTAATAATTTATGCAACGTACACATATGCAAGTGTGTGCTACATGTCTTTATGAATTGTTAGTAGACCAATGGTTCCATAATAAATTCAAATGTTCAACAGTAATGATTAAAACAGGTTTTGAGGCGAATGTGGCTCAGGTGATACAGCGGGTTGTCCCCTAGTTGTAGGGTTAGCGGTTCGATTTCCGACCCATATCTCCACATGCCGAAGTGCATGTGTGGAAAAAAAAAACCGCAGTACAGACCCTTGACCATTTTGTCAGGTTTTACGAACGGACAGTTCAAATTAACAGTCTTTGGGAATCTACTACAAAAAGTTATAGTTGCACTTTATTTATTTTTTTTTTTTAAATATATTTTAGGTGGGTAGACAGATCCATGCTGGTTAATTGTTACGTTGTTGCTGCTGTTATCAGATGCCCGGATGTTGTCGGAACCCCAGGATTCTTGTCTGTGCGGTTATTAAAATGAATGCGGCGCTCAGGGCCGACCTCTCAACCAAACCCGACAGAGCTCATACAAACCTTGAGCGCAAACGTACGCACCAATCATCACCGAGTCGTCCGCCACATCAGCCAATCAGCGCGAGGTCTTTGCAAGGTGCATAGATACTTTCATCGCCGTACCTTTTCGTTACCTAGTGGGGGGTCCGAGCGCAGTAGGTTTTTAATTTTTTTTTTTACGATTATATTTTTGACATCATAATTCTTTTACAGATTTGGAGTAGTTTTACTTGTAGTTTAGAAAGCGACTTTTGTTTGCGCAAACAAAACCCTCCAACTCATTGTATGCTGGAAGCGCGCAGAGACTGCGATGAGAAGAGATAGCTCCGTGTCACAGACACTGTGTTTTTATTGATGTCGGCGGCGGCGCTGGGTTACAGTCGCGTTTTCACAATCTAGCAAATAACCAAGACTCGTGGGGTGGGGGGAGAAAACAAAAAAGCACTCGAGATCAAAAATGGGACGGCGGTGGCACTTTATTTTAGCGTTATTTTTCTTTCCCGCGGTGTTTGGTTTGGATTTCGGTGGAACGATGGGGTCGCGTACCGCGCACTCGCTTCACATGAGCGCGGCGGGTAAGATCAGGACCGCGGTGGATTCTTCACATCGGCGTATCATAAAGAAGAGAAGCGCAGATGACGGAGGAGACACCTGTAAGGGTCTACAGGGATACAACGACAAATTATCCAACAACACCCACATTGTAAGTTTAAACCGGCTCTTCCAGTTTCTCTCCGACTCGCCTGTCATTTAACCGAACTCTCCAGTCAGGCTCTTTGACTTTCTATTACTGTGCACTAACAATACACCCCTGTACTAACACCATTTCACTGTTTTGTTTTGTTTGTTTGGACTTTTATCACAGTTGCATTTTATTTCTATTACGTGACACTGAAATGTTGTTTTACATAATATGGTGCTTGATAGTCTCTTCAAAACGAGACATTTCCTTGTGATCCCTTATTTATGTGCACGCGCCCTATTGGAAACATTGTAGAAGTTTCTCAAACGCAACATTGTAACGGCGAAATCTTCCACTGACCCTTCTGCATATTCATTTGCTCTTTACAATAATAGCACATCGTTGTGTGTTTTTAAATTTGATATTTTTTTTGAGATGTACTGTCATTTCTGTCACACGGCGACAGCTAGTAAAGTATGGTTGCTTTATTGACGTGTCACTCATTTACTTAACATGAGTAATAGCTTGTTAGGCATTTTCTTTTAGCTTCACCCTCCTATGGTAAATACACCTATAACCTCGGACTACATTTCGGGTGAATTGGATTTTGGAGGGGGTTTAGCTGCCTGTCAGTTAATATGAAGGAACTTGAAGAGGACAGAACAATTTAGATCTCCTAAAAGCTTTAAGACGGTGAAATGTGAGATTACCGTTCAAACGATTTGAGGCTTTCACTTGAGACCACAATATCAATGGCCACCATCTTTAAGATTTCTGTCTGTGGTCGCTTTTAATGACCATTTCACTTAAGGATGACAAACAAAAGAAAGAAGAAGCTTTAAGAAAGAACGGAATAGCACTAGGTGTGTCAGTGAAATGAGTTTATTTAGTGCGTATCTAAATAGGGAAGTACGAGTTACACCTGGAGCAGACGTTCTGCGTTCCATCCATCCGAGTCTGGGCCAACCGGCACGACAGCTCTTCAAACCTGTTCCTTTGCCTCAGAGGCCATCCGTCACATGTAAAGACTTGGGCCACGTTGATGAAAATATTCTCAACACCCTGTTCGCTTACAAGTTCACACATTGTTTCTCTTTCAGTTCAGAGGTGGTTTCAGAGCACTTTGGGTCATTTTCTCTGGCCAGATTGAGACCGCTGGGTAGATGAGATTAGAGGATTTAACTGCTGTGTTCAAGGACATAAATGCCCTCTGGATTGAGGGGACAAAAAGAGAGTATTTTAGTCTTAGGTACATGGATGTAGACTCAACATCCATCTAGACATCTGTTGTAGACTTAACATAACATAATGCTTTAACTCATAAGGAGTGTAAATATTAAGATCCTTTTAAGTTGTTAAGAAAGGATTAAGCATGAAGGTAATGTGATAATCCATTATCATATCTAACAACTAAATAATGTCATTTAAAATCCCCTGATTTGGGTGGTACCACCAAGGATGCATCTTCTGTACTTTTAGTATGATTGTCTTTCCTGGAATGGTGTGTGTGGTGTACTTTTAATGAGCCAAGAAACACTAAACTGCATTTTCTGAGATTTTAACAGAGGTGTTCGTGTCGCACATCATAAAAGACAAGGAAATTTTTAGATGGTAGCATCTCAATTATTTTTTTTTTTTTTTTTTTTTTTTTTTTTTTGACAGCCATGTTTTTTTCACATGTAGAGGAGACAGGTGTTAAAATGGGTCCCAAGAGTTTATTTCAGTGGTGTAAGAATTCGAGTGCGTTGCATGGTTTTCGCCCGCGATGCTGCCAGGGCTAGTTGGCTGCGGGCGGTTGGTTGGCCATCAGCTACCAACACATCAAAACTGTTTGTGTGTAGCCAGCATTTTTCTCAGGAGAGCTACAAGAATTGGAGAAAGGTGGACTTCAGACTTCCTCATGAAAGCTTTTAAATCTAAATCTTTAATGGTACATAAGTAAGCTGGGTATGAATATATACAGGGTGTTCATAAGGGACTATGTATTACAAAACCATGTCGTTCGTTACTCCCTCAGTTAGTGTTTGTGTAAGTCCGCTTCATTGTTGGGCTGCAACACTTCCAGTATTTTTGAATTTTTGAATAAGTTTGGCAACAGTGTCATGTGTGATGTGCTTGCCCTGTTTCCTGTTAGTTCATCGCAACCAAGCGACAGCTTTCTGATCTAGCAATGAAAATGATTTCAATACATCGTTCTTTTGTCAAAGAAATATATATAAAAAGGATATATACTAAGAAAATACTAAGTATAAAAAAATTTGGAAGACACTTTGATAAAAAGTTTCATTTCTCCTATGTATGGAGATATATAATATATACACGAAAGGTAAAAAGGTTGTAAGCTTGAGGGGGGCATCCCAAGCGACAAGGAAAAGTACAGTTTGGTACCGTTATTTCTGGGAGTGCAGGGTTTGAGCTTGATAGTATTCATAGACCCTGACCTATTTGCACTAGCATGAGGATGTTTAAGATGGAGACTACGAAACACTTTTGTAAGTCATTTAGATTAAAGAGTGCCTGCTAAAATCTGTAAATGTAAAATAGTTGTGAAAGCTAATATCAATAACTTTATATGTAAACTTGTCCAATCACAGCCCAGTTTCTGTAAAAGCATAGTGAAACTATGATTGTGTTAACTGGTAGCAAGTGTACAATGTGATGCTTGCTCCACTATTTAGCAATTGTCTTTGTGCTATTACATTTTTTTTTCTGTTTTGCTATTGGTTCAATCATAATTTAGTATTGTTAATAATTTATTTCTCACTTGCAGAGCACATTTAATGATCTCAGTGGATCAGTGGCTTTGGCCTGGATAGGAGATGGAACAGGGGTGAGTAAATAATCTTCAAGTTATTCCTAATTAATACATGTTTAATATATACTGGGGTTTAAGTTCATTTTAATGAAATGAGAGACGTTCTGTGAAGTTATTCTTACAACAATAATCAGTTGTTAATCGTCCTAGTGCTCATTAGTTTGATGATGCATAACTGAACCCGAATAGACACACTTATGACTCAAGAAGTACATTGTGGTGTTTCTTGTAAATAGCCCGAATCATTATTTTAGAAAACAGAACTGTCAACATGTTTATTAAGAAGTCCAAGAACTGTCTTCTTGTAAAATGAAAGCTTTCACTTGCTGGTCATCAGTTTAGCGGTGTGGTTAAGCTGCGCACAAACTGCTTCCTGTTTGAGAAGCTCTTACAGCACAAAACAGTCATATAGCAGTGAATTCACTGTTTGTCCTTTATAGATTGCAGAATGAACAAGGTTGTAACAACTTAGTTGTACTTTTTTCCCCCCATGAGTTCGGATGAAAATGTTGCAGTTTTCTAAAGTAATGACCATTACTGCATGCCCTCATTACATTGAAATGTATAGAAAGCTGTTATCTTTTATGTAGTTTTAGGGTCCTGGAACTATGTAATTTCCATGTGTAGCTATAGTCATCAAATTCTAGCTTCATTACACTCCATATTGACTTTTTTTTTTTTATTACTGTGTCTGTGGTATGGAGATTTGAGGACGCTTTGTCTTTGGCAGTGCAATATAAGTTCTCTCGTCTTCTCCTTGCCAGGTCGTGCTGGCCTTGACTACATTTCAGATGCCCATTTTCTTGCTACGATTTGGCCAGTCCAGACTTTACAGGAGGTGAACTACATCTTAATATGGCCAGCTTTTTATGTTTCTTATTGAACTGCATCTCTGCATGTGATTTCGTTTCACATGCTTTCTATTATTGTTAAATGAGGTTTTTTTTAAACATCTGCATGTCTGTATCTCTTTTTCTTTATCTGGATCAGCGAGGACTATGGAAAGACATTTGAGGACGTCACATACCTTATTAACAACACGTTTATCAGCACTGAGTTTGGGATTGCCATTGGGCCTGAGAATTCTGGGAAGGTGAGGGGGTGTTCTAGTAATGTCCAGAATTCGTAACTGATCTTAAACAATTAAAAATTCATTAGTACCAACCATTCATCAAACATTAATTTCTTTTGAAATTAAGAACTATATACGCAGGCAGGCTTAACCAGTTTGCTTGTTGAATACGAATGCTTAAACGTTAGCACAAAGACACCACAGAAGTTTTTGATGTTACTGCTTCAATTAAGATCTGTTTTTTTTTTTTTTTAATTTAAATTCTGCCTTTATTTCTAGGTGATCCTTACAGGAGATGTGTCTGGAAGCAGTGGATCCAGGATCTTCCTGTCCAGTGACTTTGGGAAAAGCTTTAGTTCGTTGGACTTGCCTTTCAACCCTCGCATGCAGATTACGTATAACCCCGAAAATTCCAATATCCTCGTGGCCATCAGTCTCAAGGTGAGTGAGAGAGAAAAAGAGTGAGAGAAAAAATCATGATGCACACATATTGCAACCTGCTAAATCGTTCGTGTTCTCTCATATTGGTTTTATTCACACAACTTCATTTGTGACAGCCTCTTGGTTTTATCATCACATATAAGTTCTTCTCCTCCTTATCAAGCTTAGATGGTGCTGAAGGGATTTTTGTTGCACTTCTTGTTCTACTTGTTCCCCTCCCTCCCACTCCAGAGCAGCCAAAACAATTATTTGAATGCTGTTATAACATATTTGGTACAGAGATAGGGCATGCTCTGCACCAGTTTTGGGGCGTGTCCTTAGGGGTGTTTCCAATTCCATTGTTTTTTTCCGATTCCTTCAGGCAAATAAAATCCAGCAGTCATGATGAAACCTGCATATTGAGTTGTAATATTTAAACATTTCAAATATATTGTTTACCTACCTACTCCACAAAATCTTTTTCTAAGTATTTTTTTCACGTCTTCATCCATCTTGATGATGCGTACACTGTATAGACTGAGCAGCATAACAGTAGCTTTTTTTTCAGTAGGCATTATTCACTAATTAGTCCTACTTGCAAAAGTGTGTTTAGACCCCAGACATCACTACCTGTTATTACCAGTCATTACTATTTATATTATGTTTGGTGTTATACCACAACGCTGTCGAGTTTTTGAACCTGATTGGTCAGAAGGGTTGATTAATTATTTTTTTCTCACAGTAGTTGCTGGCTGTAATTTAGACAACCTTAATCTGCTCGTTCTAATACATCGTTCTGGTTTCTGTGGTAACAACTCACAGGAACTCGTATGATAGATGCACCAGATAATCTAAATCTTATAATAAACAGATTTAAAAAAAAAAGATGATTTGTTATTTAACAAGATCTATGCTTTCTGTTAGGAGACTTTTGTATAACTTTGGTGTCTCGGACGTTGTAATAGCACGTTGTAACAGCCAGTAAATTTTCTGCCATTATAAAGTCTTGGAGACTGAGGAGTTTGTGCTTCCTGGTTCTCTCTAACATGGCAAGCTGCATTTTTTATTTTTTATTTTTGTCTCAAGAAATTGAGAAAGAGAACAAACTAACATCTCTTGGTTGTTCCACAACATTACATGCAACTGTAAACTGTTAAAAAGCATTAAGTTTTGTTCATTTAACAAATTAAAAACAGCAATCTTTGGAAAACTGCTGTGGTATAGGAGGAAAAAAACATTTGCGGTTACTGGAAAATAATCCAGATTGGGCTGGCAACAATAAGTCCGCTTCGTGTTGCGCAGCATCACATCATTGTGCTGTGGATTGTTCTCCTATAATAGCTCGGCTCGCCATGTTTTATTCCTTACTTATAAAGCTTCTGGTGAACTAATACAGTTAATACAACATTGTACTCTTTGGGAATGTTTCTTGTTCATGTATTAGCTTGCAATCTTGCAAAAGTGTTTTCAACTGGGTTTTTTGTTGTTGTTGCTGTTTTAGAATGAGCTCTGGATTTCAGGGGATTTTGCTGCGACATGGAAGAAAATCTACGAGGCTGTGTGTGTGGTGAAATGGTAAGAGCCTTTGAGCCATTGCAAACTTGAGCCTGGATGGTCCTGACTTCAGTTACAAAAATAAACACTCCAATATAGCTCTTGTAGCACAGGGGTGATAAACTCTCTGCTAAGTCATCTCGTTTCCTACTTGACACAACCTTTTTAAGTCAGTTGAAACTGTATCTTTAAAGAAATTGCTTCATGTCCATTCAGAGGAATTTGTACAGGCTTTTCCTCTCTTAAAAGGAATATTCTCAGGTGTTGTGTCCTTACACTAACAGGAACATGATCCTAAGGCAGGATGAACATCAATACTCTTAAAAGAATGTATTGTAAAATAAATGTTTGACTAAAACTAGTAAGTCAGGGACAAGCTCTCTTTGTTTAACTTTATATATCAAACAAAGGGCCAGTAGTAGGGCTGTTTACATTAGATTTTCTCTGTGTGTTTACCTCTATGGTGAAAATATTTTGCTGCCATGTCGCCAGTGCAAACTCCACTCCACTGATAGACGTGTCCTTGCCTAGAACAACTTGTAAAATAGGTCAGGATCAGGTTGGCAGCTCTGTCAATACAAGAATCAAAGCTTCAGTGCTAAGGCGACTTTTGAAAAGAGTATTTGACACCCAGGTGTGTGAGAAGGCTCATGTAACCTTCCTGCATTTCAGCAGTGAGACGTCAGAATGAGTTGTCAGGTTCTTTTTAGATCTGCAGAGCTGTGTGTGAGGTTGTGTGAAATGTAAGTAAATGTAAATAAAAACAGAATGCAATGATTTGCAAATTTCATAAACGCATATGCTATTCACAATAGAACATAGGAAACAAATGTTAAACCGAGTAAATGTACCATTTTTAAGAAAAAAATGAGGTAATTTTTAATTTCGTCTCAAAAAAGTTGGGACAGGGGCAACAAAATGCTGCAAAAGTGAGCGTTACTAAAAAGAAACAACTGGAGGAATATTTTGCAACTAATTGGGTTTATTGGCAACAGGTCAGTAACATGATTGGGTATAAAAAGAGCATCTTAGAGAGGCAGAGTCTTTCAGATGTAAAGATTGGATGGAATCTGGATGGAATCTTATGTTGCTCTAAAACCTGTATATATCTTTCAGCGTTGATGATGCCTTAACAGAGGTGCAAGCACTAAACACAAAGGCACTAATGCACCCATCAGCGATGCAGGCTTTTCAACTGAGCGCTGATAAAAAGCTGTACGGTCCCTCTCTTCTGTAGTCCTCTTTAATTTAGAGGACCATGGTTTAGTTTAGTTTAGAGTAGATGGATTCCAAAAAGAATTTCACATTTCGATTCGTCTGACCACAGAACAATTTTCCACTTTGCCTCAGTCCATTTTAAATGAGCTTTGGCCCAGAGAAGATGGCAGTGCTTCTAGATCATTTTCACATATCACTTCTTCTTTGCATGATATAGATTTAACCAGCATATGTGGATGGCACGGCACGGTGTGTTCACATGGTTCTGAGCCCATGCAGTGATTTCCATTACAGAATCATGCCTGTTTTTAATTCAGTGCTGGCTGAGGGCCCGAAGATCACGTGCATGCAATATTGATTTTCACCCATGTCCCTTCCGCACAGAGATTTCTCCAGATTCTCTGAATCTTTTGACGATCTTATATATGTAAATTTTATGTTGAGGAACACTTTTCACAAATTGTTCCACAAATTATAGTTTTTCACAGATTGCTGAACCTCTGCCCATCTTTACTTCTGAGAGACTGCCTCTCTAAGATACTCTGTTTTATACCCAATCATGTTACTGGCCTGTTGCCAATCAACATCCAGCTGTTTTTTTTTGGTAACACTTACTTTTCCAGCCTTTTGTTGCCCCGTCACAACTTTTTTGAAACGTGTTGCGTCCATCAAATTCAGAATTACCATTTTTTTTTCTTAAAATGGTACATTTACTTAATTTAAACCCTTGATATGTTTTCTATGTTCTATTTTGAATAACTTATGGGTTTATGAGATTTGCAAATCATTGTATTCTGTTTTTATTGAGATTTATTTACATTTTACACAGCTTCCCAACATTTTGGGAATTTGGGAATCCCAATTTTTGGAATTGGGGTTGTACAGTACAACAAAGAAATGTTGCATTGGTTAAATAAAAATCCAGTTCGTTCGGAAAAAAGTTTATGTTCTATGAGAGCTCTCAGGTTTGTGCACATTTGCATATACAGAAACCTAATGTAAACCTCAGATTGTGTAATCGGCATGAGTTACTGCAAATTTTTATACGGGTTACATTAACAAGTTTAAGTAGCTTGTTTATTTCACTTGCATGCACAAATCTCCTTAAAAGCTGTTTTTAGGTAGATTTGTTTGAAAATTCATTTTAATTACTTGAAAGAAATCAATCCAAAAGAACTGGCTAAGCTATAGTTACTGGAAAATGTAGCACATTCCACATTTAAGAGCCTCTCTAGCTGTGCTCTGATTGCACTTGGTAATTACGGGAGATTTTCCATTTATACGTACACACGTGAGTATGAAGAAATTCAGCATTGCAGAAACGTCTGTGAACATGGCTGGAATTCTTTGTTTGGTTTGCTGTATGAAAACATTTGCACACAACTTTATGTAAAGATTGATAAATGAAGCCTAGTTATGTCCAAAGGTTTGTGTTACTTAGGCGGCCTGCAGCCATGCGGTGGTGCTTAAGCTGCAGTTAGTAGTTAGCTATGCTAAATGAACCTACTTACAATTAATTATTTAGTAACTTAGAATAACTACTAACAACATCCAAGCCCATTAATTAAGCTCGTCATTTCTCCATCCAAGAGATGAGCAGAGAATTTACATACTATTTCTTTCAAAGCACAGTCTTTATTCCAGCAACCAAATTCAGGACATTTGTTTATATTAAAATTAAGCCGTACCCCTCCTGTGGGATGGTGAAACAGACTGCACATCTTTAACACTAGGGATTGTGTGTGTGTGTGTGTGTGTGTGTGTGTGTGTGTGTGTCTTTGCAGGGGAGAAGACAACACGCTCTTCTTTTCCACCAACCTGAATGGATCCTGCTGTGAGTAACATTAATTGTAGCAGCGTTGATCCATGGTGATCCAAGATGGGAATGCGTGAAATTGTTTCCTTACTGGAAAGCTCTTTGATAAGTGAATGCTCTATAAATGAGTTTCTGAAAGCTTCATTTGATTACCCAGGTGTTGGCACCAAACAGGATAATGTGATCACATGAATCTATTTACAGAGCCATAAAATTGTGCAGTATGCACATATATAGTGAGGTTTTTAACTATTACTATTACTATTACTATTCTAATGGCCATTTTAATCACAGTTTAATTCCTGTCAGAAGTTATTAATGATTGCTGGACATATCTTAAAATAAGCTTAAATTCTAAATATGGCGAGTATTGGTGTTCAAGAAATGCAAGAGATGGCATCTTGTAAAATCACAGAGATTTCTGTCTAGATAGGATTAAAATGATCATATCACCACTGGGATATGAGCGTATCATTCCCATAGTGCTGATCCAGATGGAAATAAAATCACAGTAGTGTCTCTAAAAGATAGAATTACCCCAACTTTAATACTCCAATTGAATAGGGCTAAATGGTGTATTCCTGTTATTTGGCCACATTGCAATTAACCTTAAGAGAAAGCACCACTTCTCTCTTCTCCATTTTTTTTTCTCCATTTAAACTTGTTTAGTGTAATCCACATTGTCCTTGTATGGTTCTTTCTTTTATCTCTCTTACTTTTTCCATTATGTAAATTATGGAAAAAATGATGTATTGCAAAGCATGTAATTACGTATTTACTTACTCCTAGATAGTGATCTGTCTCGAAACTCCACACTCCCTATGATGAAATGTGTCTTTAGTTCCTTAGTATAATGAAGTCACTGTAATTCATCCCCAGTGACCTACACACTGCAGCATTAGGACCGTACCAGAAGAAACAGTTTAGACTTTTCTGCCACGGCTTACCGCGTTTCTGTTTTACAGCTGAGAGGGGGCAGCTCGTCCTGATGAAATCAGTAGACCATGGCAAGACATTTAAAACAATCGCTGAAAAGATCTACTCCTTTGGGATTGGTGGCCGTTTCCTCTTTGCCTCAGTCATGACTGGAACAGTAAGCATTACACTGTAATATTATGAGGGCGCTGTATGTGTAAAGATCTCAATAATGTTTGCAGTAACCTGCACATGCACACTTTGTTTCCATGAGAGTTTTATGTGGTGTCTTGACTAAAAAACATGTCTCACTTAGGGAATGATGCGGATGATCCATGTGTCCACAGACCAGGGTGAGGAGTGGAACATGGCTCAGCTTCCTCCTGTAGGCCATGAACAGTTCTACTCTATACTGGCAGCCAATGATGAAATGGTCTTTATGCATGTAGATGAACCCGGGGGTGAGTTTAGTTTTTTTCCTTGACAAATTACCTATGAACAGGGACATGTCTATCTCCATAATACATACTACATGCTAATGCTCAGTCTGTTGTTGCAAAGTAGCATAATAAATAAGTACTGATAGTATATCAGCAAGATATTTTTCACCATGATGAGCATGTAAATAATTAATGAGGGCAGGTGGCTTTGTCCAATCACAGAGCACTACTTCGTCCAATTATAGAGCAAGTAAATTCTGCCAGTAAAAGTCTCGGTGTCAGCGTTTGTAATACCTCAGGCACACTTAATTAATAGCGATGCACCGAATGGAAAATTCTGGGCCGAAACTGAAAATTCAAGACACACTTGGCTGAAAACTGAAACAGAAAAACCCTTTTTAAAATAGTTTTTTTTTGTATTATTGTGTTAATATTAGACTTTTTAATTAATTACCAAACCAATAAAATTATAAAATTTTTATTATTTTATTATTATTAACACAGTAAAACAAAAACAATATTAAATTTATTATTCTTCATTCAGTTCTGTTACAATCAAATTTAACAGATTTTTATTTACCATAATTTTCGGACTATTGAGCGCACCTGAATATAAACCACACCCACTAACTTTAAAAAGAAAAACAATTTTGTACATATATAGGCCGCACTTGTCTATAAGCCGCAGGTGTCCACGTTGTAACATGAGATATTTACACAGAAAGATGTTACACAGAAAGATTTTTTAACTATTAATTAAATACATACCGTAAATGCTTTTATTCCGAACAGTTTAAAAAAAACAAAAAAAAACAGTTGCCTACCAGGAAAAGTCATTGACCGCTATCTTCATCTTCCTACTGCACACTAAAACCACTAAAGTCGTCATCTTCAGTGTCGGAATTGAACAGCCTCAGAATTACTTGGTCACACACTTCCTCAATCTTTCTTCTTCGTCTCTTCTGTCGTCTGTTGCAGTGTTCAAAGTCTGTGAAAAAAGTAGCGGCTTATAGTCCGGAAATGACGGTAATCCGATTATGCAAATAATGTAACGTTAACGATTATGACATGCCAACCAGCAGTCAAGTAATGAACTCGGCAACTCGGATAACTGTTGGCTAGATCGAAAATGAAATCTGAGCACTGAGGGGCGGGGCAGAGCATGGCGGCATATATATTTTTGCCCTTTTTTGTCTTTTTTGCCGTTTTCAGCCGCACATGTTCAGCGGACAAAATTTCGGTGCATCCCTGTTACTTAGCATTGATTAGCTAGTGAGAAATAGTATCGATATTATAGTAGCACACATTACGTTAGAGAGCTATCTACAGAGCTATACATTGATATAAACAGTTACTTTTGTGTTGTGACGATGCATTGAAGTGATAAGCAGTGGCCTATTGATAGGAATCGAGAGATTGTACAGTATGGTACAGTATGTCAGCATACGTGTATATATGCTGTTTTAATTAAAGCTGTAAAGACTATAATATAGGAAACAATATCAAGGAATAATTCTGTTAAGAATATGATGTAGCATTATTAAAGCTCCTTTATCATCCTGTTGTCCTCAGACAGTGGCTTTGGTACCATCTATGTGTCAGACGACAGGGGCATGGTGTACTCCAAATCTCTAGAGCGCCACCTCTACACGGCTACAGGAGGCGACAATGACTTCACAAATGTCACATCACTCCGAGGAGTATACGTGACCAGTGTACTAGCTGAAGGTATGATTATAGTTGTGTCCCAAATCATGTACTATACATTATCCACTATGTACTCTACCATCTAGTGTATACATTTTACTAACGTTATTTTACTAACTGGAAGTATAAACCATTTTGTAGCCAATGGCAAGTGAAGTCAAACCCACGTAATGCGACACTGCTAGCTTTAGCAGAATACTAAAACGAGTCAATGTAAACGAATTTACCTTTTATGCCAAACATGTATTCCAAGTAAATTTGAGCCAGCATCAGCACTAGCCCCTAACCTCTTCTGCTACATAACAACATTCCACATTTATTTATTTTTTTTTTGGTTGAATAAGTGCATCATCTTGGTACTTGAATCGCACTTCTTTTTGTTGGAATTTTCAGTGTGAACGCAATACTCACACTATGTATACTACAAAATGGCACAGAATAGTGCATAAGTGTGTGGTTTGGGATGCTCGTTGAGCGTTATACGAATATTAAATGGTAGGCTAATATATGTTCGAATATCTATTTTTTTATAGCATGATTAGTCAAACTAGTACATTTTTAGAAACCACCTGACTAGAATACTTATCGATTGTTCCCCTCCTGCTCTTGTAGACAACGCTGTGCAGACCGTGGTGACGTTCGATCAGGGAGGCGAGTGGTTGCCCTTGAAGAAACCAGAGAACAGCCAGTGTGATTCCACAGCTAAAGATACAAATAAGGTGAGGGCCTATGAAAGTTAGAATCCCGTTTAATCGACAAAGAGCACTTTACTGTATCATAGAAACATGCAGGAAATTATTTAAAGCTACAGGACGTACAATTTTGGAATTCTGCCCTCTCTGGTAGAAAAATGCCATTCCAGGCTAACTATGGATGAACCCTTCATAACATGGGTTGTGTTGCACTCTTCCTTCACTGTGTGTATTAATCACACAGCTGCGAGTCTACATATTCGGATAAACTTTATGGCTGTGTTCCAAACTTTGCACTACAATGCACTCTAACTAGTATACTGAAATGGTAATGACCCCAGTGGTGTAGTAATATCATATTATTATGAATAAATATATCATGAATAAATATTTAGTACAGTAATATAGAGTTTTGGATGCAGCCCAATTATTTGTGACTCACCCTTTGTTACCAAGACTGATCACTTTTGAAATACAAAAATAAATAAATCCACAAACACGTCCCATTAGTCACTAGCTAGTGAAACCACTTGATAACAATATAAATTCCACAACAAGAATAAATTAAATGACTATCATCTATCATTCACTAGTTTCCAATATTTCTTACTCGCTCACTTCCATTTGCTTTTTTAACTCTCTCTCTCCTGATTGGCTGTGGCTCCTGCCAGTCACTTTTGTGCTTTATGATGTTCTTATGTGGCACAATGAGATTAGACAAATCTGAGCTGACATATGACAAATGCATACAAAATTTTATCCAGTTACAGCCCGACAACCCTGGCACAGTCTCACTTAAAGCTACAGTATGCACTGTATCTTTAAATAATTTGTCTGGTTCTATGTTGCTTGACTTGTTTGCAATAGAAAGTGGATTTTCTAAAACATTATAATGTCTAGTATATTTGTGTGTATTAATCTGCTTTTCATTTCTCCCCTTACAGTGTAGTCTTCATATTCATGCTTCTTACAGCATGTCCATGAAGCTGAATGTTCCAATGCTGCCTCTGACTGAGCCTAATGCGGTGGGACTGATAATTGCTCATGGTACTGTTCTCACATACACGCAGGCATACACTCACACAGCTTTGGAAGAGCTCCCATATAAAGCGTAAATTCACATTTTGTTTACCGCGCACATGGTCAGTAGGTCCAGCCGGACTCTTCTAGCTCCCTTTCCACTAACAAGGTGCTGGTGCTAAACCCTAAATCCTGCTGCACATTTTCATTGCAAAATACTAGGCTCTTGGTTTGCAAAATTGGTTCACTTCCAGGAACAAAATTCTTTTTTGTTACTGGCATTTGCAGTGAATTCAATAGGACATGCATTGCTAATACTAAATCTAGCAACAAACAAAACATTCGTTCAGCTTTACACATATATAATAAACCGCTGTATGTAAGCATCTCTCAATCTCTCAATCAAATCTCTCAAAGCAAGATGATCTTTTCCACAGTTATTATTTTTAAAATATGCATTAGTAAGCTTGTGTAGTTAGCACGTTCACCTCACAAATCCAGCTTTGGGGATTCCTGCCACTGCCATGTGTGTGCAGAGTTTGCATGTTCTCACCGTGCTGCAGGGGTTTCCTCCGGGTACTCCGGTTTCCTCCCCCAGTCCGAAGACATGCATGTTAGGCTAATTGGCGTGTTGAAAGTGTCTGGAGTGTGTATGTGATTGTGCCCTACGATGGACTGGCACCCTGTTCCAGGGTGTACCCTGCTTTGTGCCCGATGCTCCCTGTGATGGGTTCTAGGTTCCCCACGACCCTGTAGGATAAGTGGTATAGAAAATAGATGGACGGATTAGTAAGATCTCATATCGGATTTGGCATGAAACCAGTGGAAACTTGAGCTGGTTTGCAAAAAGATTTGCTGGATTCCTGAACCTGCACTGGCTCCAGCACAGACACATTGTCAGTGGAAAAAGGGATGATCCTGTGCTGACAGTTGTTTGCCCTCGAGCTAATCGAATAAGAGCAACACATACTAACCCTTTGGACGGTGTTTGACCTCAATCCATGAAATAGATGTACTTATGTCAGATATGATTAGGCCCTCTAACTTCTGAGTGGAATTGAAGAAATGGAATGAGCAAACTAAGGCACTGGCTTTAGCTTGGAAGTCTGTCACTCATAATCAATCCTTATTGCATTTTGTATGTGCCCATAATACACATCCACATCTACTCACTTAATTCTGGGACACACGGTTATAGTCACGTAATATAGCCTTAGATAAGTATCGAAATTACTAATACAGGTACCACCAGAACTCTATAGTGCCTGTAGTGGGATAACAGTATTTGCATGTCTTTAATTCGCCCTGGATTTGACACTGTCAGTACTGCTCTCACTTTCAGGCAGCGTCGGCGATGCCATCTCAGTGCTGACTCCCGATGTATACGTATCTGACGATGGTGGCTACACATGGCTGCGCGCTCTCAAGGGCCCCCATCACTATGCGATCCTGGACTCAGGAGGTTTGCTGGTAGCCGTGGAGCACACTCCCAAAGTTCCAATTTCTGAGATCAAGTGAGTACCATAGCTAAATGTTGAGTTTGGCAAAATAAAAAAAGTATGTTCATGAGATGAGATTCATGTGCACATGACATTCATGTGCTCCCTTATCACCCTTAATCTTTGGGCTTTGCTACCATTAATGCAGTGGTTTTGAGATTTTGAGGCCTATCAACATTACCATCAATTATCGTCATGCTTCAAGAGAATGATTAAAACTTAACGCACCAACAATTCTAGAATTATTTTCACGTTCCTCTAACAAAACTTTAATTTTCATCAAAGTTTCACTGAAACTTTTTGATTTATTATTCTTTTTTTTCTTTAAAATCCTATATGGCAAATTTATTGGCACAACTAGAAACAACTCAAACTATAATGCTTGGGGGGAAAAATTTAATAAAAGAATCAAACCCCCCCCATATCCTGTTTCCTGGCATATTAACATGAATATGCGCATCTATAAAACCCCATTGTCGCCCACCAGTATGGAAAAAAACGAAGTGCTTCAAACATAGAAAAGATAAACCGTTGCAAAATGTGGTCACAGCAGCACAAAATCGGTGTTCTGCTACATTCATCTCAGTATCTGATTTGAACTCTATTTAAAACATGTGGTGTCTATTAAAGAATGAACTTTGATGAGCTTAAAATGTTCTACATGAACAGTAGAACGTTGACTTTTGTGTTAAAACAATTCTGTAATTGACTTTATATACTGAAAAAAATATTAGCCCTTTAAAAAAATATATATATATATATCGATCTTTATAAGATTTTCTGTTTTATTTGTTATAACACATTTATTTAGCATATTTATTGCTTGGGTCAGTTCTGAGGAAATTTCGCACTCATTTGTGTGGGCCGTGAGTCATGAAGAGCTGCAAACCTATGTACTTAACATTTTCTCTTTCATCAGATTTTCCACAGATGAGGGCCAGTGCTGGCATGTGTACAACTTCACCGAGGAGAAAATATACTTCACTGGGCTCGCCTCAGAGCCGGGGGCTCACTCCATGAATGTTAGCATTTGGGGCTACAGAGATTCCCTGCTAAGCCAGTACTGGGTCTCCATCACCATCGACTTCAAAGAGCTGCTCACTCGTGACTGTAAGTCATTTCAGATTTGGTCTTGGAGATCTCTTGCACTGTAGACTTTAGTTATCAAACATGCATGATTGGGCTGATCAGAGCCTTCAGTAGCAGCCTGGTCTATTCGAAGTAAAGTCTGCAGGATGGTGCTTCTCCAGCATTGAGGGTGATCAGTCATATAAAGTATCTAAATATAATACAATCTGAAATCAGGGCCAGTACTAAGAGTGAGCAGTCTACTGTAAAATCCTATGAAAGTGGCTTTCCTTCATCACACTAAAACGGAACTAATGCAAGTGTTAAAGGTCACATCTCTCTGAGTCTCACTGTTGTCAGTTTATATTATTCCTGATTTCTTATTGTCAGGTGATGATAACGACTATGTGCAGTGGCTGGCGCATTCAGATGACATCAGCGATCCTACTGATGGCTGCATGCTGGGTTATAAGGAGCGTTTTCTGAGGCTCAAGAAGGACTCTGTGTGCTGGAACGGACGCGATTATGACCTCACCAAGCAGCCCACGCCTTGTACCTGCACACTAGATGACTTCCTTTGGTCGGTGTCCACACTAAATTTGCATATTTGCTTAAAGATTTGTCTTTAAATGCCTATATTAAAAAAAAATCACATGAACAGCACTTAACATGAATTTCAGTCTGGTTGTACATTTTATCTGGATGTGTAAGGCTTCTGGCTTATTATTATTATTATTATTATTATTATTATTATTGTTATTATTGTTATTATGGTATAATGTAGAGGTGAATGGGACTTCATTACTTCATGACCATGATATTTTCTAGTACACTGAGTTGGTTCTATTTCCCAAAATATGAACAAATGACTAATGTAAACACCATCGAGCCTAAGATTGAAGATTACTGAAAGATTTCTGAAGATGTCCCACAAACTTCATATCTGACCACCCTTTCCCACCCGCGTGAAAGTAAAACAGATGTTACTCACCTGTAAGAAAATAAAACCACCCGCTGCTGCATGAAAGTAAAAAACACCCACTTCTGTGATTTTATAAAAAAAAAAAAAAAAAAGATTTTGGATCCAGCGATGCAGACAGACCTTAGTGTAAAATGTTTGAACCGTGTGAATACTTCCATAGGAGCCAGAACCTCGTGCTAATTTACTCTAGAGGATTTGTGTCTAAAACAAAAACGGAAGAAATGTGAGATCTTATCACTTTAGTGTTCAAAGCTTATTAATGCTTTTCTCTCTATCTCTCAGTGACTTTGGATATTACCGTAAAGAGAACAGCTCAGAGTGTTTGGAGCAGCTTGAGCTCAAAGGCCATGATCTAGAATTCTGCATCCATGGCAAGAAGGAACACCTTCAGACCAATGGGTAATACGCCTTCCTTCTCTCATTTACTGCACTATTCTGCCATCCTCTTTGCTCTCACATGTGTTAGCTACAAAACATTCGGCACATCTTTTTTTTTTTTTTTTTTCTGTATTGACGACAGACAGAATTGAGGAAACCACATGACGTACTGTACTGCTATAATAACTGTTCCTGTCATCAGGTATCGGAAGATTCCAGGAGATAAGTGTGAGGGTGGCCAAAACATTGAACGAAAAGTGACCGATATGAGGAAAAAATGTGTCAGCGATCTACTGGATCCACAACTGCAGGTGAGAATACAGAAAGATCAGGAATATAACGAAGTGACGTGAATCAGATAGTAAACGAGCGTGTTTTGTCAAATCGTCCTCTAACGGCATTTGCTGTATTTTAATCCAACGTTTCTGTTAGACTCAGGAAGTAGAGAAACCCAAACACTCTGCCATTATTATCGTGGCGGTCATCGCCGTCCTGCTGATCGGTTGTGTGGCCGGGGCTCTTTTTGTGAAGAAGTACGTCTGTGGTGGAAGGTCTGTTCGCTTTCTTGCTTGAATAATTCTCTTAAAAAAACTGTGGTGCACTCTCCGTGCGAGTTATTTTAATATCTCTTTGCTGTGGCTTTGCAGATTCCTGGTGCACAGGTACTCAGTCCTGCAGCACAACGCCGAGGCTAATGGCATAGACGGATTGGACGATCCTTTGGATACGAACATGGTAACCCCACACCCAAAGGTCAGCTTCCACGAGGACTCGGATGAGGTACGGTAACAGTCACCCACAATGCACCAATGTTAACGGGTTAACACGGGTGCTAATATCTACAGTTATAGTTATAGAATTTATGATGTCAGTCAAGTATGTGGGATGTGAAAGATGTACATTTTATTTTTAGTAGCAGTTACTTTCTATGTGACCTGTGAATTAACAAGCCTCCATCTTGTGAACCAGTAGAAACCAAGTGGGTGGGAGCATGATCTCTTTGGCCTGTAAAAAAATGGAGGCGATGCTTATTATTAAGCAGCTGTAATTTTCCACAATGTTTTCTGCTACTGTTGTGTGGCAGCATGTTAAAAAAATATTATCCAGCTTCTCCACTTATATGCTCTAGGGGTTTTGTGGTAATAAAATAAATATATATATATATAATTTTTTTTTTTCTATGCCTGGTGGGATTTTCTAACAATGTCGGCAGCTCTGGGTTAATAGTATCAATGTGACCTAAGCAAAGCAATGTTTCCAGGAAGCTTAGAAGGATTTTTGCATTTTCCACTTGTCTTCAAAGCATTCTCGGATGAATCCGCCACTCTGAAATCAAGTCTTTGTTTTTTTTTTTCTTTCTGCAGGACCTTCTGGAATAACAACAGTGAGTCAGTGCCAGCAGAAACTGGGAGCTCTCTGTCTCCTTTAATGCCTCAGGCATCTTTGCTGCTGTTTCTATTCCTGCTCTAAAGCACAACCCAGCCTCGAGTGTCTTCAAGCCTCGAATAACTTCGTTTTAGTTCCTGCTTCTTTAGTAGGAGTGAATTGCAGTTTGCTACGAAAGCATCTAATGAATTTAGCTGTGCAGCCAATGGTTAAATGACTTGAGCTTAGATAATCTCATGCCTAGGGAGCAGGCTCCATTAGAGGACACTATCTCAGAATTAACAGCGGGGTATTTGTCATGGCACTTAACTCTTATACAGAACGCTTCACCTTCTTTAGTCATATATGCAGTTCAGAATCAGTGTGTCCGAGTGCAGTGTATGAAGTTAGTCCAGGGATAACAGCGAATCATATCACCTAAAGATTGGACAGAAGCATGAAATATGACTGTGATATTAGATATATTTTTGATATTAGATGTATTTCCCCACTCCTGTTATTTGAATAGATGATCCTATCAAAAATAGAAGGTTTATCAAGTTGAATCACGTTGATCAGAAAGCAATACAATGCACAGATACAGCACATCTGCATATATCAGCATACTCCTAGGCCATACTTTTCTCCATTTCTCAAAAACGGAGAAAGGACTAATTTAGTTTACTTTGAATAATGCTACTATGTAGACGGTCATTATAATACTCCTTGTGGCTGTATAGATTATAGACCCGTCATTTAGAAGGTTAACTTATTTTACCCAGTGGAAGGGAAGAGTTTAAACATGGAGGCGTGTAAAGAAACGTTGTGGTTCTATGTGTAAGTATACTGTATATGTCCTGAGATAGTTTTATAGAAGACAATAATTTTGTGACGTTTTTGTGATGCTCAGCAGTTTTTGCACTGTGAAATAGAAAACACAAGGTAACACAAGGCCGACGGCTGCTTTTGTAAAAACGTCCAGTTGAAAGCACAAACCTGACTTTCCAAAGCCCTGCTTCTAGACGGGAGTCATAAAAAGTGCAAATGTTCTATCAGGGTAAATGTGAAGGAAACTCGTCATTACACTTGAAGGTAGCACAAATATAATGTCTGACTTTTCCGCATTTTGAGTTTGTATACTCAGGTGAAATTATCAGTAATTCCAAAAAAATTGAGCAATACCTTGTATTATTATTAGGTGACTATGAGACATGAGATTAATGAATGCAGCCCTGCCCCATTGTGTTTAACTCACGACGATGAAAGATTTCTCCCTCTCTGTAACAACCCAGGCTAAAGCTTTCGCCTTTGACTATTCAAATCAGTAGAATGTGATGCCTTTTTCAGAACTTACAGACCTAGTTCACTCAGTGTTTGTTTGGTAGATTTTAGCTAGTGTAACAAAACCGTTCTGTCACCTGCCTATTTTTGGTAACTCTATGAAACACTGGCATAAACACATGTAAATTAATGCTTTGTAGTTAGCTCTTTTCTTTAGTATTTACAAAGCTCAAAGATAACTACAATGTCTTCTTTTATTTATATATAGACAGTTCATTCTCAGTTACACAGATTTTATTAAGAGAAGTAATAATGGTGTGTATGTTCATTCAAGTGCCTAACGTGAAGGTATGTTTGCCTTCAGACAAATGACTATTAAGCCCATCTTGTTAAATAATTAACTTTAAGGAGACAGATTGTTGTATCTTTAATCATTTACTCAGTAGTCAGAGGTGTTGGAATGGATGAATATATCGCTTGATTTCTTTCAGTAAGGATTATGCATGTAAACAAGGATTATCATGAGGTTGAGTTTGATCTGTTACGAACAACTGGGGCTTAACAGTTTGTGATTTTTGGAAATCTATATATGTTCCTTTTCTCTGTTGTGTTTTAGATTTCATTTTAAACGTGTACTTCTATGCATGCTATCTTAGCAAATAGGTCACATCGCACTCGGGTGGCGTTCGGGATTAAAACTTAAGAGGATGGCAGCAGCACAAAGAATACATGGGTTTCCTACTTGAAGTAAAAATGTTTTGCTTTCTGGGTTGTAATACTTTTCTTGCCTTTGATAATCAATGTAAATACCATGAAGCCAGCTTTGTAAATATAAAACTGCAATACCTTTGTATTGGCCATTTTTGCTCTGTATATTCTGAAATAAATAGACTCCACCCCATTTCATTTTCTATTCCCCTGACATGACATTCATTTTATAATGTACAACTATTTCTTACATTTGCATTTTATATACACAAGTCCACGTAATGTTTCTGAGGTTAATATTTAATTATTATTTCAAACGTTCTCTGACAGTGCATTTAATATTTAATTCAAGAAACCGTTTATTTAGATCCTGTACAAGAATTTTCCATCGCTGTCGTAAAACTCCCTGCCCTTTTGTTCTACTGCGCTGGGTTTTTCCTGCAGTGTGTGGATAAGTTCCTCCAGTCCTTCGTCTGTGAAAACAACTCCGTCCCACTCCTCTTCCTCCTCCACTTCTAGACCTCTCTCCTGAACACCTGTAGGCTCTTGCCTCACAGCAGGCTGCTCCTGTACTGTCCCCTGAGCCACTGCTGATATCTGAGCTGTCCTTATTGAAGGGGACGGAACGTTCGCAGCAGTTGGAATCAGTCCTGTCACACACTCTGCAGGTGTCAGAGCTCCACTGGTCAGGGCAACGAGTGTGCTCGTGTTCCCAGAGGAAATCAAGGCTGGTACATTGCTGGTGGGTAAAGGCAGTTGTGATTGGCCTTTTTGTGACTGGTTCTTGTTACCGTCCTCAAGGAAAGTCTGTCTGACTGTGGTTAACACTTTGGCATCCTGTTTAAGCCTCCTCTCTGGAGGTGGGGTGAATTTGCTGTGAAGGACTCTGTAGATGACATCAGTGCTAACGGAGAAACCCTCCGCTAATCTCTGCACCGTCCATTCCTCGGGTGACTCCTGCTTTAGGTACCTGAAAACAGATCTTAAGTCAGTTACTTCTAAGGAAATGGTTAATAAAACCAGATGCTGAAACAGGTTTAAAGTTCCCAACACTGTATAAAAACATTGCGTGTAGATCATTCCAGTGGCACAATTTGGTGTTTTCCCTGCTCTAAGGCCGTTTACACAAATGTGTTTCGTTTTTGAAATGAAAACGATCCTCATCCACACGAGGATCGTGTTTCAGAAACGATCGACGCCCACACTACATGACCGAAAACACAGGTCACATGACCATTCATGCACACTGGGCATGCGCAAACAGGAAGTTGGTTGCTAGTCCAAATCGGAGTTCCATGTAGGACTTACGTCGCTTGAAAGGAGATTTGTTTCCGATTGCTCTAATCCTAGCTCGCCTCTCGCGCATGTAGGCAGCATGACTGCTAAGAATGACGATGAGGCCAGCAAAGCTTGCAGTTCAGTCTCCGTGTTGTTGTGTATACGATCAAGGTAGCGTAATGGTCATATGGTAGGTGCTTGACGAATCAGGGAAGAATACGCAATGATCCAGAAGAGCCAATCGGGGCGAATGTGGGCGAAGCTACGCCTTTGTTTTCAAAAGTCTTCGTCTTGGTCTGTTTACACTGAAACTCGAGTCCAGAGTTTACAAACTAATCACTTACTCAGAGTAAGGTCAATAATTAGATTACTGCTGTCCACGTAAACGTCAGTGTTTGTTTGCTAGATTTTAGCTTCGTGTAGATGAGATCCTCAGTGTAACAAAACCGGTCCATCACCTGCCTATCAAATATGTGGGTCATAAACAGGATTTCCATAATGGAGACGGGTGTTCGACCCCTAACGGGAGCAGCTGAAAGAAGTTCTTGTTGTTGAATCAGACACGTTGGAAGCAGGAAAAAATACAGGGGGTTCTACAGGAGTGTGGTGTTTCCCCGGGTCTGCAATTTGCCTCAATTCAGGCACAGCGACAGCCGATGAGTTTTCCCAGACCACACAAATGTTACGTGAATGGACATTAACACTCCTACGCTCAATCTACTTTTAGTTGTACTCATGTTCCACGCACATTAATTGAATTGGGCTTTGGCTGAATGCACGTCATTATGGTCACATGATCCGTCTTGGTCTAAATCTGTGGAAAATCTGCGTTCATTTTTGGAAAAAAATAATCGCAAACTCTTCCGAATATTTCAGTTTGCTTGATTTTGCGTTCATTTCTAGGATTGCAAAATCTCTAACTCCTGGAGGGTTTGAGTAATATAGAGGACTCAGACAGTACCTGATCTGCTGAATGGCAACCCAACTTAATCTTCTTTCCGGGGCTCCGGGGCTGCTCAGCTTCCGCCTGATCTTGTGAAATTTGGCAGACTTCTCTCTTTTCCTCTCCTCTCTGCACAGTAAGCAGATAGCAGAAACAAATAATCAGAGACGACTGGAGAGTCGCTAGTTGAACAATTCATTATATCACAAGTGTTTAGAGTCTGTAATATCTGACTGCTTTCATGCCATGTTCCCTCCGAATGCAAAACATCACAAACAGAAACCTTGCACCACTGTCATTCAAACCAAAAATACTAAATGTTTGGCCTTTTTATGTAATTTGTTGACAACATACATATAGTCTTTTTGTGATTACATAAGATGAACACTAAAAGCGCCCCCCCCCATGCATTTGGGGGAGGGGGGTGCTTTTAGTATTCATCGTACGTAATCACAATTTCACATGGAGAACACAATATATGGCTCCTCACCATATTAAAAAAGAAATTATTTTGGTGCTATTATGTGCAGCAGTGGAGCTCTTCTGTGTCCCACAGGATCCCCTGCCACTCATGGCACACGCGAGTTGTGGAAACTAATGACGTCGTCATCAGCTAAAACACATGCACAGGCTACTTTACTTGCTGAAGGCGTGCGGACCAGAGTACTAGTTGCGTTCTCATTCCTGGCAATCGTGGCACAGTTTCAGTACAACTTGGTTCGGTACCGCGGTGCACTTCCCGGTCCGCATGACAAGCTTTCAAATGACCAATTTTTCGCGCAAACCATCATCTGTTTCGAACTGAACTGCCAGTGTGAAAGCCCCCTTAGATTAGAGGTGGGCACCAGGATTTGGATCCTGTGGGGCGCAACAAAATAGCCACGATTCGGGCAGATTATTCTTTCTTGCAGGTGGGATTTGGTGATCAGATATGAAGCTTAAGGGACAAATAAAGGCCATGTTCATTAAGATGAGTGTGTATATGGCTCTTGCACCATTCATACATCATCAGTAACTCTGGTACTCTGGTTTGTCAGAGTATAGTGAAAACAAAAGTAACTGCAGGAACAGGAGAGATTAGTCAAGAGTGTCTGTGGAAGTGGTCAGCATTACTTCGAGAGCAATGGGATTCAAAAGACAATCCTGCACACTTCTCTACTCTGTGTGATCACCTGACACGGCTGTCACTGATAGTTTGAACGAATCTACAGCCTTGGATAAACAGAAATCAGCCCCAGTCTTGATTCTTCATAGTATCGTGTGTTTTTCTTACAACCTTAGTGAAGCACCTAGAAACGCGCAGAATTATTTGGTGTTGCCGAAATTTCAGCTAAAACAGGAAGTCGCAGTGGGATGTATCGGGTAGCTCCTCCCCCTTTAGAAATAGCCATTAATGTTTAGCTTTGTTTACCCCACCTACACTGTACTTATATACCATGGATTTTTATAACATTGGGGGCGTGACACTTCGGATTCTAGAGAGCATTTGATTGGACGGAAAAACCGGATGAGAAGCCGAAGTGCAGAATGATGTCATCACGATCGTTGCTCTGCATTGGCAGAAGATTGAGAGAGCTTACAGATAACCTTAAGGCAAACATATTCGTACGAAAAGCCACAAAACGTACATTTTGATTTCCTTGGGATTTTAAGACATGTGTTAGCGCTCTACGAAAGTAATCGCGGCCGACCTGTACATAACCGTGTTCCCAACCCAAATTACAGCCACGGTACTCACTTCACAAGAGCCTCCAGCTTGGCTTCCACTTCATCCATGTCAAGGTCGTCCTCTGAAAAGTCCTGCTGCTCTGTCCTTCTGTTTCCTGAGAGGGAATGACTGTGAGTAGCAGAAGCCGTCCAGCTCCTGGCACTGCGACTGGCATGGCGACAGATCAACACTGGAAGAGAAGCCAGCCTCACTGCCACCGAGCCGGCCATGCTGAACATTGTGAACCTGCTGATACACAAACAGAGTCTGGCACACAGGAGGGTGACCTGAGTTAACAAGACAAAAAATGTTATTAAAGAAATAAATAAATAATAATAATGTTTTCTTAATAGTAATGACATGAACGTCTTAGTTAAATAGTATTTAGATCATAGTATTAAGACAAACTCCACTTTTATTGGGATTTTATTAAATACTCGAGAAACATATTCATACTATAATATACAATGTAACCTGTGTATTAATTTAAGAAGGCGACAGAAAAACACCCAGCTTACCAAAATGCTATAGAATGGCCAAACCCAGTAACAAGTCAAAGAATTGCTTGTTTTTTTCCCCCCTAACTCAGTAAATAAAAAACCACACGTGAACAAACACTTCCATCAACGCTTCTCCATGCTCTCGGTTATGTAAGTTGCACCGGAACTAGTTCCCGTGCGCACAGAGCGCCCGCCATATTGGAAGGGGCAAGTTGAAAACCAACAAGGCTAGGAAGCTGAAAGATGCGTCCCAATTCGCGTACTTGTGCACTATCCTATACCGTTTTGTAGTAGTGTGTGCACACTGAAAATTCCGGGTAGAAAAAAATGCACTTTAAAAACCGAAAATAATATATATTTTTT
The DNA here is from genome assembly GCA_012411365.1 of Ameiurus melas. NCBI lineage: Eukaryota > Metazoa > Chordata > Actinopteri > Siluriformes > Ictaluridae > Ameiurus > Ameiurus melas. Next base: position 7,095,683 of record CM022776.1, on the reverse strand, counting down.
GACACTTCATGCACTCAACTGTCGCAGCTTTAATTACGTGACATAGGGGGCGGGGCTATCAGGCTATCAAAATTCATACATTACAGGGTTGAGTACATATTGCCTAAGTGCATAGTGCGTCATTTGGGACACAATTATAATAATATTTGCAATCATTTATTTTCGGTCGATTTCTGTAAACAAAATAATGAGCATAACAGTAAATATGTTATAAATTTGGGAATTCACTGTCTATAATGTGGGACGAGTTGTAGGCTAAATGTACATTTACAGAAATTATGCATTTACGTGCCAGGCTTGAGTAAGAGTTTAATTTCTATCGACTTATAATAATAATAATAATAATAATAATAATAATAATAGTCATTATCATAAATCATATTAGAGGTTACATGGTAGTATATTTTATTTACATAACAGATATCAGCAATAGCAAGATTGTAAATCAAAATTACATAAAAAATCATAAAAGATTATGTGAAAAAACCCGACATATTCACCATAAATTGATCAAGAAGACAACCGCAGCTATTATTCATTACAGACAAACTAATCCTTGTACTAAACCACAAATCCATCAAGTCAACGACGTTATACTGAAACGTTGCCCCTTCTAAAATGGCGGCGCAGTTGACGTGTTTGGTTCTGTCCCATTGGCACGTTCCCGTTTATTGCGTTTCCGCTCCGTTTCACAAGCAGTCTCGTCTCCTTTCTGAGTATTTTTCCCCACCCGTCTTCATCGGAGCTCCGATTGGCTAACAGTATCAGACCTTCTACACTAGGATTGGCTCGCATCATCTATCCAATAGGAGGACAGCCAATCTCGGCTGAGAAGGCGGGATTTGTTTGAATGCGGGTGGAAAACATGAACGTATCTTCTCGGCGTTGTTCATTTGCGCCATTTTGTCAGCAAAGCTGTGGTGATTGGGTTTTTGAGCTCTGTACTGGAGCCAATCAGAAGGGAACCGGACAGCTGAGAAACGGTAAAGAGTGCGCGGCTCGAGAGGAATGGTGCCTCACTACACCGATTGGTTTGTCATTGACCAACCAAATGACTAATTCGGCAGAAATACAGAAATCAGCTCGGTTCCATGAGGAATAATGAGCGGCGCGGTGGGGATGTCAACGGGGATAAAATGGACGACGCTGTGTTTGAGCTCGCGCTGGCGTTAGAGCTCGCGACACAACAAAAGAGCCCATTTAGCTGGTTAGCTCCTTTATCTAGCATAGTTTCTGTACCTAGTGAGCAAACAGAGACTAACCAACTAGTAATTTAACAGTCCCTGTAAAAATAAATAAAAATAATTAAAAGAATCAAGCAGTTAGGTTTGTTATTTATATCTAGCTATTGTGTTTATATTATATATATATATATATATATATATATATATATGTATGTGTGTGTGTGTGTGTGTGTATATGTACACACACAAATAGCAGCAAAATAAAGTTCTTGTTATTCTTACTACTTAATTACTTGGACTGAAATGTTCTAAACTATAATCCACATAGTCATAGATGCAGCTTTTAGCTGCCTTGAGATCAGATCCTTTGGACAGTTTGATCTGCATTGTGCGCTGAATAACTTTGCATACTAAAGTCTGGCTTTAATAAAATGCTCCTTCTGTTCCAGATCTGTGAAACTGCTGGAGACAATGGAGCAGTACACCTCCACGGGCAGTGGGGAGCAGATAGTCGTACAGACAGCGAATGGACAGCTCCAGCAGCAGGTAAACGGACAAGGGGAAAAGTCCGCCTTTGGTCATAATGTAACTGTAGAAAGCGAGTAGAATGACAAACGTGTACAACCGTCACATACAAACACAAATGGCGGGGATGCACCAGTCGCGTTTCAGCTCAATTTTCAATGCGAAATCAATATCAAAGTATCTGAGAAGCGTGACCGACTTTGTGATTTTGTTAATGTCCTGTATTCGCTCGGGTGTTTTGTCTTAAGCCGGGTTCACAATGTACGGTTTCGCCTACGATTTGGTCGTCTGAGACCAATTTTGAGAATCCTGAAAGATTATAATCCTAGGCCAAACTGTGGTCTTTGATCGCTAGTTCGACACGTACGTCAACAGCCGTTGTGATAACATTTTTTCCTCAGATTAAATTCTGGCAGTGTCAGAAGATTTGAGACACAGTCCTGTGGCTTCTCTTACTCCATACGAGTCTTCTTGCGTGCGTCTTGTCCATTGTACAGTCCGACATTAATGACAACCGAGATCCTACGGTTTCACATGGCTTAAGCTGGGTGCACACGGTGTGATTTTTAATGCGACTGTTGCTTGTCAGACTGTACAAACATGATCCAGAAGAATCGTACGGAGTTGGAGAAGCCACCATTACTTAATCAGCTGTTGGGGAACGTGTCAAACTAGCGATCAAAGACTACAGGGTTTGGCCTAGGATTATAGGAATCTTTTAGGATTCTCAAAATTTCTCAGACGATTAAAACGTGGCCAAAATCCATACAGTGTGAACCCGGCTTTATGAAGAAATCGGTGCTACAAGCTTTTACAGCAACCAAGAAGGAAACCATTTCAATGGACTGGATCAGGAGGTAAACGTTTTAAATCCAGTTTAATATTGACTCAGCACTTCGGGTTTGTACAGACCTGCCAACCTTCCCAGTACGAGTTATTCCTTAAAAATAAGCAAAAAAAAAGAAATTCTGCTTGATTTTTTCACTTCAAAGGTGTGCCAACGTAGTGGCTAGCTAGAAACTGATTCTGAGGGACATTATACAAGCAATTTACAAGAGGACCATACTGTTTTTGTGTCATTTTCACCTTCCTCATCAGGGAAGCTACGCATTATTCCTCTTCTGGGTTGGCAGGTGTGTTGGTATCAGCCCCGGTGTGTCCCTAGCTTATATTCCTGGGTGCGTTTTTTTTTTTCTCCTTTTTTTTCTTCTTCCCAATATGTGCGCTCACTGAGCACTTTATTAGGAACACCTGTTCACCTAATCATTTGTGCAATTATCTAATCAGCCAATCATGTGGCAGCAGTGTACTGCATAAAATCATGCAGATATGGGTAGCAGCTTCGGGTAATGTTCACATCAACCATCAGAATAAGGGGGGGATTCTCAGTCCCTGTGTCCGAAATGGCATACCGTGGCAGTACGTACTGAATTCGATACAGTATGTACTGCACGGCAGTTGAAACAGAACGTACTAATCACTATGTGTATGTAGTATGACTACAGTCCCAGACATACCACATCCGCCATCTTAGCATTGTCCTGTGACCTTTGACGTTTTCATAAACACAAACATTTTTAACAAGTTAATCATTTATTCGGGTACTGTTAAGAGTCCTGTTTAAACAAGGTTTAATATTGAAAAAGAGCCGACGCTGTCTTCCGCAATTTATAAATTGTTTTTGAGCTCGTCCGCACCAGTCCATAGTGTCCATCGCTTACATACGCCAAAATCTCGCCGAAGCAGGACGCCATCTGGGTGTTTCTCACCTATTGAGAATTCGGACACACTACCCCTCTGGCGTACTGCTTTTCGACTATTGTGTAGTAGGTGAGTATGCTGTTTCGGACGCAGGTAGTGATTTTGACCGTGGCATGATTGTCGGTGACGGACGGACTGGTTTGAGTATTTCTACAACTGCTGATCTCCTGGGATTTTCATGCACAACAGTCTTTAGAGTTTACCCATCCTTTGATGAGAAAGGACAACAGAGAATGTCCAGGCTGGTTCGAGTTGATAGTTGAGCTGCAGTAATTCTGATAACCACTTCGTACAAGTGTCGTGAGCAGAAAATGCATAACATGTTGAACCTGGAGGCGGATGAGCTACAACAGGAGAAGACCACGTCGCGATCCACTTCTGTCAGGCTGTAGCTGAGGTTACAGTGGGCACAGGCTCACCAAAACTGCACAGTTGAAGACTGGAAAAACGTAGCCTGGTCTGGTGAATCTCCATTTCTGCTGAGGCACACAGATCTTTTCTTGGCACGCTGGGCTGTTTAATACCAAACAATCATCGTATTAATGCCACAGCCTCTTTGAGTATGCTTCAATTCATGGCCCCAATTTATCCGTCGTCTTCTTTTTCCTGCACGATAATGCACCATGTCACAAAGCGAAAGTCGTGTCAAACTGGTTTCATGAACATGACAATGAGCTCAGTGTTCTTCAGTGGCCTTCCCAGTCACCGGATCTGTCCAACAGAACACCTTTGGGATGTGGCAGAACAGGAGATTCACAGCATGAAAGTGAAACACTGGCGGGAATTGTGTGATGCAGTCATGTCAACGTGGACCAGAATCTCAAAGGAACGTTTCCAACATCTTTTGGAATCCATGCCACAATATTTTTTTAATTAAGAGCAAAGGGAGGCCCAACCCAGTGTATCAGTATCGTGTTCCTAATAAAGTGCTCGGTGAGTATACATAACTTAATTTGTAGGCTTTATTCATCCAAGACAATAATCCAGTAGCGTACCCCTTCACCAGGCTAACACTAGTTTGTAGACCCCAAGAACCAGGTGTAAAGGTGAATCAGGAGTGATCTGGTTATATGGGCTTATTCACAGGCACAGGGCACAGTCACAGCAGTACAGCTGCAGACCGAAGCGCCTGTCGTTACAGCAGCTGGTCAGCAAGTGCAGACGCTCCAGGTAGTTGTGAAAACTCCTAAGCTCATAACCGTCATCTGTTGCATGCAGCTTGTGTCCGTGTCACTGTGAGCTGACCAGCATGCCTCAGTACTTTGCATAATGGACCAAACTCCAGTTATCAAAGCCATGTGTTTCTAATGCTGATCCTGCAAAACCTTTTTACTTTTTTTGTTACTCCACAGCACCGTTGGTTGATCGAAATTTCTTTAACAGCAGCTTAGCATAGATTAAGTGCATTAATGTAAACCTAATGCGTTATTGTTTGTATAAGAACAGCTCATAGATCGGGACTTGTAATGGTTGGTGCTCCACATCCTAAACAGATTTTAAAACATGTTATTGAGCAAAGTAAAATATATAGTTGTTATGGTAACGTTTTCTGTATGCAGATGTTTAACATTTCTGGAAGGAGTCTCCAGTGTCAGTGGTTTGTAACAGCCACTACTAGAGAGTCTTGAGGGCTTTGAGGTGTAACATAATGGTTTGTTTTTAATCTTATTAAGTCAAGAGAGTGGAAGAAGGAAAGAAAAAAGTTGTTATGGAAAGAATGACGGTTCATAGTTGATCACATAGTTCATAAGAGGAAAGTTGTTTTCTTTTGCAGTTGTTTCACAACATTAAACTTTACTATAGTCTGATGAAAAGAACGATGAGCTGCAGGGTGGTAATGCATCACACCACTTGTCATTGATTATGTTCCTGTAGTTGCATACCTTGTCGTGTTATGTTACTTAATTAAAGAACAGTGCTTTCTGGAAACTCAGCCTTGATCTGTTTTGAGGCAAGACTTTATTTTATTTTATTTATTTATTTATTTATTTTTTCCATTTGTAAACATTTTACATTTGCACATCATGTGGATTATTTGAGGTTTATTTTAAACTCGGATGCATATCCAATGTCCGGACAAAAGGGGGTAGCATAGAAGGTTTCTCTTATCACTGTTGAGCATTTTTATGTTGCATGATTCTTCATCTGCTAAATCAGCTATTATAATGATTCCATGTTTGGTCAGAATGCAGTGTATGAGTAGAATGTTATACCTATAACTTTATAGTAAAGCTGTGTTGAATGCACCTCCTAATGCACCATCTTCAGCATGTTCGAATATTGACCATGTTTGTCCCAAACATGTGAACAGTGCAGTCCTTCATTCAGTGTTCATTTACCTACTCATGCCTCTTTTTGCTTTTGCCTTCAACTGGTGCATCATCACATTTACATTTACTTATATGGTATGATGGATTAACGCTTCCCAACATGGGTCCTGGAGTCATTTTACATTTTAGTTTGTTTCCTGGTTAAATACACTGTCCGAGTTTGCTTCTTAGCTGAATAATTGGATCAGGATAAAACTTGGAGGACACTCCAGGCCCAGGGTTGTGAACCTCTATGATGCATCATCGTCAACAGAAATGCACAGCCTAGATATTTCTTTGTCTAATGCATGCAAAGGTCTGTTCTCATTTACTAATGACTTTATTTGCAGGATAGCACCAAACTAATTGTGTGGCCTGTGCTTGTGTGTAGGTCCAAGGCCAACCGCTTATGGTGCAGGTGAGTGGAGGTCAGCTGATCACCTCCTCAGGGCAGCCCATCATGGTACAGGCCATGTCTGGAGGCCAGGGCCAGACCATTATGCAGGTGCCTGTCTCTGGAGCTCAGGGCCTACAGCAGGTAAGAACTATCTGAACTAGAATAATCTACCAAGAATATCTCCTGTTTGTACTACAGTGTACAAAGAGCTACAATTTTCACAACACGATCGTTACTTCATCTCCTGCTTCGCTGTCCTTGGTGCTCAGATCCAGTTGGTGCAGCCAGGGCAGATCCAGTTGCAGGGAGGGCAGACGCTGCAGCTGCAGGGGCAGCAGGGTCAGGCTCAGCAGATCATCATCCAGCAGCCCCAGACTGCTATTACTGCAGGACAGAACCAGGTCAGACATTTCAGTCTTCCTTCTTACAACTTCATGACCTAATGCTTTATTAGAAAGTAAATGGTCATAGCCAAATGTATTGAAATGTTTTCCATGTGTGTGACAGGGCCAGCAGATTACAGTCCAGGGCCAGCAGGTTGCTCAGACTGCTGAAGGCCAGACCATCGTGTACCAGCCTGTGAATGCAGATGGCACTGTGCTACAACAGGGTATGTTTTCTTTCTCTTGCTTTCTCTCTCCTCTTTTTCTTTCTCTCTCTCTCTCTCTCTCTCTCTCTCTCTCTCTCTCTCTCTACTCCCTCTCGCATTCTCTCTCTCCTCTCTCTCGCTCCCCTAATTGTTGGAGCTTACTGAATTTCATTTAATGACTGTTAAACAATCTTTGTAAATCAGTTACAAATTAAGTGAGCACTTGAATGTTAATGAGCCTGTGGCAGTTTGCTCTTCAAATTGTTTTTCTTAGTCCCATCTGACCTGGTATATGAAATTTGACAGTCTGTCGAGTCAAGCAACGATTTGAACAAAGTTGATATTTTTTATTCCTGATCTGCTTCTTGTAGTCTCCATTCCTTTATTATATTAGCATGGTGTAAGTCCTCAGCTGCTTTCGGAGAATTAAAGGATTGTGCACTCTAGCAAGAGTTCTTAGGTGGTAAAGCTTTGGTGCTCAGTTTAGAGTTGATTTGTTTTGAAGAATGATCATAGTTTACTAATCTACATGGGAGGTAAAATATAAAAAGCGGTACTATGAAACATCACCTTGTGCGACTAGTACAATACTGTATGTTCCTGAGAGTTAAGAAACTTATTCAAATACTAAAGGCTGTTATTCCTTTATTGACTTTGGTTGCATGTTATTCTGCCTGGCTATAACATATTAATACAATTTAAATAAGTGATTAATACTTTGTATTCTAACATTTTGATATTTGCATGTAATTCTTCAGGCATGATCACAATCCCAGCAGGGGCACTGTCTGGCACACAGATCGTTCAGGCAGCAGGGGGCGCCAACACTTCTACCACCAACAGTGGGCAAGGCACAGTCACAGTCACACTGCCAGTGTCCGGCAATATGGTTAGTGCTGGAGGGATGGTCATGGTAAGTGATGAAATTCATTACAATACTATACAATACGTCTTTATTACTCACTGCACTGTGTTCATTTCGTTCTATAATGTATAATGTTAAAATTCACCGTTTCTCTTAAAGCTAGTCTGTATATGTAAAGTTAGTGCTAAGTTCAATCATTTAAAAGGCCTTGACCTCTAAACTTTGTTTATTTAAACTTTGAAATTTGGGGTAGGTCAGAATAATTCGCTTGAGGTTAATATGGATATCACATGATCCTCTGTTTTAATGTTATGTAAATTATCTAAATTAGAAATGAGCGGGAAAGTGTGCTGAGCCTCTCCTAACAAATTAGTCATTAGTCCGTGGGTGTCGTTGACATCACAAGGTGGTGCTTCCTCACCTGTCCTTGCCAAAATTCCAGAAAAATCGTATTTCCTGGTACCGGATAGATTACGTTAACATGTTTTTGGCCCATTTGGGCTTGTGTGTCAGATGGTGCCTGGTGGAGGAGGCACGGTGCCCACCATCCAACGGATCCCTCTGCCTGGTGCTGAGATGCTGGAGGAGGAGCCACTCTATGTCAATGCCAAACAGTACCACCGCATCCTGAAAAGAAGACAAGCCCGTGCTAAACTGGAAGCTGAGGGCAAGATTCCTAAAGAGAGGAGGGTAAGTGACCGACGTCAAGCACACTTACATGGTTGATTGTTGTAGTATATAGACTGCAAAAGGTTTGCTAATATAGTTTTTGTACTAGCTGTGATGTAGAGTTCTCTAATGCCCAAATTCTCAGCTATAAATGAAAAACCCATGCCTATTTGACCTAATTCTTCCTCTTATTAATGCAGAAATATCTACATGAGTCACGGCACAGGCACGCCATGCAGAGAAAGCGGGGAGATGGCGGCCGCTTCTTTTCACCAAAGGAGAAAGAAGAAATGGCTCTAGCCATGCAGGTGAGACCACAGGAACAGGCCAGAGTCAAACAGGAAGACTTCCACAGAGTCACCGAAATCACAAGCTCACACTGGCAAACCGTGCCTCTTGCTTAGCTGCTGTTCTCTGCTCTCATTGACTGCTGAGCGCTCCTCTTCCCTTGCTTATGCATGCATTGGCAACACTGTGTCCGCCTCCAACCTTCTTGCTTAGCTGAAGCATTGCTTTCTCAAACTGTTTTTCACAGGTGCTTTTGTGGTGGTGTGTTTTTTATTATTTTTCTGAAATGCTGCTTCATCAGCATTTTAACACCGGACAATTTCACTGAAAGCCAAAGTTGCTGAGCTAAAGTCGGCAGAGCTTTTGTACATACCGGTGAAATAGGATACTAGTCAGCTCTGTAGCAGCCAAGGGCACATAGTCCACTATTAGAATACATCATTCTTTATATCTTTGCTTTTAAATATAGTGTACAGTTACAGAGTTATGATCTTGTTCAAATGTTCATGTGAGGGGGGGGGGTCCTCTGCAAGTACAAATAATTTGCATTGGCGTTAAACAAAAATTATATCAGTTATGTTATTTAGAATGTAAAAATGAATTTTTCATAAAGAATGCTTACTGAGGTGTTTTGTATTAAAGCATCTGGGCTCATGTTTTCCTTTATATAAAAGAAACTATTCCGTTTAGGAGCACAATGAGAGAATGTGTTAGCATAGAGAATGTAGCAATGCAGTGTCTGTAAAAGAAGTTACTTTCCTCCTGTCTGTCTGATTTATCATTTATTTGTCACATACAGCATTCTTGTTTAATTTTTGTGTTCATTCTCTGCCTGTATTATTATTTTTTGTTGTTGTAATCCTTACACCCTGCTTCTTTGTTGCCATGTGTTGTGATTTTATAAGTTTTTGAATAAATTTCTCCGAACATTCAAATGTTCACCAGCTTGCTCCCAAAACTTTATTGGCTTCACATAAAACATTTTTTTTTCTTTTTTTTTTTTTTGCGTTCCATTGTCTCGTCTAATCATTCGTTCATTTTATCAACCACAGGCTATACAAATGTTCAGTCTTGGGTTAAAATCTTTATATAAAGATAAAAATGTATCTTCTTTCTGTGAAAATTTCCACAAATTGGCCAGTGAGTAAATAGAGCATAAAACATTTGGTTAATTATTAGCCTGTGTAATTAGCCTAGGGTGTGCTTACCTCAATTCATTTCATACACAGCTGTGTTCACATATATTGGAACATGTTAACTTGTAAAGAAACCAATGCATAGTCGAGTGTTTTTGTATGAATTATGTGTGTGTAATAATTTTAAACAACTGCTTACACAACCCTCCTTCCTTGTTTGTAGGAACAGCAGGAGCAGAATCAGGCAACAGAAGAGACCGTGGCCCAGATAATACGGGTGTCATAGCAACAAATGACATCTTAAAAAAAAAAAAAGTGTTCGTCACTTCTAAATGCAACTGTAGATTAACAGGGCGATACAGTGCGTATCTCTCCTCTCTCCTTTTGCCATTAACACTAGTGACAAGCATAAAGTGTTTTTTTTTTTTTTTTAAAGTTTAGTGAATATACTTTGTTGTACTTAGGACACAAGCTTACGTAATGTAACTTCTTGATATTAAACCTTTGAACAAAATGTACAGTGACCCTTTATACATGTGTTATTTTAGAGTAGTTTAGTTTTATAATTTCATCTGGAGTTTATGCATAATTTTAAATGTAAGGATGGTGAATCTGTAATGTATGTTGTGCAATTTGTAATTTTTTATTTTATTTGATTTGATATATTTAAGGTTTAGTGCAAGACCATATTTATCTTGTATTAACTGAAATTTGCTGAGGGTAAAGGTGGGCCAAACAAATCTTTTTGCAAATTAGTCTATTAATCAGGGGAGTTCTGATTCTGAGGCTCTCAGCCTTGTACATTATTGCTTGTAATGTGAAGACTTTGTAACTTTCGAATTTTGATATCCTCAGTATTTGTAATCTGAGAAAGGTCTTTTGTAGTGGCTTTGTTAGCCACTATGCCTGCACGACATGTCTTCCCTTTTCACTTAAAAAAAAAAGAAAAAAGACCTTGTTGTCATGGCAGGCAAATGTATATATTCTTTTGATGAACAATGTTAAACACTAATCTCTTTTCAGATGATGAAATTTTGATTAAATTATGCAGTGGCACTTCTGCACATGTTGTGTAATAGATTTTTTTTCTACTCAGCACTGTTGGAGGCTGTAACTGATCTTAATTAAATCAAGTTCAGTTCTGCTCTTTAATCTACTTAGCTCCGTGGACCGAAAGCAGAGATTTTAGCTCACTAATGTATGCACCGTTTTCTTCACGTTGCTGGTCCACCACTAGCTTTTTACTAACTCGAGCTTAAGAATGTGTTTTTAAATGTCTTAAAAAGTTTGAGCTTCTCCTCTGTGTTAAACTTTGTGTGTTAAAAATGTGACAAAGACCTGTTTATTATACGTATTATAGTATGTCAATATTTCATCTTAGACATTCAAACTGTTGCAATGTTCAGTTGCTGCCAAAAAAAAGTAGTGTAGTCTAGGTAGACTTTTCCAGTAAATAGCATTATGTGAGATATTGAAAACCCATGCAGTGTGTGTGTGTGTGTGAGAGAGAGAGAGAGAGAGAGAGAGAGAGAGAGCATGAATTCTCTATTTACATTTCAATTGCAAGACTAAGCTCTGACTGGCTAATTCACAAAAAAGGTTTTGAGTGATTACATTTTTATACTTCATGTAACCAGGCAGTACATAAACAGGAGAGAAATTCATGAATGCTTGTTCTAGGTGTATTTGAAAGTGTGCTCTGTTCGTGTCTTTCTAACAACTGAGTAATGTTAACTAGAGATGGCATTGGTAAATGCATGATCTGTATCGGGCCAAAACTAGCAACAAAAGATATCCGTGAACAAAACAATTTCAATCTGATCTTGTAACAAATGTTGTCTTTTTTTATTATTATTATTGTTTTGGGGGTACTTACAAGGTCTTAATTAGGGGGAACACCCTCGAATCCCCCTGTAATGATGTGTATCCTGTCTGTCATCATGAAAGCTAACATTTTCGCCACATGTTTTAGCAAGCATCAATACTTTATGCTTTTTAAGTTATACAGGTGTGAAATAGCCATGTGCCATTCTATTATTTGCTACTAAACCAGTGTCAATTTACAGTTTTATTTTAAAACAGGTTTATTTTAATGCGCTTATTCTAATATGTTATAGTTTCTATAGAAGTCACTTATACGGGGATGTGTATGGTGGACATGTGACGTAAATGAATACAAAAAAAGTATATAGTCATGGATATTAGTTTTATGATATAGTTAGTTCCAGTCCATTAATTTGATTGGATGCACCTGCTTATATTTATTATAATAACCACACTGATACTTTTCAGTTCTAGCTGAAATTAAATTCCAATTCTAGCCGCTGTCACACTGAAACCCTTACTACAGTATAGGACATGGCAAACGATACATTTTTCTTGACTATAACTTCTGACTTAGAATATGAAATCTCATCAGATCAAGATTAAAAGGAATAAGGGAAGAAGACAATTTCACTAGATTTAGATAGGGAAGAAGCCAATTTCACTTTTAATTTAAATGTATCAATCATTTTGAGCGAGCTAGCTAAAGGTCTACCAGTGCAGTGGCTTCTTTGGGGTCAATTTCCATCTGTGGAGCAAAAAATATTCAAATTATTTAGGTACGGTGTGTCTGAAATGTCAGTTACTTTATATTAAGTTCTTATTCCTAACACTTGTATAAAAGCAGCAGCACAATTGCAATAGTGTGGTTATACTGCATATCATCACAACAGTGATTACCTGTGGGACTCGACCTGTGTTCTTGTGCGTATGGCCGAATTGCAGCCATGCCGTGAATCAGTATAACCACACTTTTGCTTGTGCGCCCTGATGAAAAAAACTAAACAATAGAAACTCTTACAGAAATTCTAATGTTTTCCACTACAAATACCATTACAAACCAACTGTTAACCATTAAAACCATTACCATTATTGATCCTTAATGGTATCCATTAGACATGACGTGCCACCAATAGAAGGCAAGAAAAGTACCAGTAGAGACCCATAGGGACCATTATAGTTTCCATTAAAACCAATACAATTCCCATTATAACCATTAAAACCATTACAAATTTTATGAGGGTTTCTAGTCTTTCTTTCAGCAGGGCAGTACTGATTAAATATGTTTTCTGTGAGGAAACATTTATTCGAAAGTCTGCATTTTGTAACAATCAGAATGAACGTTGTTTTCCCACCAAAAAAAAAAAAAGTCTGCAAGAACGAGTGCTTTACAGTTTTTTGTGTCTTATTAACGTCAGGAGAGGAAAAAAAGAAAGAGAGGTTGGTGGGGGAACGACTGTTTATAGCTGCTATGACATACGTGAGTAACAGGAACTAACTTGTTTTGCGGACGCTTCACAACATTAAACCTAACCGTAGCCCAACATATGGTATGAGGTGTTGTCCTTTAATTGATGAAAAAAATAATATGCAATCGTAGTAACATTTCTGCGGTAGAAGAGGAATACACTTCGGGATATAGGCTACTGTTATTGGAAAAGAACGAACAGTGAGATGCGGTTGAAGATGGATGGATGGATGATTATTTCGCTACCGCAGCGAGTCCCTACGCGCGTTAGACGTCCGTTAGATCGGTTAAAGCCTCACAGGCTGAACAGACTCCTGCGCGGTGTCCTAAATGCTTGTGTTTTTTTTAAACCCGTACATCCCCCTTGAGGAACTGAAGGACTTCGCGCTTTCGTGACGTCACCAGAGTGCACACTTTTTTTTTAATAGACACTATTTGGTACACGGCCTACTAGCAGCAGCGCTTTCGCTTATGGTGTGAGCGGATGGAAAGCCACGCCCATCCCACGCGCTTCCTCTGCGTGCAGGTGCTTGGGTGCTTTGCCTTGAAGCCCCGCCCACAGCTGATGTTGCCTATCGCGAGCCGGACACTCAAACGCAATAATCAGTGATCAGCTCCGTTTGAGACGCAGAACCAGTTTGTGGATAAATCGGTCCAGCGGTGTGCGTAGAGATATTTCAAGGACACTTCTTTTTGTCTTTCTACCTCGCTTTTTTTTTTTTGTATGTATGTGTGTAAGCGCTCTCGCTTATATCCCTCGAAGTGGTACAGCATTAGGCTTTAGAGGACATTACGGAAGGTTACAGTATCCGAGTCGGAACAAGCTGTGAGATCGGCGCGAGCGATTAAATCTTAGAAAGCGCTAACAGGTTTTATTTTTGTTTTTTTTTAAGCGTCATTTATTAGACTGTCATGACGGATTCCGTCGTGGACGCGAAGTCGGAGGTAAAGCAGGCCAGTAAAGAATTTAAGGAGAGTGAGAATGTGGCGGAGAAGTACTCTGCGTTGACGGTGTGTAAGAAGAGCGACGCGAGCGCCGGCGAGCTGCCCGCCGCATTCACTGCAGTCAGCACCCACAAGAGCCTCAAGAAGGTAAGAGATGCTTCACCTCAGCCTGTTATTCCATCAACACTGCGTGTGTTCATTCACAACATGGGGACAGGGCTGCAGGGATCAGGGGAGATTCTCTGAAATAAACCCGGAACATTCACGTTAATCCTAGACAACAGTCCCTGCAACTCAGCTAGTCTAGTGCTTATTTATTAATTAATTAATATAAGTCGCATTGATTGAATGCTACCATCAAGGTTTAGTCCGGATAATTAATCACAGCAGAAGTGTAAACCAGCGAACATTTCATCTTACAAGACCAGGTTTGTTGAATGGGATAGATTTGAGTTTAAGGAATCCAAATTACAGCACTTTTTTTTGTCTACATTACTGCTTATCATTAAACAATGAGGGGTATTTTATTTTACTCATGTGTATATATACATATGTGTATATGTCATACAATTCCTGGAATTGTTTCATGTTATTCCAGTTTGATTCCTCATTAAAGATGCCTTACCCTAAAGACGTTCCCAAGAAGTGATTGCAGAAAGAATGCTCCTTTACTCCATAGACTCATCTGGCTGGGTTTACCAGCGAGGCCACTCGTGTCTGTGCACTTCTAGCCTATTAGGACGTTTCCTTTTTCTTTTCTTTTCCTTTTTTTTCTTTCTTTCTTTTTTTTTTACACAACACCTGTACACTTACAGTTGGGGGGGAAAAAAATAATCGCACAAAAATGACTTCCTTCAAGTGAAAACTCTGGTTAAGAAACTGTAATATATAAGTTAATAGACTAAAGTGGTTAACATGTAAAGCGTTAGTGATGGTTTACGACATTTCTGTCGACTGCGTTCACTGGTCTGATAATAAACTCCCTGTGTAGCCTGTAGGAGACTTTGTAGATACAGAATGTAAAATATTTGATGTTGCCACTGTGTGTGTGTGTGTGTGTGTATCAATCAGCTCAGAAACCAATAATCTAGAATCTCAAATATTATAATAAAGAATTTATAATACAGAAATGTCGACCTGAGAAGAGCTCTAATCAGCTAATTAACTCAAAACACCTGCAAAGGTTTCCTGAGCCTTTAATCTCTCAGTCTGGTTCAGTACACAACCACAATCGTGAGGAAGATGAAAGTAAATTGTGCATTTCATTTGGAAATCAAGGTACCAGAGTCTGGAGGAAGAGTAGAGAGGCACAGAATTCAAGTTGCTTGAAATCCAGTGTGAAGTTTCCACAGTCAGTGAGTACCAGCATCTACCAGGAGATTTTGGAGAACTTCATACTTCCATCTGCTGAAAGCTTTATGGAGATGCTGATTTCCTTTTCCAGCAGGACTTGGCACCTTCCCACAGTGCCAGAACTACTAGTCCCTGGTTTGCTGACCATTGTGTTACTAAGCTTTATTGGCCAGCCAACTCACCTGACCTGAGCCCCATAGAGAATCTATGAGAGACACCAGACCCAACACTACAGATGACCTGAAGGCCGCTCTCAAAGCAACCCGGGCTTCCAGAACACCTCAGCAGTGCCACAGGCTGATTGCCTCCATGCCACGCCGCATTGATGCAGTAATTTGTCTAAAAGGAGCTCTGACCAAGTATTGAGTGCAAAAATTAACATACTTTTCAGAAGGTCGACATTTCTGCAGTAAAAATTCTTTATTCTGATATTTTGAGATACTGTATTTTTGATTTCCATGAGCTGTAACCCGTAATCATCAAGATTAAAACAACAACAAAAAAGGCTTGAAATATTTCACTTTGTGTAATGAATTTAGAATATATGAAAGTTCCACTTTTTGAATTAAATTACAAGACAAAAAGAACTTTTCCACAATATTAAAATTTTTTGATGTGTGTGTGTGTGTATAACATAAAAAAAATAAAATTAATTGTGGCTGAATGAGCACAAATCCATAGCCACGGTCAAAAATCTAGTGGAAAGCCTTCCCAGAAAAATAGAGATTATTATAACTGCAAACATTGCACTAAATCTGGAATTTGATGTTCAAAAAGCACATATGGGTGTGATGGTTAGGTGTCCACAAACCTTTGGTCATACAGTGTATTTTTCTTTATTAAAGGGTATATTGATAGATACATGCATATATACCTAGATACATACATAAATACAGTCCCCTCTGAACTATTGGAACGGCAAGGCCAATTCAGTTGTTTTTGCTGTAGACTGAAGACATTTGGGTTTGAGATCAAAAGATGAATATGAGAAGAGAGTTTATAATTTCAGCTTTTATATCCTGGTATTTATATGTAGACGTGTGAAACGACATCGAACATGACACATTTTGTATCAGACCACCCAATTTTATGCGAGCAAAAATATTGGAGCATGTGACTTACAGATGTATCTTGTTAGCCAGGTGTGTCCTGTTAGATTGCTTGTTTAAGCGATAAAAGGTTCTGAACATCTACTCTTGGTTTTACTCTTCAGTTTCACTTGTGAAGACTGCATTTGTTGTTAAAAAGGATAAGCCAACATCAAGATCATAGAGCTGTCTATGGGAGAAAAGCAAGCCATTATGAATTTGAGAAAAGAGTGAAAATCTATCAGAGGCATTGAACAAACATTGGGCATAGCCAATACAACAATTTGTAATGTCCTAAAAAAGAAAGAAACCACTGATGTACTGAGCAACAGACACCAAGTGGGTCGGCCAAGGAAAACAACAGCTGACGACAGGAACATTATGAGAGCTGTGAAGAAACACCCAAAAACAACTGTCCGTGACGACATCAACAACATCCACTGGGCAGGACTGAAGGTATCACAAAGCCCAGTTCAAAGAAGACCCTTAGAGCAGATGTATAGAGGCCATACACGAGATGCAAGAGCCACACTAATAATCTTTATTGCTGATGTAACTCATGATGGTAGCAGAAGAATGAATTCAGATGTTTACAAGAACATTGTGTCTGCCAACTTACAAAGAAATGCATCCAAATTAATCGAGAAGAACTTCATCATACATCAAGACAATGGTCCAAAACACACTGGCAAGACAACAAAGGATTAATCAGGGGGCACAAGTGAAAGATTTTAGACTGGCCAAGTCAATCACTAGACCTTACCTCAATTGAGCATGCATTTCACCCTGTGAAGAGGAGACTGAAGGGAGAAACCCCATGAATGAAACATCAACTGAAAGAAGTTGCAGTAAAAGCCTAGAAAATAAATCCTAAACTCTCGTCCTATATCCATCTTTTGATCTCAGCTCCAAATGTCTTTAGTGTATAGCACAAAAAATTAACTGGCCTTGCTATTCCAATAGTTTCGAAAGGGGCTGTTCATGCACACAGTAGAAAAAGTATTACCCTGCAGACATCTAATGATTCTGATTACAGCGTGCAAATTTATGCAACAAGTCCCCAGAAGGTTGTGTGTGTACTGTGTGTGTTCACAAGCATCCGTGTGTCTGCGTGGGCAAAGCAGCTCCACGTTTCAGCCCACTTGCTTCTCAGCTGGTTATACAACAGATCCAACAGCAGATTCCTGCTGTTCTTCAACATTACTTTCAATGCCACATGCTTGTAGACTGAGTGGATTTATGTAAATTGAATTAAAGATGTTACCAACATGTACTTGTGACCTTTTATTACAAATAATGGCTCTGCATTAATGAAGGAATAAATCATTGCTTTTGCAAAGCACTTCTACCAGACACCCAAATCCCCTTTAGTCCTGCCTAAACCACTACCTTCTGAATTACCTTTGAATTGTAATACCTTTGTAATGTTTTGGCATTTTCATTGTGTGTTCGTATTTAAAACAGAACTAAATAACTACCATGTCATACTGTAGAAGAGCCAAGTTTTTTCATTTCCATCCCTCTGAATAACCAGCACTAATTTACAACAGGTTGATCAAATAACATTGAATCCAAGACACCATAAACCTTCAGGCAAAAAGCTTCTCCGATCACGGTTCTGAAAATTACAGGGGCCTAAACAAAACATGCACTGTTTCCTTTGCAAGCATTAGGCCTATTCTCTTTCATTACAGGAATTGTGGGAGATCAATTCTGTCTCAGTATAAGCAGTATTGTTGTGATTTGGATGACTTGAACTTCAACAAGGGTGCAGTTTTGGTAACACACACACACACACACACACGGAGAGAGTGTAGAATTGGACTGAGAAATATGACACACGGATTCTCAGGCTGGAGTTGGAATGAAGCCACAGTCCAGCTTTACCTACTGAGATCTCATCGCTGACCTTGTTTTCTCCTTCTCCACACTTTTTATTTTTTTCTCAGTTCAGATATTCAGATATTTTTACTGACACCAAAAACTGTGTCTTGTACAACTAGACCTACTCCCCTTCAAGATATAAGATTTGATTTAGCTTGTCCATTTCTTCCAAAGCTAATATATAATGTTTTCTCGATTATTGAGTGTATTATTTGAGAACAATAACACAAATTTCCTCAAAAATATTTTAACAGTAAATAAACGTTTTTTGTTTTTTTTAGTCTGTCGATTACTTATGGGAAGCAATGAATCTGTACTGAATAGACCTATTATGTTTGGGCTTCCTGAGCTATTACTGTTCTTTTACATGATATGTAGTCATTTGAGATGGTTTAGAGTCAGTGTCGTTGCATTAATTCATGGAATGCAAGCAGGCCTGTGGGTTAACGCATCTTATTAGTCGGGATCCACCATCACTGCTGAAGGGGAAAAAAACCAGTTTGTGCCATGGAAATCATGGCATGAGGAGCAGAAGCTGGTAGATTCGTTCCCCACAAAAATACCACTGAAACATATAACTTCTAAGACATGTAATGTCTTACAACAAGTGTAATTTACAATTTGTGCTAGTTTAAATCTTTCTATTGTTATAAATATTTTATGCTACATAGAATGGTCTATGCAAATAACTAGATTAGTCTGATTCATTAGAAGTTGTGTTTTCTACCTTCACTTGCACAGAGCTACACAACATAGCATGTTTTTGGTTGCCACATGAAGATTTGTGTATTTCATAATTATGTTGCTTGTTTTTGTATATTTTGTAAATGGTTATTGTGTCTACACTGAATGTCCAAGGCATATGATTATGGTAAATGGCTAAAGGCCAGGACAGTAGCAGGTATTAACAGGGTCACTGTAACTAGTGACATTGGCTCTCCGCTAATTGTCAATCTTTACACCATGCCGCCTGGGAATTTGAAATGAGACCACAGTGAGTCTGGCCTGATTTTTTAAGAAATTGTGTGTGTGTGTGTGTGTGTGACCCAGATAAAATGCTTTGTAGGCAGCAAGCAACAAGGTTTATTTGCTCCCGATTCCTTTTTTATTAGCTGCCTGGCAGGAGTGCCTCAAGGTTTAATATATCTAAGGCACTCAACTGCCACAAACTGACATACCAGAATTTGCATAGTGGAAGTGGACCAGAGTAAAACCACAGTGGGTGATTGTGAGATTGTGTTTTTGTGTGTGAGGGGGGTGGGGGGTACTGGGGTGGCAGGTGATTCACGAGTGGTACATATACTTACCCCTCACTTCCCACAGATACTTTTTTGCAACAAGGATCATTGCCCATCCTCAGGAACCTCCCCCTGTGGGAATGTTGTATTTATATACAATGGTAGCACGATACAAGAGTCAGTACAGGGATTAAACCTAGTGGCAGGGAACATGGATGACTCTGACCATACACAGGTATGTGGTGTTATCTCTAAGATATTTCTAGTGGTTTAGGAATGAGGCATTTAGGGTGTCGTAATTAATTATTAGGCACTCTGATCCCATTACTTGATTAGACTTTGAATAAGGCAGGGCTCATCGAATCAGCTGAGCCTAATTCGATTTTCAGTTTCCTTAAAATGAGATTTTCCTCTTCAGCTGAGATGTACAGTTCCTCAATCAGGATGATTTGAGTCAGATTTGAATTAACGCTCAGTAATAGTGCATTTGTCACAGGCCTCTAATTTGTCAAACGCCGCTATTGTAATAAGCTACTGTTTCATGCTAAACTTTAATAATGTTTCTTAACAGAATTCCCTAAATCAACAAAATTTGAATTTGATTTCGTTGATGTGGTTTTAAAAAAAAAAAAAAAAAAAAGAGCACTGGAACACCTGACCTTAACCTGAAGGGATCAATTTTATTATTCTTTTTAATTAGGAAATGTTAAGCTGCATGTTGTGTTAATTTTGCATGTCAAGTTCTGCAGTTTTGACTCACAGCACCTTTAGTTTTCTCTTGTTTTTAACCTAAAGCCTTAATCATACATGGAATTCAAATATTTCCATGTTACTGGAAGTTTACAGTTACAGGGATTTTAGTCTATTTTCATTTCTTCCTCCTCCCTACTCTTCAAAAATCTAAGAAACCGAAGCCAAATGTTTACCTCTATTTAGTCGTGTCTCCTAGATTTACAATTCTGAGAATGATTCAGAAGGCTTTAGTTTCAACCCCTTGTCCGCACATTTCTTTGAATCGGACTGGTCACCACTGTTTTATGCAGGTCTCTCTACAATTTGTTTATAGTAGAGATACCAAATTAGATTAGATAAGGACTGCTCGGTTAGGAAAACCACACATATTCATATCTAGTTTCAGCAAGTCATGTTAAGGTCAGAGAACTGTAACACGAAGTGTTACATGAGTTACTGAAAGGGTTGTGTTAATGCTTGTTACTTTAAATGTGGCAAGGTGATATGTGGTTAATGTCATAACTTCCCTTTGAATTATTTATTTATTAATTTCTCTTTTTTTCATGATCAGCATTATGGACACATGCCCCATGATATCAAGAAAATAATGTATCACTCTCAAGTGATAGCTGCTTGTACATTTATCCTTGTTGTGATCTAGGTCATGAGCTAAAGCCGTGCTTTCTCTTATTAAATCTCATTATTTTATTAAGCAAACATTATTTTATGACTCCATAACAGCTTGGACATTGTCATTTATCCGATCATGTATTACTTCTTTGTAGTAACCACTTCTTCCTGGTCAGGGCTACAGTAGCATTGTAGTAGTAGAACCCAGCAAAAAACCACATGGAGATGGAGATGTGAATCTCAGCAGAGAGAGTAACAGAATCGAACCTAGGACACTGATCAACTTCCTATTAGATATGTGTTAGAAAAGTTTAACATTACACAAGTAGAAATGATTGCCCAGGATCAGAGGTCAAGATCCCTGCCATAAACAGTTGAGTAAACGCAATTAAACCAGTGAAGGGTTCTTAGGGATGAGTGAGTCAGAATTTGCTGGCATGCTGAGAATATTGACAGATGTGTAATTACCATGTATGGTCTAGTGATGTGCATTTTACATTCTTATAAGGCTTAAATCATGTTTAATACTTTGTGAGCATTACATTGCAGTTTGTTATTTGCCTGTCTCAGCAGTGTGTTAGTGTTACTCGTTGTTCTGGTTCACGTTTTAACCTGGTAAGAAATAGACTCTGTGGTTCCCAGTTAGATTTTGGTGAATAAAATCTATTTCTATAAAATGAACAGAGTGACAAAAAGCACTACGTTTATAGAGTACATATAGCAAAAACGGCTAACAAAGCAAAGGAAATAAGTGTGGAAAGTGTGTCAGATGTCACAGCATCTCTGGATATATTCATGCAAGATCCAGTTTGGTCAATTCTGACTGCCCCCTTTTGATTGTGTGAGACTAGGTAATGACCACTATTGACTTAATATATCAATAATGCTAAACGAAACCCGGTGGTTTTTGTACTACTCTATGCACAGCGATTTTTCACAGTAGTATTGTCACTTTCTTGTGCAGCTTGGATACCAGGGAATGTTCAACACTCAACAGTCGACTTTGTGGTCCCCATCCACATGTAGAGAAGGAATTCAGGAGCTACTAGTCTATTATCCTTAGTCATTATGAAACCTGGGTTAATTCCAAAATCATGGACCATGCCAAATGTATACCATGTGTTGGTATACACTTGTATGTTTGCAGTAGGCTTGCATGTTTAGATCAGAAGGCTTTCAGTTCTGATTTTTGGTCTGGGTCCTAAGGCTGTACGTCCTTTAGCTAAGACATTTGTGTAAGATGTGACCTCCCATTCGGCCTGTTGAACACCATCCTGAAGAGTGTAAGAACCATTAACCACTGAACAAGGTTAAATCAGGATTCTAAACTGGAGTCTATTTGTAGTCTGTTTCAAGGATTGTCATACTCCATACACTAATGGTCATCAGGTGTCATTATGAAGGAATTGGAAACAGTTGCTTTTTATGCAAGGTTCCCCATCTGCTTGTACTTACTTGTGAAACTCTGTTCATCTGCATGAGGACATTTCACAATTAGCTTTTCACAGATCTTTACTCGGCCCACTGTTCTTGAGTCAATTACATTTGAGACCAATTCTCATGTTTGAGTTGGGGTGGGTAGTTCATGGACAGGTATACTTTTGCATGCACCCGTCTTTGCTGAAGAGGTATGGACTCAAGGGCTTTCTGCACCTTTATCAGGCTCCTGCTTTTTCTCAAGGATGATGGCAAAAGTTTTCGTGTTTGGTGACAATTGCGAATAAACATATTGCTTAAGCTTTAATTGCCTTTATCTGCTCAGCATCCCCATTGCTTTAAGCTGACACTTGCTTTAGATGCAGTCATTCTGAATCATCAGCTTCCTGGAGCTTTTGTATTGGGTAGAGTGATGCATAGTGGTTTGCATAGCTCTGCCTTCTGAGTGTCCCGGACAGATGAATCAATTTTGTTTCAGTTGTGGACATGACTTAATCAGGAGCGTTGCATCTCTCTCCTTAGTATCTAAAACTTCTGCTTTAGCCATGGTGTTAATTCCGTTGTTTCGATCTATATAGACATCTGTTCACTTCTCTTTCATATTGCAAGAGTTCCTCAATTTGAGCTTGCTTTTTCTTATCTTGAAGTTTCAGGTCCTCTGACTTTTGCTTGCTAGAGCTGTAGATTAAGCATTTTTGTTCACTATGTCCAGTTGCTCTCTGACTTTGGCTATAGAATTCAAAGCAAAATTTCACAAGAATTCTCATAGCAGTAAGAAACCTGCAAAAAAACCTCTGGGATTGATTTGATTGGGATAGCACTTTCACATGGAGTAAGTAACACAAAAATGTGTTAAAACACAAACCAAAGCAACAGCAGATACCAGCAAAACCATCTATTTCCAACTAGCAGTGACACCATTTATATACAGAGAGATCTACCAAAATTCTAGCAAAATGTTATCTTAAATTATAGCAGAAATTGGGTTGGTTGGGTTTTGGATCTCATTTCTTTGGACCTGAGATCTTGAATCATCTTTGGTTGCTTGAAAATGTTCTTGAATTTGGTCTTGTCCTTGTTTGCCTTGCCAATTATTAGATTTTGATGTATAATGTCTACTTCTATATAAATGAACTGACTGACAAAGTGGCAGATGGGTACCAGTAGCCCAGTGAATTATAAACATCTATAGAAAAACATCTAGCAAAGCAAAGCAGCAAGAAATAACCCAGGCACATGTTTATACAAGATGGATTTATATGCATCAGTTCTAACACATAGCATATACTTTCAAACAATTATAGGAACTGAAGTGACTGGCTCAAGGAACCTTATAATACCCATATTTAGCACTTTTAGCTCATAACAGTACGCATTCGATTATGAGTCATTACAATACATGGAAGAGATGGCAGGATTTAAGGGTGATGTTTTCACCACTGTATACTAAACTATACCTAGTAGTTCATTTAGTTGCTGGTAATGAATAACTCTAGCTATGGTACTTTCTGAATAATGAGCCTTTTGTCACATGTTAATAGGATCATTTGACAACTGATTAACTCTGCAATGATTTTTGACCCTGCAGCAGATTCAGTTCGCCAATCAAGAGGATAAGCAGGAGTTCAGCAAGTTCCCCACTAAGACGGGCCGCCGCTCACTGTCCCGCTCCATCTCGCAGTCCTCCACTGACAGCTACAGCTCTGGTCTAAAAACGATCTCATCCTTTACTGCAAATTAACTGCCACTGAATTATATAGAACAGTATTTCCCAATCTAGAGTCCATACACTGTGTGTAATTTGCTCTATCCAATCGCAGTTAACCCGATTAAGAGCAGTGGTAGTTCTGTTTGTGTAGTGATGAAAGATGTAAGATCAAAACCCAGACCTAGAGAAAACCACAGTTGGGGCCTTATTGCTCCAAGGGCACCTTTTAATGCTTACCCTGTGCTCTGATTTGAGTTTCCATCCAAGTTGGCACCTGCTTATCTGTATTTTGTTTCTTTCCAAGTTGAGATCTTGAAAAACCTGATCAAAATAAAGGTATGTTTGATTAAATTAATTACTTTGTTCAGGTGCCCCCCCCCCCCCAAAGCGTGGATAGAGCAAAATCATGGACAGTTAAGGTCTCCATGGCAACTGGATTGAGAACAGTGACATAGCTATGTAAAATATAAAGGTACAGTACTGTGAAATAGTCTTTGGCACCCTATTTAAAAAAATAAATAAATAAAATAAAATAATAAACAATAAAATGTACAAACATTTTCAGATTTTTATTTTAGAAAATCAAATATTATATGAAAATGTTTGTATGTCAGTAAAGAAAGCAGCATATGCTGTAAGAAGCCACTTTTCAGACAGGAAAAAAAAGGCTGCTGTGTTTTTCTGCAAAAATTAGAAGCAAGCCAAAGTTTCCAGAACTGTTACTGGTTCTGCGAGATGCTCAGTAAAACTTAGCAGTTAATTTCCTTATAGAACTGCAAAAACTACCTGAGACTACTTCTTTTTTTTTTAATCAATGGGTCATGACACCAAATATTGAATTTGTTTAGTTCATTACTGTTTACTGCTCTACATTAATAAAAGTATTATTTTTGTATTAATATAGACACATTTAATTTCATTATTTCTGAAGGCATCTTTGCGCTACAGCATTTCTTTGCATGTGCCTAAGACTTTTTTCACAGTAAGATAAATCTTTATGCTTGGATTATATATGTAAGATATTTTTCAAGCATCAGTGAAGTTGTTTTGAATGTTAATGAATGTTAAAGCATTGACTGTTCGACCATGGCTTAATTAGTAAATAATTAATTTCAGAGACTAACAATAATACATTTCCTAAAAGGGTTTAGTAGAATTTAATTATATATATATATGTATATATATGTAATTATATATACATGATATATAAAGTATGAATTGGTTATTAAAAACCCATACAAAGCTGATGCTTGAACATATTTATGATAGTGTTTGCATGTTTAGATCTATCTATCTAAAAAATTATGCTGCTAGGACTACTGACATTCTGTTCCTGTGTGCTGATCCCATAGCTGCCTCGTACACAGACAGCTCAGACGATGAGACATCTCCTCGAGAGAAGCCTCAGGTCAACTCCAAAGGTAGCAGTGACTTCTGTGTTAAGAACATAAAACAGGCCGAGTTTGGCCGAAGGGAGATCGAGATTGCAGAACAAGGTGAGACTGTCTCTTGTGTCCCACTTTGTCCTAAAGGTCCTTAAAAAGTACACTGCATACTGTAGTATTTAGAGCACGATATTGTAACTGTATTTGTATTTTCATTGTTAAAAGCTTCTGAATATGTACGAATCGGTGTTTAATTTCTTAAATTGTAAGGATAAATTAGTTGTTATTGTCTGATTATAATACTTAAAGATGTATATTAATATCATGTTTCACTTCTGTTTTTGTACTATACTTAGCATCAGTGCTAATACCACAGTAATTGTGAGAAAAATACAGTTTGGTTTTGAAAAAGCTGAGAAATTTGTATTGTTCATCTAATTATAGTGCAGAAAGTGCTTTCCAGTGACCTACCTGGACTGGTTAATAGCTGCTCATGGCAGCAGTATTCAGCTGTGGTTATTGTTTAACTCGCTGTCTCCATACATATGTTTAGAACATGCATTTCTCTTATGAAAGCTTCAATAAGAAACACTTTTAAGTACATTGTACACTTCAAAGCTTTATTTAATGCACAAATCCCATTTTAGCCAACCTTCATTGTCCAGGACATTATTTAATGTGTGACTTGCAGTCTGATCCTCTGGTACATCATTAAACCCACTGGTCTGTCTCAATTTCCTCAGATATGTCTGCTCTGATCTCATTGAGAAAGAGGGCTCAAGGAGAGAAACCTCTTGCTGGGGCCAAAGTGGTCGGCTGCACTCACATCACCGCACAGACGGCAGTATGTTCCGGTTTGCTACTAGTACAAAGTGCCCACTTTCCGTTTAATACGCTTCTTCATTCAAAAATGTAATTTTTGAAGTTTATTTGCAGTATTGAGGAAGCTAATTTGCAATTGTAGCTTGTCACAGTGCAAACTACTAGTGCTTTAAACTGGTTTTACAATGTGTTTTTCAACATGATTTTCCTGTCAAAAAGAGACACAAAATCACATCTTGTAAAATAATTATTTGGTTCTATGTGCTTCAGCGACTGATTTAGTGCCATTGCGACCAATGCTACAATGCTTTCTGACAAAACATGCTAATGGATGGAAAAAAAGGCCTTATTCCCTCAAGCTACGTTTTCAGCACAAGCCTGGCTCAAGCTGATTGATGACATAAGCAGATGTAGTCATTTTCTTTAATCAAAGGTCTACTATGACTGTATAATCTGACCTGGAGAACACATGATTGCATGGTTTATTATAGAATTCAACCACAGTTTTATTGGAATCACCTCATACTGTGTGTCAAGTAATAATCCTAAAATTGTGAAAATTCCATTCTTAAGTCAGCTTTGAAGTTCCTAAGCCGCTACCAAATTACCATGTTGATGAAGTAGCTATACAACACGCTGCTGTGATATTTTCCTTTAATTCTACAGCTAATTTATTGCACAAAATAAAATGTACATGCTTTGCACAGGGTACCCCATAACAAAGAGAGTTTGCTATTTTTAAACCACTCTTAGTAAGTAGCAGCTAACATCAATTAACAGTCATCAAAAACAGTTTTGGGATACATCTAGCTTAGTAGTTTTGCTGATGTACAAAAAAAGTAGCTTGTTATTAGAAAAGTGGCATACTTTTGAAGCTAGTAGTATCACTACTCCAAGATACACTGTTTTTCATTAGACCCCAGTTTACAGGCATAGATATATGGATGGACATGTGTTCCCCAATCCTAATGAGCTTTTTTGTTGGTATCCTTTTGTAAAATTTTTCATGTGATTTGTTCAGGTCCTGATTGAGACGTTGGTGGCTCTGGGTGCTCAGTGTCGTTGGGCTGCATGTAACATCTACTCAACTCAGAATGAGGTGGCTGCTGCCCTGGCAGAAATAGGTAAGGCTAACTTTATACTACAGAACCAACAGTACAGAATTTAGTGCTTTCCTTGATTTCAGCTAACCATCAACCTGCAGAGTTTACTTGCATGCACTAGATCAAAGTAAACATTCAACTCTACAGTGCTTTGGCCCCATTTCAGCAGTTTGATCACCACTGCACTAAAGCCTTTAAGTCTACTATCCATCCATTTAAGCATCTTTGGAATGCATGTGATATCCTGAGCTATGTGGATTGGTATTTAGAGTAGTTTTGTTTTTGTTTTTTTAACATACAGTATGTGTACTTTATAATAAACAAGTTGTTGTGTAGCTAGATTTATATGCATGAGTAAGCCTGTTTAAATAGTGTGCCTTCTTTTAATAGGAGTGGCTGTTTTTGCCTGGAAAGGAGAGTCTGAGGATGATTTCTGGTGGTGCATTGATCGCTGTGTCAACACAGAAGGCTGGCAGGCAAACATGGTACACAGTTCTCTTGCTTTGACCGGTCAGAAAATTTCATCTTAACGTGCTGAATGCTTTATATTGAGCTTCAAAGACGTCAAGGACATAGGCGTTGATAACTTTCTTAATATTATTCAAAGTCCATTGATGGGGATAGTTTTTTTTTTTTTTTTTTTTTTTTTTTATAAATCTTCCAACACTGAATGCTGTCGTTTGACTGATTGCATGAATTGGTGTTATTCTGACAGATCTTGGATGATGGTGGTGACCTCACACACTGGGTATATAAAAAGTACCCCAGTGTGTTTAAGAAGATACAAGGAATTGTGGAGGAGAGCGTCACTGGTGTTCATAGGTGAACAGTTGCTCAATAGCAAAATGTGTGGCAGCCTGGGAAAACTCTTCACATTGTAAAGTTTGACATTACCAGAACTATACATTATATCATTTTCAGAACTATAAATAGTTCCTGAACTGAAGTATGATTCTCTTTTGAATGTCTCTCAATCACAAGTGGCAGTAATTTATTAATTATTATTTGATTTGGTCCATTTATATTTTCAGACTCTACCAACTCTCTAAAGCCGGAAAACTGTGTGTCCCTGCCATGAACGTCAACGACTCTGTCACCAAGCAGAAGTTTGACAACCTTTACTGCTGCAGGGAGTCCATCTTGGATGGGTGAGGCTTTTGGAGGCTAATATGCTGGTTTTACCTAATGCTAAATTTACCAGTATCTGGTACCAATATTTGAAGCGTTGACTAAATTCCCACTAATTAAGGCAAATTAAATTCCTTAGATAGTGATATTAGTAGTAGTAGAAGTATTCGTAGTCAGAGACCACTTTATCTGTAAATAAAATTCTATGAACCCCCTCATTACAGATTTATTTGATGAAATATTCAAATATTAGGCTCATTATTCAAATGTGTACAATAATATTCTAGTTATTTATTGGAGCCACAGAGCTGTTTGTTCCTGAACTTTACACTGACAGAACATATGAGATCTAAGTGACCTCTTAAATAAGCTTGTGATTTCTACCACTATAACACAATTAAAAAAATAAATAAATAAAATCTTGCATCACTTGACTATGGTTCATGGTCCCAGGGGATCTCCAGACCCCAATTTGTGAACCACGGCACTATATTATTACCCACAGTACCCCCCAAATCCAGTGCGAAACCAATGCATACTAGTTCTACATTAAGTGCCTCAATGTATATTGGTTTATTTCAGCTCAAAATGTACATTGTCGGGTTTTATTCAAATGCAAATTCAACATGTTGTTTAACATCCACTGTAGCCAAATGTCGCTTTTAATACAGGTTGTTAGATAATTTTTAACGTTCAAATTGTTTATCTAACCGGGGTCATGCTGATGATGTGTTTCCAAAGTACTCACTGGTCAATGTTATCAGAAATCAGTCTGATGCTTCCTTTACTGCTGCCTCCTATACGGTGATCTACATACAGTAAAAACGTCTTATATGAATAAGGAGCGACTTTGAGTACCAGTGTGTCAGTATGTCATTACTTCTTTAACTGTCACACTGCACTGACCGTTATCTGTCTTTTCTCCATTTTCAGTCTTAAGAGAACCACAGATGTGATGTTTGGAGGGAAGCAGGTGGTGGTTTGTGGCTATGGAGAGGTGAGTCAACACCAGCTCATGTTAAGAGGGGTCGCAAAAGCACTTCCTGTCTTGAACCTTGTATACAGTATCTGTATGTCACATTTGCCATGTATGGGTATACAATATTTTCTGTATGTAGGTGGGCAAGGGTTGCTGCTCTGCTCTGAAAGCTTTGGGAGCCATTGTGTGTATAACAGAGATCGACCCGATCTGTGCTCTCCAAGCCTGGTGAGATACACACAATGTTATTTATTCATTTATTTATTTATTTTTCCTTTGACAATTAGGATGATTATCATTTCTATGTTGGCTTAATCAACTCCTGCATAAAGTACATGCAAATGAACAGTTTATCATATATAGTAAAAAAAAAAAAAATACACTGTTTACCTGTCAATTGTTGTATAAAAATGGGAACCAGGAACAAAAGGCTTTGCTTTCATCGCTCTCTTAGCAGCTGCAGTAGTGTTTAATTGCATAAGGGAAGTCTCTTAACAATGTAATCGGTACAATCATCTAGATCAGGGGTGCCCAGACTTTTTTAAATTGCCAGCTACTTTTAACATGACCAATCAAAGAGATCGACCTTAAAAATGCGAAATATATATGTGTGTGTGTGTGTGTGTGTGTGTATATATATATATATATATATTATATACACACAGAGTATACTTCAAATATATATATACACACACACAATATATGTTCATGTACCTTGCATAACTGCATGAGCCCTTATGGCACACTACAATTCAGTACAATTTTGGTCATTACCTTACTCTGAATACTTGCACTGAATAGAATCAACCAGGGATGCACAGTCTGGACAGTATCTGCTGGTAGCCAGTCTCAAGCAGGCCTCCAAATGATGATCAGTCATTGTGGAACGGTATTTAGACTTAATAATCTTCATGTGGGAAAAGGCTGACTCACATAAATAAGTAGAGCCGAATAATGCAGTCAAGGAGGTTGAGCCCTGGACTTCAGCTGAAGGTCAGTCTGTAGTTTCAGAATCTCATCCTCCACTTCAGACGAGTTCAGGTGAAACAGCGTTGCAATTTTCGATGCGAGTGAATCAACCTCAACATTGTCCCTAAATGGGTAGCACATGAATGTAGCGACTGGCTCCAATAAAGCAAAGTCTTGAAAGCGTCTGTCAAACTCTGACCGACAGCTGTCAATCTGCTCCATATAGCGTGCAATGTTCAACTGCGCACAAGCCTTCCGCTGCGTCTCCAGACCTCACGCAAGGTTTTGGAAGTTCCCAAAATCATGGCGCTGCAGCTTTGAGGATAGAAGTTGCATTTTCCGTTTAAAGGAAATAACTGAGCTGATCATATTATCAAATATGCTTACCTTATCAAATACGATATCGTGAAAAAATAATCATCCTCCCATTCCACATGGAAGTGATAAGTCTTCGGTTTCTTGCTTGATCCCGCTACCACACTCATTTTGGCCCCTTTCTTCAGTAGGAATAAATTGGAAAGTTAACTCTGTGATTTCGTCGCTAGCTTTTAGCGCTGGCGTGTTTGATCGCACATGCGTGGTGAGAGAAAAGACGAGATCTCCGACTGGCTGCCCTGTATGTCAACGCTAACGTCTTATTTTTTTTATTTAATGGCGATCTACCCACACTTCCTTTGTGATTGACCGGTCGATCGCGATCAACGTATTGGGCACCCCTGATCTAGATTGTAGGAGTGCATCATGGATAAAAATATGAACTCATAGCTTACAGGGAAGCCAAAGTGCTCTGATAGACCAGAAGGTAAAGGTTTGGGGGAATCTTCTAGTTTCTGCATTTCTGCCAAACATCGCTTTTTCTGTTTTTCTTGAGCTACTATGATAGTACACTAGTATGCTAGTGTATTGTCTTGTTTCTTTAAAGCCTCGTGTACCAAATGGTACAAAATGCCATATCATTACCTTACTTCCCTGTTAAATGGCAGGTTTTTGTGATGTAAAAAATTAAACCAAATTAATTCTTGTAAGATTTTTTTCACCTTTAACGATGTATAGCAACCAATAAGATTCAAGTGAATAGCAAATAGAAAGGTTTTAGGGGAAAAAAGGAAGTACATGGCACATTAGATGTATCATGGAAGACCATCATCAAGAAGTACAAAAAATGGGGCACCACAGTGACATTACTAAGAACAGGACATCCCCCCCCCAAAACTGACAAAAGATCAAGTCAAAACCACAGAAACGGCATTAAAATTTTTCTAAAGCATCTAATCAAACCATGTGCAAAAATGTGTTACGTTCTCATAAGACCAAGGTAGATCCTCTGGGCATAATCCTTAAACATACGTTTGGTGCATAAGCATATTTGGTTTATAACCAAAAAAACACCATACCCATAGTGAAGCATGGCGGTGGCAGTTTGATGCTATGGGGCTGCCTCTCTTCAAAAACCTGCAGCCGTCTGTTTGACAGCTGAAGATAAATTTTCAATTTCCAGCAGGACGATAACCCAAAGCTCAAATTCAAGTCAACAAATGAATCAGTTCAGAAGAACAAGATGGAAGTTTTGGAATGGCCCAGTCAGAGCCTAGATCAAAATCCTGTTGAAGAGTTGTGCACAGGTGATCCCCTCACAATTTGAGAGACCTGGAGCATTTTGCAAGGAGTCAAACAAATTGACAGATCTAGATGAGTTATTCCTAAGTAAGTTGGTAGTTGTTTATATATTTTTTCTAAAACATTTCTATTTTTTTTTCACTGAATTTTCTTGGTTGCTATATCACAATCAAGGTGGAAAAAGATCAGACACGATTTTTCGTGGTTTCATTTTTTACATCACAGAAACCTGCTATTTTAACGGGAGTGTTTAGACTGTTTTATCCACTGAAGTTTATCACAAACAATAAAAAATTCTGATTATACCTGCCAAATGAAAAAATCTTAATTTTAATTACTAGCTTATACATGATCTTGCCTATTGCTAAATGTATTATTTTAACATATGTGCTATCTTGTATCTGTTAGATAAGACATGAAGGCAAATATCTATCTAACATGATGTTACCCTGCAGCATGGACGGCTTTAAGGTTGTCAAGCTGAATGAAGTTGTGCGTCAAATGGACATGGTGATCACGTGCACAGGTAGTTAACAGCTTGTGTGTTTTTCCATGTTGTTCCACTGCAGCATCCAGTGCTGTCCTCTCTTGTGATTTGCACCTTTAATCAGAGCTTAATCATAGCACCCGATGTTGTTGTTTCCAGCCTTTTAAGAGTGCTTGCTGACTGCAGTGTTTGTTTTAACTGTCTTGGGAACACTAGTGTTTGCACTCGGTGTCATGAGCTGTGAAAGGTGAAGACATTTAGTCCGGGAGAGTATTTACATTATATGTATAAGCTGCATGAGAAAGGAAGCACTTTATATCCATAGCTTATTTTCATTCAAGTGGAAGTGCTTCCATGTGTCAGCTGTTCAGCAAATCTTAATCTTCATAATGTCCTCATTCACATCTTCATACATTTCTATAGTAATGACCTCTTTTAAGGGACCAATGTGATTTAAATAAAAATGTTGCCATTTGACAGATTTCCACTGATTTAGTCACCTTTCTGTTGACAGCTCCATGAAGTGCCATTTCTGCACCTTGTGGTCAAAAATGGGAACTGCAATAATGGAAAGTGCTAATAGATGCCCACTGGGACATGAATTATGCTGCCCCATGCTCTGGGGGAGGAGCAGCAGACAGAGATCTAATGACAGGGTTGCAGTTTTAAAGCCAGATCGGGCGAGTTTAAAAATTCTCCCAACCACTGGGTTCTTGGCGATGAGAACAGCACCTTTTGTAGTGAAAAACAAACTGCAAAACTGTGTGCTGGATGACTATATGCTGTTTACTACACATTATGGTGTTACTTTAAAAATACACTAGATAATATCCTATGACATAAGTCAACTGTGATATCCTCTCAACTTAATTTAGTTTGGGGCTAGATTGTTATTAATGCCGTCCTGCCATCCTCAAAGTTATGGTCACATGCCACTGCTGCTAAAACATCTGCACATAAGGGATGTACAATATTGTTTCCTCAGTCAAGTTCTTGAAGGGTGATTACATTCGTTTCTGCAGGGAATAAAAATGTGGTAACCCGAGAGCAGCTGGATCGTATGAAGAACGGCTGCATTGTGTGTAATATGGGTCACTCTAACACAGAGATTGATGTGGTGAGTTAAAGAGAAGCCATTATATTGCATTACGCACCTATACACTTCCGTATGTCTTTTTGTGCTTTTTCATACCGGATATAAAAGCAGACCCACCCCATGCCATTTTGTTGTTTGTCTGACTAATTCAGCAAGGCTATTCCTAAGTTAAGCCTGTTGTTCATAGTGTGTGGGTGAAATATGCATCAAGAGCTAAGCAAGTGTGAGTATGTGGGACTAAAGGACTTTTAATTCAACAGTCTGAAAGCCTCTTATCTGGCTGCTTCTCTGTTCAATGTTATAATAAGATGTGTATGTGTGCTTGTGTGTAAATACTTCTACATCCACATTTTTGTTTTAGGCTTTGATGTGTTCTACATAACGTATATAAAATGCAACCCCAATTCCAAAAACATTGGGACAGTATGGAAAAAGCAAACAAACAAAGAGTTTTTTCACTTTGTACTATAATGAAAACACATTTTTAGCACATTAATTGATGTTTTACTTTGTGAATTAAATTATTATTTTTTTTTAAATATCCACTCATTTCAAATCTGATGTATGCAACACACTCCAAAAAAGTTGGGACAGTCAACTGTGTAACATCACCTTTTCTTTTAATAACACTTATTAAGCATTTGGGCACTGAAGACACCAGTTGGTTAAGTTTAGCAAGTGGAATTTCCCTCATTCATCCATTATGCATTTCTTCATTCTTCACACCTTCAGTGCCTTATTTTGCGATTCATAATGCGCCACACATTCTCAAACTGAGACAGGTCAGGACTGCAGGCAGGCCATGCTAGCACTTGCATTCTCTACTTATGCAACCAAGCAATAATTATCTGGGCAGAATGTGATTTAGCATTGTCCTGCTCTGGATGGCAGCAAATGTTCCACTGATTACACCTTTCATTAGTGATATTTCCATTTTAGATGAGACCGAGACCAGAGAAGTTGGCGGCGCTTCTGAACACTGTTGATGTATGGCTTCTGCTTTGCACAGTAAAGAATTACTTGCGTCTTTGGATGCAGTGGCGAATGGTGTTGACTGACAAAGGTTTACCAAAGTATTGCCGAGTCCATGTCAGGATATCAATTACAGACTCATGACAGTTTTTAAGACAGTGGCAGAGATTTGACCGGATTCCTCGAATCTTTTAATTATATTGTGCACTGTAGAAGATGAAATGCCCAAAATCCTACCGATTTTGTCTTTGGGGAATGCTGTTCTCAAAATGTTGGGCGCATCTGTTGGCAGATTGCCAACACATCCTTGCCTTTTTTTTGAGGCTCCTTATAGACTACGATTAGATGATTGCCTCACCTGTCTCACATGACCTTCTTTTTTCAACTTATCACATCACTATTAGTCCTAAATTGCCCCCTTCCCGACTTTTTTGGAACGTATCGCATACATCAATTTCAAAACAAACGTTTACCTTAAAAACAAAACTATGCAATTGATTAGGTAAAACAACAAATACCTTGTCTTTATATTTTTTTTTGTTTAAATACAAGTCAAAGTACATTTACAAATAACTCCTATTTGTTTTTATTAGCATTTTCCATACTGTCCCAACTTTTTCGGAATTGGGGTTGTACTGTAGTTAATGTGCTAATGTGTGAGTATTTGTGTGTTGGGTGTGTTCTGCTGTGTTGTATGCTGTTAAATCTAAGTGGGAACCAAACTTCTGGGTACATTTGGCAGGTCTCCATCAGGAGAAGTGCTTTTACTTTAAAAAAAATAAAAAATAAATAAAAACTCAAACTAATTAAGAAATAAAAAAATTATTTCCTTTTGGTTACAGAGGTTAATGTTAGGGTTACAATTGGGTGTAGGCATAGCATTAATTAGTTATGTGAATGGAAGGTCCTCACAAGGGTAGTAAGACAAACTTGTGTGTGTGTGTGTGTGTGTGTGTGTGTGTGTGTGTGTGTGCACGCATGTTCTCTTTAGGCAAGTCTCAGGACTCCGGAGTTGACGTGGGAGAGGGTGCGCTCTCAGGTGGACCATGTGATCTGGCCTGATGGGAAAAGGGTCATCCTGCTGGCAGAAGTGCGTCATCATTTCTCTTTTATCTTTCAGAAATGTACCAGAACTGTCATGAAATGAAGTAAACGGCTCATTATATTCTGTTTTCAGGGTCGCCTTCTGAACTTGAGCTGCTCCACCGTGCCCTCATTTGTGCTTTCCATCACAGCCACGACACAGGTTTCATACAGACTTAAAAAAAAAATTAATTGTAGTAACGACATAAAAGCAATTAAGAGACAGACACAGCATTTTTATATATATGTGTGTTTTAGGCCCTCGCACTAATAGAGCTGTACAATGCACCAGAGGGCCGCTACAGACAGGATGTCTACCTGCTGCCCAAAAAGATGGGTAAAGCCAGCACTACTGGGCATTTTATATAAAAATACAAAACTGTGAACAAATATAAAATTATGAAGTCTGTATGTGTTTCAGATGAATATGTGGCTAGTTTGCATTTGCCCAACTTTGATGCTCACCTTACGGAACTGTCGGATGAACAGGCCAAGTATATGGGCCTTAATAAGAATGGACCTTTTAAACCAAACTACTACAGGTAACAGCATTCATCTCAGCAATACTGTTAGGTACAACCTACTTAGTGCGGTTTAGTTTTTTAGTATAATTACTCGATTAAATATTTCATTGAAAGCAGCAAGAGAAAATCATGTATTTGTCTCCCTCTACTGTTTTTAAAAAGATGTTTAACATGCTTAAAAATTGATGATTCGTTTATTGCTAAGTAAGAAATGGTTTTTGTTATGATATGGTTTTTCACATGACCACTTTTGACTAGTGCCCTGGACTTAGTTTTGAATTTTTTGCAGGGAGAATTAATGTATACTTCTTTCTCAACTTTTATTGTCAAGTTCTATGATCAGACCAGAGATAGTACAATCAATGAACATTATGTAAATACCATCTGTGAAAACTCTCTGGCTCTTGGCTGTAGTTTCTGGTCTGATGAGTAACCTTCAGATAAATAATTTGCATAGATGCAATTTATGCAAATAATTTGCATATCCCCCGCGCTTATCGTATAACGTACGTACTATATATAGAACTCTGTTTAGTGCAGAACTGAAATACTAGGTGAGCATCCAGACTACAGCCTGTCGGTTGGCTACACCTGACCTATAACGTTTACATTTAGAATTTAATCATATAAGAGTAAAAAAGTCAAAGTTGGATAAATCATATACAACACCAGAGTACAACAAGAGGAATGACAATAATAATAATGTGTTTACATTTTCAGATATTAGTTTCTATGAGGCACAAACACCTTCCTTCATCAGGGATGAAGACACCTGCATTATTCAACGAGCCAAGAGATTTATTTTCTATTTACTGTCCATTTCTAGAAGAAGAACTTGATTTTAAGTGAATGTTCTTATAGTGTCCTTAGACACCCAATAATCGATTGTCATATATATACAATCTATACCTATAATTATACTCTTCTAGCACTTAATTAGAAAACTTATTCTGTATGGATTTGTTCTGTTTAAATCATATTATAAGAGGACCATATAATTTAATTTGTGGGTGGTGGTGAAGATTTTTGGGGAGCATGTTTTGGGAAATAATCCTATTTTTAACTTTGTCATTTCAGTGCTAATATTATATGTGTTGTATGACTTCTCTTTATGCTAATAGAAAACCAAAACCAAAAACAGTCCATACACTGAATTATAAACCCATAATTAT
Source organism: Ameiurus melas (assembly GCA_012411365.1). NCBI lineage: Eukaryota > Metazoa > Chordata > Actinopteri > Siluriformes > Ictaluridae > Ameiurus > Ameiurus melas. Next base: position 7,058,316 of record CM022776.1, on the reverse strand, counting down.
TCCATAATTCTGAATCATTTACCTGGAAAAAAATTCTGGATCAAGTCATCTTTAGGTGTACAATTTTTTTTGTTTAGTTTTTAAATACATTTGCTTTTCTAGCACTTCATCTAATTTATTTTAATATGCAAACAATTGACAGTGTCGTCGTACACCCCCACACACACACATCCCCCCATCCCCAAAATAATATTTTATAAAAACATTACATGAGAGTTCTGCAGAATGATTTCAGGCCTACTTTGTCTTGCTATATATGCTATGGTATGTATGCTACTCCCAAGGGCTAGGGTGCTCAGATACTGTATATTAGTTGTACACACTGGGAGTATCACTACAATATGTAGGCAGTATGGCATTTATACAGCTTCCTCCAACTTGTTAAATAATATTTGGTGGCCTTTGACAAACTTTTACTCCTTTTTTTCCCTAATTATACTAGCTCAGTACGAGATGTGTGTGTGTATATATATATATGTGTGCATATATATAATATACAGATGCATCTGGAAAAAAAATTAATATCATGGAAAAGTACTTTTTTTTTCTTTAATTGAATTCAAAAAGTGAAACTTTAATACATTCTAGATTCAGTACACATAAAGTGAAACATTTCAAGCCTTTAGTTTTGTTTTAATCTTGATGATTATGGCATACAGCTCATGCAAAAAAAATCCAGTATCTCAAGATATTAGAATAAACAATTTATAATACAGAAATGTCGACCTGAGAAGGGCTCTAATCAGCTAATTAACTTAAAATACCTGTAAAGCTTTCCTGAGCCTTTAATCTTTCAGTCTAGTTCAGTACACAACCATAATCGTGGGGAAGATGAAAGTAAATTGTGCATTTCATTTGGAAATTCATGTCCCAGAGTCTGGAGGAAGAGTAGAGAGACACAGAATCCAAGTTGCTTGAAGTCCAGTGTGAAGTTTCCACAGTCAGTGATGATTTGTGGTACCATGTCATCTGCTGGTGTTGGTCCACTGTGTTTTCTCATGTCGAGAGTCAATGCAGCATCTACAAGGAGATTTTAGAGCACTTCATGCATCCATCTGCTGACAAGTTTTATGGAGATGCTGATTTCCTTTTCCAGCAGGACTTGGTACCTGCCCACAGTGCCAAAACTACTAGTAACTGGTTTGCTGACCATGGTGTTATTGTGCTTGATTGGCCAGACAACTCGCCTAACCCGGTATTGTCAAGAGGAAAATGAGACACCATACCCAACACTACAGACGAGCTGAAGACTGATATCAAAGCAACCTGGGCTTCCAGAACACCTCAGCAGTGCCACAGGCCGATTGCCTCCATGCCACGCCGCTGCATAAATTAACATACTTTTCAGAAGGTTGACATTTATGTATTATAAATTCTTTATTCTGATATTTTGAGACACTGGATTTTTGATTTGCATGAGCTGTGAGCTGTAATCATCAAGATTAAAACAATATAGAATATATCTATTAAAACAATCCAGAATATATGAAAGTTCAATTTTTGAATTGAATTATGGGAAAAAATGAACTTTTCCACAATTTTCAAATTTTTTTAGATGCACCTGTAATAGTAATAATCAATTACTATTCGTCATAAGAGTCATAATAATTTAGCCTATATTCAGAAATCAGCCAAGCAAATAATTATTTTAATGTTGATTTTTAATGAAGTAAAGTTTCTGAAATTTTGCTCGCAGGCATTTTGCAGCGTACACACACACACACACACACACACACATATGCTCTAATTAATATATAAAATTAACAAAACAATCTTAAACAAATATCACTGTGATTGAGTAGGCCTGCTATTTATCTACCAGTTCTTACATGTTAACATGTTTCTCATTTATTAAATAACATTCCCTGCCTTGTTTATCATTAAATGTTTGTTCTGTTCTAAATCTGAATCTGTGATTTCTGAGCTTGATTTCTTTTTTCTCTTTACTCTCCATTTGTAAAAGGGAAAACTTGATTTTAAGTGAACATTCTTCCTCTTCATACAAATTACACTACGTTATACAATGAAAGAGTTGCATTGTTTTTCACCACTTGGCATCAAAATCTAAAACGAGAACCTATCACTAGGATACAGAAATGTCATAACAAAAAAACAGCAGTGGAATGATTGCTGTTTTGAAGGTGCTGAGAATCATTAATGAGCCTAAAGCAGCTGCCGTTGCTTATGGGCTCATTAAAGGCTGAAGAGGGGAGAAAAACATCCTGATCCTTATCAGGGTGGAGAAGACTCTGACCACCACATGGTCAGCCATTTTGTGGAGGAAGAGAATGCAAGATCAGCCCGTAAGAGATCTTCTCACACTCAGGCCAGCAATTTTTTTTTTTTTTTTAAATATCCATCCCTGGCTTTCTTGGAAGAACTAAATTCTTTTAGAGAATCCTCTTACCAGGTAGAAGCCCTTAGAAGTGCCAAACAAACAAACAAACAAAAAAACCCAGGTTCATTATATTGTTTTGTAGGTAGCTCTAAAAGAGACCACAAGATACGAAAACATCTGCAGGATGTCTTCAATGGCAGGGACAATGACATCTAGATGAAGCCGTGGCCTATGGCACATGAGTGACACTTGTGAAAATGTGCAGGACTTGCTGCTGGTATATTAGCTCTGCTAATGTTGAGTATTGAGATTGCTAGGAGAGTCATGACACCCCTCAGCAAGCACAACACAACCATCTCCACCAACTATCAGCAAGTTTGTACAATAAGGTTCAATTGTGTTGTGTAACTGGTTGATGTCACTTTTGATACTAATGCCAGTGGATAAGTACACTGGCAAAGAGAAAAAGATCACAATCACCAATGATAAGGGTTATTTGACTAGAGAAGCAACGGAGCGAATAGTGCCAATACAGAAAGATGCATGGGAAGTTTATTAATCAGTTGGAGAACAATTATCCTAGCACCACTGGAAGGAATTTGAAAGTGTAGTTAATCCCATAATCTCTAAGGTTCCCCAGAACAGAGTGCCTGCTATGGGAAGTTGTGGGGCTGAAGTACAGTGTGAAACACAGGGTCCTACAATTGAAGCAGTGGGTTGAGATGACGGAAACTGTCTGTGTGTAGTTTCTGTGCATAGTTTCTCCCTGTCTTTGCATGGGTGTCCTCCAGGTTCTCTGGTTTTCTCACAATGTCTAAAAAACATGCAGATATGTTTATTGGTGCTATGCTAAATTGCCTCAAGGTGTGAACGAGTGTGTGAATGTGTGTGTATGGAACCCTTTTGCTCTACTCTGACCCGGACCTAAAGTGCAAAGAACCTAAAGTGGTTACGGAATAGCCATCCATCCATTTTCTGTACCACTTATTCTATACAGGGTCACAGGGAGACTGGAGCCTATCCCAGGGACTCCGGGCACGAGGCAGGGGACACCCTCAACAGGGTGCTAACCCACTGCAGGGCACATTCACACACTACAGACAATTTGGAAATGCCAAACAGCCTACAGCTCATGTTTTTGGACTGGGGGAGGAAACCAGAGTACCTGGAGAAAACACCTGAAGCATGGGGAGAACATGCAAACTCCACCCACACAGTACAGCAGTGTGAATTGAAACCCCAACCCTGAAAGTCCGTGGTAAATATGCTAACCACTAAGCCACCATGCCCCGGTTACTGAGTGAAAGGAAATAATTTGCACAATTTAGAGTATAACAAGGTTGAATTACATTCAAAGGTACTATAAATGTAACAATGATTCCCTCAACCATCCAACCATCCATTTTCTATACCACTTATCCTACAGGATCGCAGGGAACCTGCAGCTTATCCCAGGGAGCATAAGGGACAAGTCTGGGTACACCCTGGACAGGGTGCCAGTCCATCGCAGGGCATCACACACATTCACACACCCATTCATACACTACGGGAAATGCCAATCAGCCTACCATGCACGTCTTTGGACTGGGGGGAGGAAACCGGAGTACCCGGAGGAAACCCCTGCAGCACCCTTGCATCATGAAGCTTCACAAAGCCACCATGCCCCGGTTACTGAATATGAATGAATGGAAATGATTAGCACAATTTGGAGAATAACAAGGTTGAATTATATTCAACGATACTATAAAATGTAACATAAGTGAAAAATGATTTCTTCAACCAAACCACCTGAAATCAAAACTAATCTTAAATCTTTACTGTATACACTAGATGGCACTGTAGGACAATTTACACATACCAGCAGTGAAGCGCTTGGAAATCAAGCATATAGGCTGTAGAAGCAGGCTACTTGTTGCATTTTTATTATTATTATCATCATAATTTAGAGAGGCACCAAATAACGCAAAAAGAAAAATTTCTCTATACATGCATCATGTACTCTCTCTCTCTTCTCTCTCTCTCTCTCTCAATAAATAAATAAACAAACAAACAGTTATCCAGACAGCCAAAACTGTCAGATATTAATATCCTTTTGAGAATATATGCCCCCCTCCCCAACACCCCCCCACACACACACACCCTTTTTTACTTCAGTAAAAGTCTCTGTCCAGGATTGCAAAAACGGTACAAAACTCTTATTAGTGTTAAACTAAATTGTGTAGATTGAATGTTTTTATCCGTCACAAACTTCCACACAACAATTCTCACCACGCTCAAACCGACTCGTGCTTATCATAAATAGCCTACCGTTTCCCCAAACTCTTCAGCTCTCTTTCCTCCCTAGGTATTTCCTCTGTTTTCATTTTCTTTCATGCTTTTTCATTTGCATGGCATTTCTGTCTTCATTGAATTAAATTGGATTTCATTTGCAGGGTCATTTTCATGGCGCCATGGCCCAACACAGGGACTGCTCAAAGCGCACATGAATAAGAACAATCTAATTAAGTATGGGGGATGGAAAAGAAAAAGGAGGGGATGGGGGGATTTACAACACCACATCTTTCTAAAAACCAGTGAATTATTACTCCAGTCACACATCCGTTGACTAACTTTCAAAAATAGGTTGGACTAGATGTTTATCATGGAGCCATAAAGAGATGTGTCGCCGATGATCCATAGATTCAGACCTACAGAAGCCAACATTTCAGTGGTTCACATTAATTCTCCATTTTCACACAGGAGGGAAAGAGTTAAGCCGATGCTCAATCCGTCCCTCTGGGCTGGGGCTGTGCTGAGGGAGGATACTTGAGGGGATGCAACAGATCTCAAACCCAACAAACTGCCATCGACTCATCCTTCTCCTCCAACACTGAACCATGGAGGGGTTTTATCACGCAGGTTGAAGACGATCTTGGTGACCTCGATCAGTGCATTTCTTAAAACTTGGACACGTCCTTTACGTATTTTCGAGACAATGCACATGCAGGTGAGCGTCCTCTTTGATATTTATGAATGTGTTTATTATTATTCAAGTTGCACAGACACTGTAAACGGTACACTGTAACGACGCGCGGTTATTACGCGTAGCGCACTAGTACACTATGAAGTTTTACGCGCACCGACGTGTGTGTGTGGATTCAAAAATCTGGTGAAATACCCGTATTTGGTTGTTTGAGGCATTTGTTTGGATAAGACTTATCTTTTTAATGAGATTGTGTGACGATGATTAGATTATTAGATCATTAAGACGTTGTCGGGAAACAACCCGAAGTTGCCATGCTGATGTCGCGCCTCTGGTTGTGTTGCAGGCGGTGCTCTTGAATAACAGGTGGTTTGTCATGTCTTCGAGGCCTTAGCGACTGGAATGCCGCACTCATGAGCACCGGTGCTGATGACGGCAAGTCTCTCGCCCAGTTCCACTTGTCTTGTGATGCTGTAATAATCAGATAAGGGAGTGACCGGCGTCTCGCCTCTCCATCCAAATCTATGATCAGCTCAGTGTGTGTTTCGTCTTACCGCGGGCGCAAGTCGGGCAACAAACCTCCGTCCAAATCATGTCTGAAGGAAGAGATGGCCAGAGCCGAAGACTCGGACAAGATCATCCTGAACGTGGGCGGCACGCGCCACGAGACGTACAAGAGCACGCTTAGGAGTATCCCGGGCACGCGCTTGGCCTGGCTAGCCGAACCGGAAGCGCAGCTGAACACCAACTCGAAAACGGGACAAACGCTCGCCACCAACGAGTACTTCTTCGACAGGCACCCGGGCATCTTCGCCTACGTGCTGAACTACTACCGAACTGGGAAGCTTCACTGCCCGGCGGACGTGTGCGGCCCGCTGTTCGAGGAGGAACTCGCCTTCTGGGGCATCGATGAGACAGATGTTGAGCCATGCTGCTGGATGACTTACCGGCAGCACCGCGACGCTGAGGAGGCGCTGGATATCTTTGAACCGCCCGATCCTGAGGATGTCGACGACGACCGGGACATACCGCGGCGCTTCGGTATCCAGGACTGTCCCGAGCGCTCCAGGGGATGCTTTGAAGTTTGGCAGCCCAAAATCTGGGCTCTCTTCGAGGACCCGTACTCATCCCGCGCCGCCAGGGTAAGAGCACCATCCTTCAGAAAGCCAGTCGTTAGTCCAGACTAGAACGATGTTGTGTCCTCCAGGCCAAGAGAGTCTAATGGAAGACGTCATTTGCCGTCTAAAAAAATAGGCATCAATGATGAATTAAACCAGTGAGTGACAAAACATTTTAAAATTGCAATCACGCGCGTAAAGAGCCAGTAGCAACAGGTTGCAGTGCTGTAGTCATAAAAGAGTCCAATTTCCGGTTGGACTGAACTCTCTACATCTATTTTCTATTCATAAGATTTGATTGTATATCATGTTATTTTTTTTTAATTAGTTAAATTGTGCGTGTGATGGCAAGTTGGGAGGCAGGGTTGCCAGGTCTGCGATAGAAAAGCAGCCCATAAACTAAACACAATGCCAAAACAACAAATCAAGTCCCTCAGAAATGCTCCACACTGCTGTGTATTTCCAGAGGTGTGGTACTGTTTTACAAAGTAACACCTCTAACAAAGCCTATAAAAAAACACACACTTTCTGTTTGTTCTTTCATCCAAGTGCTAAAATGGTCTAATTTGTTTTTTACACTGTGATATAGGTTATAATATAGAAATGAATGATTTTACTTTATATGCAATTTACTGTAGATTCTTTCTAAAGATTTTTATACCAGTTACATCAGTTCACTACATTATAATCAATACCTCCTGCTCCACTGTGAGACTGACTGGAAGAACATGGGTGACGATAATCAAATATATAATCACAACAGCAACACATAACGGACAATGGCATCCGCACTTACTGTTTGCACTTAAAATAGTGTACCTAGATTCATTGAAGTTGATTAGTATAATGAATGTAGTATGTGGCGAACATCCCCACCAACAGAAAAAGGGAGGGGGGGGGGTAACTATGGGATTTGTACAAAAGTACAGTAGAGCAGTTCCTCAGTAAACTCATAGACCTGGAGGTGCAGGTCAGATTGAAGTTTTAAGTGTCACATTTATTTTGGAAAACATATTCAAGTAACATAAAATACATGATTCACACCTCTATGTGTTAGTGTTGGTGGTGAAATAATATTATAAACAATAATTAAGTTTTGGGATGCCTGTATATATTCATATTATGTTTATAGTATTTGTCCACATTCATAGTATACATTGAGTTGTGTGTTTTAGGTAAGGTCAAAAGGTAAATTGTGGTGCTATAATTACCAGAGGATAGTTGCAGAAATAGCTTTATATCAACGTGCATGTTTGTGCCAGTGTCGAAATAATGTTATAAGTGACAGGTTAGCATTAGAGGGCTTGACTGTCTATATTTATATTTAGGTTTGACTTAGGTGTGTGGGTACAAAGAGTCCGAGGTCTTTTTGGCATTACAGTTACCCTAACTATTTCCATTATTTGCAATTAGGTGTGTGTCAGAGTAGACAAAAAGCAGAAGGCAGAAACATATAAACTGTTAGGTGGTGTGCATGCGCCATAAAAAATAATCCTTCCAAACATTTGTATTGTAAGCAACATCAGACCCATTAAACTGCCACACTATGATTCATGCTGGATAAAAGTAATGGTCTAATATGGTTCTGATGGGTTACTGTTCCTCATGGAGATATATATATATATAATACCACAGAGTGGTTGAACGCTCAAATCAGAAGTTTCATTTTGTTGATGAATTTTATAAATACATTTTGTTGGTTAAAAATTGATTATTCTTCTATAACACCATGCTAATTAACTTTTTTCGAATGCTCCAAATAATCAAAGGCTAATAATAAACAGATTTAAAAAATATTTTATTGTACAACAAAGAAAACTGTTTAAATGTTGAAATGGTGACGTTTTCTTCTAGGACACATTTAGGTAAAGAAGTATCTGTGTCTAAGCTTCTCAACAGTCAGTATGTTTTCTACCCCGAGAGAGTCCGTAGGACTTTGTGTTTTCCAAAGTAACAGGATAACAGGAACTAATTTGTCTTGCAGATGTTCCCTAACTTTAGAAGGCAACATGATTGGCCTTAGGAACATGGAGCTCTCCCATGGTAAATTAAGAAGTAAGGAGAGAGGGAGTAAGAAGATGGTCAGTGGGGGCATGCAGTATCTTAAAGGACACTCATGAAGCAGGGCTGGGAAATATAACGATATAATATTAATATTGTTAGAAATTATGCCGCGATACACATTGCTGATATATATATATATATATATATATATATATATATATATATATAATATATATGCAATAACAATACTGTTACAATAACAAACAGTACCCCTACACAGTACTGTCAGGAAATCGTTAACATTATCTCTCATTACATCTGTACCTATACAGTCCATCTATACAGCATATCCATATTTCTCCCAGTGGGTCATGGTGGGTACTACAGTGGCCCAGCAATATATCCTTAACCGGTAATAAACTATATGTGCCAAGTGTAAAAATAATTAAAATATTTTTATTGCATTATGTTGAGGAATTTTCATTTAAAGGGAACATCTCTAATATGCACTTCTTAGACTTGAACTTGAAAATTAAAGTTGAGGTTAAGAAAAACAAGATTAGGGTTGAGGTTAGGGATGGATTAGAATTCCTACCTTTTCTTACAATGTCAGTCGTTATTATGATTTGCAAGAAAAAAAACCCCACATCATCCTTGCTGCTACAAATTCATATGAATTTCTCACAAGATCAGGTTTGACGGCTGCCTGAATGCAAATATTATGCAGCATAAAACAAATTCCACCATCTGTTTAGTACACATTGATAGAATACACCTCATTGAATTGCCGTATTCATGTGAAATATCAGTGAAATATATATGATTTAAGGTATTATCTATAGGTTGTGTTTTCTGAAGTGATTTCTGATTCTGCTTCATTAATATAAAATTAATATAATACCCGCTTAAAATGTATGGGTGACAGGGCTTTTTCTCTCTTCCCTTTGGAACTGTCTTCCTATCAAACTTAGGGAAGTTAAGACCTTTGGCATTTTTAAAGCTCAACTCAAGACATTTTTAAAACTTTTTTAAACTTGCATTTGAATGTTGATGTATACTTTTATTATTATTATTATTATTATTATTATTATTATTATTATTATTATTATTATTATTATTATTAACTTCTATATTTTTTTTTCAGTGCACTGCTTATTATGTGTACAGTGCTTTGAGTAGCTGCTTTTAAAGGCGCTTTATAAAATAAAGTTTATGAGTATTATTATACTTCTTCCTGAAGCCCTATTGTAGCTTGTGCTTATAAATTTTCCACGAGTCCAGTTGGGTCAGTTCCGTCATGTTGAACAGTATGTGGTAGAAGCTTTGGTGGCCAGTTGTGTGAGTTGACTGACCTACTTTAATATACTTTGCAGGTATATACTCTGTTACTGTCCTAGTACATGACATAGTACACATAATACCTACTGCAGAATATAGCGCTTAAATTAATGTTCATCATGAAATATTCAGCATGGATCAAATGCCATGTTCTGGTGCCTGGTATGAATCTGTTTTTATGCATCTGTGTAATTGTAAATGCGCATTCATTTGCACGAGTCTTACCAGTAGCAGTATAAAAATTTGGACAATGTATTTTGACTAGGAAATAAATATTTGCTTTAGTTGAGAATAGATAATTCACATAATTGATTCTTCAGCTATCTAGTACAAATAATCACTTTCAATTTAGATATGGCATTCATTTGCATTACAAAACGATCCATCATGCCGTCCCATCTTCCCTGTCTCTTTCTGTTTCTCTGTTTCTTATTTGACCAATTTTAAACCAATCATACAGTCTGTATTTATGCCCGGTATAACAGTATTCATGTCTAGAAAGTTCTCCATATTCAGAGTTGGCTTATGCAGGTGCATAATGGAACCAATTCACAACACCAGGGTTTGCCAGATGTTTCATATATAAAACTACCAGGACACAAGTTTTTCAGTTGTATGAAGCACTGTCCTGTAAAATTCTGTGTATGTAAGATTGCATTCTTCCCTTTTGTTGTTAACTGCAATATGATGTAGCATAAAAGCAGGATACATTAAAAATACAAGTTACCATAAGTTGGTAATATATGAATGGGAAGCAAAGATTCAAATGAACATCTAATAGTAGATGTCAAATATAGTGACTAATTGTCTTGACCAGGATATGGAAAAGATCCTATTCATGATAATCATGTTAACCACATGATCACTGCAATTTTCTCAATTTAACAATATTGGTTCCACTCACATTTATTGGCTGCCAGCCTAGAAAATAGCACATCCTATTTTTTGCCTTATACCCTACTATTTTGTACTGATAGCAGTAGAAAGTTAGGCTGGAATTAAAAAAAAAAAAAAGCTAAAGTGAACAAACTGGCCATGAAAACAATCTTTTTTTTTTGCCCATGGTATAGTCTAATAGACAAGCTGACCCAGCATCCATTTGCTATGGTTACGGCTCATGTTAGACCTAGGCGGAGTTCCTAATTGAATTCTAATGATCAATGTGTCATAAAAATTCAGACCTTAGACATGTATCGTCTCAGATCAAGATGCCGTCTCCTCTGATCTCCTGTGTGCACGCCAAATTGAAAAAAAAATGTGGCCTCTACAGAGATGCGCCATACAATTAATAAATTAATTCATATTGTCATATCTATTATACAGTGCCCTCCACTAACGCTAGCACCCTTGGTGAATGTGAGTAACGAAAGCTGTGAAAAATTGCCTTTATTGTTTTACCTTTTGATCTTTGGTTAAAAACATTCACAAAAATACTCTGCTCTAATGGATATCAGACAATTGCAAACACAACACGTGTTTATCAAAAAATAAATCACAGGTTTGTGCACAGTTTTGGTATTAAGTCCTCATTATGCATGCCTGAGTCAGCTCTGAATATGCCCAGTTGTTTTGTGAACGTTTCTATTTCTCTCTAATTTCCTCAATTAATTTAAATGGACACTCTGTGAGCAGGCATAACTGTTTATGACAGGGCTGATTCATCTTAAAAACAAACAATCAGGAAGGGAGGGGAAGAGCAGACATACTCACGCTGCTTTGGATAAAAAGCTCTTATGATATACAAAACATTCTATAATGCATTCAATGTCTCTAATGTCATGGAGCCAATGGACCTCCGACACTAACGTCTAGGCTAGTTTGCCTCCTGTGGTCTGTGGCCATCTCCCATCATTGCTTGGAGCATTATCATCTAGAGGGCTTATGTTTCCTGAATAGCTGCTTCTCGGGGTGGCTAATGCACTTAGGAGCAGAATTGAGGAGTATAATCAGTACGAAGTGTAGCACATCTAAGGAGAGAGGGGAAAGGGAACCATAGAGTATGGTTTTCCACGTACAGTTCAATCCAAGTCCAGGAATGAACTGATTTGCAATGATGGATTTCAGTTAAGGCTTAAATTAAAGTTTGATGAGTTCCTGACATTCTGAAGTTTCACTTGACTCAGTGTGGAACCAGACAGCAGAACACCCACACATCACTTGTGTGGTTAATGCTGTACGATCTACATCCGTTATAGAAATGAGTTCATTTGTCCTCCTTGACATGCACTTTGTTATGATGCAGAGCTATGGTAAATGTCATTGCTCAAACATTAGCTTTATGGTTTTTTTAACCATTCTATGACTCATTTAAGTAAGCTGGATCCACTCTGCTAACTTGTGCTACAGTTTGAGAGAATTACTTGTGTGCGTGTGTGTGTGTGTTGTAGTTCTACCTTATCATTAGTGCGTTCCTGCTGCGGCTCAGCCGTAATTAATCACTAGCTGGGTAATTGGCTAAGGCATGAGGAGCATTCTCTCTTTGGCTGCTCTCTGCTTGCAGGTGTCTGTTCCTATCAGTTACACGCTTGATTCATTCATTCAATGAAGGAATGAATAGGCTGCTGCATTTCATCTGCAGGCATCAATAAAACCTCTTTTGTCTGATCTAATTACAAATACAAATGAACATTTCAGGCTGCTTTTGTGAAGGGTACCTGAATTTCCCTAGCTTTGCTGTCCTATGATAGCCTGCATGTCCTGTGTTTTTAAAGGACTATAGTATTCGCCAGATGCTTTTGCTGTATCTGTGAGTAGTTTACTGTAAGTGCATGCTTCTTAAGAACTAAAACATCAGAAGTAGTGCATTGGATGGTAGAAAACGATCCATATGACCACAATGTAAACATCCTTGGGCAATCTACTCTCCCAATCCATATTGTTTCGTTAGAGAGCTTTTGCTACCAAGTAGAATGTGAGGTTAATGCTCTCACAAATGTAAGAAGTACCATAAGAGGAACAGATAATAATGCATTCTATACCATAAGGCAATTTGGGCCATTAATAGACACTTACGCCTTTAAAGTAAACGTTAGTGCATACTTTGTCTTAACTTTGAACATTGAAGTTGCTTTGGGTTTGATGACTGCACTGAGGAAGGTCTGCTGTTATGCTTGGGCGTCAATGCAAGTTTTCTCGGTAACAGGACAACTACATAAGTGCTTCATGGCAACTGACATCAACCTACATAAATGTTTAAAATGGCTCATTTCACCAGGAGTTAATTGCCAATACCTGCTTTTGGCAATTTTGATGCCAGTTAATGATTTCTCTGTAAAAAATTTTAGTATGGTTTTCATAGGGCTACCTGACATGAAACTATGTAAATATTTTAAAAGACTTATTTCAAAACTTGTCAATTGTTATAACTGTTCAGTTTGGTCAGTTGTAAAATGTAATAAACATTTTATTAGACATCACATCAAAATCCTATCACCGTGAACAGGGCTAAACTGATTTTTAGAAAGCATTTATTCTTTTCTTTTGCAAGCTAACTAGTAAAAAATGGGAACTGCAACAAGTGCTAATTAGAGGCCCACTGGAGCAGGAATCATGATGTCCCATACTCCCTCTATGAACATTTTCATTAGAGGAGGAACAGCAGACAGGACTGTTAATGGGGTTGCCAGATTAAACTAGTTTTACCAAAATACTCTTGAAATAAACTGGAACTGGAAGGCAAAGTGTAAGCACAGGCAGTGTCTCTATGATGCACAGAACAATTTATATTGTAAGATACATCACAAACATTAGAAGAGGGAATGGGGAATTTTGAGTTGTATAATATCTGTACATCAGAAATCAATGTGCACCACGGTGACCTTGTTTGCCAAGCAAAGGCTGATTAAAATAAGAAAAAATCGGTCTCCCTATTCCAGTGCCTGATTTTTTTGGGCTAGTTTCAGGTCTGCAATTTTGCTGCAACCTTATATATACCTGGCCTTTTGAACACTGGATGCTGGACTGTATGCTAGACTATATGCTGGATGACTGTATGTTGTGAACTCTCAACTGCATATTACTGGGTTACTCATACAGTTTACTAGGTAGTAGCCTATGGTATACTCTGAGTCAAGTGTGATAGCCTCTTTAATTTTGATTAATTGTGACTAAGCATATGTTATACAGTATGGTCACGAGATTCTGTTGTTCGTCTTACAATTTTACAATTACAATTTAATATTGATATTAGAGTCATGCTTTTATGCGATTGTAAGAAGAAAAAAATAGAAAAAAATAAATCTTAGTATCTTCCTCTTCTAAAAAATAGGGAAATAATGTAACTTGCAATGTATACTAGTTATATGTAGTTTAATCATGATAGGTAGGCTTTTTAATTGTTTGAGTTCATTATTCTGTCAGATGTGTAGCTGACAGAATGAGCAGGGACTGTCTTCAGTAGATGTAACTGTTTTTAAAGGGATAACCTTGTTAATTCCAAGAAAGTTCGTGTGGTTCATGTGAAATAGCATGAGGCCATAGATGGCAATTACTTAACTACACATGCAGTAATCCCCTGTCATTTAACACATCCCAAACCCACCCACCCACCCACATGCCTGAGCAGGCCCTTGTGTACAGTATGTTATGATTAGTTCTCAGAGTGGCCTTTTATGAGCACAGTGATTGTGTCTTCTTGGTGTGCCAGGAGCTTGTCAACATCAATCCCAGAGTGCTTTGGAAAAGCCTGTGGGAGGCCCAACCCTGACTGTTTAGCACTGGAATAAACCATTTGGCATTTAGGTAAACCAAAAGCTGAGGGTGGTATCCTGCCTTCCTTATGGTAATCGCTCACATTGTTACTAATGCTTTTTTTCTGTCTTTATTTTTTCTAATAAAGAGTGTGGTATTTCTTTTGGTAGACATTTTTTTTTCAGGCAACCAAAATATGTGGGAGTGTGTTTAGATAATTTAATTATTTTGTAAATGGCACGATATATTGGCAACATGCTGCAGGTGCAATAATGACATAGTATAATAATAGTCATGACCAGAAACTTGAGGCTGAGACCTGCAAAACATAAAAAAAAAAATTAGAACAAAATGGGATTTCAAGCAAAAAGCATGAGTACGGATATAGATCTGGACTATTAGCTCTCACCTAGCTCTCTGTAATAGATAAATTTTTCACAATTAAGCACAATTTGGCAGTCTAAAGGGCAAATTGATTCACAAAAGGAAGTAAAGAACATTAAATCATCCACTGCAGAAATAAAAATTCACTTCACTGATTCCAAATACAATTTCTCACAGTGTTATCTGCCATTTGGACATTGGAGAAGTGACAGAATATATATTTTTTTCGTTTGTTATATTAGGTTTGTCTGCTGTATTAACACCAAATAGCACCAATCTATTTATTTTAGGCAAGGTTTAATGTCAGCATTCAATTGAAGAATAGTATTAATTCCTGCACCACTGTCTGATAGATTGATGTAACCACAATATGTAACACTGAAATGTACGTTTTGGATTTTGCAAATAGAATGCGCTTTAAAAACATCGGAATGCCATTTGAGTGTGAAATTCAATGAATATTATATGAACATTTTAGTTCTGGTTATGACTCTTACAATTTCATGGTTTGTTGACCACATTGAGTAATCTTTTTCCGCATGATGTACGGTGTGTTTCAAATGGAAAAAAAATAAAATCTTGCTTCACCTTTACATTCCTCTGTATTCCACTTTATGGCCAAACATATGTCGAAGCCTCACCATAACCCCTATATGTGTCCCTTCTCCTAAACTTTTGCCATGAAGTTGGAGGCACATGATTGTCTAGAATGTTTTTCTATGCTGTACCATTGTGATTTCACTGGAACAAAGGGGCTTAGCTCAAACGACTTCCTGTGTGACAATGCTTTCCAAGGTTGGGTTGAAACCATTCAAAGGGCCCTGACCTGAACCCCACTGAATACCTCTGGGATGAATTGAAAAGTGGACTGCTCCCAAGGTCTCCTCAGCAAACATCAGTGCCTGACCTCACTAATGCTCTTGTGGATGAATGAGCCTAAATCCCCACAGTCACAACCAATATCTAGTGGAAAGCACTCTCAGAAGAGAGGAGGTGGGCATAATATTCATGATTTTGGTATAGGATGTTCAAAAAGTACCTACAGTGAAGGAAAGAAGTATTTGATCCAATGCTGATTTTGTACATTTGCCCACTGACAAAGAAATGATCAGTCTATAATTTTAATGGTAGGTTTATTTGAACAGTGAGAGACAGAATAACAACAAAAAAATCTAGAAAAATGCATGTCAAAAATTTTAGAAATTGATTTGCATTTTAATGAGGGAAATAAGTATTTGACCCCCTCTCAATCAGAAAGATTTCTGGCTCCCAGGTGTCTTTGCTACAGGAAACGAGCTGAGATTAGGAGCACACTCTTAAAGTGAGCGTTCCTAATCTCAGTTTGTTACCTGTATAAAAGACACCTGTCCACAGAAGCAATCAATCAATCAGATTCCAAACTCTCCACTATGGCCAAGACCAAAGAGCTCTCCAAGGATGTCAGGGACAAGATTGTAGACCTACACAAGTCTGGAATGGGCTACAAGACCATTGCCAAGCAGCTTGGTGAGAAGATGACAACAGTTGGTGCAATTATTCGCAAATGGAAGAAACACAAAAGAACTGTCAATCTCCCTCGGCCTGGGGCTCCGTGCAAGATCTCACCTCGTGGAGTTGCAATGATCATGAGAACAGTGAGGAATCAGCCCAGAACTACACGGGAGGATCTTGTCAATGATCTCAAGGCAGCTGGGACCATAGTCACTGAGAAAACAATTGGTAACACACTACGCCGTGAAGGACTGAAATCCTGCAGCGCCTGCAAGGTCCCCCTGCTCAAGAAAGCACATATACATGCCTGTCTGAAGTTTGCCAATGAACATCTGAATGATTCAGAGGACAACTGGGTGAAAGTGTTGTGGTCAGATGAGACCAAAATGGAGCTCTTTGGCATCAACTCAACTCGCGGTGTTTGGAGGAGGAGGAATGCTGCCTATGACCCCAAGAACACCATCCCCACCGTCAAACATGGAGTTGTCCTGTCCCCTAAGGGGACAGGACAACTTCACCTCATCAAAGGGACGATGGACGGGGCCATGTACCTTCAAATCTTGGGTGAGAACCTCCTTCGCTCAGCCAGGGCATTGAAAATGGGTCGTGGATGGGTATTCCAGCATGACAATGACCCCAAACACACGGCCAAGGCAACAAAGGAGTGGCTCAAGAAGAAGCACATTAAGGTCCTGGAGTGGCCTAGCCAGTCTCCAGACCTTAATCCCATAGAAAATCTGTGGAGGGAGCTGAAGGTTCGAGTTGCGAAGAGGAGTGGGACAAAATCCCTCCTGAGATGTGTGCAAACCTGGCGGCCAACTACAAGAAACGTCTGACCTCTGTGATTGCCAACAAGGGTTTTGCCACGAAGTACTAAGTCATGTTTTGCAGAGGGGTCAAATACATATTTCCCTCATTAAAATGTAAATCAATTTATAACATTTTTGACATGCGTTTTTCTGGTTTTTTTGTTGTTGTTATTCTGTCTCTCACTGTTCAAATAAATCTACCATTAAAATAATAGACTGATCATTTCTTTGTCAGTGGGCAAACGTACAAAATCAGCAGGGGATCAAATACTTTTTTCCCCTCACTGTATATGTGTCATGCATAGGTGTAGATTTGGTTTGGAGGGGTTAAAGTGTGAATGGGTATACTTCCTGATATTTTTATATTAATTAAGTAAAAAAAATAAAAAAATCAGCTTTGTTATATCTGCAGTGTCATTTCATAATTAACCTCTGCCTATCTATCTATCTATCTATCTATCTATCTATCTATATCTATCTATCTATCTATCTATCTATCTATCTATCTATCTATCTATCTATCTATCTATCTATCTATCTATCTATCTATCTATCTATCTATCTATCTATTGTTCACAGACATTTATGATCAAATTTGTGATCGAAAAATAAATTACCCAGGGCATAGTAACAGTCCAAATGAATGCACACTATAACAGATTCAAACTGATACACATAATTTAGTGTCAACAACCTTGGTGTTGATAATAATGGGAAATATTAAATAAAATTTAGCTTACATAACACAAGGCTGTTTTTCGCTAGCCTATTATATTGATAGTTATGACTAAATTGCAATGAATTATGAATTGCTAGCCAGCTACAATATATGTGGAGCGTTGTTAGCTAGAGTACACCATATTATTTTACCTTCTATACCTTATATTGTCTTACCTATATTATCTCTCTTTCTACACATTTAATTTTAGTACTGCATGTTTTATTTTTATTTTTTACTGTCCCTCTCTGACAAGCAATGCAAAATAGTCTGATGGGCAGCACTTCTCTTCATTTTCAAAGCTACTCTCCCAGTCAAATAGCAGAAATCAAGCTTTGTGTTGCGAGGTAATAATTGGGTGATACCAACTTGCACAGCGGTGGGTGGCTTTTTGTACTTTTATCTGATTTATTATGACAGACTAACATTCAATAAGGAATACCAATAATGTTACAACATAAATTACTTCTACATATGTTTTAGATCATGGTATAAATATTGTGGTCGCCCCCGGAAACTATGCCCCTGTTGCCATGATCAGGTGTCCACATACTTTGGGCCATATAGTGCGTGTGCAGATATAAATAAACATATTTGATCAAGGTAAAATAGTTCAAAATCTGAATACTGATGAAAGGCTTATGGACCAGATTTCTATTGACATTATAGAGCTGCAGATCGCAGATTTCTTCTTTAATCTTGTCATCTATTACCTCTTTAGAAACATTAAACTCTTTTTGTTCTAGACATAATATTTAACTGTGGACTATATTTAAAGTGGACTATTATCAGTCACTTGACATTCTAAGGCAGAGGTATTCAAGCAGTGTTTGTGGGGATGGATGTGAGGGATAAGATTGGAAACATCAGAATATAAATATTAATATGACTGTATCAGACCTGCCAAGCTTGACATATTTTGCATATGAGCTCTGGAGTATGCTAGAAATAGTAATCACTCAATAATATGGCAAAGTGCAGCCTTCTTTTTTCATCATAAATAAATGGCAGATGAGCCAATCAGCATATGAATCTCTCATCATCTCCAGTGATGCCACTAAAGAAGATGCTTTGGTGCAGTGCCCTCACTGTTTGTCATGGTAAAGGGAGAATGATTTCAGTTTATTAATGTGAAATAAAATCTATGAGTGTATGTTCAACATCAGTCGACTACAAACAGACAAAAAAACAACCCCTCCCCACCCCCAATTTAAAAAGACTTACAGCAAAGTGTCAAATCTAATACTTTATGATTAATTGTAAAGGTGAAGATAATTAGAAAGTGATTTAAACAGCTGTTTGGTTTCTGGTCTCCTGCAGTAATCAGTGTTCAGACACTTTCAAACAGTGAGCAGATTAACAGTTATTATAAAATGTCAGTTTTTTGGAGGCATTTCACAGTTTGTTCAAAGGACATTAATCAAGTGATTTATAAAAAGATTTTATTGAAAATACACTGTTACGGTTTTTGCTGTTTACTGCTGTATTTTTGCGGTATTTTCATACATGAAAGAAAGGTCCTGAGATTACCTTCTTTTCTTTTTAACAAAAATACTTGTCACGATTTTCCCTAGAGAAACCCGAAGCGCAAGCTCGATGCGCAAGCTCAAAGTGAGTGTCAATGGGTTTTCAGTGACACTGACTTTGTTTACTTTCGACACATGCATTTGTTATGATTTGTGTGCTGTCTCCGCCCCAGTATTTTCATTGGTTGATTCCCGTATGTGTGTCGTCATTGTTCTCAGCTGTCTTGGGTTATACCCCGATTACTTTTGTTATTTAAACGCCTCGTGTATCTTGTACGTTGCAAAGTATGGAGTGTTATCATGGTACCAAGTGTTTGTACCCTGTTCTTCGTTTTGCTTCTTAGTCTTTGATCTTGTTTCTTGTTTCTCGTTACGTGCTTTTGAATTGCCTAGTTTATGCCTGTTTGCCAATCGCCTGACCCACTGCCTGTTTTTTACCACACAATTGTCTCATGATTTGGATTTGTCTGCCTGCCTCTCTTTAATAAAAAGCGCTTGCCTGCATTTGCCTCCGTCCTAACCTCCATTACATTTAATTACGTGACAAGACTTCATTAGTTTGAGTATTGACAAGTTTTTTTTTTTTTTTTTTTTTCTTTTTGAGGGCACATGTTACAAAACAGTATAAATGATATGCCTATTAGGGTGTAAAATTCTAGTCTTTAAATTTTTTTTTTTCATTATTTTTTTAATTATTTTTTTTTTACCATTTTACATTTATATTTCGACAACTATGGTAGATAAAAACTCATTCAAAAACAAAATGATTTTGCAAGTAATGCGCAAGACAAACTATCCATTTGTTGTGATAATTTGAAGAAAATTGACTAGTTTCGTGTTTTAAAAATTGTCTAGTTGGTTAGTGAAAGTACTGAGAGGCAGCGATGCTGTAAATGTGTGGAATTTTATCCTGCTTGCCAGATGGTCGGGTTAAGAGGGCTAATGCATTTCAGTGATATTGAATATTGTTATTCCCAGAAGTCTAATTCAGACTGGGCAAATCATTAATAGAGCAAGAATCCCAGAATGAGCAACAGGTGCTAAACCTGCTGGGTAATATTCCAAAGGCAGGGTAAGGCATAATGAACAGCTGCCATGGGGGACAATGTGTACCTTTAACAGACTATCTCACGCACAAACAAACACACACACACAAACACACACACACACACACACACACACACACACACACACACACACTCACACAAACGGTAGTGTATCTGTCAGGAATTGAGCCTCTGCTGTGGATGTTACAGTAATAGTGGTATTGATGACTGTTCCTACATTAGAAACATCAGGACATGTCGTCTTTGACCCGACTGAGGTAGTGAGGACCAAATATCTGTAGAAATATCTGACATTTATAGAGATATTAGGCTGGTCTTCATGAGGAAAACTGTTTTTAATCCCCCCAAAAATGTTTTTAATATAAAACAGGGATTTTTAAATGTACTTTGACTTGTATTTAAACAAAAAACATATAAAGACAAGATATTTGGTGTTTTACTTAGTCAGCTGCATAGTTTTTTGAAGATAAACACTTATTTTGAAATTGATGCATGCAACACACCCCAAAAAAGTTGGGACAGGGGCAATTTAGGACTAATAGCTATGTGACAATTTGTGTTTCATGAAGGTGATGTGAAACAGGTGAGGCAGTTGTCTAATCATAGTATATAAGGAGCCTCCAAAAAAGGGCTAGAACTTCAAGAGCAATGTTGGGTCGAGGCTCACCGATCTGCCAACTTTTGCGTCAGCAAATAATCCAACACTTTGAGAATATCATTCCCCAAAGACAAATTGGTAGGATTTTGGGCATTTCATCTTCTACAGTGCACAATATAATTAAAAGATTCAAGGTATAAGGTCAAATCAATGTGAGTAAAGGGCAAGGCCAAAAACCACTTCTGAATGCACGTGATCTCTGATCCCTCAGACGTCACTGTCTTAAAAAACCTCATGTAATGGAGATCCTGACAGGGCCTCGGGAATACTTTGGTAAACCTTTATCAGTCAACATCATTCACCACTGCATCCACAGGTGCTTTACTTTGAAAAGCAGAGGCCATACATCAACACTGTCCAGAAGCACCGCCGACTTCTCTGGTCTCGATCTCGTCTGAGATGAACAGTAGCACAGTGGAATCGTGTTGTGTGGTCCGATGAGTCAAAATTTCAAATAGTTTTGGGACAAAACAGCCGTCGCGTTCTCTGGGCCAGAGAGGAAAAAGGACCGTCCAAGCTGTTATCAGCATCAGGTCCAAAAGTCAGCGTCTGTCATGGTATGAGGGTTTGTGAGTGCCCATGGCATGGGTAACTTGCACATCTGTGAGGGCACAATTATGTACACGTTTTGAGCAACGTATGCTGCAATGCAGAGCAGGACAACGCCAAACCACATTCTGCCCAAATTACAAACGCATGGTTGCGTAAGCAGAGGGTGCTAGCATGGCCTGCCTGCAGTCCTGACCTGTCTCCGATTGAGAATGAGTGGTGCATTATGAAGCGCAGAATAATTCAACGAAGGCTCTGTACAGTTGCACAGCTGTAGAAATGCATAATGGAAGAATGGTGGAAATTTCCGCTTGCTAAACTTAACAAACTGGTGTCTTCAGAGTCCAAATGCCTTATAAGTGTTATTAAAAGAAAAGGTGATGTTACACAGTGGTAAACAGTCGACTGTCCAAACTTTTTTGGATTGTGTTGCAGTCATCAGATTGAACATGAGTATATATTTTCACAAATAAATTAAATTCACAACGTAAAACTTAAAATAATGTATTAATAATGTGTTTTCAATATAGTAAAGGGTGAATTGAATTGTCCAAAGCAGAATGAATTGAATTGTCCCAACTTTTTCAGAATTGGGGTTGTAATAATATATTTTAATCAAGAAAATATAAATGATCACAAGTCATGCGTTATTTATTTTCTTTTTAAATCACGGTTTTGGAAGTAGATGATTTGTGTGGATTTTTGAAAAGATGAAGAAAAATCTCTTCCTTTAAACCTAATAGTTGTAGATCAGCGTTCCTCTCCTGAAGCTCCATAACAGAATTAACTGACGGATTGGTGCATCAGTGTAGCCTACAGTACATATCACATATACAAGATAACCTAAGTGAATTTTATATTTAGTGTCTGCCAAGGTTGTGTTTATCATTTTCATATATTCATAAACTAATCTAACAACTACATATAGTGGTTTGCTTTCAACTCAGCTGGTAAGGTATAAGATATCAGATACATGTACTACATGCTCTCCAAAAAATGTGAGAAGTATGCAATTCCATTTTATGTGCCCATTAGAAGTTAATCTAGTCTTAAAAATGAGGAGAACGCCTGTTACTAAGGAATATGGAGATCATGTTCTTATTTACAAAGCCTGTTATAGTATGAAAGGTATTATATTTTCAGTCAATGCCATTTTGTAAACTTATTATTTCAAAAAGGTATTCTGTCCCAGTAGATTTTCATCCCACTATTTACGAATAATAATAAATAGTGTAATAAAAAAATATTAGTGTGTACACATTCTGTTTTGTTTTAATTCTGTTTAATTTTGTTTATATTTTTAAGGAGATATAAAATTTTGGTGTCTTAGGTGAAGCGCTACACTGTTGTAACCACTAAATTGGAGCCTTAACTTGTCTGTAAGGCCAATGTTTAATATACAGAATGAGAAACTGCAAGTTCACAATTAAGTTTGCCTAGCTAAATAAGATTTCTCAGAGATAAAATCTCTGCGTGTGGATGAGACAAGTATAATTAAACAGCTGCTGAAAGACTGTTCTGTCATCATGATTTTCACTGAGGGGTTTGGAGTTCATCCACTGTGAGGACACATGTAAACACAAACAAACTCGATCACGTTGAGCCCACATTCTCAGCTTGTTGGCTTCTCATCCTCTTTACACAGACTCTTTCCACCTACTGTGCAATTTTGTTCATTCTCTTTTTCTTTTCTTTGTACATTCATCGCATTTGTCCCTTTCTTCTTTTAGTATTCATGTAATTGTGCTCATCCATCCGCTAACAGCTTTCTCTTGTTTATGTTAACCTATTTAGTAATATTTCTTTGTCAGTAAAGGTTGCTTGGTTCCTTGGATAGGTGTCAGTTATCCATTTTACATTACAAAACCATTACCTTTTTATTGCTATTACAATATTTTTACAGATTATGTTTAACCCTGTGTCTGTCTTGTTGGCAGCATATTAACCATAAAGGAACCGTGGTAAACATTGAATTGTGGTCTGCCTTTGGAGCCAAGATTACTAGCTTGAAGTGCCCATGATGTGTTTACAAACAATCCTTTTCCATTCCCTAGCTATCCCGCATTGTATTCTTGAACATTCTTAACACTTGTATTGAAGAGTAGCTAATTACAAAACTAATGCCATCTAGAAAGTTACATACAGTACACTGCCATACAGGTTAGGCAACATCAGCCATCTAAATTAGTGTGCAGTTAATTTCAGGAACACAAATAAAGGTAAATTAATTTACATTTGTAAATATATTACTTAGTTGAATGATTTAGTCAGTGCAAGCATAACCTTCAAATACGATCAAAATATTACACCATAAAATGTCTTTATGTTGTCTTTCATATGGGATGATATTTATCATGGGAGTCTGTAAATTCTGCTTTAAAAGTAGTGTATTAGTGCTTTCACATACAGTATTTACTGTATAAAGACTTTATTTGTGATGAATAATTTTATTTGTGTTGAGCACTTGTACTCGCTATTCATTTAGGCAAAGGAAAACACAGCAATCATGGTTTCAAACAAATCTAGAAGTGAACCAAACATGTCATGTTATTTGCAGGTGCAGTGCTACAGAATTGTGATGTCCTAGATCTACAAGTAAAACATGGAACTAACCTTTAGATATGATACGCAAAATGTTTTAAATTAGTTATTTGTGTAATTGTCTAAATACTGTTTAGTGTCAGTCGGTGTTCTTCATGATTTTTTCTGATTTCTATGTATACTTGGCAAAAGTTTGTTTACATTTTTTTTGTTAGCATATTTACTTTTTGCTTTTTGCTTTGTTTAATTGTGTGCCGCGGGAAAACCAACAAACCAAATAGCAACCAAGCCAGAGTATTGATTTAGCTTTTTTTTTTTTTTTAGCTCTGCAAGTGGACTAATGGGAGTGAAAGTGGCCCAGTATATAATATTATGTATGAAGTAAAGTCCCATAAAGATTAACATGTTATTATTTGAAAAATGAATAGTTACTGGATGTTTTATTAAAAGTACTGTTTTCTATTAAGTACTGTATTGTGCAATCTTAAGGCCAAAATAATGTTTTATTGGTCCCTCAAGCTTCCCTAAATTCTTCATGTGATTATTAGCTTGTCTTTGTTTCTGTCACTTTGTGGTAATTAACACTTTTGTTGTACTGAAATGAAGGCCAGCCTGCTATGCCTAATTAAGCTGAGGAAACCAAAATTGTTCCAGCTAATGGAGAGATGTTTTCACACAGCATGTCTTATTGTTTCTTATCATTTTTAGTAGTTTATCTGGTTGTTTTTCTATTCATGCAATATAAATATCTTTTATAGATACATCTTAGATACATCTTATCTTAAGAACGATGGTCGAAATGGCTTATTATGTCATTGATTTGCAGATTTCTCTACCAATCCCCTCAATTTTGTTTGAATCTCACTATATCCTGGCAAGAGACATTTTCATTGTTTGATTTAAAGACTATATGAATATGATACATAATTTAATTTTATGATAAAATCTTGGCAACCCCATATATTATATATTGTATATGTTATATTTATTGTATATATTACCCTACATCATGTTGTACAAGAACATGGAATTGTCTGCTGAGTTAAAAAGCTAGAATTGGTAACATACGTTTTACACAGCTTAAATTTAGTATGAGCTATTACCTTTGCATCAGTATGTTCATCGCTGGCAAGTTTAAAAAGACCAGACCCTAAAAATGAGCAAACAAAATGACAATTTTATCTAATATCCAACTTCCATCTACTTTACTAAATTAAATGTTTAAAATATTTATTAAACAATATGCTGAACTTATTCTGCATGTACATGTACTCCTTCCCATCCAGTTAATCTAGTTTCTTCTCTTGTTATCTTCTTCTCTCTCAGTGCCTTACAGTGATGTAGATTTTGCCCTTTGCGATTAAATTACATCTAGATTGATGTAGGGTGTCACTTTTAATGTATCTCAGTTCAGCAAAGTGTTCCTGTAATAAATATGTTTACTTTTTAGAGAAAGAGAAACTTTATGGTAACATGGTGGTTTTGTATCTTGCAGATCATTGCCTTCGTCTCTCTCTTTTTCATCTTGGTGTCCATCACCACCTTCTGCCTTGAGACCCATGAGGCCTTCAATGAACTCCAGAACCGTACCAAAGAGATTTTGGATGGCAACACTACCAAAATGGTGTACACTATGGAGGTGGTGACGAATCCTGCGCTCACGCTGGTGGAGGGCATCTGTGTGGTGTGGTTTACATTTGAGTTCCTGGTGCGCATTATCTGTTGTCCCGACAAGCTGCTTTTCATAAAGAATTTGCTGAATATCATTGACTTTGTGGCCATTCTGCCCTTCTACGTGGAGATTAGTTTGAGCGGGCTCTCCTCCAAAGCCGCCACAGATGTGCTTGGATTCTTGCGAGTGGTGCGTTTTGTGCGGATCCTACGGATCTTCAAGCTGACCCGTCACTTTGTAGGGCTGAGAGTGCTTGGCCACACACTGCGTGCCAGTGTTAATGAATTCTGCCTCCTCATCATCTTTCTTGCTCTTGGTGTCCTCATCTTTGCTACAATGATCTACTACGCAGAGCGCATTGGTGGAGACTCTGATGATCCGTACACGAACAGTCACACCCATTTCAAGAACATTCCGATCAGCTTCTGGTGGGCTGTGGTCACCATGACCACGTTGGGTTATGGGGACATGTATCCTCAGACCTGGCTAGGCATGATGGTTGGTGCTCTGTGTGCATTAGCAGGAGTTCTAACCATTGCCATGCCAGTCCCTGTTATTGTGAACAATTTTGGGATGTACTACTCCCTGGCCATGGCGAAGCAAAAACTGCCTAAGAAGAGGAAGCGCCACCACCGAAACCCAGACACAGTGCTGGACTCGGCCTCATTTGGAAAATCTGAGAACAACTCGCACAGAAATAGCACCCAAAGTGACACGTGCCCTCTTGCACCTGAGGAAAACATTTCAAGGAACCGTTCAGGTAAAACACTTGCATAATGGATATGACAACCAATGAAACCATACAACATTCATATGAACTGACGTGGACAATTGTGTGCTGTGTTTACTTTTGGTTTTCTGTTAGACTCAAAGCAGAATGGCGATGCTAATGTAGCTCTATCAGAGAATGAGCCGCTCTCTCCCAGTGAGAGGTGGTCCCTCTGCCGCTCACACAAACGAGACAAGTGCAAGAAAGAGGGTACCTCCTTCCTCCTGACTTCTGGAGACTTTTCCTGCAGCAATGATCCCACTATCTGTACAGGTACAGAAACCAGCAGAACCACCAATCAGGCTTAAATAGCAGCCTTAAATAAAAGAGTAATGTGAAATAAAATGAAATGAAAAGTAGCTTAGAAATAGTGCTATTTTTAGGGGGTTTAAACATAGGCAGCCATTCCAAAATGGATTTTTAAGACAGGCAGGCATTCCAAAAATAGCAATGCATTGCTAGAGTTTCAGGACATTTTATGGGTTCAGGAATCTACAGCCACATTTTGTTAGTCTGTTCAAACCATCAAACTGCTGTCAGAGAAAGGTATTTGTTAATTGTAAAGATCTGAACAATTAACTTTATATACATATGCCTTATGATGTAATTAACAATATTTTCTCATAAACATTGAGGATTACCTCAAATTATTTGTATTGGACTTAGTTGATATATTGTAATACTACTATAATAAATGCATTGAATATCATTGAGCCAGTTTCTATATGAACTCAAAATGATTGCTGAGTCTCCTGAAAATTTACAAGACCTATGGTGAAAGCTAACTACATTGGCCAGTAATATAATAAAACCAATGTAGGAGTGAGTGAGCAGCAAAAGCAGGATGAAGAAGCGTGTGCACAAAGCATCTCATTCACTTGACAGTCTTTATTACCTAGTGGTGTCATGTCAACCTTTTTTGCCTGTCTGATTCTTGTCTAAGCCATTACAGTCCCCTGAGCTTGATAGGTTTTGCTCTGGTAGATTGTAGAAAGGCTGTCTCTGGAATTAATGCTTCTAACACTGAAAAAAAAGAAAGGGATATCTTAGTAAGTAAATATGATCATTAAAAAATATGATCATTAAGCTGTAGAAATACTCTTAATAACCTTAGGTTTGTTTACTAACATTCTAATAAAAAGAATATGAGTTGAATTTGCCTATATTCAAGATGATTGTACTTGCTAAGATTTTCGTAATGAACAATTAGTGCTTGAGTGAACATTGCATCTAAGAAGTTTGTAGAGTGATAAACTTAGAAGAAAAAGAAGGAAGGTCTGTAAAGACAAAGATTCTGGAGACCAGTGTTTCCCAATCCTGTGCTTGAAGCCAGCATTTTCTTATTCTCCTCATCACAGCTGAGATAAGTAATCAGTGTGTGAAATGCTGATTGCCTTGCCGTGTTATATTGGGTTGGTAACACGTTTCTGTTTTATACACAGAGCCAGTAATTGAGAATCTATAACAGAAACCCAGACTACACTGATCTAAATTGAAACCTTAATAAGAAACCAGTGGATAACTTTTAAAACATAGTTGTGGTGTCGTTTTATTTTATTTATTTAACCAGGTAAAGTCTCATTGAGATTAAACATGTCCTTTTCAAGAAAGACCTGGGAAAGAGGGCAACAAAGTTTCAACAAACAAACAAACAGAGCAATGATGCAGTACAGTTAGCTTAACATCATAAAAAGAGCAGAGAAAGTACAATTATATTCATTTATAGTTGGAGCCAGCTTCCATATTCTTTAATACTGGTTTGAATTCTCCCAGTGAAACCAATTCAGGTAGATTTTGTACAGTGTCCCTTGCTGAAGGGGAAGCATATACATGTAATTATTTGTTGAAGAACCTTCTGTAACATGCGTACTGCTGCACTGTTCTCCTTGTTGTGTTTTCTTGGGATTCACTGTAAACTCATGCAGAGAGCAAGTAACCTGCACAGACATGTTGTGATGGTTGATTTCTCTGCTAGAAAAGCCGTGTAATTTCCCCTGCCAGTGCTAAGAAAGATGCATTCTGAGTAAAAATAGCAACAGTGGCAGCTGTGGCCTTCACAGAAAATGAATAGCAATTAAAGACACTTTCTCTATGACCAATCCTCTGTATGCTGTTTTATCATTAGACATACCATTACCAGGGTTGCCACAGCTATGGCAAAAACCCAAAAACTAGTCCAGTAGTCAAATAAATCTAGTACAATTCCAAGTTTCTCAAACCCAGTGTTTAACTCAAAGATCATGGCTACCATTGCCAAATATATTGTAATATTAACAAGTAACAGGGTACAGTTTTTAATGAAGCAGTATTAAAACCCTACCTTTTTCTAAAGGTACTAATAAAGTTTTGTATTATTACATATATGGGCATGAGTGGTATGAGAATGAGTAAGCATTCACTGGCACAAAATATAAAAGTCTTTTATTGTTACCCTTGGGGAAAAAAAGTGTTGCAGCAAGAAAAAAAAAAAAACAGACCTGGCAACCCTGTTGATTACCAAATGTACTGTTCTATGTGTCATAAACACATGAGGGACACTCAGGTTGTCCGCAAGCAACTGTTTTTACTGAATCACATCTGTATACATACATTATGCATAGAATGACGCAATCATGAGATAACCAACTGATGTTCATCACACATCTCCTCTTTTTAAAGGTTGGTTCTTCGCCAGTATAAATAAACAAAGCTACAACATTTTGAAAATATGATTTGCACCTCTTCGTTCTGTTTCATAGTTTGAGCTATTTGCTGCAGCATTTGGGGTGAAGCATACCTGTGTTTCTTTATTTAGGTAGCATAGGCATCAACCTCTACCTCCAAGTCTGACTTTTAATAATAGACAAGGGGTGTTTTGACAGGGTATCGGTGTTAAGTAGGGACTTGCCTGGGGCGTACACTGCCACTGGATTGAAGCAGAGAAGTGAATGGGGAGCTCATCCAGATTTTTCTGATTTATCAAAGGAGCACTTTGAAGGATTTTACTCCAAAGAGATACATTCAGCTTTTCATAAGAGCAGAAGGCCATGGGGAACATCTTTCCATCATGCTCCTGGAGCAGTGAGCTGCATATTCTATAATTGCTAGTATCAACATTGATAACAGGTGGCTAATTTGCGTCATAGTATGCAAGGACTGGAGCTATGACTAGCATGTCTTTCACTTTTTTGCAAACGCCTCTTCCTGACTCTTGTCCCATGTCCAGGCTCTGTTAGATTTCAGCAGATCATTAAGTGGCTGGAGCTGTGAGGTAAGTAGCAGCATAGATACTTAATCAAACAAAAATATGTGTTTGTGCTCAGTCTGATTTTGTGGTCTACTGATGTCATGAATGGTACAGATTTTCTCTGGCTCTGGACTCAATTCCTTCTGTCTGAGGACACATTTCTCCTTTCTGAGCTATAGCCCTTAGACTTGACTGGTCTGGAACACTTCACAAACACTCTAGTCTGGAACATTCCTCAGTATGACACTTG
The DNA here is from genome assembly GCA_012411365.1 of Ameiurus melas. Lineage (NCBI taxonomy): Eukaryota > Metazoa > Chordata > Actinopteri > Siluriformes > Ictaluridae > Ameiurus > Ameiurus melas. Next base: position 7,028,207 of record CM022776.1, on the reverse strand, counting down.
GATTGCACAGTGATATATATATATATATTTTTTTTCAGACTTTTGTAACTTTCCTGTGGACATGGTGGCTTAGTGTTTAGCACGATTGCCTCACACCTCCGGGATTGGGGGTTTGAATCTGTTTGCATGTTCTCCCTGTGCTTTGGGGCTTTCAGCCAGATACTTCGGTTTCCTCCCCCAGTCCAAAGACATGCATTATAGGCAAATTGTCTGTAGAGTGTGAATGTGTGTGCGGATGTGTCCTGCGCACAACATCTGGCACCCCATCCAGGATGATGAGTTATTCCCCCGAGTTACTTCGGATAGGATCTAGGCTCCCCCACAACCCTGTGTAGGATAAGTGGTATGGAGGATGGATGTAAAATTCCTATTCTCCAGATTCTCCAAATTCTCCAGAGTTGATTTTCATATCACCCTGCCTTCCATGAGAATTTTGTATCTTTATGGCATAAACAGGTGCACATTGACTCTGAACAGAGCCTAGGTACATTACGGACCCAGTATCCTCAATAAGTTCCTGAGCTGGTACTTCTTGTACTGTTTTTATGTGGAACACTGTTGCAAAATGGCCAGCTTTTTTTTTCATGTCTGGCATTCTGCATTTTTATTGGAGCAATATCCTTCTTGATTATGTGTTTAAATTCATCTTGTGTGTTGTTTTATTCTGTTCCTCTTCCTTCTGGGAGTAACATGCTCATCAAAATTGTCTATGACAACGTCAAAGTTATCTTTGTGTTACTGCTGTTGAATGATTCTAATGATTTGAATATGTTTTCTGCATATTTTCCTGTTGAGTAGATGAGTGCACTGACCTGCACGTCACCAACTTTGTCGCTATACGATAGTGTTCGAATCACTGTTTCTATTTAGCCCACTAACCTGGCTTCTCTACTGGGATACAGTGAGGGAAAAAAGTATTTGATCCCCTGCTGATTTTGTACGTTTGCCCACTGACAAAGAAATGATCAGTCTATAATTTTACTGGTAGATTTATTTGAACAGTGAGAGACAGAATAACAACAAAAAAATCCAGAAAAACGCATGTCAAAAATGTTATAAATTGATTTACATTTTAATGAGGGAAATATGTATTTGACCCCTCTGCAAAACATGACTTAGTACTTGGTGGCAAAACCCTTTTTGGCAATCACAGAGGTCAGACGTTTCTTCTAGTTGGCCGCCAGGTTTGCACACATCTCAGGAGGGATTTTGTCCCACTCCTCTTTGCAGATCTTCTCCAAGTCATTAAGGTTTCGAGGCTGACGTTTGGCAACTCGAACCTTCAGCTCCCTCCACAGATTTTCTGTGGGATTAAGGTCTGGAGACTGGCTAGGCCACTCCAGGACCTTAATGTGCTTCTTCTTGAGCCACTCCTTTGTTGCCTTGTCCGTGTGTTTGGGGTCATTGTCATGCTGGAATACCCATCCACGACCCATTTTCAATGCCCTGGCTGAGGGAAGGAGGTTCTCACCCAAGATTTGAAGGTACATGGCCCCGTCCATCGTCCCTTTGATGCGGTGAAGTTGTCCTGTCCCCTTAGCAGAAAAACACCCCCAAAGCATAATGTTTCCACCTCCATGTTTGACGGTGGGGATGGTGTTCTTGGAGTCATAGGCAGCATTCCTCCTCCTCCAAACACAGCGAGTTGAGTTGAGACCAAAGAGCTCCATTTTGGTCTCATCTGACCACAACACTTTCACCCAGTTGTCCTCTGAATCATTCAGATGTTCATTGGCAAACTTCAGACGGGCATGTATATGTGCTTTCTTGAGCAGGGGGACCTTGCGGGCGCTGCAGGATTTCAGTCCTTCACGGCGTAGTGTGTTACCAATTGTTTTCTTGGTGACTATGGTCCCAGCTGCCTTGAGATCATTGACAAGATTCTCCCGTGTAGTTCAGGGCTGATTCCTCACTGTTCTCATGATCATTGCAACTCCACGAGGTGAGATCTTGCATGGAGCCCCAGGCCGAGGGAGATTGACAGTTCTTTTCTGTTTCTTCCATTTGCGAATAATTGCACCAACTGTTGTCACCTTCTCACCAAGCTGCTTGGCAATGGTCTTGTAGCCCATTCCAGACTTGTGTAGGTCTACAATCTTGTCCCTGACATACTTGGAGAGCTCTTTGGTCTTGGCCATGGTGGAGAGTTTGGAATCTGATTGATTGATTGCTTCTGTGGACAGGTGTTTTTTATACAGGTGCACTTATATAGCGCTTTTATCCAAAGCGCTTTACACTGTGTCTCATTCACCCATTCACACACACACTCACACACCAACGGTAGCAGAGCTGCCATGCAAGGCGCTAGTTTGCCATTGGGAGCAACTTGGGGTTCAGTGTCTTGCTCAAGGACACTTCGGCCGGGAATCGAACCCTCAACCCTACGATTAGTGGACAACCCGCTCTACCACCTGCACCACAGCCGCCAAGAAGGGGCGAGAAGGGGTCAAATACATATTTCCCTCATTAAAATGCTTGTTGAATGAATGTTTTTCTGGATTTTCTTGTTGTTCTTCTGTCTCTCACTGTTCAAATAAACCTACCATTATAATTATAGACTGATCATTTATTTGTCAGTGGGCAAACGTACAAAATCAGCAGGGGATCAAATACTTTTTTCCCCTCACTTTTCTGGTGGTGAAAACTCCAGCACTGTCCTTGTCTGTGCGCTTTGCATTTATAGAGTCAAAGCAGATGCTATTCATGTAATAGTTCTCTCAGCTTCTGACACCATGTCTTAACCACCCATGGGACACTTATAATGTCTGCAAGCAACAGTTTTTACTGAATCACTTTCATGTACATACACTGCATGGCCAAAAGTGTGTGGGCATTGGACCGTCATACCCATATGTGGGCCTTCCGCAAGCTGTTTCCACAAAGTTGAAAGCATAGAGTTGTCTTTGTCTACTGTAACATTAAGATTTCACTGGAACTAAGAAGCCTAGCCCAAACCTGTTGCAGCATGACCATGTCCCTGTGCATAAAAAAGCAAGCTCCATGGGTTGACAAGGTTGACGTGGAAGAATTTGATTGGCCTGCACAGAGCCCTGACCCCAAGCCACCCGAACACCTTTGCGGTTGAACTGGAATGCCGATTGTGCCTCAGGCATTCTCACCTGACATCAGTGCCCAACCTCACAAATGCTCTTGTGTCTGCATGGGCAAATCCTCACAGCCATGCTCCAAAATCCAATGGTGAACTTTCCCAGATGAGTGAATGTTATTATAACAACAAAGGGAGAACTAAATCTGTAAGAAGATCTTCAACAAGCTGAAATGGATGTAATGGTCAGGTGTCCATATACTTTTGGCCATATAGTGTACATCTGGCATGTCTATTTACTATGAGTTTTAGCATGTAAAATGCATTGCAATTATTTCTTCCCTCATCAAGAAATTATTAAACCAGTATGTCACAGTGACAGTCAGCTTCTGAATTATTGGGAAAGATGGTTAGTAAAGATGGTTAAAGGCATAAAAGAGGTTATGAATAATATCTGTGTTGTTAATTAGTTTAATCTCACACTGAAACTATGAGAAACATCTAGCATACCTTTATTCTAAGAAAATAAAAAAATTTCACATGTGATACAAATCATTGGCACCCCTGCATTTAATACTATAATGTTTGAATGCAGGGAAAAGAGTATGAGAACAGTCCTCAATACAGAATATCTCCAGATAATCCATGATTCTAGGTCCTCTACTTGTGGACTCTGCTCTTTAACTCATTCCACAGGTTCTCTAAGACATATCAGTTTGTTGAGTCTATGGTCATTTAACCAGTTTGTGTTACTTTGGACATATGTTTTGGGTAATTGTCCTGTCTGTGACAACCATAAACGTCATGCATCCTAATACCAAAATCACAGATCCTCCACCATGCTTAAGAATGGGGATTATGTTCTTTTCTGTATTACCACTCTTCTTTTTACACCAAGCCTACCTCGAGAACCCAGTTTCTGTCAAAGTTTCAGTAGTGTGTAGTGAACTCTAGGAACTCTTATGTTTGTGTTTATCTGCAAGAAAAGGCTTTCTTCTGACATGGCTTCCAAATATTTTGTTGGCACAGAGGAGGCATCTGATTGTAGATTTGGTGTTACCCAGATGTTACTATCTTCTGCAAATGTCTAACTCTGATCCTTTTTTCCTCTCTAATCATCCTCCCCACTGTGCGTGAGTTCAAAATACAGTTGTGTTCTCTTTCAGGCAGGTACCTTACAGCTCTGGTTGTTTTAAATTCTTGCTTTTTGCCCAGACAGTGGATATGGGCATGTAGATGTTTTTTTTTTAAAGCCATTTCCTGATTTATGAAGGTCAGCACACTTTTCTCTCATTTCATTTGCTCATTCTCAAACATTTCCTCATATAGATGAGTGAATAAAGGAATTGTGCCTCCATGTTACCTCTATTTATACATATTTATACACCAGGGAAACAGGAAATCATAGATGACTGCCGACTACCTGAGTAATGAATCACTCAGGTAAACTTAAAAAAGTAAAATATAAATGGAAACATGCTACAGTTACATTTTGTACAAGAGAATTTGTAGGTGTAGCAATAATTGTGAAGCATGTAGTGTTGATTTTAATATTTAAATTTTTTTAAATACATTTCCTTTAATTAAAGGATAGATTCAGATTGAGATTAAGCTAATTAACCACAGACATGGTTTTCCATGTCTGTTCCATGGTTTTCTGCCTTTATCCATCTTTACCAAGGGTGCCAATAATTCCAGAGCTGACTGTATAACTTACATCTGGTTTTCACCTATAAATAGCCTGCCTGAATCATGTCTGGCTGAGAGCAGCACTGTCAGTTTCAGGTTGCCTGCTTTCTGATGGAAGTATAATGATGTGGCAGAGCAGACAGTTCTGAAGTTCAGCAGCAGCAGCACCAAGCAGATGTGAATTATGGATGTGCTCCTGGTCCCGAGTGACATCCCTCTAATACGCTAATTGTTGCTAATAGGTTTCCATAAGCAGCGTTGGTATGCCTCAAGGCTTCCTTAATCAGTACTGTGTGGTGGGATTCGCCTGGGTGCATGTGAGATCCAAAGAGGTCTGGTTTAACTCAAAGAACAGTGGTGTATCTCTGTGTACATTCTTAGATCAATACATGTGGATGGTTGGCCCTAGAACACTGCTCAGCTTTTCAAACAAATTCTTGCTGTGATATCCTATTAAAAAAGACACTCATGTGCATGTATGTGTGTTATTTCTATGGTTGATCGGTGAAATTGACCATTAAAGTGTGTGTTGAATCAGTAAACTAGCTAAACCTTGTGCTGTCTGTTCCAGTTAGTGATGTGTCAGAAACAAGTCGACTCTTTTAAGTGAATATTTGGAGCCTACTTGTAAATCTGAATACATTATTTTGCTGAAAATTTATCAGTATTCTGCATTTATGATTCTGTCATAACTATTCTGTTAATACAGTGCTACAGTGCAACTGTGACAGAAATACGTTAAGTGAATCTGCAAGATTCAACATATGAGTTGTTTAGCACAGCATAACGGTTATAGCCACTTCTAACGAGAATGTTAAGATGTGCGAGGATATGATTGCACTCATGCACTAGATAAGTTTAAGTGAAATGAGTATGAGAAGAAATGGACAGGAATCTTCTTTGAATTCTCCTTTAATGAAACAACAGCACAACAGCCATTTTTTACATTTATTTAAATAGATTTTTATAATAAGCACAATGCCGTGTATAATTTTATTTTGTTCCTCAGAAAGTTGAGTACATTTTTATTGAATAATTTACAAAAAAAACCAAAAAAAAAAACCCAAGCAACTTTGGCTAGTTTTGGAAACAAAAGAACTGGCAAGGACCTGTTTTGAATTTGACAAGGCTGGCTCTTATTGGTAAGATGAACCGAGCTGGAATTCCCATCATTTGTTTATATGTTTATATGTTTATAATCAAAGTTGACAGTAAAATATAGAATCACATGGCTCAGATCAGCTTAGATTTTTAACTTGTTCACTGTTCGCTACTTTTTTTCCCATTGCAGAGAGCTGCAAAGACGCACTTACAGCCACTGCCAGCTACAGCCAGCCAGAAGTGACTACGATGACATGATTAGATGAACAAGAGAGATCCTTTCCATCAGACATCCTATCCATTTGTGTGTGTTGGACTTGCAGAGTCTTTCATCCAGCAGTCCCACCCGTTATACACAACACAACAGTCCCACCTGTTATACACAACACAAGTCCCCTTTCTCTAAAATACAACACATTTGTCTGCATCTCAGCATGTCTTTGCATGACCTCACTTTGTTCGGCGTACCTTGACAAGTGTACTTAATATTTTGGGCACATCCTAATTGTGTGTACTGTATGATGTTTTATCTGACGTGACTTTATCAACAACTTTTGTCAACATGAGAAATCTTTATTCTCATGCAAGCAATATTTTCTTTGATCTGCAGACATTTTGAGAAGGTCACATATTTGTGCGCAACAACATGTTGAGGTGTGCGATATATATCATCAGTGTCATATTTTCAAAAATAGCATAGTATAATCAATAGTCTCATAATGCAGGGGTTCAGGAGCCTGTGTTGTGCAAATACTTCATGAAGTCTTTGTATTGAACAGGTGTAGCTCTATAAATTGTCAACCTCCTTGTGATACAAACTGGGAGGTTGGATTTGTTTTGACTAAAGAATAACATTTGGAACAGGTCTGTATCTGATTAGCATCATGCCAGAGCTTTGTTGTAGTGACAGTAAAGAACCCTGTAACTAAAGAAGGTGCTTATCAGAGGCCTTTTGTCTCTGAGAAAATTTATAGTAAGTTGCTTTGAGTAGCCATTTTCAAGTTATTTTGATTCGACATTTCTTCTCCTTTTAACATTTGATTGGGGTTATTTGGATGAAATAAAATGCACCTTTATTTAATAAATGTATCATTTTTATGGATATCAATTAAACGTCCAACATCCAAACATTTGATCACTTCATTACCTATGTCCATTTGTAATGTCACTGGTTGAAAGTGGACCAAGCAGCATTACAGTGTGTATGTACAACCTTAGGGGACTACCAAAACTTCCTTTACTGTATATGTGCTATATTCTGTTCCCACTGTGCTTACTGTCATGTAATGGAGGGTGAAAAAATCCCATTTTGACACATGGAAAGAAGTATATAAAGTATAGTCTTTAAAATAGATTAAAGAAATCTTTTAGTCTTTTTTCCTTATTAGTGTGCCATAGTTGCCTTATGTTTATGAACCAAATAAATGTTCGTTTTATTTTAATATATACCCCCACATTTAAATTACAAAAATACTGTTTGTAAATAAAAGTACTTGTATGTAGCACAGTATTTTAGATCATTGCATATATTCTAGAGTTAGCATAACCATGCCACAAATGCATTATATAATATTAGGGTAACTATGTATAAAACATAAACAGAGATTATTTTTTCTATTGTATTTATGTTTTGGCTGCCTCCCCCAGTCACCTGTGTGTGTTTCGGGGAAATGGCTTCTCATATAGAATTGTATGGTACCGTGCAGTAACTCTTAATAAAACTGTATAATGTGTGTCTTGGTGATGCTGTTAACATTTGGTATCATGCAGGCATGTTTCTATGCACCTCTGCTGGAATATGATTAAATAAAATATTCCCTAATCCATAAAGTTGGAATGGTTCTCATACACTATAATCCCCATATGAAGCTTCTCCTCATGCAGTTTAGAGAGCAGACCTGCACCCTGGTGTATATTTTGGTACATCGTCATAGTTTGCATGTGTAAAACTAGAGCTGTGTCAAAGCCTTCTTCTATCTGGCCACATGCAGACACCAAATGCAGCAGAATACACACACGTCACCATGGCAATCAGGACAAATAAGCCCTTCTAATTATTGTTAAGCTCACTTGTTCTCTTGTGCGTTGTCTCATTGCATCTCTTTTATCTGTCTCTCTGTCTTATGTTATTGGAGGATGATGGGAACTGGGTTCGCAAGCTATTCATGAACACTGTCACATTTTACAGCAATCCAAAGAAAACCAATGAAACTGAGAACTAAATGATGACATCATTTATAGTCTTTTTGAAGTGTAATATCAATCTAATGCATTTAATATATCAATTTAAATACATAGAGTTTAATTAAAAAGTCTACATTTACCATATTTTATGGTAACACTTTACTTAAGCTTCAATTAACTAGTAGTTAGTTACTCGTTTTAGTTAATATGACCAAACCATAAACTTCATTCAGCATGAAAATATAATGTTTTGCTGAGTTTTTATTCATTTATTTTATGTGGTTTGTGCTTCGGCACTGGTCCTTTACGTGTATGTATGAGTCTGATGGGTTGAGGCATTCATATATGGGTTGTATATTGGTTCTAATACTTGACAACAAACGTGGAGGTGGATGCGGTTTTCTTGGAGAAGATGTGAATTGGTCTCTCTCGCAGCTATCAGAAAATAAGTGCAATTTATCACATTGACCATAGCAAAACAAACAGCAACAACAACAACAACAACAAACAACAACATAGGAAACTTGAAACCTAGATGAATCAAGCGAACAAGCGAACTGTAATGTCTTGTCTGTTCAGAAGAAAAAAGGCAATCTCTGTGTCAGTCTTCAATCCCTTCAGATCTCTGAGTTATTGCCATGCCTCAAAAGACATGCCAATATTTATTCTCGTTTTAGCATGGGCTCTGTCGCTTTCCCTTTTAGACTGCAGGCTCTCCACAGTTCGAGGCTTCACAGTTTTGACAACAGTTGATTCCCCAGATATCAACGATGATTGTGTTTAGAACTATCCAGATTTAAATCTAGGTGACAAGTTTAAATTCTAAGCAACTCTTGTAAGGACAAGCTACAAACACTTCACCATCCTCAGCCCCCACACATGCGAAATAGTACTGTAGCCAGACTCTTTCTGTTTACAGACATGACGTAACCACACAAAGACGAATGACATCAAACTGATGTTTCCCACAGAATCTGACCAGACAGCTCAAATTATAAATCACTATTTTACAGTTGCGAATCAGGCAAGACAGTTTTGAACACTGAAAAGTTCCACCCATATTTAAACAAACATTGCTTACTGTACACACAGTGCTCTCCACTAATATTGGCACCCTTGGTAAATATGAGCAAAGATGGCTGTGAAAATTTGTCTTTATTGTTTAATCTTTTGATCTTCTGTTTGAATCTTTTGATCTTTTGATGCTCTCATGGATATCAAGTTATTATAAACAAAACACAGGCTTATCAAAAATAAATCTTTGTTAAATATAGGTGTGCAACAATTTGTGGCACCCCCCTGAGTACTTATGAGAAAAAATATATTTGAAGTATATTCCCATTGATATTAAAAAAAAGTTTTTTGTTCAACCATGACTTCCTGTTTCACAGGGGTATAAATATGAGGTAACACATAGGCCAAATTCCCCTAGTCATTCATAATAATGAGTAAAACCAAGGAATAAAGTGATGTGCGGCAAAAGGTTGTTGAGCTTCACAAAATGGGAAATGGCAATAAGAAAATAGTACAAGTGTTGAAAATGTCCACCGTCAGGGCAATACAGTAATTAAAAAGTTCCTGTAACTGGAAAGGTCATGAATCAACCTGGATTTGGACGTGTGTCTATATCGTCTCAACGCACTATGAAGAGGATGGTTCGAGTGGCCAAAAAATCTCCAAGGATCACAGCTGGAGAATTGGAGAAGTTAGTTGCGTCTTGGGGTCAGAAAGTCTCTAAAACTACAATCCGAAGTCACCTACATCACCACAGTTGTATGCAAGGGTTTCAAGAAAAAAAGCCTCTACTCTCTAAACACAAACTCGAGCTCTCAATTTCTATGGTCAGATGAAACCAAAATAGAGCTTTTTTGGGGCAATATACACCAGATGTGGTTTTGGTGCACACAGAGAGGTAGCCATATGGAAAAGTACCTCATGCCCACAGTTAAATATGGTGATGGATCTTTAATGTATACTGACCACAAAATCAAGGTCCTGCCGTAGCCATCCCAGTCTCCTGACTTGAAACCCATAGAAGACCTGTTGGGTGAACTGAAGAGGAGAGTCCACCAGCATGGACTTCAAAATGTGAAGGATCTGGTGAGATTCTGTATGGAGGAATGGTCTCAGATCCCCCACCATGTATTCTCCAACCTCATCAGGCATTATAGGAGAAGACTCAGAGCTACTATCTTGGCAAAGGGAGGTAGCCCAAAGTATTGACTAAAAGGGTGCCAATAATTGTTGCACACCTATGTTTAACAAAGGTATTTTTTTTATAAAACTGTGTTATGTTTGCAATTGATTGATATCCATTAGAGCAGAGTATTTTTGTGATTTTTTTTTAACAAAAGATCAAAAGGTTAAACAATAAAGAGACATTTTCACAGCCTCCTTTGCTCATATTTACCAAGGGTGCGTATATTAGTGGAGGGTGTGCTTCATTAATATTTCTGAGGTGTGGCACAATGGTGCAATGGGTAACATTGCCATCTCACAGCTCCAGGGTTCCTGGTTCAATCCTGAGCTTGGGTTTCTGTATGTGTGGAGCTTTGCATGTTCTCCCAGTGTTCATGTGGGTTTCTTCTGGGTTCTTTGATGTCCTCCTTCTGTCCAAAAACATGCAGGTATGTGAATTTCCTGCAGTAAATTGCCTGTGAATGTTTGTTTGTGTATGTGAGTGAATGGTGTCTTGTGATTACCTGGCATCCCATCCAGAATAATGTCAAAATCTTTCTCAATTATTATTAAACATTAGTAAATACTTTAATTAAGCAATTTTGAAAATAAATATTTTTTATGGTTCACAGGGTTTCTCACTTCCAGTCCACGGCTTCCAGGATCTCAGTTCAGCGTTGAGATGTTGAGAAGTCATGGACAGCAGAGGAAGCTGAAACTAACCAACTCATTTGGACCCTAGAACTGCTGTTGAAAATTTTATAACCAGATATGTATACATTTATTTTAAATAGTTTATTAAAGTAATTAATAACACATTTTTAAACCAAGTATATTAATATTATAAATTATATTTCATTTCAATTCATATTCCCTATAAATTCTCCTAAACATATACTTGTTCTATTATCCCTGAATTATAGAACTTGCTATTTAGGCATTGGATTAATACTTACTTTGTTGTGAACACAGTAGTTACATCTGTGGCTAATTAATAGGAGTGTCTCTAAGGACTTTCTATGGTGTAATATAAACACAATACACACGTGCAGCATGACTAGCAGGATGCTAACCCTGCCATGCACACACCAAAAAAAAAAGCTTACAGAAAGAACATTATGGTTAAATCTATCAGATACACCAGTCTCTTCCACTCACCCCACCTTTGTTGTGTTTTTTATTTATTTATTTTTTTACCCCACCAACCCAGTTGTCATGGCAATATAGCACATGGTTGCCATGGGGAGATGCTCATCTGCCTCTTCAACCCGATCACAAATATGGCCAGCTGTAAACTAAAAAAAACAGAAATGAAAACATTTCTATTTAGTTTTATTGGCAGCTGAGCAGAGAGTGTGATAAGTTACAGCTCTGCTGAAGCCAAGGACATAGTGTTTTAGGCCTTGCTTAACATTTGAGCTCCTTGGCAACTTCTGTTTGTTATTCAGAAGTGTGTTTTTGACTAAAGATAGAGACATTCCAGTGTTTTATTTCGAAAAGGAGTGTTCGCTCCAAAAGAACTGTATAATGTTTGACTGGAAGGAAACTTGTCTCAGTTAAATAAATAAATAAATTAAAATTAAAAAACTATTAAAAAATCCCCACTAAACCCTTCCAGCTGTATAGCCTTTGGATGATCCCACTTTAGAGCTTTTATTGGCTTATTGGACAGTTTTGAGCTTTCTGAAATGACACTGATAAACACTGACACGACAGATTACTGATCTGTAAATGAAGCATGCTGGTGATAGAAGATTTGGACTCTTAGTCTTGCTATATTGCAGTCAAATACAGATTCATACTGCTCTGTGCCCTAATTGAATACTAATGAATAAAAAATGTGGCACAAAAGAGTTGTCATGGTAATGCCAATCTGTGGCACCCCTCAAAGCACCCCCCCCATCCTCACCCCTCTTTTCTCTTTTCCTCAGCCTTGTCATTTGAGAATATTGGGAATAATGAAAGACAGGTCTCCTACCACAATCCCCCAGAGACTGACTGAGTCAACAGAGTCAGCTCCTGCCTTTTTCTTTAATTAGCTTTTCTATCTGTGAAGAGCGTCTGTTATTGGGATTCAGCATTTCGGCATGCTTAGGTTATCCACTCCAGGCTTTTAATATTGTTTATAGACAACCTTTCCATCATCAGGAGGATTCAGTTGTTATTCTCCACTTGATAATTCCACACACTAAAGTTTATTACATATCACTGTATCTGTATTCTGTTAAATTAATTATGAATTAAGTAAAGAATAAAACATTAATGGTGTGCTGTGAAGTAATTCCTCTTATTTCATAGAAATTGGCAAACAATTAAATTCAAAGTTCATCTTAAACCATATATTGTTTAGAATGCCTACAAAACAAATTAGTTCATATTATTACTTACATTATAGCAGTTATAGTCAAGGAAAAAAGAAAGTACTCCTTCAATTTTTTATTGAAGGCGTACTAAATAACAATTGTGTTGTCCTCACTAACCTCAGGTGACAACAACAACAACAACAACAACAACAACAACAAAAACCCAACAGATTTCAATATGTAGTCATTTTTTCCCAACAAATAAACCAACATTCAGACCAAGGTGGGAACAAATGAATACATTTAACATGTAATACATGTAGACCACCTTTAGTGACAATAACTTGAAAAATGTTTTCTGTAGGAGTCTTTGGCACACTGTTCTTGCTTCAACTATACACAACAAAAGACCTGGATGACTGAAAATATTAAAAATGGATGTGTGCTTCTTAAAGGAAATATATACAGCTTCAATCATTAAAGGCACATAAAGAGCTTGAACAACATGCACATTAGTGGTGATGTACAATAAAGGACCAGTGGGAATGATCCATTTTCAGTATGGACTAATGGACACAATCTTCCACTTTGTGCTCAATCCCATATGTTACCTTTTGGCTCAATTCCCTATTGTGTCTCTCTTGTGTAGCACCAAGCTACCATCTGTGTATGCATGGGGTGTGATTTGATTCCGCCTTATGCATTCCATTGTATCTGACTGTAAACTTCCCAGGATCACAAGGTGTACACAATACATTTTACAAAGGGTGGCTCGAAACTTTATTTATTAGCCAATTATCATTTACAAAGAAGGAGAAAACAGTCCACGATTAAACATTGCTGCTGAAGCCAGAGTACTCACAGAAAAAAAAAACATAAATATGTAATATAATATAAACATAACAAAATATTTTATAAACATAAATATATACAACAAACAATAAGATAATAATAATAATAATAATTATTATTATTATTATACAAAAGATTGGAAACAGTGATTACAATTATAACATTAACATTGTAAACCACATTACATTATGATTCCCAATATGACATTTAAAATATTACAAGAAAATTTTAAAACTAAATAAGAATGATATCAGTTAGCTCTGATATTGTGCAGTATACTATGAATGCTTAATCAGACTCTTTGTGCTGAAATGAGATTGATTGCAATTACAGTTAGTAGTGTGACTTTTTTTGGGCATTATGGAATGCCATCTACAGATCCAACACTGTTTTATTCTTACTGGGTGCCATATTTGGCCAAGAAGACATGCCTGCTGCTGGTATGACAGTGGCTGAGCTAATTACATTGGCTGAAGGCCCAGGTGCAATGGCTGCATAAAGAAAAAGTGTCTACAATATGGAAATATCTGTGTAGAGGGCTTTATATACATACACATATCGAGCAAAAGCCAAATAATGGGTCTATTCAGATGGAAATGGCTACAGAATCTGGATGACTAAGAGAACAAGACTGATTCATCTGACTTACAGACTTGACTCTGATGCATCCTGTTTTTCATGTGCTGGATTTTGTTAAACTTCAGCATGAGTATAAATCGTAGGATGCCAAATAACACAATTTTAAGTTAATTCAATTTAAATGCAGTCTTCTGATTTGAATTGAGTTATTAATACCAAATGTATGTGAGTGAGTGCCAAATGTTAACAACTGTGGATGAAATGATTTTTCTTAGACAATTAAATGACTCCATGCCTGAGACATTTACATTACATTTACATTTAGGGCATTTGGCAGACACTCTTATCCAGAGTGACTTACATTTATATCATTTATACAAGTGAGCAGTTGAGGGTTACAGGCCTTGCTCAACAGCTCATCAGTGGCAGCTAGGCAGTGCTGGGGTTTGAACTCACAATCTTCCAATCAATGTATAATACATATTTATATACATTATACGTAATTATATATATAATACACACACGTATACACATACACAAGTACAATCATTATAGTCATCATTATGTTTTAGCACAAGGAGCAAGCTTACGAGTTTTTTTGTGTGCTCCAGTCACCCTAAGGTTCAGAAAGCATGTACAGCTGTTGCTTCTTTTATTCCAGACATTTGTGCTGCACCATTACCCTGCCCTGTTCTGTTTGGAAACAGCTTGGTCAAATTCCTGAGGCTTTTTTTTTTTTTTTTTTTTTAAAGCAAGAAAACAACAATTTCCCTTGTCCAAGTGGTGTTTCCCACATTTGGCTGGGAGTGAAACTATTTAGAAATGAACTGAGAGCCATTAGCAGATTTGACTTTCTGTCAGTAGACAAGTGCTTGACATACATTATCAATGTGAAAAACACTATCAACTTTAGTCAGAGACAAGCAAAGAAAAGTAAATTGTGTCACTAGGACCATGGTGTCACATACCATGCCTTCCAATAATATTGGCACCCTTGGTAAATATGAGAAAAGAAGGCTATGAAAAATTGTATTTACTGTTTAACCTTTTGTTAAACTGTGATTTTGTGGTCAGCAAACCAGCTTTATGGCAGAAGCCTACAGGTTTTAATGTAATATCTGTTGAAATTTGATTGTCCATGATGCCATGTATCCTAACAAAATGTCCAGGTCCTCTGGCAGAAAAACAGCCCCAAAACATTAAAGAGCCACCTTCATATTTAACTGTGGGCATGAGGTACTTTTCCATATAACTACCTCTCTGGTGTTTATTGCAATAAAAGCTTTATTTTGGTTTCATCTGACCATAGAACCCATTTGAAGTTTTAGTAGTGTCTGGCAAACTGAAGAAGCTTGAGTTTTTTTGGACGAGAGTAGAGGCTTTTTTATGAAACCCTTCCAAGCAACTTGTGGTGATGTAGGTGTGCTGATTGTAGTTTTTGAGACTTTATGACCCCGAGATGCAGCTAACTTCTGCAATTCTCCAGCTGTGATCCTTTGAGATTTTTGAACCATCCTCTTCACAGTGAGTTGAGACGATATAGACACACGTCACACAATTCCAGAATGATTCATAACATTTCCAGTTGACTGGAACTTCTTAATTATTGCCCTGATGGTGGAAATGGGCATTTTCTTATACCCACTTCTCATTTTGTGAAGCTCAACAACCTTTTGTCGCACATCACAACTACATTCCTTGGTCTCACCCATTTTTCTGAATGACTAAGGGAATGTGTTACCTCATTTTTATACCACTGTGATACAGGAAGTCATGACTCAACAATTTCCTGTTACTAGTCACCCAGGTATACTAAAAAAAGTTAAATATCAGTGGGAATATACTTCAAACATATTTTTCTCATATGAATTCATAGGAGTGGCAATAATTGTAGCACACATCTATTTAACATTTTTTGGATAAACCTCTGTTTTGTTTGCAGTTGTTTGATATCCATGAGAGCAGAGTATTTTTGTGAATTTTTTAAACAAAATATCAGAAGTTTAAACAAATAACACACTTTTTCACAGGCATCTTTGCTCATATTTACCAAGGGTGCCAATATTAGTGGAGGGCACCGTACAACATCCACAGGTTTACAAAAACTTGCTTTTTGTAGCTTGAAAATTAAAGTATTCGAAATGTGCAATGCATTATATCGTGGGCCTTGGTGATGCTGCAAGTGGCAGGTGCATTCATAATGTTCTTTTTAGGTCTTTCAAGTCTATAATACTCTCCTTGGTTCATGACATTTTTCCTCTGAATACCAAACATCTTAAACAGAAATGCTGTAATCCTTCTGTACCCACGGTTCTGTCTTCTGGTATTTTTGTGTACTTTGTACAACAACTGGACAATGTGTGCTTAGACTGTCTTCTTTTAGCTTCTTCTCTAAAGGTATTATGAGCTAAAAAGGATGCTGGAGTAAATAATCCACCTCAGTTGAATTCATTACACACCCAACTGATGTTACAGATTCATCAGCGACAAAGGCTGAAAATGATCAGCCTGAATGATAATCAAAATGACATTTCTTCCCGCATAATGACAGTCACTTATAGGCTGCATAAATCTAAAGTCTTTTGCTGCTGCACCTGGTTTCACAAAAGAGCAACAGCATTTGCTTTAAGATGTGTTAACAGCAAATAATCTAATATGGATTGCAAAAATGAAACCATATACTGATGTCTTTTTATCATTGAATGAGAGGAGGGGTTTACACAATTTACACCAGATGCTTCTACAGCACAGAACAGTTATTTTTTCTATTAATCCTGCTATGAATCAGTTGTACAGTCTACTTTTTGATCCTATCCAACTGAAGGTGCCATGTGTGTGTGTCAATCAGTGTGCCATGTGTGGAAAGCAGCTACGTACATTTTCAGTAATGACATCTGCTACAGGATGGAGGAAATTCCCTGTAGCATTAAAATCAATGAGGGAGAGAATGGAACAACCCTGCCTCTGTTTTAATCATTTAATCAGTAGCCACTCCAATCTAGCCTCTGTCAGCCAAGAGAACTTCCATGGAAACACATACTTAAGTGGAACACACACACACACACACACACACACACACACACACACACACACACACACACACACACACACACACACACACACACTACTTGCTGTGTGTAAGTTTCTAAGTCATGTGTGTGTTGTTTACAAATCCCGCCCAGAACATCATAGTAAAATATTTGATAGAATATAATTAGGCAAAATTGTGTAGTATTAATTTTTACTACATATATATGTATATACACACACCGTCACACAGACACACAAACACTATCTATCTATCATATATATACACACACAGTATCTCACATTTTTGTAATTGTTTGATTGTCTTTTAATGTGACAACACTGAAGAAATTACACTTTGCTACAATGTAAAGTAGTGAGTGTACAGCTTGTATAACAGTGTAAATTTGCCGTCCCCTCAAAATAACTCAACACACAGCCATTAATGTCTAAACCGATGGCAACAAAAGTAAGTACACCCCTAAGTGAAAATGTCCAAATTGGGCCCAATTAGCCATTTTCCCTCCCCGGTGTCATGTGACTTTTTAGTCGTACAAGGTCTCAGGTGTGAATGGGGAGCAGGTGTGTTAAATTTGGTGTCATCACTCTCACACTCCCTCATACTGGTGACTGGAAATTCAACATGGCACTTCATGACAAAGAACTCTGAGGATCTGAAAGAAGAATTGCTGCTCTACATAAAGATGGCCTAGGCTATAAGAAGATTCCCAAGACCCTGACACTGACACTGACAATATATATTTAAATAAGAAAATAATCTCTGGCTGTGTTATTAAAGAAGGACCAGACTTAATGAATATGATGCCACAGGATTAACATTAAGCAGCTTCACATAGTAACATAATTTATATAAATGGAAATTAAAGATCAAGATCTTGGAATTATGGGTTAATATTATAGCTACTGTATTATAGCTACAGATAACCTTGTTTTTAAAATATAAACTTAAAAAAGTTTAGTTGTATCTGCTTTGACCTTGTATCCTTATGAGTTGATATGTTAAAATCATTGAATTTCAGACAGAACTTTGTTTCAGCATTAATTCTAACCAAATTAAATTTAGATATTAAGTACGAACCTGTTGCATAACTAAGTAATGAAGTATTTAATCAGCTAGGGTTAGCCATAACCCTTCTGGTGCCCTGAGCAAGGTCTTGATCAGTTTCAAGCCACTCCTGCCCCACCCCTGCTTTTC
The DNA here is from genome assembly GCA_012411365.1 of Ameiurus melas. Taxonomy (NCBI): domain Eukaryota; kingdom Metazoa; phylum Chordata; class Actinopteri; order Siluriformes; family Ictaluridae; genus Ameiurus; species Ameiurus melas. Next base: position 7,010,032 of record CM022776.1, on the reverse strand, counting down.
ACACCCAAACCTATACACCTCTATGTACACAACTGTTTATAAACAGTTGTTTATCTTCATTTGTACAACAGTCCTGTTAATCTTGGACCTGATTGGCCAAAAGATACTGATACATTTTCTACAAGACAAACACAATTTTACAATAGTGTCGGCTGCAAAGGTCTATTTTTTTCTTCTTTTTTTTTTCCCTAATAACAAGTCTTTCAATATCTGAAGCAGTGCCGGGTGGCATGGTGATGGCTGAGGCAGAACAAGGAGATGGAGTGAAGCCTATGGCAAGGCCATGAGCTGTTATGTCATCCTCTGTGGGGCAGAGGGATAGAGGGACAACCTTAGCTGAGTAATGAAGCTTTCAGAAATCAGAAAATTTCCTGAGGGGGTGCATGACTTCGAGTCATTCCATGGCACTGACCCAGTATCCCTTAGCCTGTTGCTCCCATATCAGGCAGTTCTTCTCCAGGAGATCCTGCTGGAATTAAAACATTCTGCTGCATCAATTGTTTGGTCAAGCTTTCTGTCAGGAATTGCAGAGGAGACAGATTCAAGTGTACATAATTTTGTGAAGTGCAAACAAAACAAACAAAACTGTGAAAATAAGAACCATAAACACGCGTCCAAAAACCCTAAACATACAGACTATAAGCAATACTGTGGCACACATGACAACAACTTACATTTACAGAAGCTTGATTGGGCGGACAATGAAAACTAGAACTTAAAAAGTAGTGCTAACAAAGCATAATGAGACACAGATGCAAATGATTAGTAAGACATGTGATGTGCTCGGGCTGATGGGTAGTGTAGTTCTGTGCCCTTTGCTGCTACCATGACATTAAGTTAAAACATATAGATGTTGCATGCTGAGGCTTTCTGTATAAAGACATTTAACAATTATGGACATTTTTACTTCAGGCTGGAAAACTCATTGGTAAGATCTACAGGACAGAGGACTTTGAGCTTTGCTGTTTCTCAGTTATGAACCAAGCTGTTAAAAAGAAACTGCTAATGACAATTAACTGGTAATCCATCACACAATGGAATGGGTTAAGACCTGTAGATGCATGAGTTAATGAGTTATGGCTGTATTCTTCCCATGGGAGGTAGTGGCTCCAGTTATTCTGGTTGGTGGAGCAGTATGACCTCAGGAACCTCCCAATCTCCTGATTCAATTGTTCAGCTTGGCCATTGGATTGTGGATGGTAACCTAAGGATAGACAGACATTGATATTAAGACATGAATAAAATGCTTAGCAGACTCTTGAAGAAAACTGGACTCCCCAGTCTGAAACAATATCTTCAGGGAGACCGTGGTGCATGAATACTTCCTTGAAGACAACTTCAGGAGTTTCCATGGCAGTGGATATTTTGGGGCATAGTATTAGTTGTCTTAGAGAAGCAATTAATAAGAGTCAAGTTTGTGATGTTACCTTGAGAGTTAGGGAGGTCAGTGATGAAGTTTAAAGCAATTTGGGACCATGTAGAATGTGGACAGGCAACGACTGAGCACAGGCAGCACAGGGTTTAAGAATCTTCTCAACATCAGTAAACATCGATTGCCACCAGAACTTATTTTCGGCTAACCTCTTGTTCAATTGGATGCTTGGGTGACCAGAACTGAATCAAATGTGTAGCCATTGGCTCACCAGCTCACCCATACTCTGTGGAACAAATTCAGTTTATGAGAACTCTTTGGATCATCTGGGGTGGCTGTGGTTTAGGTGGTAGAGCGGGTAGAGCGGTTTGTCCGCTAATCGTAGGATTGGCGGTTTGATACCTGGCCCACATGACTCCACATACCGAAGTGTCCTTGGGCAAGACACCGAACCTTAAGTTGCTCCCGATGGCAAGTTGGCGCCTTGCATGGCAGCTCTGCTACCATTGGTGTGTGTGTGAATGAGACACAGTGTAAAGTGCTTTTGATCATTGCGTTATATAAGTGCGCCATTTATCATTTTCCCATCATCTTGTTGGGCTCATTGGATTCCTTCCATGATGATCCAATAAATGAGAGCTGCAGAAATGACTTGGGGAGGATCATTTCAGGGAGAGTTTCTACAGGAGTGAGTTTATGTAGACGAGATCAGCTGTAGCATTTTTTGACCTACTTTTGAATGCCAACCTAAACTTGTGAAAAAGAGGGCCCACGTGCCTTTTTGCGAATTCTAGCATTTAGCAGTTTTGGTGTATTCTAGGTTTCATTGATCAATGAGGATAAGGAATTTAATGTTCAGATTCCTCAAGCCAGTGTCACCAAGCAGCCTTGATTGTGAGAACTTCCTGGTTCCCAATATCATAGTTCCATTCGGTGGAGGTAAGTTATCTCAAGAAGGATGATCATGGGTAGACTTCGGATGGATGATAATGATGTTGAGACAATACAGCTCCTATGCTGCTTACAGATGCATTCACCTAAACCATAAATGGGAGAGAGTGTTAAGGTGTGGTGGGGCATTTGTGAGCATCTGGATGTTAGTTAAGCAGCCACAGAGATGAAGTACCTGTAAAATTTTCAGAGCCACAGAAACAATTCCTCATTCATCCATTGGATCCATGGATAACCAAGGAACCAAAGACTGATAGAACTCACATTTTTACATGGGGTTTTTCATGATGTTCATGATGACAAATTGATTCAATAATTTTCTCAGGATATTGTTGATGAATGCCTGGGACACAGAAGAAACAATTATTAGTCCGTAGGGCTTAACAAGGTATTCATATTGGCCGTATGTGGTAATAAATGCCAATTTCCATTCTTAGCCTTCCCCGATATCCGTGAGATTATAGGTGCTTTAAAAGTCCACCTTAGTGAATATTTTTGCTCCTTTGACATGAGGCTGAGGCTGCAGAGGGAGCGGACAGACTTGTGGAATTCAGCCCTTGGTAATGCCTGAAGACTGCCATCCTTTTTCTCCACAAAGAGGGCAAAATGGAGGGATGGAGGAATCCATGTTCTAATGTGTCCCTGATATATTCTTCAGTTGCCTTGGTTTCAGGACTCAAAAGAGGATATGCTCTGTATCTAGTAGGGGAGGTGCCAGGTAGAAAGTTAATGGCATAATCTCATGGCAGTGAATAGATAGCTTAATGTCGTTGTTTTACTGAAGAGTTCTGTTGGGTCATGGTATAGGTCAGAAATATTCACTTCCATTTCTACTTATGGACACTCAATTTGTGCAGGATCAGCAAGAGACAAGTGTAAAAACAGATAAGGGTTCATGATGTGAGCTCACCTTCTTTCCAGCGATTATCAGCTTACGTGTGGTTAACAGCGAGCCCAGAACAATGGGCGTATGAGATGTGGAGACCACAAACAAAAAATTTACAGGTCTAATCTGGAATACAATTGTGCATCAGGTAACATTCTCCAGTGGGACTGTTTTCCTTGTTTAAGGGTTAAAAATTTACCTGCATCCTTTCCCATGACATGGTTATTAAAAACCTCTCAGAACTCCCGTTTGAACTACATGAATGTTTGGTGTAGTTTCATTTGATCAAACATGGTTATAGCCCAGTTGAATGGTTTTCTGGTAAGTAGAGAGAGGATTTGGTGAATTTTAAACACATATTTGAGCTTTATATGCTTTAACAACTGTCTAATGTGATTATGCCATGCTAGTATACCAATTAAAAAAAGAATGACATAATCCATACATGTTCTTTTTTTTTTTTTAAACTTTCAAACTTATTTTTTGGTTTTGTGCTGGCATAAGCAATCAGTATGAATACAGTTTATACACTTGAATTCACTGCAAGACAAAATGAATTGTGGACTTCATTAGGAAACTTGTTTCATCATGGTACTCTGGACACCTACTCTGCTATAATCAAACTGACATCAAACTATATGCTACACAGACTGAAAACTGCAGAGCAAAGTTTGCAGTGCACCAATTATCTTGCTTGCACCCACCTCCTACCTCTCACAATGCACCAGGCTTTTAAAGAGAGCAATTAACACTGCTGCTTTGTACCAACCAACAAACTGTCAACTACAGTATATACTAGTGTTGGGTCTGTGTCCACCTTTGTCGAGTTTGAGTTGAGATCAAATCCTTGGACCAATCGAGTCCAAGTCCGAGTCCTTAATGGCCAGAAAGTAATTAAATAATAAAAAAAAAGATTTGAAATTGCAATTGTAAACTCAGCACTAAGCTGTTAAATTGACATTTCAACAAACCAATGCCAACATAAATGTAACAAATAATACCACAATTACATCCTGCTATTGCTATTTAATATTTTTATTTCATGTCATGAGCACCTCAACTAGTTTCCTATCAAACTGGTTTAAATTAAAAAAAGGGTTATAGAGGTATATGTATAACTTTTTTTTTTTTATAATACAAATGTATGAAAATAAAAGAATAACCTGTTTTGATATTGTATCACACTATATTGTGTCCACCAGTTTGAGTTGACATTTCAATTATTTCATGCCTCTCCCCCACAGTTATATAGGCTGAGAGAAATCGAGAGAGAGAGCAGAGTAGAGTTACATTTATTTTTTTTCATGTTTCATTTTTATTGAACATTTCTGCTGAACATTTCTACAGAACATTTCTACAATTTTTGCTAAACCATTTCTGCTAAACATTTCTGATGAACATTTCTGTTGAACTGCCAAGCCCATCCAAATCGCCCCCTCTGTTCTGTCCTCCCCACCATCTCCCAAAAATACAAAATTAGCAACAGCAGTAAATATTCACAGATTTTTTTCTTTTTATACAAAGAAAAACAAAATTGAACCCACAACCCACCCCTCTGGCTCATCATGGCTACCCATTAACTGTCGCTGGTTATAGGGATATTATAAAATTCAACATCAAGCGCCAACCTTTAAGTGGGTAGTGTCTGTAACTCCATAAAGCAGGCAATAAAGGGATGCCATTTATGAAAAAACTTATCTGTACATCCATTCATTGTATATCTTATTTTCTCGAGTTTCAGAAAAAACATCACGTCCTTTATCCACTGGGAGATAGATGGGTATTTAGCAGACTTCCAATGTAACAGTAGGGAACGTCTTGCTATAAGGGATGTGAAAGCAATAACATCCTTTTGTATCGAGCTCAAAGGAATTGAAGCTTGAGGGATCCCAAATATCGCAATCAGTGGACAAGGCTTTAAATCTGCCCTGAGAATAGTGGACATGATGGTAAAAAAAGCCAGACCAAAAACCATGGAGTTCAGGGCAGAAGAAAAACATATGGCCAAGATGACAGGGAGAGCCATGGCATTTATCACACTTGTCCTCAACAGCCGGATACATCACAGACAATCTCGACTTGGACAAATGTAGAGTTACATTTAGCAGCATGTCATAACAATAAGCTTCATGCTTTATTACTGCTTTTAATCTGTCTATAAATGACAACAAAATCATTTATGAACACAGCTCTGTTCTTGTAACTTTTTTGCATTTGAATTCCTAAAATGAAAAAAAAAATAAAAATCCCTATCAGCAGGGTTTATGATATTTACTACATTATAACTGCATGTCCATTGCTTCCTGATCCAGCCACGAGAATGGTTTCAATATGTTCTTCTTTTGTCAAAAGCACTCAGTGAATATTTTCTGCTGTTGCTAATTTTGTATTTTTGGGAAATGGTGGGGAGGACAGAACAGAAAAGGCAATTTAGGTAGCCTTAGCAGTTCAACAGAAATGTTCATCAGAAATGTTTAATAAAAAAGAAATGTTATGCAGAAATGTATAGCAGAAATGTTTAGCAGAACTGGTTTAGCAAAAATTGTAGAAATGTTCTGTAGAAATGTTCAGCAGTAATGTTCAATAAAAATGAAAAAAAAAGCACTCTTAAAGGCTATCTGAAAAAATATATATAACAGAAATGAAGTATGGGGGGGCGCACGGTGGTTTAGTGGTTAGCAGGTTCCCCTCACACATCCAGGGTAGGGGGTTCGAGTCCTGCCGTGGCCCTGTGTGTGCGGAGTTTGCATGTTCTCCCCGTGCTGTGGGGGTTTCCTCTCGGTACTCTGGTTTCCTCCCCCAGTCCAAAGACATGCATGGTAGGCTGATTGGCATGTCCAAAGTGTCCGTAGTGTATGAATGGATGTGTGAATGTGTATGTGATTGGCGCCCTGTGATGGATTGGCACTATGTCCAGGGTGTACCCCGCCTTGTGCCCCATGTTCCCTGGGATAGGCTCCAGGTTTCCCCATGATCCTGAAAAAAGGATAAGCAGTATAAAAGATGGATGGATGGAAACTAAGTATGAAAATTTTTGGAAAACATCTTGCTAAAACGTATTCATTTTAAAAAGTCCCCTATGTATGGAGACTTTTGGGACACCCTGTAGGGTGTTGGGATAGTGATTCAGCTGGGGTTACTGTACATGTTAGCAAGAAAAGTCATGGTATGGGTCAGGAATATTCACTTCCTTTTCTACGTAGGGACACTATGCAGCATGACATGGCAGTGAAACAAGTTTAAAAACAAATAGGACTCCTTGACATGAGCTCACCTTTTTCCAGGAGACTATCAGCTTGCATGTGGTTAGCCAGAGTGAGCCCAGTATGAAATGTTTTCCAGATATAATGTGCCTGTGCATATCTGGAGGGGGGTTGTTCAGCAGGTAAATTTTCCTTTCCACAGTAGGAAGGTTTGGGGGAAACCTTCCCCCAATTTATATTTAATATTTAATATTTCAGCTATATTTTTCATCTATGAACTTTCCTGCTGCCCTGGAATCAATGAACTCTGGAAAATAGCTGAATCATGAAAACCACAGTAACTTTTCTGCTACAATTTCTATAGTACAATTGGTATAATATGTTGGATCACCTGGTCATGTCCGTTCTGGCCTCACATCACAATCAGCTCGAAAATGACATCTATTATCACAGAATAGAAACATTCTGCCTCGTCACAAGATGCAAGTTTAGTTTGAAGTGCTTCATTAATGTCCTGGCAAAAGTTTTTAGTGCTGAGTATGTGAAAGATCCATGCATACTCTGCAGCTGACTGTTTGCCTGGTTTAAAGGTTAAAAGCTTTCACCTGCTTTCTCTTGTGACAGTATGATCAAAAACCTAGGTCTTGATTAACAATGTTTCGAAACATGTTTATATTTTTATAGTTACTCCTTTAGTCATGGATCTACTGTACTTTGGACTAAAATAGCTCTGCATAGTGAATAAAAAAATAATATTGTGATTTCCTTTGGGTGGGACTATTTTGTCTTCAAAACATCATAGCAGGCCTTCTGGAAGTCCTGGATATGTCACTGACTGAGACGATGAGTGGTAGCCTAAAAATCAAGCTGGCTGTTACTTGCACAATAAAACTATCAACTTGTTGAGAGCATGTCATGAAAAATGACAACCATCTAATTTAAACAGAATGTTTAGTGGTCTGGAGTGCCCATTAAAAGGAAAAACTTAAATATATCAAAATGCTGTAATGCCAGACAGATTTGATTGTGGATTTTCTGCTAAAAAAAATTGGAGATAATTATGAATGGTCCGTGTTGCCACTATTAATCTTATTGAGAAATCAGTGAGTTACATTGCTTTTTCACGCTCACTCAGAGTGTTACAGCATTTCTTAGTGGTTGGCTGCTTATTGCTAATTGTGAACTGCATGATTATCCAGTAGCAAAATGTACATTAAATTAAACTTAGTTTGTTATTTTGATTGAGATAGACTATGCAATATGATCAATATAAACAAAGATACTCACTGTACTCAAGAGAAAATTAATTGTGGATTTCATCATGGTCCTCTTGGCTGTATGTCATTGTCAAACTGACCTCAAACTGCATGTTAAATGGGAGAAAATCTGCATGTTATACAGATAGATTAGAATATTACTGTATATAAAGTAGAGATGGGTGAAAAAAACAGTAGCTCTTTGGAGGCATTTTGCTGGCATGGTTTGTGTCCACTTGTCTCCTCAGAGTGAAGCGCCAATTTAAAATAATACAAAATTCTTCTGACTGATCACCTTTATCCTGTGAGGAAACATTTCTATTCTGATGACTATTTTTATTCTGTTCCAGAATAACTACGTCCTCATCCCCCAGACATGAGGGCTCACGATGTAAATCATTATCATTCATTAGATCTCGAATCCAACTGAGCATCTATGAAAGATTCTGGAGTGACATGTTAGACAGCACTCTCCACTGCATTCATCTAAAGACCATTCGAAAGAATATCTTTCAGACGAATGATGTATCTCTCCAGTATATTTTCATATACATGTAGAATCTATGCCAAGGTGCCATCAAACAGTTCTGGCACCTCATGGTGTCCTAACACCTTACTGAGACACTTCGTTATTTTAATATAATTCATAGACATATAAACTTAGCATTGCTTATTTGGTGTGAGAGTGTATTAGTATCGAAGGAACAGGATACTAGAATCATTTTGTGACGTGAAGACTGGCAGCATGAGAATCAGAAGGATGTTTGTTGCTAAATCAGGTGTTCCAATGGTGGGAAAAGGGGAAGTGGCCTCTTTTGTCACTGGCCTCTGAGCCAAGTAAACATGTACAAAGGAACCTGCAATCCAGCGCATCCCCTACTTTAATTAGCCTGCCAGGATGTCAATTGCAGCTGTGTATGTGAGTGTGTTAGTGAAAGGATGTAAGGTTGGAGAGGATGTGCGTGGTTTGATAGTGTAGTGTGAGTGTGTTTGTGTGTATGTGTGTGTGTGTGTGTGTGTGTGAGTGAGAGAGAGTGAGTGAGAGAGAGAGAGAGAGAGAGAGAGAGGATATGCATGAGTGTTTGTGTGAGTGTTATTGATTGTGTGCATGTGTGGAGAAAGGTGTTTTTTACAGGATATAATGAGAAGGATGTTCTTCAAAGAGAGCACAGAGGAAAATGTGAAAGTTCAAACCTGATGCAGCTACAGTGCAAAACAAAACATCTGAAACAAAGCTGCCTTTTTGTTCCACCATTTTTCCATTTGGTTCTGAGTTTGGGTACAAAATGAAGTCACTGTTTACCAGCTGATTACAGATATGCCGCCATTGAAACAAAGAAGATCTTGGTTGAAGTCGACATGTCACATTATATGATTAAGATACTCTAAAAATAGACTTTTATAGATTATAGAAAATCATTGTGTACTGCTTATGTCATCAATCATTCGTGGTTATTAGTGACACTGCCTCATAGCAGTGGCCACACTCTCAGATTTTAATAAAAAGTTTATGACACTGCCAGAACTTTGTTGTCGGTTGTCTTTGTTTGTAATGGCAATAAAAAGGCTGCAGGTCACATTATCAGTTCTAAGACTGCAATTCTCAACTCATGACCAAAAAATTATTTTACAATGTGTAATTTAAGTCTGCAACAGCAAGACACATTGTAAACCTGGTTCAAAGTATCACAACAGCACCGAAACCATGAAAAATATCTTCAAGGATATATTTATTTATTCTATTTCACATTTCCATGTGAAGCTTCACCTGAGAAGTTGTTAGGTTTTTGACTTGTCTTTAGTAAATCTCCCTGCTTTTAACACCGAGGACAGTCAGCGCTCAATAGCTCAAATGGTTGCTGATGTTCGGTTGTCAATGACCGCTGTTTACCCTGCCTTTTGCAGTGTGAGTGCCACTTGCCTCCTCCAGACTCGCGTGGGATAATTTGTCTCAGAGCTGAGATATAGAGCCACACTAATGCCTGCTTACTTGCTCGCTGTTTATAGCTCAATTGCCCATGTGACAATAATGGCCGGCGGACATACATCTCAAAAGCAATGCACCCATTTAGGAAGGCAATCTGCTTGATCAAGGCATCCCTGCAGCAATTTTATCCAATTATTGAAATGGTCCTAAAAAGCTTGTGGAGAGGGTTTAGGGCTTGAATGTAGCTTTGGTTGAATGGACAAAGCAACAGATACTTCCCGTGTATCTGTTCAAATCTATATATTCAGATATATAGTGTACATGTAGAGTTAATCTATATAGTAGAGACTTCATGCACTTCTTCCACATTTCTCATCTGCAGCATCCCTTAGAGGCCACATGATCCATCTGGAGGCATTCATTGTTAATACCAGGTGAGAGGACTAGCTCTGGTCTATTCTACTTTGCCTTCTGCTTCATTTCCTGTAAGTGTATGGTCTTCAAATCTTACACGCATAGCTGGACAGAGACACACTTTAGACACAGGAGGTACCACAAGCATCCCATGGCTGAGGATTAAGGCAGGGAGTGCAGAGTCTGATATAAACGCTTTCACTTCTTATTCAGGAAGAATAATTGTGGAAATTTAGACCTAATACTGCATTGTGAGGTTTTATTAAACACTTCTAAAAGTCTATCAGTGGGGAAGAGTCCACGTGTTGTGTTTTGCCCATGCTCTGTATAATCAAGAACCAAAAAGACAAACGTGTTAACTAATAGCACATGGGGATTTTGCTTGTCAATAATTCTGCAGGTATATAATAAGAGAGAAGACAGCAGTGGGCTAATGCAAAAGCTAGGTAGCACATAAAAAATGGTAAGACATAAATCATAATTTCCAATCTCAATTAATCAATTAAACATAAAGGTGAACCAGAAATAATTAAAAAGAGTTCAGACAATTGAAGACTAGAATTAAAATCAGGAGGGCCTTTCACTTCTAGAGAAAACAGTAGTCTATGAACGACATCTAGCTTCTACTAGACATGTTGCTATTTTGCTTGGGACTTAGCATTAACATTCTAAACAGTATAGCGAGGCAACTAGAGACAATTTGTAAGAGAGGTAGATAATTGGATAGCTATACACACCTATCTTAAATGTTATCTAATGCTATGTTGATATGTACAAGTATGATCATCTCTGCATTTTCAGAGTAGAATTAGTAAAATAGAGTTGGCTAGCTAACCTTACCATTTGCTTATCAAGCAGCTCATGGACAGGCTACATTAGATTTTAAATACTGGGAGTTACATTATGTATTTCCTTTAAATATGTACAGTGGGAGAGATATATTTCCAATGAGACTATTCACATGAAATTTTCACCAGACATCAGTATTAACTCAAGAAATACAGAAATATAAAGAATTCACAACATTAAAGTCCAGAAATGAAGTTATGTGTAATAAAGTGGAATGAAAATAGTATTGAACATGCTAAGAAAAAGCAGTTCTCCAAGGCAAGGTAAGGCAGGGAACCAGCTGAAATCCGTAAGTAATTATACCCCCTATCTGTGCAAATTAATATCAGTTGGGTTAGTAAATTGATGGTCTATAAAAAGACTTTTCATTACCAAGGTGTAACACAAGAAGCATCTCATGATGGGTAAAAGCAAAGAGCTCTCTCAAGACCTTCGCAACCTTATTGTTGCAAAACATATTGATGGAATCGGATAGAGACGTATTTCAAAACTTCTGAATCCTCCAGTAAACACCATCGAGGTCATTATCCGCAAGTGGAAGCAACATCACTCCATTATCAACCGGCCACGCACAGGAGCTGCTTGGAAGTTTTCTTACCAGGGAGTCAGAAGAATAGTCATAAGAGTAGCCCAAGAGCCAAGGACCACTCCAATAATTATTTCCCCGACTGTACCATTATACAGTATGTGCCATTGTGTCTGAAACTGTGTACTTCACACTCAAACACACACACACACACACACACACACACACACACACACACACACACACACGCGCTTAAATACACAAGTGAGTGTTTTATAATATTTGGTATATGTAACTTAAAAATTGGTTCATGTCTTTACACGAGAAAAACGTATAAGTAATAAACAGTGCTAGGAACAGTTAGGAAGATATTTTGCTTCTGCAGGAGAGTCATGTTAAGGCATAGTTTCATGCATATTTTCATGCATATATGCATATCACAAATCCAGTAACACACAAAGCTTATCTAAAACCTGAAACATAGTGCAGTGTTTCAGATAAAATCTTTGATCTATTCACAATCATTTTCTCATTAAAACAAAAACTTATAAAAACTTTTGCATGTGTCCAGTGTTAAAGGCCCTTGTGCTACATAATGTTAACCACGTTAAGTTTCGTACTGAGGTCTGAATGAGGAGGGTAGAAGCTTTAAGCTTAAGGTTTACTTTTAACATTCACATTCACTTTTTGCTGCACAGTGCAGTTTTAAACAGATACATTTTACAAAATAAAAAAAAAAATGTTAAAAATGAGTTTTAGAAAACATAAAATGGCAGTTAATTTAACGAAAAAACAAACAAACATTATTTTCAAACTCCAAGCCTTAAAGTGAAAATTTTAATGAGATGATTTACTGAATTAATGACATACATATTTAGACCTTTTTTGTATGCAATTACTTCTCCCTAATGAAGGCTCTTTTACTTTAATGCAAATATTTTAATACAAATTAAATGTGCACTCAGATATCATATAAATGTCTCCTAATTAGCAATAAAGATATCTTCAATTTCTATTGCAACCATTGAGTAATGGATAAGTGCTGAACACTGATTTCTATAGCCGGTTATGGCAAGCAGATGAAACGTGATATTTTTTGGTACACTTTCAGTATTTAATACCATTTGGTCTCTACATTAAAAGGTAAAAAGATTTATAAGAAAGTGAAAACTATCTTAATACAGTATGCAACAATTCCATAGAAAATAAATAAATGAAGTCAGCTGTTTTACTCTGAAGTGTTTGTTGGTATGTGTTAATAAAAATGTCATCTCTCTCTCTTCGTTGATTTTGCTTTCATTGCACTGTGCTATTCACTCCCCCAAAGTGCTATTCATGTGTGTAGGCTGAGAAGCTTCCACTCAACACAGTGACTCACACTCTAGTCTGCAGGTTGTGACTGAGTGTTTAACTTTCCATATGTATATGTATGTGTATGCTGTATGCACTGCCTATATGCTGCATAATGGAGAGTGAATGCATAATTTCTAACACCAGATACTTTAAGATCCAGAAGGGCATTTTGTAACCAAAAGGTTTGGAATGCAATAATGGTATCTGGTTGGCTGTCATCCAATCACTTGTCTTGCAATATAAAGTTCCAAAAAACATTATAAGCACACAGATAAAAACAATGTTGCAAGTAAGGTATGTGTCTTGTGCTTTACATGAATTGATATATATATACTACAAAATGTAAAAAATTACTCTAAGGTTACAAAAAGTTGAAAAGGGATAAAAGTCCAGGAAAAAAAAAGAAACTGCACAATGCACACTACCTAAACAGTGTTCAGTTCGTCTAGGATCTTGCGATTACAGAAATCAATGCAAAATCAAGCAAACCCCACAATATTCAGAGGAGCTTGCAATTTTTCAAAATTACCACAGATTTTCAGAAGATTTGAGCTAACACGTGTCATGTGACATCATCACAACACAAATTCAATCAAAGCCTTCTTCGATTCACGTATGCCGAACATGAGTACAGCTAAAAAGTTTAATTTACCAACAAACATTACCGTAAAAAACAAAACAATTCTGTGCAATTGCAATTTCACTAATTCAAGTAGTTTTCCCACAAAAAACACTAAAAACTCCACAAATTGCATTGAAAATTTGGAGGAAAATAAAAAAAAAGCAGTAGCAACAATGGGCGTTATTTTGGATGTAAAAAAAAGCTCAGTGAACTCCTGTATGGACTGAGTAATGGCACAAAAGCTGTAGTGATGTTCTCTTTAGTAAGGCAGTGTGCCATTTGGGATGCAGTCCAAGTATTCATGACTCATGATTGTTCATGATTGATTGATTGATTGCCATTGGAGTTATGAGAATAAAAAAAACAATTTGTGCACATCAGTGTGACTCACAATTATGAGGACCAGATGAAAGAGAAAAACCTTTCAACAACAGCTAAAAAAAACTAGCTTGAATCATTCACTCTGGCCTGATATATTCATATTTGATGGCAAAACTCACCAGCACCCTCTTTTCATCACTAAGGGCAGTGGTGGCTTGGTGGATAAGGCTCTGGGTTACTGATCGGAAGATCAAGGATTCAAGCCCCGGCGCTGCCAAGCTGCCACTTGAGCAAGGCCCGTAACACACTCTGTTCCCGGGGCGCTGTATCAGGGCTGACCCTGTGCTCTGACCACAACTTTCTGGCATGCTGGGGTATGCAACGAAAAGAATTTCACTGTGCTCTATTGTATATATGACCAATAAAGACTAATTATTAACAGCTTTCATAAGTCCTTTAGCTAAAGTACTTTTCAATTAAGTTACAAATACAACTCCACAACAAGGATAAATCATCTGAATCATTTTATGAGAAACTGGCAGGGGCAGTGGCATAGGTTTGTTTTTGTTCCAGAGATGTTCAGTCCTTCCTTTTTTGACCTGACTTTTAACAAGTGCCCTCTGATATTGTCCTCACTGTCCTCAAAGATCACTACTTTGTGTCCTTCACTCTTCCCCTCCATTCTCTCACCAACGACTCATACATCTTTCCCTACTTGCCTCTTGTCTTCAGTTTATCTCTCCTTCTTCTCTAGCTACCAGTATCCAATACTTTTCTCTCTTCAGTTTTTTCATCCATTGACCTCCTCTGCTTTTGATCTCATATTCCTAAGAAGTCTTGTCACCCTGCTCCTTGGCTCCCAGATGCTCTATGCAGAAATCTGAGAGAATTAGAGTCAGGTGAGAAAAAGGGGAAGAAATCACAACTTCATGCTCATCTCCTCTCATACTGCTGTCTTCTGTCAGAATTCTCCTCTGATGTGACTGCTGCTAAGATATCCTTCAACAAGGGAAAGCTGGAGGTGCCTGCATCTGATCTAAACAAACCATACACCCCAATCTCACTTCTCTACTTTCTTTAGTCTTTAAGTCTTTAAGTCTTTAATGTGATGTATACAATCAGCTGTTTTTCTGTCTTGGCCAGAAAACCTACAAGATAGAAACTAATCTGGCTTCAAAATGGCACACTCTACAAAAACTGCTTATGCTTATCAGCTGGATATCATTGTTGAATCCCAGCAAGATTAAGCTGTATATCCCTGGCAATTCCTGTATTATCTCCATGTCAAGATGTTTTGATCTCTCTGGGCAACTTTTAGATCTCACTATTTGATACCATACAAATCTTTTGTGGTAGTTCTGGACAACACACTGTCCTTCTCACTTCACACTGGTCATACAGATTTCTCCTTTATAACATCATGAAGATTTCATTTCGATTTCTATTCAAGGAGGCTGCTCATGTGCTTGTTCATCCTCTTATCATCTCAAGACTGGACTGTCTGACCTCTGTGTGCCATCTGACTCAAATGATCCAGAATACAGCCACCAAAGACTTGCATCTACCCAAGTTCTCCCACACCACCCTGTGAGAGTTGACTTTATTCATTTAATCAGCTTAATATTACAAATTATACCTGTGAATTATTAGATGTTCATGATTAGTAGTATGCTTAAGGGCTGTGCTTAGCAGTGGGAACTTTTAGGTGTGAGCGTGTAGAAATGACTTTTTCATGTAGCCGTGGCCCAGTGATAGCCTTGAGATGCTACTGCGCCTTCTGCAATTGTGTGGGTACAAGCTGGCTGAAGGAAAGAGCATTAGGTCACAGTGTTCTGCTGATTGGGCCATATGAGCTTCATAAGTATGAGGTGGGCTGTACTAACAATAAAAAATTGTGTAATCCCTTTGCCACTGCCAATAAGAATAAGTGTTTAATAAGTAATTTGTTGTGGTTAATAAGTAATTTGTTTGTAAAGTGTCTGGTTAGTATGTTAATATGTAATATGTTAATATGCTCGGAGATTTGCTTATAGATTTGCTTCCCCAGCCATGAATAAAAAATAAACTTCAGTCAGAGATTATGTCTTAGTCTGTCTGTTTAATTTTTTATTCAAGCTTGCCACGACATTCTTGGAGGTTCTAGCTGAGATTGCAAACTCCTCTGGGTTGTGTCCATTAGCGTCCAGTGGTCCTGAATTCCCTAACAACCCCATTGCTTCTTTCCCTCCACTAGCTTCCAGTTGCTACATGCATCAGATAAAAAAAAAATAAAAAATAAAAAAAATAACCAGACCTGCCCTCACCTTCCTGAAGGCACTCACCACTTGCTCTGCACCCAAGAGTCTGTCATCATGGCTCATCTTGACTTGACAATATTTTCCCACTCTTCATTGCAAAAACATTCTAGATCCATCAGATTGTGAGGGCATTTCCTGTGCACAGTCCACTTCAGGTCATCCCACAGACTTTTTTAGTTGAATTTAGGGCTGGGCTCTGGGTAGGTCATTCAAAAACACTTATCTTCTTTTGGTTAAACCATTCCTTTGTTGAATTGGACGTGTTCCTTGGGTCATTGTTGAAATTCCTTTTCATCTTCAGCTTACTAGCAGACACTTGAATCTCCAGTTCTGGTTAAAGAAAAGCAGCCCTAAACCACAGTGCTAAGTACCTAAGCGAACTTAGATCAAAAGGCTATTTGTCTGCACCTTAAATAGTGAAGGCTACAGCAGGGGGAAGAGCTTTCACTTACAATGCCCCGCAGTTATAGAACAGTCTTCCAATTAGTATTCGGGATTCAGACACAGTCTCAGTGTTTAAGTCTAGGCTGAAAACGTATTTGTTTACTCAAGCCTACCATTGTCGAGGAAAATCAATCTTTCCAGCCTAAGTCAAAAAACTTCAGAGACAGATGGTTTGTAGATGTCAAAAAGTAACTTAACTTTATTGAAACAATAGTGAGAGAGTCTGCAGAGTTTCCGAATTATACATACACATACATGTCTTTATATACCTCTCTGAAGCAGTAAAA
The DNA here is from genome assembly GCA_012411365.1 of Ameiurus melas. Taxonomy (NCBI): domain Eukaryota; kingdom Metazoa; phylum Chordata; class Actinopteri; order Siluriformes; family Ictaluridae; genus Ameiurus; species Ameiurus melas. The sequence continues at coordinate 6,993,324 of CM022776.1, read as the reverse complement.
TTATCCCTAGGAGGAGCATTCACCTTTTCTTTCTGGAAACAAACCAATGTTCATCGCCTTAACTAATTATTCACTTACATATGATACCTTGTGTATGTGCATGTGTAGTCAGTTGTATTTCCTCTAAAAGTTTTACCAGAACAGGGTATTTTACTGTGTCACATAATTCACCCTATAGCCTCATCTGGTACTTTCCTCCTAGAATTCTGATCTCTTCTTTTGACACTGATTTGCAAGCTTAGGGGGCTTTGTTTAGAAACCCAGTGTCTGGAATGTGTCTAATTGCTTTTTTATTGTCACAAAGTGAAGCTGGTTTAGACAAACACAAATCATTTAATGTACACATTTCGAATACCACCGGTTAGAAGTGTTTTATAGTTTTAGATTATCCTTGCTGTGCAGAGGTACGGATTGACACAGAAAACAATTAGGCCTACTATAAGACACAGAATCAATACACACTTATAACTTGATCAACAAGTGTACTATGGATTTAGATAATGCTTCCCACAAGTAATTCTTAACTGTTGGGTATACATTGGGTATACATACCAGATTATACCTAATTTACATATCCAAATATTAGTAAACTTTGTAGTTACACACACTGATTACACTTTTAGTATCAATGGGTGTGTGAGTGTGTATGTGATTGTGCCCTGCGATGGACTGGCACCCTGTCCAGTGTGTACCCCACCTTGTGCCCGATGCCTCCTGGTATAGGCTCCAAGTTCCCCACGACCCTGAAGAAGCAATAAGCGGTTGAAGATGGATGGATGGATGGATTACACTTTTATACCTCATACCATAAATAAACCTTCTTTTATACAAATTGCATTGCCTTTCCATCACAGGACAGGACTTGCCTAATCCATCTGAATGCCCTACTTCTGGATGGAGCTTTCATCAACTGGAGGCTACGGCCTGGAGATTGTTTCGGATGGTACCGCTTAAAGTACCATAGAAATGGTTTTGGACCTCAATTCCACATGGACATTCTTGCTGTGGTTGCTGGGACTACAGTTGCTACTACGGTCTTGGGACTGCAATTACCACAGACAATTTCAAACTCAGCTCTCCTTTAGTGAACAGTGGACTAGTTCAACAAAGACTTCATATAAAAACCATAATGAACTAATCAAATAATGAACTTTCTTTTACTTTCACACTATCCGTTGTTACCCAGATGAAGATGGGCTCCCTTCAGAATCTGGTTCCTCTCAAGGTTTCTTCCTCATATCATCTTTTGGAGTTTTTCCTCGCCACCATCGCCACTGGCTTGATCAAAAGGGATAAATTCACACACTTAAAATCTGTATCCTGTGTATATGTTTTTTGTAAAGCTGCTTTGAAACAGTGTCCACTGTAAAAGCACTATACAAATAAAATTGAATTGAATTTAATTGCTGCCACCATCACGCTTTACCGTTGGTATGGTATTCTTTTTTGATGTGCTTTTTTGCAATAAACATACCTTTTGGAATTGTGGAATTATTATGGTTTTTGAAATTGGTCTCATCAGACCATAACACATTTTGCCACATGTTGGGGTGAGTTAGCTGGGCTTGGATGTTTTTTGCCACCCTAGCCCATAGCCCAGACATGTGAAGAATTAGAGTTTGTGGTCACATGCAGCGAGTAATCAGTTTTTGTCAGATATTCCTTCAGCTCCTTTAATGTTGCTGTAGGTCTCTAGGCAGCCTCCCTGGTAAGTTGTTGTTTTGTCCTTTTGTAATGTTTTTGGAAATGACACTGTGTAGCTGAATTTTCTCCACACAACATATAATGTTTTGGATTTTTTTGTACCTCTCTCCTTATTGATCCCTTTCATCAGTGACACTTTGTACAGGCTTTGAAAAGGGTGTGCACACTTGTGCAACAAGGTTATTGTAACATTTTTAGGTTTCCAATTTTTCCCTAAAATGTTTCTAATTGTTCAAAATTTTAAAAGATTCTGACATGAATTTATCATGATTTACATTGCTTTTCATCACAAAAACTTGCTAATTTAACAGGGGTGTGTAGACTTTTCATACCTAGTGAACTAGTATGAGGCTGTATTTTTGTTAGAGACTACAAAGCACTTCGATAAGTTCTGGATAAGGATATCTGTTAAATGCTGTAACTGTAATTTCATAACTTCTCACCAAATTAGAGAATAAGTAAATGTCATCTGTTTAGCAAGAAAAAAAAGCTAACTCCATCAGTCCTGAATTGTTTTCCTTACAGTGTAGTATTGGAGTTTTTCAATCTTATTTAATTTGCTTACACTTTCACACTTTCTTCCCATTGGCTGTGGCTCCTGCCAGACATGGTGTAACCTGACTCCTTTCATGAAAATAAAGAAATAAATAAATCTATGCACTGTAGCATTTAAAAAGAAAAATTAATACAGACCTGAGAATAAACTCTTTATTGATGATTTTTGTGATTAGACCATATACAGTAGTCATATAGCTCATTTTCTTTCCAAGTATATCAGAAATACTGTACAATATCAATGACACTGACATCAGAAGAGTCCTTGGTACAGCTAAGAGTGTGGCTAGCATATTAATGTTCTTTTCACCCTAATAAACAGGGCGTGGGTGGTGTGGGGTCATATCAAGTGTAAACGCCTAAAGTACTGCATTATGGCAATTTTTGATTTTGTGAAAACAGCTATGATATCAACAACACAGGCAGTGCTGGTCCCAACATGCTCCATGACTGTGATATTACCTCATAAATCTGTCCCACCATCTATCTATGGTCCACATTTGCTCAAAGGCCCGCAGAAATATTGCTTTTCGCACCTAAAACTAGTACAGCACAAACATAGAGACTTTACAAGATTTTCAGATTAAAACAAAAACAACTACTGAAAAGGCATGATTGTGTTTTACTGTGTAAATCATTTAAAAAATAATATTGCAGTACTTAACATGATCAAAATACATTTACATTCACAATAAATATCCCTAATGCTAAAAACACACTTCCAGAGTGTGTTCATATAATAAATATATATTTTATATATATATACACACACACACACAATATTGTTCTCCTCTGCCTTTTATATTTCAACGCATAAACTGTGCTGGTTTACATTGATGCCTATAATTATTTTTCAATAAAAATAAACACAGGAGTAAACTAAAAGTGCAAGAGGTTCTGACTTTTTCACAAAATGCCAGCAGCAAATGATAATATTGAAGAGAGTACACTGAAGAGTGTGGAATGTCCAAATGGCATTAAATCATATGCTACCATCAACATCACTAAGTAAACAAACATTTACCAATGAAATCTTTTGAAGTGAACTTCTATGCAATGCACAGAAGTCCAGAGAACATTTAATAGCATGGTCCTGAGCCCGTTTCACAGGGACGAACCAATGAAAGCAACGCTACTCACACCATCAACGCTTAAATAAATAAATAAATAAATAACAAACAAACACGACCCTGCCTTTTTTAACACACATGTTGAGACATCAGACACAATCATTACACACAATACATACACATATACAGACATGTACAAAATAGATATTCTAAGTTTACAATGTACATCATAGATACTCAATAATACATGAATACACTTGTTTGTATTACATACAGTATATACTCCTCACAGTAATTTAACAAAATGTACACTGATATTTACAGTTATTATATTGAGAATCACAATTTACATACATATACATAATAACAGCTTGCTCACAAATACCATGGCCTCCAGCACCACTTAAATATTACACCACTTAAATAAAAAATGCCTTCTATGAAAATAAGTTAGCTACAATAGGATTCACCTGTCCTACTGGTGAGATTTAATGATGCTGGCCAAAGACCCAGGAGTTGTAATCACTTTGATAGGTTTAGGAAAATTCCAACTCAATAAATATACAGCTGTGTTCATGACAAATTCAAGCTTGTCCTAAAAATTGTAACCCTGAATGAAAAGCTGTTTTGCAGATTATATAATGTGCTGCTGGAAAACATGCCATTTATATAAATCATACAAGTAATGTGCTTCGTACATGTGAGGATGTGGCTCTTCTTTCCAGCTTTGTGTGTGTTCACGTGTGTCAGTGTGATTTACAGTCTTTGCCCTAGCTGTTTGTGTAGCTCTCATTTGTCAAAGAATTGCAAATATTTGATGACAAATTTGATGGAAATCTAAATCGGGAGTCTTCACCTTCATATTACCCTTGGTTCATCCTTATTAATCAGCTGCTGTGTGTTTTTAAAGCCATCCCCTTGTCAGGTTGTTTGGGGTATTGGAGAAATTAAGTCTCGAAGAAGCAAACAAAGTGTGCAACAAACAAACTAAAGATCAGGACAGTGTTACAGGAATAATCATAGGAACTGTCTTGCAGCTGTGCTTGGCAGGGGCAGGAGATATGGGGATGACATCTCTGAGATGCTGTGGAGGCAAAATAGGAGGCACAAAGACCTGCCTTCAAACAGCCTTTTATCAGTAAACGAGGCCACGTTGTGGTAACAATGTGGTATTACACACAGAACGTGTGATGCTAGAACTGACTGAACAAAGTGCTTCTTCCTTGGAGTATTATCAGCCGAGGAAAAGTTTATCCAGTCAACTGATTACACACCCAGCATTATGAACTCAGCTAAACAGTAGTGGCATACTTGAATCATATTGAAACTTTGAACATTTCAGGAGTGGGTTAACTAAAGGAATCCAGTGAATTACATTACATTTCATTAATTCTTTCTCTCACTCAGGAACTTGGGGAGCATGGAAGCCCTCTGTTTGTTTGTTCCCTGTTAATGTCAGGGTTTGTTGCCAGGGGTTCCACGAGACTTATGTAGGAACAGCATGTTCATGCTGGGAATTGTGGGCCTTCCATCCTCCACCTCATCCGATGAGAATTCGTTAGCATGCTGTCTGGGACACGGGCTCCCATGGGGAAACACCGCAGTGAAGCATGCTGCACAGGCCTATTTTTACACCACGAGTCATCAGGGCAGTTGCAGGAGGAGTGAACACAGAGCTGCCAAGTGATCAAAAGCTCTGCTGCATTATTTCCCAAGATGCAAAACTGGTGTATAGTGTGAAGTGCAGATATACTGGGGGGATAGAGTAAAGACCAGGCCAATAATAGTCTATGACCTTTCCAAAGCAGCTGATGTCTACCATATACATCCTATTTCTGTCATATATTCTGTATAGGGATACATTAAATAAAATGATAAAAAGCAATTTTCAAAATATAGCACGTTTGGTTCTCCAAAATCCAATTCAACAACCTTTGTCTTTTTGTGAGGTGTTCATCCGTAGACCTGTGCAGGCTGCTTAGGCAGTATCTGCTCAAATACACTGCAATTTGTGGAAAATGATTGTTATACTATAACAATTTTAGCATACATAACATCTTCAGACTTTAATATAAACCAATTTAAGTTGCAGGTTTTGCAGAAGCAGAAGCAGTTCTCATGGATCTTGAATAATTACATCCGTTCCTTTCAGAAAGGGCTAAGCAAAAAAACTACAATGTAAAAATAAAGCTATTAGCTGTTTTTGCAATAAAGTCTATCTGTAAAAACTGACAGTGTGAATACCTAAGCTAATTAGACTTGACTGGTGTAGTTTCCCCAAAGTTAAGTTAAAATCATTTTAATTGGTAGAAGGAGAGAGAGAAATAATTGAAGGGATGGTCACGCTATCATTTTACAATGATCCTTGTGCTGCAGTGCTTTTGTGAACCTGGGCCTGTACACTCACAGAACAGGCACATAAACCTATCAATGTTCACTGAGGACCATTATTACTAGATACTATGTTTATATTATGTGCAATGTGTATTTTTCTGTCATCTGCTATATTTATACTAATATATACTATAGATCTTGTCTGTACTTAAAACTGCTGTGCTTGATAAAGACTGCCTTAAAAATTGTTTTAGTATTATTGCAAACCAACACTTTAAATGTGCTTCTTTTTTTGTGCTGTGCACATCTGGCAGTCATGTGATTGCTAAAACTAGATGCACATATATCTGAAATGTTAAGTGTGGCAAAATATTCTAAAATAAGCCACAAAGGCATGCTGTTATTGATACTGTGTGTGTGTATGTGTGTGTGTGTGTGTGTGTGAGTGAGAGAGAGAGAGAGACTGCATCAAAACTAGATGCATTGTAGGGGTTTGGTGCATATACTCCCCCCGAGTGGAAACATCTGGTCAGTACTGTATGATATTATGGTAGATTGTGCTGGGCCTAGTGATCTATGGGCATAAACACTTACACAGGACAAGAGTTACAGTAAATACATCAACATTATCTACACCAGGGGTGTCCAATCTTATCCGGAAAGGGCCGGTGTGGTTGCAGGTTTTCATTCCAACCAAGTGGAAGCCACACCTGATTCTATTGAAAGCCAAGATCAACTGATTAAAGAGGTGGAATCAGGTGTGGCTCTTGCTTGGTTGGAATGAAAACCTGCACCCACACCGGCCCTTTGCAGAAAAGATTGGACACCCCTGATCTATACAGTACATTTCTCTCTCTGTTGTATTACTTGGCCAGGTTTTATTTGCTTTCCTCAGTCAAATGTATTTTCTAAACAAAACTGTTCCTCACAAAAAACTGCAGTAATGTACTCACTGATTCTTTGTATTGGAGTAATATTGACTTGAAAAGCAGTATCTCAAAAAAATAAAAGTATCTGATCAAATCTGATATGAGCCCCAAATACAGTATATATTTGGATTTTTACCTCATTTCCTCCTAATCTGATTATTTGCCAATTCCCACCTACTGGCCAGTTCTCCCCTGTCACATGACATCTACCAAACAGGGAGGGTCAAGGCAAGCATGTGCTTCCTCCGAGAGTTGCTGTGCTTGACAGGGGAGAAAGTAATGAATTTACTATTATTAATTTTTTGACATATATGCTGGGGATGTTCTTGTAGTTGGCAATTTAAAATGTTCTTAATTTATTGAAAATAGCTTAGCAATATTATTGCCACTCTTAAATTTGTGTTTCTCAGAGCAAGCCTTTTGCAATTATTTGTGTAATTAGGTTTTACATCAGTTTCATGCATTATCCATTATTTCGAACTGTGATATGTACTTTGTGTTGAAAAAGGAAGTAAAAAAAAAAAAAAGAAGAAGAAGATGGGATCAGTGGATCCCTATTTAGCAGTTTTCACACCTCAACCCAGGCATGAAGAATAGTTACAACAGAAAGAAACATACTAAAACACCTTTGTGCTTCATTCCCCTGTAAGCATTGTAAGACCCAAAGATTCTGGCTATGGAGGATCAGTGACTATTTAGTCAGTGGCTTAAATGTTTTTAAAAATTTAATCTACATTCATTCTTATACATATCTACAGTATGTGTAAAATTCAGTAGGGCATTTTTTAGTGAATGACTTACTGGAAGTTTATGTAAATCTCTGTGTTATGTGGATGATTCAGTGCTTTCTGTCTACCAGCTATCCTGTAGAAATGCCTTTGGTCCAAATGTGTAGGTGTAGGTAGGAAAGAGAAAGAACTAATTGCAACTCACCATCTGCTAATTAGAGCTAAATATGGAGAATGTCCTTCTGTGATTGTTTTCTTGCTTTCATTTTTTTCAGTCCTCTATTATTCACTGATCACTCCCTCACACACTCATCATCCCTCTCAACCTCTATGGCTTCAATTAAATAATGATTAATGCTGTGGCGTCTCACACCTTATTCCTTTTGGTTTATCAGTCTTTCGTGGGTGATGCCTTCAGATCAGGGAGGATTTCAGGACTCAGATTTAGGTGGAACAGGGTTGGTCTGGTAGCCGCTGCCATAGCCGCTGATGGACGTGGAGTTGGTGATGAGCTCGACAGGTGATGTGTTGCCTGGGCCAAGGTACGCCCGGTGGCTGGGCATGGGAGAGGGAGTCTCGCTGGTGTGTTTACCCAGGATGAAACGTGTCTCGTCCTCCAGGTTGGAGGTGTCCTTTGTCAGACTCTTGCGGTAGGAGACGGACAGTTTGTTGGAGCCGTCAGGAAGCCAGTTAAAGTGGCGTGCAAGGAATACCAGTGGCAGAGGAAGCATGGCTACAATGATGAGAGCGAAACACATGACCAGAGCCCATGGAGGGTAGCTCTGGAAGCGCTCGATCGCCTAGAGTGAGAAGACAAAAAAGAGGAGTCTGAGGTAATGTTGATACACAGGCGATACTATATCGGTAATCAATAATGATGTCCCACAAATAATTAAAATTTAATGAATATAGATAAGAATTAAACAATAGACAAAACAACAAAAAAAACATTATTGTAGTATAAGTTTTATATTATACCACAGCAATTTGCCATTACTTTTTAAATTAAAGAACACATTTTTTCCTGTTTATAGTTACATTTAATTTTGTAGCATGTCCATGATATATTGTAGAATGTCCAAAAAAAATAATTCAGTCATTCTCCCTCTCACACACATGCACACACACACACACACACAAAATGCAGCTTGTTATGTTATCAAGCAAATTAAAAGTGCGATTTAAAAGTCCTCTGTCCTGAAGACTCCTTCCATAAATGTTAAACAAACGTCTCCTTAGAGACAGCTTCACCAGATCAACAATTATACATTAGTTTTTGTTAAATAACATTTTTAATTCATTTACTATTAATCTCAAGAGTATGTGGAGCCATACAAGACCATGTGACTGAGCTGTTACAACATACAGTAAACAATAATGTATTACAGCGAGGGCAGTAAGATAGGCTTCAACACAGTTTTAGTAATACTTGCGGCACTGCTGCGGTCTTATATGTAATTCAATGTCATCGAATTGAAATTTTAAATCAATTAAAACTACCAAAAATATGATATTGTATTGCATGGTTATCATAATGTGAATTTGTCATATGGTTCCACCTCTAGTCATACAATGAAATAAATAGGCATTTTAAAGCTGGATTTCACTCACCAGGTCCTGAACCCATGCATTGTATCCAGGTGGACTGATGGCCATATCAATAACACTAGCAGTAATAAGAACAAGGAGGCAGATTGGAGACACATACTTCCACAGATAAAAGTAGAATCTGTATGGTTTGAAACCCAGCATATCTTCTAGATCCTGCATGAACCTGATAATAAACCATACAAATATTTTTGCATGAACATTTGAAACTGATTACAGTAAAAGAGATGTGATATTTTAGCACACATTTTGTGTTAAACTTTTCTGTGTTGTTTCTGGGCAAATTAATGGGATTTGCATCCTGTTTTAAAATAACTTCAAAAAGGTCAGCATTACTTATGCAAAGAAACTTGTGCACAAACTAACCAGATAGAAAGCGCTGCTATATATACACAGTGTACCTTTTGGTGCCATAAATCCAGGCCACAGATATGTTTTCCAAGATGACTACGATTGTGAGTGGAAGGCCAGCAGAGTAGTCATCAAACATGGTGACAAAATAATTCCCTGATCGTTGGACGAATAACAGACCGCAAAAAAATGCGATGATACAGCAAACCACTGAGGAGAAATAAGGGTCAGAGGTTATCCGGTGTCTCCTAAAGAAAATGAGACCCGTTCTCACAGTCCACTCTGAATACAAGAAATGCACACTGCACCAGATTAGAGCCAAATCTTGCAATGTATTTTATCCAGATCCACATAGCAGAGCCGGCCCATGGTCGTTTTGCACAATGGCATAATAGTGGCCAAAAGAAATTTAGAGTCGGCCCAGGTTAACAAAAAATACTATTACATCCTGGCCCTAAGCTGATGAAGGGCTGAATGTTATTGTCAAAATAGCAAACAAAATTATGAATATTTTAACCACAGCATTTTTTTTGCAGAAATAATTTTAAACAGGCAAACATAAAAGTACAGACTTAAAATAAAGGTTTATAATGTGGAATTATGCTTTCAGAGCAGAAATACTGTAATATTAAATATAATAACAATAATAATAATAATAATAATAATAATAATAACAATAACAATAATAATAATAATAATAATAATAATAATAATAATTCCTTACATTTATATAATGCTTTTTTTTCTAGAAACTCAAAGTTCTTTAAATGGTATGTGGTGTGTGGTGCGTCACAACGCCCACCACACACCAGCTAATAGTGGAGAGGAGAGTGATGTAGCCAATTCAGAGATTGGGGTAATTTCACCAAGACAACGGGGTATACCCCTACTCTTTTACGATAAGTGTCCTGGAGTTATAATGACCACAAGCGTATACCACTCCCACTGCTATGTTTCTTAGCTGATGAGACCCTCATGAGATGGATGGTAATGCTTGGTAAGAGTAAAGCTCTTTATGACCAAACAATCTGATCATGTTCCTTGGTGTCTTCACTGGTAGCTTCATAGGCAACTGTGTTCATGCAAACAGCCACCATAATCCTACTCATGTTTGAACACATACAGAAAGCGGTACTTTTGGGTGGATAACACGCATCCTGCCAATGACAGAATTTGCCTGAAGTATAGTCATAGTCAAGTATAGTCAATTGCATGAGTCATAGTGCCACAACTTCAGACCCCAAATTTTAGACCTGCACTCTCAGATCCTTCACATGTACACCTCTAGTGGCATATTTCTGAAATGCAGCTACACCTGCAGCTCCATTAGGAGTACACTGGATATGTCATATCTGGACACGAGAGTACAGGTCTGACAGGGAGGTACTGTATTCTGCATATAGAAGTATCAGCAAATATGAACTTAACATATTGGGCCAAAATTTTGGAAATGATGGTGAATAAAATATTTCATTTGCTAATATTTTATTTGACCCCAAACTATCAGGACTATTACCTCCAGTAGTTAGATAAGTCATCCAAATACAAGTAGCTTATTAATATCACAGATATTCATAAAGTCATTCCTAAAATAATGTATAAAATGTGTACTTGAGTGTGTGTGTGTGTGGCAGTTCTCACCAGTCAGGATCTCCTTGCGTATTTTGAACGTGTCAAGGATGGGCGTAGTGATGCCAGTCATGGTGCCAATCATGCTTCCCAGACCCAGGTTGATCAGCATGAAAAAGAACATCACTGACCAAAATGGAGATCCTGGGAAGTGTGTCATGGCCTCTGTAAAAGCAATGAAGGCCAAACCAGTACCTTGAACAGCCTGAGGGTGAAATGAGAGAGAAATTAGGCAGAGACAGAAAAATTTGGGAAAAAGACTTTAAAAGGTCCAAAATAAGTAAAGAATAAAACTCAATGGGGCATATTATTATAGGAGTATATGGTGGTGTGATGTCTTTCCCAACCAAAACTGCATTGTTTTCTAATGATACCACATCCCAAAGTGATGTGGGATACCACATGTGGTAAGAGGATACCACATCCTCTTATAAGTTTACTGATTAGATTATATTATTATATTATATTAAACATCATACCCTAGCTTTTATCCATTTATAGTTATATTTTATGTTGTGGAACATATGTGAAACCAGGTTCTTTTATCACTCCTATTATAACAATATATTATAACAATAATAGCTATGAATATGATTCCTGCACCAGCTTATGTTCTGAATACTTTCCAGTGTTGGAAAACCTGTGGGAACAGCTTTACCTCTGATGGTTAGAAAGTGCTGACACTGGAGACTCTATCCAAAAATGCTACATAACCCTCATAGAAAACTTCACAATACCAATAATTACACAGATTTGTAAATCAGTTCATGTGGTGTATCTACCATAAAAGTCCTTGTGTAAGTTGTTATTATGCATTAATATACTGTAAACCTTTCAATTGGGACTGTCAGCACCATACTGTTGCAGAAAATGACTGAATACTTTCTGACCAATCAGAGTTGAACATTCGGCAGTGCTGTGCAATAAAGAATATTTACTCACTGGATTAAAACCTGAATTGATCCAATGGTAAAATAAAATTGCAAAGCTAATGAAACAGTATAAACACAACCAAACAGCATTAGTTCAGTGGATTTTAGACTAACTTTATTGAGTTCATCCTCCAGTAGACACTGGTCCAGGCCCATCTGAGCAAAGCTGTCCTCCTTCACAATTTTAATCACTTCATACATCTCAGCATAGTCTGATGAGGAGAGTTGGGAGAAATTAATATGAGGCGGGATCAGATCATGACTCAGCACATTGGAGTTCAGGTAGCCCAAAATCTTCTCAGCATTCCTAGAAAGAGAACACAGCCATTAGATTAATGTCTGATATCAATTTTGCATACCAATCTCGATCACCAATCAACCTTTTGCATATCTTATGAACTACTCACTCATTGAATAATGCCTCGTAAATCTGCTGATTACATAAAAATTTTATACTATAAATAGCAAATTCAGTAAAAGAGTGCACTCACTCCACCACACATTTTTCGTTCATAATGTTGGCCTTGAAACCAAGAACTGCAAACACCACCAGCGTGGCCAGGATGGAGGTGAAAAAATTGATGAAAGACACTAGGACAGCATCAAAATGGCAGTTGTTGTCCCTTTTGTTGTAGCTGGAGAAAGCAATGACTCCACCGAAACCCAGACCCAAAGCGAAGAAGACCTGCGTTGCAGCCTCACGCCATACCTGTGGCTCCAGCATGATCTCCAGCTGCAGGAATATGTATTCAGTGGAATGTTCAGCCATCTCATGTATGATCTTGACAATTTCCCTTTATTTCTTTCATCTCATGCAATGATTTATTGTTTGAAAATTAGTTTCCTGTACCTATTTATATGCACCTACTTAATAACTCATATAGTCCCATGGTCCCTTTCATGCATGAGTAATGAGTAATACATTTATAGCTCTATAAATATGCATAACGTCATCCTGAGTTCACCACCAGGGGGAGACAGCGGTCAGAGTGGCATGATATAATAAGGACAGAAGACTAAACCTTGAAATTGGTGCTGACTCTCAAGTCAATTTAAGAGCATGTATTCGTAGGTGCCTTCTTACCTTTGGTGTGAACATGTGAGCAATGCCGTCTACCGCCCCCTTAAGAAACAATCCTCGTACCAGGAAGCAAAAGAGCACCAGATATGGGAACAGAGAGCTGAAATACATCACCTACGGAGTTCCCCACAGTGCACAGGGAGTAGAAGAAAGAGTTTTCTTAACAAGATCAAGTACATCATCTGGTAAATTAGTAAAAAGCCAGTTTACAGGAAGAGAAGACTATTCTCATCTTCTACCTATAGATGATTACCTATAGATAATAAATCTTCTACATATAGATGAGTGATCAATCACCAAATATATACGTGCTTAAAATATATATATGTATATGTGCTTAAAATCTTCAGTGGTCAAAAAACTATTGTATTGAGCTTGTACTCACCTTTCCAGAGGATTGGATTCCCTTGATGACAGCCAGGCAGACAATGATCCACGCAGCCAGCAGAGACAGAGTCATCCTCCAGTTTAGCCCTCCACTGTCCGCAATACTGCTGGTTATGTTTAGTGTCTCACGATACCAAAAATATGTGGTGGCGGAGCTTTTCTCGCACTCTGGCTCTACAACTGTTCAGGAGTAAAAGCAGGAAGGTAAGACACAAACTGTTATGCCTCACTGTCCACAATGTTAGTGAGTAGTTATGTGCATTCAATACAGCTAAATACTAGTGGGTTATTCTGGTTGAGATGCATGATTTTGGTTTTTAGTTGAGGAAAGCCTGTAATTTTCAAAACCTGATATAGCTGAATATATCAAAATTTCACCACATAAAAGGTTTTCTACATATGACATGCATGCGCTCACATTTGAATCAGGGAGATTATATATATATATATATATATATATATATATATATATATATATATATATATATATATATATATATATATATATATATATATATATATATATATATATACACACACACACACATTTGCATTAAAACACCATGGAAAAAAATAAAATAATCAAAATAAAATGATATATACAATGCTCAGTGACTACGTTTACATGGACAGCAGTAATCTAATTATTGACCTTATTCTGAATAAGACAATATTCTGATTATTGTGTTTACACAAGTTGTGTTTTGAATATTCCTCTATGTCAAACTCCTGGCCCCGGGCCACTTAAAAAAAAAATATATATATAATCTGGCCTGCCAAATCTAATGATATTTTATAGCGTCTTCATGCCAATTCAAGCTACCCTTTTGAAATAATTTAAATAAAAACACTATTCTGTTTTTTTTTTTTTTTTTAATGCATTTCGGTTGTTATGGCAAATGTCAAAGTTGGCCAAAATGCACACAATGTGCTGAAGAACAAAGATGTGGCTGTCAAAATCAAAGGTGGATGATGAACAAAGACTGTTTCAAGAAAGATGGACTACCCAGTATTTTTTGTGGAGTTTAATAGAAATGCTTCCTGCCTTATATGCAATGAAAAAGTTGCAGTTTTAAAGGAATATAATATCAAGAGTCATTATTGGACTAAACAAAGAGAGCAGTACGAGAAGTATGAGGGAGATGAGAGGTCAACACAAGCCACACAGCTAAAGAGAGGATTTATAGTTCAGCAAAGTATTTTTCATAAAGCCAAAAAGGATGCTGATACTGCAGTTGAAGCAAGTTATGTGGTGAGTGAATTAATCACCAAAGCCGGAAAGCCATTCACTGAAGGCTTGTTTCTGAATGACAATGCACGGCCGCACCACATCCAAAGATATTTTTCAGGAGCTGTGTGACGCGTTTGAGCGTGCTCGTTTAACCATGGAGCCAACTCATGGAAGATGACAGAATGGATGTTCATGAATTTGATGAACCAAAATAGGTGATGGATCTTGCCTTCCAAGTGGGCATAGCACATGAGCTAAACATCCTTAACTTGAAGCTCCTGGGTCCTGATCAGCTCATCACAGCAGCTTATGAAAACGTGAAAGCCTTCTCCATAAAACTGAGATTGTGGAAATGTCAGCTTTCTGCAAAAAACCTTAGCCATTTCCCATCATGCAGATCTCTTGTGGAGATGGAGGGCACATCATTCAGTGGTGATAAATATAAATCTGCTATTGACAACCTACCGCAGGAATTTGATGAGCGCTTTGCTGATTTCAAGGCACACCGTGACACTTTCCAGCTGTTTGCAGACCCCTTCTCAGTTGATGTGGAGAGTGTCCCAAGTGTTGCAAATGGAACTTATTGACTTGCAGTGTAACAGTGAACTAAAAACTAAATTCAGGGTGGCACAAGGAAAAGCAGATCTCATTGGACAATTTCTGAGAGACTTACCTCCATCCTTCCCAGAATTGTTAAAATGTTCAGTCGGTTAATGTGACTTTTTGGAAGCACATATCTGTGTGAAAAACTTCTCAACAATGAACTTCAATAAATGCAAGTACAGGTTCAGGATTACTGATTCCCATCTTGAAGCAGTACTTAGGGTTTCGACTACAACCTCCATCAGGGTAAATCTTAATTGTGTGAGAAGAAGCGCTGTCAGGTGTCTGGCAAGAATTAAAACAAAACAAAAATGTGTGTGTGTGTATGAATGAAATTGGTACCAAGTTATGGTTATGGTTATGTTTACTACTACAAAATTTATTTAATATAATATGTTGGTAATGGTAATTTTTTTTTTTTTTTAGTAAATTTTGAGACAATTGCACTTTCTTGGAGTACTTTAATGCTTTTGCGGCCCACCTATGAGATGACCGTACCAAAAGTGGCCTCAGGGCAATCTGAGCTGGAGACCCCTGCTCTATGTTATAGAACACAGAGTGATTATTGGTCCACGTCATTACATCCCCACGTTACGCTGTCTGACGTTCCCTCCAGAATTTCACGTATCGACACACAGTTCGTCTTCATATGGCACCGTATACAGTTTTAGGTGTATATATAATTTTTAATTTTCCAAAAGCTTCAAGTACAGTTAATTATTTGTCATGCTGTACGTGCAAATAGACGACTGCTTGAAGCCGTGGGCTGCGTCCCAAACTGCGTACTATATAGCAGGTAAATATATGGTTTTGGAAGCAGCCGCACTTTCTTGCTTGCCATAAAACGGTAAAAAAAAACTCACACAAGGTTAATAGTGTGATTAATGTGTGTACATGTCTGTAATACACGTCAATAATGCAACTAAAACAGGAGTACTCCACATGTCTTAATTCGATTTGTGTTTACTTCAAGTATGACTATATTTGGATTAAGGTAATCAATAATCGCGGTTTACATGCAAGTTTCTTAATCAGAGTATTGTCTTAATCGTGTTAATATCAGATTATTGTTGTCTATGTAAACATACTGACTGTCACAGTTAAACTTGTACTTGTGTTACACATCAGTCATTTTGCTTGAGCTTAATAAGGTGAAACATTATTAATAAAGGTGAGACCTTGACTGGTCTACAAATGAACAGTCTGTAAATGTGAAACAATAATATAATGTATATCCCTGTCATGCTACTACTATGATCCACCATGAGGATCCAAGGCATGTAAAGCATTTTTGTCCATTTTCTCCCTAAATATTGTGTGTGCTTTCCTATATACATGAATTGAAGACACATTGGGGATTTCAAAATAAAATTTTCAAGATTATTACTGTGAAATCAAAAGAGATGACTACAATCAATGGAATTAAGTACCATATACCACATATGATGATGGTTAATCTACATTTGATGCATGATAGAAACACCTGCATTTACTGTCCGTTTCCAGTGTTCTCTAGTGTAATCCAACACAACAGTTGGGTCTGCTAAAACAGCTTTGAAAGCCATAATGATGTTTCTATACAGTCAAACATTTGCTTCTTCTCTCCAAGGAGTCTATACACATATGGAGCTTGCAAACTGACAAAAGCATTTAAATGGCAATTTCTTACATATTTGAAAAAATATTCTTATATATTATGTTGTTTTTTCTGCATTGTGTAAATTTACATTTTGCCAGGTTTTTTTTTTTTGAGCTTGCTAGGAGTAAAATTAGCCTTTTAAAACATGAAATTCGAAGTTACAAGTTATAATTTTGAGACAGAAAATTCAGAACCCTAAATACAAAATACAGATTTTGTGCAAATTAGGACAAAGGTGAAGCATCTGGGATTCTCTCAGGGAAAAGTAGCTAGTTTCCTCAGGAGAATAGAGATGTTAAACACTCAGCGCTAACATTCTAGCTATTTAGGCTATGCTAAAATTAGCTTGCTGGTAAAGTTAGCTGCTTAATTGAATGTAGCTATTTTAGTAGAACATAAAACCTTTAAATGCACTTAAATCATTATGATTCATATCTTCCATTTTGCCCCCACTTAACTCTACTCCAAGTCTCTTCACTTCAGACATGGTTGTAAGGTTTGACTGTGATTAGCTAAATGCTGAGTTTGATCACTCTGAAAGTGTGATCTACTTTTCCCTGGGAATGTCAGATGCTTCATCCGTGTCCTAATTTACATCAAATTCTGTTTGTATTTATTGTATTGAAAAGTTCAAAGGCTTCAGAAGAAGATCAATCTTATGAAATGAGCCCGGACCTAAATCCTATCATAAAATCTGTGGAATGACTTCAAGAGAGCTGTACACAGGAGATCCCCTCACAATTTGATAGATCTTGAGCATTTTTTACAAGGAAGGGTGGAATAAAATTGGCAAATCAAGATGTGCTAAGCTTGTAGACTCTTACCCAGTAAGACTGCATTACAAGCAAAAAGTATTTAACAAAGTATTTGTTAAGGGGTGTGCACACTTATGCAACCTGGTTATTGTATGTTTTTTTTCTAAAACATTTCTATTTGTTTTTCACTTGAATTCTGGTTGCTATACCAAATTTAAGGTGGAAAATATCTGACATGACTGATCTTTGTTTGATTTTTCACATCACTAAAACATTATTTTTGCAATAAGCAATATTAACAGGGGTGTGTAGATGTTTTATAGTTACTGAATATACAAGTTTTCAAATTAAAACTTTAATTTCTTTATTTTGCATTGTTTATTGCAAATGTCGGTCACAAAACATTCATTTTTGGAAATAATCTCCAGTCTGTTCAGTAGGCCTACAAGTGTTTTAGGGCTTAACAAAAGTCAGGATTCTAATTTATGTTGTACTTTTAAGGTTTTCATTTGACTCAGCCTTAAGTCAAATATACAAAATCAATATTAAATTACTTCCGTCAGCTTCTAAGCTCCATACATGCATACGTGCCTTAAGTAATCAGAAATATGTATAGATTGTTATGAAAATAATAGAAGAAGATCACAGAGCAGAACCATATACAAAAGTGCAGTGCTAAATCTGCTTCATGTTTGGAAATAGTAAACCATTAAAGAGGCTTTCTTTCAATATTTCAGCACACTTACTGGCTTGGCTTCCATTTCTCCGGATGGGACAGTCAGCCCAGGGCAGAGGGAACTGGAATGACTGGAAGAAGTAGAATATGCTCCATCCAATGATCACATTGTAGTACAGACCCACAAAGCCACACACCTTCAGACAGAGAACATAAGACAAAGAGAACATGACCATTTTGTTTTCTGCAATTTTTAAAATACAACCCCAATTCCAAAAAAGTTGAGACACTGTGTAAAATGTAAATAAAAACAGAATGCAATGATTTGCAAATCTCATAAGCCCATATATCATTCACAATAGAACATAGAACACATATCAAATGCCAATGAACCTCCAGCTGTTTCTTTTAAGTAACACTTTTCCAGCCTTTTGTTGCCCCGTCCCAAATCTTTGGAGACGCGTTGCGGCCATCAAATTCAAAATTACCGTATTTTTTCCTTAAAACGGTACATTTACTCAGTTTAAACATTTGATATGTTTTCTATGTTCTATTGTGAATAACATATTGGTTTAAGAGATTTGCAAATCATTGGACATTTGACTGTTTTTATTTACATTTTACACAGTGTCTCAACTTTTTTGGAATTGGGGTTGTATACATTTGTACATTTTATTCTTGATGTCTTTAGGCCTGGTGTGCAAAATGGCTTCTGGCAACATGACAGTCCACAGCCAGGAGAGTTAGTGAATTATTAAAGCACATCTTCTCTCTGCCATGGGCCATTCTCTCTCTTTGTGGCTATTAATAGCTGTTCTCCTCACGGCGGATTCACTTCTAGGCATTTCAGGACTGCTTTACTGGTCTTATTTGCTGATATGTCCCTCAAACTGGCACCCCATTAAAAACAAGATGGTCATGATGCAAGATCAGTTCATGAAGAGAACACAACAGATGCAGCAGCTTCAACTGCTTTTGGCAAGTGTGAAGACTTCTCTCAGTGGAGCACTGAGACTAGTTTTTGTCACTATATACAGTATGCGATGATCCAGGGAAGATTTTGCTCAGATGGTTCTGGTTGGTCTACAATTTGAGTTAGTGAATCACCCAACAACCAGGCAGGTCAGGGCTGAGTGACTCATCAAAAATGTATGGTTTCTTTACTTCATTTAGCTAACCATGTCAAATCCCAGTTTGGAATAAAGCAGTCATCAGTCACTACATTGAAGGTATTCTGGTGTCCAGCTACACACCGAATTCCGAAAAAAGTTGGGACAGTATGGGAAATGCAAAAAACAAACAAAACGAGTCATTAGAAAATTCTAGTCACCCTGTACTATATTGAACACACATTACTGACACATTATTTGATGTTTTACTTTGTGAACTCAATTTATTTGTGAAAACATACACTCATTTAAAATCTGTTGACTGCAACATTCCAAAACAGTTGGGACAGTCGATTGTTTACCACTGTGTAATATCAGCTTTTCTTGTAATAACACTTATTAAACGTTTGGGAGCTGAAGACACCAGTTGGTTTGGTTTAGCATTTCCCTCATTATACTATACGGGGCCTTTGTTGTCTTATGTTGCGCTTCATAATGCACCACACATTCTCAATCGGAGAAAGGTCTGGACTGCAGGCAGGTCATGCTAGCACCCACACTCTCTGCTTACACAACCATGCGATAGAAATCCAGGCAGAATGTGGTTTTTCGTTGTCTTGCTCTGGATGGCAGCATATGTTACTCAAAATGTGTGTACATATCTTTCTGCATTAATGCTGCCCTCACAGATGTGCAAGTTACCCATGCCACGGGCACTGACACATGTCCATACCATGACTGATGCTGAAAACAGCTTAGATGGGTGTTTCTCTGTTTGGCCCGGAGAACACGATGGCTGTTTGTCCAAAAACTATTTGAAATGTTGACTCGTCGGACCACAAAATAATTCCACTGTGATACTGTCCATCTCAGAGGTGATCGAGCTGAGAGAAGTCAGTGGCCCTTCTGGGCACAGTTGATGCATGGCTTCTGCTTTGCACTGTAAAGCCTTAACCTGCATCTGTGGATGCAACAGCGAATGGTGTTGACCGATAAAGTTTTACCAAAGTATTCCCAAACCCATGTCAGGATATCAATTACAGACTCATGACGGTGACAGTCATGAGGGATTGAAGATTCAGAAGTGGTTTTCGGAATTGCCCTTTACACATGGAGATTTGAATCTTTTAATTATATTGTGCACTGTAGAAGGTGAAATGCCAAAAATCATACCGATTTGTCTTTGGGGAATGTTGTTCTCAAAGTGTTGGTTTATTCGCTGACGCAACTGTTGGCAGATTGGCAAGCCTCAACACATCCATGTAATATGATTAGATGATTGCCCCACCTGTTTCACATCACTTTCTTATTTCACATATCACATTGCTATTAGTCCTA
The DNA here is from genome assembly GCA_012411365.1 of Ameiurus melas. Taxonomy (NCBI): domain Eukaryota; kingdom Metazoa; phylum Chordata; class Actinopteri; order Siluriformes; family Ictaluridae; genus Ameiurus; species Ameiurus melas. The sequence continues at coordinate 6,972,665 of CM022776.1, read as the reverse complement.
AATTACCCCTGTCCCAACATGTTGCATGTATCAATTTCAAAATAAACATTTATCTTCAAAATCTATGCAGTTGATTAGGTAAAACATCAAATACCTTATCTTTATACATTTTTGTTTAATTTGGTTTAAATACAAGTCAAAGTACATTTTCAAATCACTCCTCTTTGTTTTTATTAGCATTTTCCATACTGTCCCAACTTTTTCAGAATTAGGGTTGTAAAACAGTTACTATATATTAGTTATGCTGTATGAACTGATGGATTATGTAATCTTTGATAATGTAATTAATAAACTAGAGTTGAGAGTGTGCCTAACCATAGCTATTCTTGTTGTCCTGAACAACCTTACAGAAAACTCTACTGCCATCTCTCTAGACTACCTACAGAGAAAGCTGAGAAGCTTTAGTTAACTAATAAGCCATCAGCCTGCATTTATCTCCATTTGCTCACCATTAAGCTGGACACACCAACGCCACCCAGTCGAGGGCAAACGTAGTTCCAGACCCCAATGCTTCCTCTGCGGATCCTCTGACCCACTGCCAATTCCAGGAAGAAAAGTGGGATGCCAATGAGGATGAGGAGGATGAAGTAGGGGACAAGGTAGGCACCTGAAAACAAGATAACACAATTTAGAGATAACCTTACAAGAAAAGCATTTAATGAATGAGTAGAGATATTATATTTTACACAACATGGCTTAGTATCACCAACTATTTATTCACACTGCATGTCATTTATCAAGCTGGTTACAAAAAAATTATTTGATTTAATTGTTTGCAGGAGCATTTACAGAAATATTGTTTTCATGAAAATTTTCTGAGTTCAGAATAAGGTTTGTAGCCCACAAGAGCTCGTGAGTTTGTGTAAATTCATGTATAAGCTGGCAGACAAATGTCAACTTCGATCGATAGGATTTAAATGATTTAACTTGCAAGGAGTTACTGATTTTTTCTGTTGACTATGCTGTCACGTTTAAACCCTAGAAAAGAAGGAAGAGTTAATGCATGCTTATGCTGCATGGTTGAGCTCCATTACTGGAAGATTTAGCACACATTGTGCTAAATGAAGCACTCTTTCACCATTTAGTCATCATTTTGTTATTTCAGCTGTCTGTGAGCTTTGCCTTTTATGGAGTTTTTTGAGCATCACTAAATGTTAATGAGCTGTGATATGAATGCAATTTATGGGTGATTGGCATCTCTCACAAAGAAAATAAGCATTACAGACATGTTTGCAAATCTGGAAGGAATTTAGTTTGATTTGGCCCAAGAAAACATTTATACAATACTGTAAGATTGATAAATGAGGCCCATTATGGCCAAGTAGTCATCTGTTTTAATCTTCACTTTTACAAATAACTAGCATTAAACCAATTACTCTTCTCAGATACATAGAGCTCTTTTAAGCTAAAATATGACATATTAAGGCCCCCAATTATTATTCATTATTAAATCTTGTTGTTCAGTCACTATGAGTTTACAGGATTTAAGATTGGTTCACTGTAGCACTACTCACTTCTGAATGGCCATTCTGTTTTAATGTTTCCCATTTCCTTCTATCATGGACCTCACATATAAATAAAAAAATCCAAGAAAACATCTATAGAGTACTTTTTCTCTGGAATATGCCTTGCTCAAATAATTAAGATCACATAAGGATAGCTGAAAGCCCAGTAAGCATGAATGAGCAGATAGAGCCTGATGAGACACAATGAAACAGCAAATCATTCAGAGGCTTGACGTCAAGCAGCTCCATGGTGACTGAGATTTCAGCCGGAGATGACCGACAGCACCTTGATCCTGCTTTTCGCAAGTCTCTGTTTGAAGTCAGAAAGAGCACTCTCTAAATAACTGCATAGTAGACAGGGACTAATTCAAGATTATGACTTTGATCACAGTTTGATAAGTACATTTAAAAAAAATCTGCTTGCTATCAGTTTGATTGTGGAGCTTGTTTGCTGTTGGGTGACACACCACTGCTCTGTTTAGCCTTTTTTCCATGGGTTATTCATCCTTCCTGATAATGAAAGGAAAATTGCAGGCCTTGCATATAACTATAGAAGACTAACAGAAGAGAGTGAGAGAGAGGTAGGATAAAGGAAACAAGGCGCAGTGGGACGTCAAATAAAGAGGCAACACCATGGCTACTAGGCAAGCCAGGACATATCAGATTGCCACGTTTTACATATAGGCACACCAGCACTAAAATATAGAACTATATCTATATCTTACAATATCTCTTCTTTATACAAATGCAGGAATTTGAGATGCAAGTACGAGATCTAAAAAAAAATAATTTTGTCTAAAATTAATGCTAATGGAAGGGAACTGACGATGATTGATGATGAGTTTGACATTTTCAGCAACAAATCCAGTGTCAACACAGAAAATGTAAATGTCACAACATTCAACTCTGACCTGTACACCTGAATGTGCTATGAGGTAGAAAGTTCCTTTAAAAGAGACATTTTCTGTTTCTATAATAATGATGACTTCTGTGTACAAAGACAAACAGGGAATGTTTCTGTTTTCTGCAACATATCGCTCAGGTCACTCTATTTTCATCTACTACACAATAATGCTACAATAAGACAACAAGTACTATTCAGTGCAATAAACACTAAAGCTGTATGTTTGTTTGTTTTTTTTAGCATAGGACTCAATACACAGCCTTAGCAGAGAGAGTAATAGCTGCTAGAAACATAATTGGTAAGGTAAGATTACATATATCGTGCCCTCTGTGGCCTTGACTAGCTCGTTTATAAAGTGTCTCTGCCTTTGGTTGCCATAAATAACTATGCCAAGTTGCCAGTTCAATAAATGTGGAACACAATGACTGCACACTTCAAGCCTAATATAACGGAAGAACATTTCTATAAAACGTTACGTAAAGATTAGTCTAGCACCAGGGTTGTGCTGTAATGGAATACAATTAACAGTGTTACATATTCACAATACAAAACTGAAGTGTCTTCTGCATTCGGAATACACACTTTTTTATTGTTAGGATAATCTTTTAAACTGAAAAATGACCACACAGTACTGTGATTTCTCATGTGTCTTTTCATTATATATTCTGAATAAGTTGCTTTTTATGATATTCCGTGATATGGAATGCATTTAGGAAGATGTATTCAGTATACAACCATCAATATTTGTTAATCTGCTCAACTTTGTCTTGCACTTAAAGAATCAAATAGCTCCTCAAGATTTCTTCTCATTAATATCATCTGGCACTGACATGACATTAGCTAAAAAACATGAAGAATTTTCCGGTGCTTATTCCAGGACTAACGATATGCTCACAATAAGGTTTGACTATATAGTTGTAGGAGAGTAATAAAGTATAAGCTCTCAATCCAGTGTCACACAGAAGAGGAAGGGTTCCCTTCTGGGTCTGGTTCCTCTCAGGGTTTCTTAGTCATGTCGTCTCAGTGTTTCCATGCCAATGTTGCCTCTGGTATCCGTAAGGCTCATTTGTGACAATATCTATTGTTGAAAGTGCTATATAAATAAAATTGAATTTTTTATATTTTAAAATTTAAAAAGCCACAGAAAGACATCCACAATGGAGTCAAGCAACCACCAACTCCTTACCTCCTCCATTCTTCTGGCACAAATACGGAAAGCGCCAGACGTTGCCCAGCCCGACTGAGAAGCCCACCTGGGCGAGGATGTACTGCAACTTGCTGTTCCAGGATGGCCGGCCATCCTCCAGGTCTGGAGAGATGTCAGGCTTAGGTGCTGCGCCTCCTCCAGGCATGCTCATGCTCATCTGACTACTCTTATAGTCCATAGGGGCCTCCAGGGCCAGCAGGTCAGCCACAGACTCTGTGACATGTTCATTGCTGTGCTCACGCTGTGTCACTTTACTGCTCTTAGGCATGGCTGAACTGGATTAAATCAGAAATACGAGTTGGACAAGATGGCTGGTATGCTAGTCAGCACTCTGATGAGATAGGACTTCTGTGCTGTGGGAGATCAGAGGAAAGAATTAGATATGACTGGAAAAATTTTAAGCCAGTACTTAACTGTGATTACATTCTGAAAAAAAATAAAATGAACAAAACTTTAAAATTATGTGGAAATAATATCTCAACCATGAAATTGTGTGATTTGCCCAATTTCTCTAATAAAAATTAGATTTTTTAAAAATCATAGTTTTTGTCCCTGTCGAACTACTAAAATTAAATTCACACGCCACAGAGGTTTCTCACTACTTGCTAGAAAATTCTGCCCTGAAAGAGGAGAAGCTTTGTCTGAATTGTTTAGAAATAAGGTCATGGTGGCAACAATCAGCTTGTGTTAAACCTTGTGGAAGTTTTCAACAAATCCTTTAATTCCAGTGGGTTACAATCAATAGTTCTAGATGAAGTCTGTGCAGGACATGTTTTGCAATTGCAATCATTTTCCACATTGAAATACAAACCTATGTTTATTAAAGATAACTGATACACTGGATGGGGAAAGAAACTCTTATGTGATATATAATACAAAGCAATTTTCACTCAAGAAACATAAAAATAACTATGAGATAAAAAAAAAAAAAACACGATTACCACGAGACTGGATTTCCATACATCAGATTACAATGATAAGTAGAATATAGCTAGTCTCACATAATCGGGCTTTTAATCTAATATAAAAAATGGCCATGTTTAATCAATTGCGGTCAAACATTGCGAGAAATGTCTGTGTTGCTAGGCAATGCCCACTAAGTGTGCTTCGCATCCTCATCATGCAAATACCATTTCAGCAGGACTCGATTCTGTCTCAAGCACCGTATCTGAAGTACCAATGTACCAGCCCACATTATGTAGATGTAAGTGCACATATGCACACCTGTGCCATATCAGCACATTACACATTAGTTATGTTAACAATCAGTTCTACAGACCTCAGGGATCAGTCGGCTATGGCAGCCTTTTTGCTTCATTTAGACTGTTTCTTTCTAAACCGAAGGAAATGTGTCACAATGGGGTTAAATCAACTTACTGCAGATCACACACTGGATTTTGATATTTTCATGAACATGTGACTATGCTACCTAGTCACATGTACCTAGCTAAGATCTCCACCAATGTACAATAAACAATAGCTTTCTGAATTGCATGCAATCATTCAAAACTCATTTTCATTGCAGTTGTTTAGTGGACGATGGGAGTTTTACTTTTATTAAATAGAAAGTGCACTCTAAACACACAGTCATCTTTATCTCATAACAGGCATGCATTAGAAATGCATGTGCCGAGAAATAGAGCAAATTAAGCAGACCTGTCTGACCTGCCAAGACTACTAAAACATTGCATTGATTATATCCACTAAGCTGCCAAGACTAAAACTTATTTCCACTTAGGATATACGTAGCACTTTGCGTCACTGCAGACGTCAACCCTGCTGCTGGGATTCAGATTCACGGTCTCAGAAGTGACCATGTAGGTGGGCCTTATTATCACTGAGCTAAATGTAAACTAATAAACTAAATGTCTTTCACAAATCAGCCATTTTTTGTTCTCAACTGAATACGCTCTGGAAAGGTATGGCCATTAGTTTAAAAACATATGGCAGGTTTAGTGTATGCCAAAAGACATGTGTGTATCCCACATAGATTTATATCAAAGATCTGAGAAACTATCATTATATTTTATATATATATATATATATATATATATATATATATATATATATATATAATTAAAAGAATTATGCAATTCTGTCGAACATGTAGGATAGTTTGACATTTTTGTATACTGATATTTCTAGTGACATTTAAGCTATAATGCTAGCATAACTCTGGCTCAGCTTTTGTAGCTGGGTTTGTCAAGAGCCAAAGATCCAAATGCTCTTACACATTACATCCCAGTTGCCAGTTGTAATGGGAAATGATCCAGTCTGTCTCAATGCGTTGCTAGGCAGTAGCAAAATTCTCACTTCCCTGCTCGTTTCATGTGATCCTCTGCTTTCTTTCTCAATCGTCCATCTGTCTGCATTCTGACTGTCCACAAATCAGATAACAATATCCTGGATCAAGAGAATTTAACTTTCTTGAAGGCTTATTCTGATGTCTGGCACTGTCCAGGTCCAAATCAGTTCCCTGGTATGAATTAAATCTTCTGTCTGAGCCATTAGACTCTTTAACGGATGACAACAACCCTACTGGTACACTTATCTGACAATGAGATTTTGACTAAATACTTGTTCTGATCTCATTATAAGAGTTGAATTGCCTTCGCGGACACTTACCTATTTTAGTCTAATTTGTTTTCATTTATAGTGAGCAGTATATTCTAGCAGTGTGACACAATATTGCAGCGGGTGGCATGGGCCTCCTCGCAGGTCCAGGGTCCCTAGGTCAATCCGAGGTTTGACTTACTATTTGTGCGGAATTTAACAGGTTCTTCCCACGTCACGTGGGTTTCCTCTGGGTTCACAGGTTTCCTCCAATCTCCCAAAACACATGCTGTTAAGCTACAAAAAATTTCCTAGGTGTAAATATGTATGCATAGTACAATGCAATGGACTGGCATGCCACCCAAGGTGTATCCGCACCTTGCATCTGGTGTTCTCTACAAAGAGTCTGGATCTACTACAACCTTAAAGCAAATTAATGCAGATGAATAAAAGTATGAATATATTCTAGCATGCTTTCCAGTAAATAGCACATGGTCAATACTCTGGACTTCGCACGTGATCATGTATTGGGAACTGGGACATCGAGGTCACCTGCCGTGATGGACAAAGGTGTCAAACATTCACTGCGCAACAAGCTCGTGTCTTATGACCCATTAAGACGTAAGCAAATAGACGAGCACACCAGGGTGATAACATGAGCACGTGCTGCGCATAAACAGTCACGTAGGTGGAAGACAGCGGGCGCAGAGCATCATCAAGGTCAAACAAGTGTGTCACGTTTCCTCTCCGAAAACGACGCATCACATACGCAGGTCCGGTCAGGGCAATCTATCCACTAATCATTTTTACTGACACGCCAGAACATGCACACTACACAGGATGAATACAAACCCATGCACAGAATCAGTGACGAGCTGAAATCTGCTCGAGCCTTTCTCATAAACCAAAAACAACGCATCGTATCAGAATACGTCGCCAGGTAGAAGTCATCATTTCACTCTTTTTTTTTGCAGATAATGTCTAGGGAGCGTTTGGCAAAAATACTGGAGATTGCTTACCTTTTTAGACGTGGAAAAACCGCAATAAAGAAGCGCCAGCGTATAAACCAGAGAGTGCATGTATAGTAGCTCGACGTTTCAGCAATAACCAGTGCGCAGCGCGAGCCTTGCGCAAAGCTCCAATGAAGCTGATACAGCGTCGCGATCAACCCAAAATAGTAACTTCAGCATCACACCCGGTCCAGCCACGGCGGTCACAGGAGGCGGGCATGCAGTCCAACCAACTCGCTGATTTGTGTTCGAAAAATTCGCAGCGCCGCCAGCTTTTTATCGCGAGAGCAAATTAGCCTACTATAAGTGCGCGTGAGTCACCAGCGCGCTCGTGCGTCAGCACCGCGTAACCCAGGTAGCGCGGGAACTGGCTGATGAAATACTAAAGGCAGATGATGCCGAGTTTATCTTTTCTTTCATTATATCTATAAGAACATTCGATTGACATCTGATTAACAGTGGAACATACACTTTAACTCTTAACCAAACGAAAAGGGCGTGGTTTAGGCTAGTTCTTTACAAAACGTCACACATAAGGATTGAACAGACTTTTGGTGGGAAAGAAAATACTTTGGAACTTTTTTTGTACAGGTTTTGTTTGGGGCAGGTATTGGAATTATATTGTTTTTTCCTTATAATTCCTTATAATGTGGCAAAACATATGAAAGTGTATTTCACAATTTTATTGCCTGAAGTTGCACATGTGAGCAATATGTGATTAAGAAAAAGAACTATTCACACGAATCTCATGTCCTTACGTGTGAAATATTAGCATGTGAAAATACACAGATCAGCCATAACATTAAAATCCATCTGCCTAAAATTGTGTAGGTCCCCCTTGTGTCACCAAAACAGCTCTGGCCCGTCGAGGCATGGACTCTACAAGACCACTGAAGGTGTGCTGTGGCATCTGGCACCAAGACGTTAATAGCAGATTACCCTGTAAATTGCGAGGTGAGGCCTCCATGGATGGGATTTGTTTGTTCAGAACATCCTAGACATGCTTGATTGGATTGAGATCTGGGGAATTTGGAAGCCAAGTCAACACCTTGAACTCTTTCCTCAAACCATTCCTGAACGATTTTTGCAGTGTGGCAGGGCGCATTATCCTGCTGAAAGAGGCACTGTCATTAGGGAATACAGTTGCCATGAAGGAGTGTACTTGATCTGCAACAATGTTTAGGTAGGTGGTATGGGTCAGAGTAACATCCACATAAATGCCAGGACCCAAGGTTTCCCAACAGAACATTGCATCACCCTGCCTCCACCGGCTTGCCTTCTGCCTATAGTGCACTCTGGTGTCAAATTCTTCCCAAGGTAAGCGATGCACACACACCTGGCCTCTCATAATGTTTAAGAAAATGTGACTCATCAGACCAGGCCACCTTCTTCCATTTCTCCTTGGTCCAGTTCTGATGCTCAAGTGCTCATTGTAGGCATTTTCAGGGGTGGACAGGGGTCAGCATGTGCAATCTGACCGGTCTGTGGCTACGCAGCCCCATACACAGAATTGTGCAATCATCAGTGAGCCTTGAGCGCCCATGACCCTGTCACCGGTTCACTGGTTGGACTTCCTTGGGCCACTTTTGGTAGGTACTAACCACTGCATTCCAGGGACACCCCACAAAACCTGTCATTTTGGAGATGCTCTGACCCATTTGTCTGGCCATCACAATTTGGGCCTAATATATCCCACCCCTTGGCAGGTGCCATTGTAACGAAATAATCAATGTTATTCACTTCAACTGTTAGTGTTATGGATGATTTTAATGTTATGGCTGGGACAGTAGTCCATCATAGGGCACCATGTACACACACAATGACATACTCATTAACACCCAGCGGCAATTTAGAGTAGTCACTCCTCCTACTGGCATGTTTTTGGAGGTGGGAGGAAAGCAGAGAACTAGGTGGAAAAACACACAGACACATGGAACATGCACAAAAAATACAAACATGCAGTAATCCAAGCTCAGGATCAGACCAAGGACCCAGGAGCTGTGAGGCTGCAACACTGCCTGCTGCACTACCGTGCAACCCTGTGAGAAAATCACACCTGAAAATGACCTACATGTCAAAATTTATTTAGTTTATTGATAATATTAATCATATAAAAAAACACCTGAAAATAAAATCAATTACATGTCAGAAAAACTAGGAAACAATGTGTAGATTATTCACGCGTGGAGACTTTTCTCAGAGGGAGGTCTACAATCACTTTCAGGAGAGGTGTCAGACTGTGTTTGACTCATACTTTTTCCTCCCACCAGAAAATGTAGCCTGTCCTTGACTTATCTCTGTTCAGTGTGGGTGAGATACTGATGATTAGTCTGTTTTACCATATTAAGTTACTCCTCTACCAGATAGTTTAGGGTATACATATAAATGAATGCTATTATTTCCTATTTTACATGGGTTGCCATGAAAAGTGATGCCAGAAAATACCTTGTGCACTTTCATCTGAGTTAATTAAAAAGAGTGTGTGTTCATTACTTTCAGCCGTATACAGTCATACTGTATAAGGATTGGACTGAGGGACTTCAAATATTCACTGATCAAATATATCAGTCAAGAGAATAAACAGAAAATGAAGGCAGGCAGGCAGTCTGCGTGGAAGGTAGTCTGTGTGTGTGTTGGATGTTTACAGAAAGGCTGGTGTAAGCTATGGATATCAAATGTCCTGATGTGGGAGATCAGTGTATGGACACAGCTGTTCAGCTCTGTATAGACTCTGGAACATTAAACAGGTAGCTGTAGTCACACCAGGTGTGCAAGAGAAAATGATAATTGTATGTATTTGCAAAAAGATTCAAGAAATTGCTTTAAACCATTTTGCATTGGGCCTACAAATGGCATAATTGTTGATGAAGCACCATGTAAGGACATGCATGATAACAGTGAAAACAAATGAAACAAGTCAAAAGCGCTCAGTAATCCCTTGTGCTAAAACATGCATCCTTGTTTACACTTGAGTTTCCCAAGCCTGAAGCAAGTGTGTGTGTGTGCGTGTGTGCGTGCATGCATGCATGTGTGCATGCGCGCGTGCGTGCATGTGGCTTTCTCTTATGAGGTACACAGAAAGCTCCTCTCATGTGACTCATCTCACCAGAGCCCACTGCTGGGATCAGTTTCTATGGCAACAGCGGATCATATGATTCTTGCTCATTGCACTCCTGCTTTTGTAAGGGTAGCATGAATGGGCCATGGAGAAACGGAAAGCGGATATTAAAACAATGACAGTGACGCGAACCTACTCTGAGCATCTTTTATCAGATAACTTTTTGTCCTGTCATGTCTCATAATTAACAATTTCATTTCTCTTCAAAAAAATAAAATGTTGTTTCAGGTCTGGCATGCTTATATCTCACAACTGTGTCTCTGCAGTACTGTAGCATGTGACATGACACATATATTGCTGTTGCATCAGAATTTCCCTGCACATTGAAATGCTCCATGATCACATTGATAACCTTGAGCATGATCTATCTCAGTAGCTGTGCAACACACGTTCTGATCACCGCACAAACTGCAGTTTGTTTGGCATGTCAGTAGAAAGTGCTCATCATTCCTCTTTAATGATAGAGACATCATATGCTGTGTGTAAAGGTTCATAGGAACTGGATGCAGGAACCTGACAGGTTGGATGTTTATTACTGAACTAATGGAGCATGGGGAAGGGACTGAATTTATAGCATATTTGGCCTTGGTGTTTATAGCTGCTGTTTATATTTAGAGATATGCTTCCATACTGATACTGGCATTTGGCCAAATGGGATGAGATTAGCTAAGACACTTTATGGAGTACTTAAGCAAGCAATTGGTTTACAGTACAAGCTTTCAGCAGTGTTGATGGTTCACTTTCTGGTGTCCATACTGACAGGCTCATCATATCGGCCAAGCAAAGCATTTGGTGTCACTGAATTAGTGAGGAATGCAAGACCTCACTCTTTGAGTCAGCCATGATGATTCAATTCATAACCAAACAGCAGAACAGCAGGCGTGTTTTAATGAGTCACGTTTAATTAATATATAAACACAATTGAAATCCAATCTGCAAGTAACTGGTTTAAGTGAATTAATCGTTCTGATGTTGTGGTGATTCATACTGTTATGTACCATGTACAGTATGAGGAGTATTATTTTGAAATGGAAAAAGACCTGTGACTATTATCTTCAGCTGCAATACTGACATCCATTTACGATGAACATTTACAATAGTCATGCATGTAGGCTTTAGTCTTGGCAGCAAACCGAGGCCAAATGGCCACTAGAAAAGCCAATGTGTAGTTCACAGTAAGACTGCATTACGATGCCAAATAGGCTTTGTGAATTCTGTCTCTCCTTCCATGTCTTCTGGTGTTGCTAACATAAATCAGGTGCTGAGAATAAGAGGTAAATGTGGGGTGGGGTAGCACAGAGAAACATGAGGGGAGGGAGGAGGATGTGCTTAAGGGAGGAGAGGTGGATGCTTCAGCCATTAAAATATCAGACTTGGAGAGGTAGAGGGAAAATAACAAAGGGATTCCCGTGTTTCTTTACCAGTGATAGTTGGTACAGTTTGTAACAGAGATGAATTTAAATTCAGGGTTGATGATAAAATTTGATGATGATGATGATGATGATAATGATGGTTATTATTATTAGTATTATTGTATTACTAAAACCCAGGTACATTTATATCACTTCTTAATGATTAGACAATTTTACCAGATAATAGCAGATTATTCTATATTCATAAGATACTCTATGCAATCTATACCTTGTGTCTGTGTTGCTGAAATGTCCTTGGCACATAGTGCTTTTCTCTGCCAAATGCGTCAGAGAAGCCATGAGAGGCTGCTGCTACATAGCTATCACATTTTCAGTGCCACGGAGAGAGAAAGATGTCTCCCTTTTTAGTATTCAGTGTGCGTCTTTTTCTTACAGTAAAAATGTCAGATACAGGCAAAATCATTAAACACCCCAACCCCACTTCCTCAGTAAAAACTGGTGATTCTGGTGCTTAATTATCCCGGAACAATTACTACTCCTGACTGATATTGCTCAAAATCATACCACAACTATAGGGAATACACAGTTGTTTATTCATAGCTGGACAGTCAAAGTCTTCATAATAGAATGAGTTTTCATAATGAGATCTAGGCAAATCATTACATTTGACCATGACAGACAAGACCAGTATTCTAATAGCCAGAGTCAGAGTCCAGAACAAGCTTGCAGTGTCACCCTACTGCTACAATATTTTCTGCTGAAAATGACTAAAACGCAATTTAATAGCATCTAATCCAGAAACTGTGTTAATAATTACAGTCCTATCAAATATATTAAAATTACTGTTCAGTGAAAATAGTCTGAATGTTCTCTGCATGTTTGAATATGTCTTCTCTCACTGTCAAAAAACATACTGATATGCGGATTAGCCATGCTAAATTGCCCCAGGAGTGAATGAGTGTGTGAATGTGTATATGTGATGACCTACAATGAACTGGCTTCCCATCTGGGGTGAATTCCCCCTCTTTGCACCCAGTAATCCCGGGTTGGGATTTGGATCCATCCTGACATTGACAAAGATAAAGCAGTTACTAATGATAAATGAATGAGTGATGTGCAATGAAAATAACTGCATTTACACAAACTGTTGCAATCTGCTAAAATACAAAGAATAAATCTAATGTTAATGGAGTGGACGTAATGTAGTGTAAGGAGCATTTAAATTCTGATAATGATATGCCAAAGCCACAGTGATCTATCATTTACTCACTGTAGGCAATACCTGGTTAGCTAGATAACTAAACGTAGCTGAAATTCTGCATTTACATGATGTTTTATTTTTTTGGCCACTGCACTTATGATGTTACTGGGCAATAATGGTGTTTGTAACACATTGTTCCATTTTACATAGCTGTGCTATTGAATGGCCAAACAGATTGTAAGAAGTGTGTGTGTGAGTATGCTTGTTCTCCCCGTGCTGTGAGGGTTTCCTCTGTGTTTTCCGGTTTCCTAACCCAGTGCAAAGACATGCATGGTAGGCTGATTGGTATGTCCAATGTGTCCGTAGTGTAAAAATGGGTGTGTGAATGTGTTTGTGAGTGTGCTCTGTGATGGATTGGCACCCTGTCCACGGTGTGCCCGATGCTCCCTGGGATAGGCTCCAGGTTCCCAGTGACCCTGAAGCATTATAGAAGATGGATGGATGAAGGTTCCCAAGGCACAGTTATTTATGGAAGAATGTACTGCAAGAAATGTACTGCAAGTACAATAAATGCTGCAATGTACTGAATGTACTGCAAGATTGCCCTCAATAAAAAGGTTTGTATCTGGAAGAAACCAGGCACTGCTCATTATCTGGCATCATGCTGTGGGTGTATTTTTCAGCAGCAGAGACTGTGGCACTGGTCAGGGTAGAGGGAAATCTGGACCTTAGTGTAGGCCAAAGGTTCACCTTCCAACAGGACAATGACCCTAGGGACTACTCCCACTCACGGAATGTCAGTGAGTGGCCCAGCCAGAGGCTGGACTTGAACGTTTCTGGAGATACTTGAAAATGGCTGATGGTCCCATTCCAACCTGAGTGAGCTTAACATCATCTGCACAGAAGAATGACAGAAAATCCCCAAATACAGGTGTGCAAAGCTTTGTCACATCACACCCAAAAAGGCTGTAATATCAGCCACAAATACTAAGGACTGAGTTAGGGGTCTGAATACTTATGCCAATATATTTCAATTTTGTCTACTTACTGAATGTATTGTAGGTTGCATTACTAAAAGATTTAGCACACATGGTGTCTTTTCACTGATTAGTAATCATTATTGTACTACTAATAACAGTACCAGTTGTCCATCCAAAGTATTTACACGGGAAAACAGTTTAAAGAAAGAACAAGAAATTTTAATGTAAATGATGTAAACAAACAGTTCACATTATTATATTCAGCAAGGATGAGTAAATTACTTTTACAACATTTTGGCAGACACCCGTTGCCAGAGCAACTTACATTTATCTCATTTATACAACTGAGCAATTGAGGGTTAAGGGCCTTGCCCAAGGGCCCAACAGTGCTTGGCAGTGCTGGGGTTTGAACTCCTGACCTTTTGCACAGTAACCCTAGAACCTTTAACCACTGAGCCACCACTGCCCCCAAATTAGCTGCAACAGCTTCTGAAGCTCTTGGTCTGAAGGAGATAGAGTGAATGTTGGCATCATTGCTAAGCTGATAATAAATATGTTTTGCACATTGTTATCTGAATTGATGCTCATATTTATATCTGTAGTTATGTCTGAAACTTTATCAGTTAACTGAAAGACTCTGTTGAAGCCTTGGTGGATTATGGTTTCCTGTTCTTCCTTATCGAAAGTTCATTGTATTTTGAACATAAATACAATTTAGATATTTTATTTAAGGATGAATAGGATTTTGCTGATTAAAGAACAGCTTTCTTGGTTAGCTTATTTTGCATATATATGTATAAATATGTACCTTTGTGTTTGTTGATGTGTTTTTTCTTATTGATATCACTGAAATTTCTGATAATGTAATCCTAACATAGTCTGTGTTTTCCTATGCTGCAGAGTCCTGCCACTGGACAGCTGAGCCTTCAGAAAGCAAATGCCGCTATCTTTGTGTTAGTCATCTTCAGTGTGATTATCTCTCTTATGTAACACATTCCCGGATTGAAAGGATTAAATCAGGCCTAAATCCCACATTCTAGTGCAAGGCATGATTTGCAGAGACAATGTGCCTTGCTGATGTTTGTTTGTTTGTTTGTTTGTTTGTGTGTTTTGTGTGTGTGTGTGTGTGTGAACACCTGCTCTCCTGCATTTTAGCAGTTCAATGGAAGATGCTTTTCTGTACACCTTGTAAAGAGTCGTTATTTGAGTCACCGTAGCCTCCTTATCAGCTCAAACCAGTCTGGTCATTCTCTTCTGACCTCTCTAATAAACAAAGCATTTCTGTCTGCAGAACTGTTGCTCACTGGATCCCCCCATTCTGTGTAAATTTCACAAATCAGCAGGAGATCAGTTTGTCATGACCAACCAGATCACAATCAAAGTCCCTGAAATTATCCCCCCCCCCCCCTTCATGTGTTTGATGAAAACATTAACTGAAGCTGTTAATCAGTAGCTACAGATTACAGTAGCATTGTGCTGCTGCTACATGATTGGCTGATTGGCCAATTGCATGAATAAGCAGCTATACAGGTGTTCCCAATAAAGTGGTTGGGAGTGTAAGAGCTGGCACAGAATGACATGAAGTTTAAATATTATTAATAATTGGCTTTTTCAAGCAAAAAGCAAGCCTTGACACACATATGAAAAACTGTTGTAACATTATTATTATTATTATTATTATTATTATTATTATTTTTATTTTTTATTTTTTTTTGTGTTACTCTAAAGGATCTCTCCTGTGTACTGTTTATACTGCCATTTACACTGTCAAACCAGAAATGAAGACATTAACAACATAGTTTATGCTGTAATGAGTTAAGGTGGATGACAAGCTAAAAGAGAGGAAGGATGGTAATACAGTTTATACAGAAACATGCTGTAAATAAAATATTAAAACCATATAAAGAATCACACTGCCAAATTATTTAGGGAATTCCCACCTAGGAACTGTCTCTTGAGCATGTTAGTTTTATCTGTATCTGGCTCAGAGTAAATCAGTAAGCTGTGTTGGTTGACACTTGCATTCATTTTAATACATATTAAATATATGTTAGATATCCAGCTCTCTTAGATCAAACAAGATCAGGGTTGGCACACAATAATGTACAGAAAACTGTGCTATATTAAAACTGCAGTTTTTTCATTTTATTTTATTTGAGGCAATGCATTTGTATACTTCTAATCTGTAACTGCATGTTAATTTACCTGCTTAATGTCTACATGGTTCACTCTCAGACATCTATAATAAAATTAAAGGGGGAAAAAAAGAAAGGCACTCTGTAGCAATGAAGTGTTTAGAGCACAGATACAGCATCATAACCAGAGTGAGATGGTTATAAAAAATATCCAAATTTTCCATGTATTTATCCATGTTCTATACCACTTATCCTACACAGAGTCATGGGGGAGCCTGGAGCCTATCCCTGGGATCTCAGGGAACTCGGGACGGGGTGCCAACCCATCACAGGGCACAATTGCACATACAGTCACACACTACCAACAGAGACTAGGAGAGGAAACGAGCACCTGAAAGAAAACCCCAATGCATCAGAAGAAAATGCAAACTGGGCAGAGGCAGGATTCGAACCCCCAACCCCAGTGATGTGAGGCAAACATGCTAGTGTCTTTACTTTCAATCTTTTAGACTGACAGTCACTCTAAATCCTTAAAGTAAAACCAGCCCTATCCCATTTTATTGCTTGTTCAACAAGGACTCAGTTGATAAATGCTGGCAGCAGACAGACTAGTAATTGGCTTTCTGTCCCACGAATCTTATCTCCCTTTAGGCTGAAGCTAGAACTAATTATAGCAATATTCAAAATGTGCAGCAGAAATGAACAAGTATTCACTGTCTGACTGTTATGAGCATTGTTTCAGAAAAAGCCAGAGATCAATGATGTATTTTTGGGCCTGTTCATATTATCAGTTGAATCTCACATAAAAGCTGTCTAAGGTTACTAGTTTCAACACAGATCCTGTGCATTCACTGAGAAGGGCCTGGTCTGTAATGAGATGTCTGGGTATCAGGACAAAGATTCTCTCATCCTGTCTGCCTCTTTCTCAATTAAGCCAAAATCGGAATATACATTGGCTGAGAGAGGACGAGTAGAGTACTAATCATATATGCAATAGCTTTAACAAGAACAGCGTAAATCTAAGGGTGTTTTTGCAGAACCTACAGTATTGTCACAATACATTGAAAGTACAAACCCGGGGTCTTGGGTTCAATCCTGAGATTTGGTTACAGTCTGTGCAGATAATTGTATGTCCACGTGAGTTTGGCTGGGCTTTCTCTGGGTTCTCCATTTTCCTTCCACCGTCCTTAAATATAGAGGCTCACAGACCGGCTAAGGTAAATTGTCTGTAAGTTTGAATAAATGTATGAATGTTTATGCATGGTTCCCTGCAATTGTCTGGCATTATGATGTCTACCTTGCACCCAGTGTTACCAGGATTGACTCTGGATCCACAGAGCCATAATTAATGCTATGCTTATACCTGAATCTAACTCTAACATTAATATCAGAAATCAAAAAGAAACACTTTGGTTCTTTCAAATAAAACTTGCAGTTTTTGTAAGAAAGCAGTTTTCCTTATGGGGGCAACCAAATGTCCACACAAGGTCAAAACATCCAGATATTCCAATACTTGTGTGGACATTTGGTCCCTACACTGTTATTGCACTAATACATAATACAAAAAGTAAAGATACATTTGAATTTATTTAGTTAGTTGTTATTATTTTTTAAATAAAGGTGCATTAGGAGACATCGCCCATTAATATTTTATGTTGGTTGGATTAGACAAGGAGGTAAAATTACACAATTACAGTAGACACAAACTCAGTAGTAGATGCTTTAGTGCCCTCTTGTGACAGTTGTGAACAGTTTTTATATCCCAGTGGTTCTCAAAAGCAGCTCTCAGGGACCTCCAGATGGACAAAGAAATGAGTTGGAGAATCACTACATAAGTTGAACATCAAGTTACATGAACATCTGTATCTATATTCAATTAAAGCTTATATGTGTATTTAATTTAGGGTTTTGGGTGTTCACTCCCTTGAACAGCCTCTTAATAAACAAATGTAACATATTTACAGCAGTTTCATGATCTATCAGATTCTCCTTCGGATTTGCATGTCTGTGAAATATTCCTTCAAATCCTGTGCTGCTGCTGTTTGAGTCTCAGGCTTAAAGGTCACTTCAGTGAATGAGAACATCTACACCAGGGAACAGGCATTTACATCACTCATTCTAGTCTGTGCCTAGAGTTTCCACTACAGCAAATACATTGCTAAAGCAGGGCCGCACCTTACAAGACTGGACATGGTCTTGTAAGAATTCATTTAGGATTGGGATTAACAGGTATTTACAATGACTTTTTAGTTTAACCTCTTAAACTCCTGACTAACATTCCTCACTCTTGTAACAACATACCATTCCTATTAGTGTTACTGTAGTTACTGAATAATTAGTAATATTAGAAATCTGTTTTAGGTTGAATGACAAGTTGAAAGAGGTTAAATTGCATGTTCTCTAGATTTCAACATTACGCTGGTGTTCAAGATAATAGACTTTACTTAAATGCCTGTTTTGCGATGTCAAGTAAATGTCAGGCTAGATTTCATCACAGAATTACATTGCTTATGTGCATTTTGTGGAGCTGATTACTTCCTGAAAAATGACAGAGCCACACACACACACACACACACACACATCCATACTGTATGTTTTTTTTATTTCTTAGTATCCACATCACTCTCTTCCTTCTCATCCGTGACAAATGATAGTGTCACAACATGGGTGACTTGCCATCCCTCCTCCGCCCTCTTTCTCTTCATGCCTTATTGTGCTATTGATTTCACTCTCTACTCCTGCAAATGAAGACATCCCCTAGTGTCTTCTTTAGGCTCTGCATCTCAGAATTACCCCCTGGCCCAGGTTCAAAGACTTTTATCAAATACTCTGACATTTAAACTCATTCATACATTAAAACCACCAGATTGTTTTATGATTCATACTGAGCACATGGATGAAGATCTCCTGGCTCAACTTCTGTGAGCTGATGTTTGTATTCAGGGTATGATATATTATGGACAAAAAAAATGGTAAACTTGGAACATTTATAGAGATGGCTTTCAAGGTGGGGAAAGAGGGGGAGAAATTGAGAAAGAAAAAAGTGAAAACAGCATCTTTTTTACATTAGACCTTGTCTGCTGATGTATTCATGAAAACAGGCAATATTGCACCATTATGGTTATAAGTGACCTTTGTCTATGTGTTGCATGTAGTGAAAAGCACCATAAAGAACTCAATGGTCTTTTAACTGATATACAGTTTTATGTTTCTTAAACACCCAGCTTCTTTACCTCAAGCAGGCTGGTCATTATAGAGAATGATTATAGACATATATCTTATGCCTGGCTCGTCTCGCTTTTTGAAGTAGCGACTCCTGGGTTTTGGCCTTTTCAGTAGAGAAGATTCATTATTACTCAAAGGCAGTGACAAAGAATAGGCTTTCCATCACAAACTGCATGGTGCCAATGCATGTAGCGAGTTTTTTAGGCTTCAAATTGAAGTTAAAAGTTTCAAACTGCAAACTAACATTTTCACCAAGCCACAGCATAGAATGCTTCCTAAAAAGGTGCTAATAACATTTATCAGCAACATGTTAAGCTGCATGTTTTATAATGGTTGATTTCTGTATGTAGGGAGTATAAGGTGTGGTGTGTTCGAAATTTAGAGAAATGGCTGTTGACATATGTATAAGTCTTACTGAGTGACGATTTATGGCTGTGATAAGGTCTGTTAAGTGAATGACAGTAACCCTGACCTTAGGTACAAAATATACCAACATCATATGTTGAAAGTGTATTATAGTATAGGTACAGTATATACAGTATACATACAGCACAGTCATGTACGTACATTTTTGGACATTGAACAAGTTATGGTTATTTTTGCTGTCTACCATTATTATTGAGCTGAAATCAAATAATTTAAATAGCAGACATTCAGCTTTAATTTGAGGGTATTCATGTCTAAATCAGGTGAACAGGAATTACACCACTTTTTATATGTACCCTCCCTTTTTAAAGGACCTAAAGTCATTGGACCAACTAAAAGAATAATAAATTAAATTGTCATTTTTAGTACTTGGTTGCAAATCCTTTCCAAGTCTGGAACCCATAGACATCACCAGATGCTTTTACTGCTGTTTGCAGTTTAATCTATCTGTCTATCTATCTATCTAATATATATATATCTTCATCGGGTAAGTGATGCTCATGCACCCGGCCAGCCACATGATGTAAAAGAAAATGTGATTCATCAGACCAGGCCACCTTCTTCCCTTGCTCCATGGTCCATTTCTAATGCTCACATACCCATTGTAGCTACTTTCAGAGGTGGACAGGAGTCAGCATGGGCACTCTGAGCAGTCTCCGGCTATGCAGCCCCATATTCATCAATGGGGCTTTCTATCATAGCCAGCATTAGCTTCTTCAGCAATTTGTGCTACAGTAGCTCTTTTATGGGATCGAACCAGATGGGCTGGCCTTTGTTCCCCATGGGAGCAATGAGCCTTGGGTACCCATGAATGCTGATTCACCACTTGTGCTTCCTTGGACCACTTTTGGTAGGTGGGTAGGTACTTACCACTGCATACCGGGAACGCCGAGCAAGATCTGCCATTTTGGCTATGCTATGACCCAGTCATTTAGGTATCACAATCTGGCCTACACTTGTCCATTTTTCCTGCTTCCAACACAACAACTTTAAGAACTGATGGTAAAATCCCATATCATGCCAAATCTTGTTCTTTTGACTTTCTAAAAACATTATGTTTTTTTTTCATTGAAAAGTAGTAAAGAACCTGCAAAGTTATATTCAGCATACAGTGTGGAGTGTTATGAAGTGGGGATGGGCGATATGGACTTGCATTCATCAAAACTTTACCTTTAAAGATTTTCTGCTATTTTATTGCGATAACGATATCAGTGACGATATAAATATAGTACCATGTGTTTTTGTCTACAAGTGATAGCTATGATCTTGAGAGCCTTAGAAACACAAACATTGATCTAAAAATAAAACTGATTTTCTGTAACCAGACCAGTTCCAAATTGTAGAGGTAGCTCCTCGTTTAGCAATAAACTCCTCAGCCTCCGCCTTCTGTCATACTTGTTTTCGCTCTGCACATGAGCTGCGAATGGGTCGCAGACCATCGCACACAGAAATAGGTCATAATGGAAAGACTAATTCTTATTGTGGGGAGAATTTCTGCTGGTATATTGCAAATAATAAGATATCGCCCATCCCTATTATGAAGTGTTACTTTGATAACTTTCTGGTTTAACTTTTCACACATATGCAGTTGTGCTTCATATCCAATATAATAACTCACACCACATGCACTATAGTGTCCCTTGTTCCACCTGCCCAATATTGTCTCTCCTTGGTATGAAATGTTATCTCCACAATACTAGTGGAGAATATGTATAATGAATATATTTAGATCAGTCTAAATTGCAGTTAAGGTGTGGGTTTGTGAAAAAGACTACATTTGCAACCAAGAGTCATACAGTGAGGGAAAGAAGTATTTGATCCCCTGCTGATATTGTACGTTTTCCCACTGACAAAGAAATTGTCAGTCTATAATTTTAATGGTAGGTTTATTTGAACAGTGAGAGACAGAATAACAACAAGAAAATCCAGAAAAACGCATGTCAAAAATCAGATTCCAAACTCTCCACCATGGCCAAGACCAAAGAGCTCTCCAAGGATGTCAGGGACAAGATTGTAGACCTACACAAGTCTGGAATGGGCTACAAGACCATTGCCAAGCAGCTTGGTGAGAAGGTGACAACAGTTGGTGCAATTATTCACAAATGGAAGAAACACAAAAGAACTATCAATCTCCCTCGGCCTGGGGCTCCGTGCAAGATCTCACCTCGTGGAGTTGCAATGATCATGAAAACAGTGTGGAATCAGCCCAGAACTACACGGGAGGATCTTGTCAATGATCTCAAGGCAGCTGGGACCATAGTCACCAAGAAAACAATTGGTAACACACTACGCCGTGAAGGACTGAAATCCTGCAGCGCCCGCAAGGTCCCCCTGCTCAAGAAAGCACATATACATGCCCGTCTGAAGTTTGCCAATGAACATCTGAATGATTCAGAGGAAAACTGGGTGAAAGTGTTGTGGTCAGATGAGACCAAAATGGAGCTCTTTGGCATCAACTCAACTCACCGTGTTTGGAGAAGGAGGAATGCTGCCTATGACCCCAAGAACACCATCCCCACCGTCAAACATGGAGGTGGAAACATTATGCTTTTTGGGTGTTTTTCTGCTACACCTCAACAAATAGGACAACTTCACCTCATCAAAGGGACGATGGACGGGGCCATGTACCGTCAAATCTTGGGTGAGAACCTCCTTCCCTCAGCCAGGGCATTGAAAATGGGTCGTGGATGGGTATTCCAGCATGACAATGACCCCAAACACACGTCCAAGGCAACAAAGGAGTGGCTCAAGAAGAAGCACTTCACAATATGTGAAGGGAACTGAAGGTTCGGGTTGCCAAACGTCAGCCTCGAAACCTTAATGACTTGGAGAAGATCTGCAAAGAGGAGTGGGACAAAATCCCTCCTGAGATGTGTACAAACCTGGCAGCCAACTACAAGAAACGTTTGACCTCTGTGATTGCCAACAAGGGTTTTGCCACCAAGTACTAAGTCATGTTTTGCAGAGGGGTGAAATATATATTTCCCTCATTAAAATGCAAATCAATTTCTAACTTTTTTGACATGCGTTTTTCTGGATTTTTTTGTTGTCATTCTGTCTCTCACTGTTCAAATAAATCTACCATTAAAATTATACTGATTACTGAATTAAATTATAAAATTACTGATCATTTCTTTGTCAGTGGGCTAACATACAAAATCAGCAGGGGATCAAATACTTTTTTCCCTCACTGTACACTTTGATTAATTTTGACAGAACATCAGAAATGAAAGGACCAACTTTAATTTTTGTGGGTGTATAGTATGGAAAATTATGGAAAAGTTGTTGGTGTAATCATTGACAGCTAAAATGTCAACATTTAATAAATTTTTTGTCAGTGGAGGTCAGCTCAAGGCTTAAATACAGCTAGAATATTCACAGTAAACAAATATTATCCTCTCCCTCAAACACCTTAAAGTATAAAACTATAAAATACTTGGAGTAATCGATTTCTAGATGAGCAATTGTGTATAATTTTTATATACACACTTAAAATGAATTATCTGAGCATCTCCAGTTTCAGACTGAATTTGACACTTTTGAATGTTTATGGAGGAATTGTCCTAAGAGCAAAATACATTTGTCATAATCTTACACCATATCATAAAGCAAATCCTTTGAATGGAAGCTTATGATAGGAAGATTGAAGCTGCAATGCAACTGTGACCAAAGTTGTGACAATGTGCAAGTTTACAGCTCTTTAATAGCCTGAAATCATCATAGAGATGCAGATTGAAAATAGAAAAAATCTACAATTGTACACTTGTGTAGTGCCAGATGAAGATCATCCAACTGTATCAGTTGTATCATCTTTTAATGAATGGTTTATACACCTAATACATAAGGCTGTGATTTAAATTACTGCTTTGTGAAGGTCAGTGAGAGTCTTGACTCCACAAGCTCAACATGCCCTTACTAATAAAACAATAAACATGAGCTAAAACCAAGGATTTACCCCCACCCAAACTACCATTCCAGAAAACCAGGGGTCATCCCTCAGAGACCCCTGCCTTTCATCCTTATATCAGTTCACTGCCACACACCAACACTCATAGACACATTCATGTATGCATATATGCACTAAGTATAACTTGAATGAAGGCATATGTTTGTACTACCAACACATGTTACCAGTCATACACTGGTCATGTTACTATGGTCATACAAACATACAGTGTATACAAATGTCCTACTTCTACCTGCATGTTTTCAAAGGTCTGCAGTAAACCTTTATTTATGCTTGCCCTCCATATGTGATATCCTAAAGTGTTTGAAATTGAAGCCCATTCACGGAGGGGGGCCTATACACGGTCCCAAACACCAATATTCTGCGCTCCAGGGCCAGCTCGAAGAAAAAGAGTACAATTGGATTAGATACCAAAATACGACCAGTGTTTGTTTTAATCAATCTGGTGACACAGGGAGCTTTTGAAAGCACTGGGGAGAGAAAGTTTCAAGGGAGGGAGAGTTGAGGGAAGGGTAGGGGGTGTCCACCCCACAGGTCTGATACAGCATTTGGAGGCTGGAAACTGAGGCCAGCCGTCTGGGGGGTTGCTGGCCATTGAGAGGTCATAGACAGTGGTCCTCCATGTAGGACAACTTCTGAGTGTGTGCCTACATGACTACATTTAGTGCCAGCTAATGATATTTAACAAAAAACTAATGCAAGTAATGTGATCTATAAAACTATTTTCATTAATGTTGTATTTATCAGATTTTGTATCAGAGCCAATACATTCCAATCAGTTGAAACCTGAGGTTGAAGATCTCTGTTGGGTCACTTTTTCCTGTGGACCTGATTGCTTGCACTGTTTTCTTTTCTGTCATTCTGTCAATTTCAATGGATTGGCAGTTTTAGGTGGTCATTACTCACTATGGAAAATATTTGTGGAAAATATTTGAGTACCTGTACTTTGATACTATACTTAAATATTATTTTGGCATATTTTACTTTATCAGCGTTGAGTACTTTGAGTACACATACTTAATGACATTCAAAGAAAAAACAACAACTACTTTTACTTTTACTTTTACTTTTAACATTTTATTTAGACCTTCGCAGTACTTGTTATAAATCTCAAAGGCCTGCGCTTCTCTCATTGCGCTTCTGCCATTCCAATTCATCATCTGCTGTGAATTTCTTATGCTAAACATTGTACTTAGCATTATAGCTATCCATATAAGCATAATCAAAGATTTTTATAAAATGGTGCGGATTCTTTGCCTCCTAGGAAAGCATGAATTCCATAAAATCTGACAAAGAAAGCATTTTGTGGTTTGTTTTGCTACTTTGTTAGCATTAACTTGCTATATTTAATTAAAGTAACCTGTTTTGTTAGCTAATGCCAGGTTAACTAGCATTGATTAGTCTAATATAACTGGCCAGGCAGCAAGACAAATTCTAGCTGATGGAAAATTTATTCAGGCAAAATGGCATAGTTGCTAAAGCAAAAGTTATCTTCTAACATCATTGAATGAATTATAAGCAAATTTAGCAAGTAGTAAAAAGTAATAAAATTTTCTTTTCACATAATCATAATTTCATCAGTTTATCATATTTTTGTCTGGATAGTTATAATGTTAATTAAGATTTTGTCACTAATCTATGCTTTCATCCATCCATCCAATTTCTGTACCGCTTATCCTTATTGGCTCGCAGGGAACCTGGAGCCTATCCAGGGGGCATGGGGTACAAGGCGGGGGATACTCTGGAAGGGTGCCAATCCGTTGCAGGGCATCTATACTTTCACTTTAGTATAATTTCTCAGTACTTTGTCTACCCTGTTCCTGATGCAGAAAATAAAACACAACAAACACACTTTAGAGCAATGTTGGTTTTTGAGCATTCAGTGAAGAATTTCTGAGCCTCAAGCATTCACATCAATGTGAAAAGCAACTCAGAAGACTTTTCAGGTACGTTCTGCTTGCTTGCTTGCTTGCTTAGAACTCCAAAACACTGAAGCCACAGTCCAGGTTCCGCTTGGTGTAACAGTATCCTTTCTGCGGAAGTGCAAATCCTGCTGCTGCAGAGCTTCCATAAATTAGATTTTCTGCTGTGCTCCAGGCCTGCAGATCTCCCGAATGCTCCTAGCAGTCTGAGGCCTTATCATTATCGCTATGCCTGAGAACCCCCTCAGACTGGGTTGATGATACTTTGCTTGCTGTATTGCATGTATATCCTGGACTGGACTGAGAGTATTTACAGATTAGTTGACGCCAAGAGAATTGAGGAAATTTTATACAGTGATGGCTGTGTATTTATTTTTAACTTTGTGTAGAAAATGTTCTACCATCAAAGCTGCCTTTCGAACGGCATCTGCTTCCAATATCTCTAAGTGCTGAGTATTTCCAAACAGTTTACCTTTTGGTACAACCAGTATGAAACTTAAGGTCAGCCACTGCCTTTTAGAGAAAAAAGTAGATGGGCAGATTCAGACAGTATGATAGTAGTGTTCCGCAGTCGAGTTCTCTGATCTGGCTCTCTCTGTTACTCCAGTTTATACGCTATCTGGACAGTGGTTGGGGTTTATGTGCAAAGCATCTTCCTTTGTAATATGCTTAAATAGTGTGTATACTGTATACTCAATACTCATCCATATCTGGCTTGGTCGTTACATGTTCACACAGAGAAATGCAATTTGGTTTCAGTTTTTGTGCCTTCAGTCATTGGTAACTTGCTGGAGTCTATCTCATGCTGTCTATCTCATGTCTTTTGTAAAAGAATAAATAAGCTATGATTCACAGATCTATGAATCTGGTACTCGGGCACTGGATACATATGAAAGGTTGTATTATGGTGAATGTCTGGGTGGCGCTGTGAGGGGTCATACTGAGCAGTTCTGCCCTCAGGCTTTCAGGATGAGGATGGGCTGCAGGGCCACTGAGGATGACCCACACTGTTCTTAGGCAGCTTGGCTCACACAGCTGCCATGCATCTTGCTGAACTCCTATTTTACTCTCTCATACACATGAAGGTATCAACGCATTACATTATTTATCAGTTCTGGGGTTTTTTTAGTTGAGGGTGTTAGTGTTTTGTACAGTTTTATCACACTGCAATGTAGTGGATTAGGGGTTGCTAGTTACTACTAGTTGGTAGCTGTCAACTAGTTGGGTAGTGGGGGAAAAAAAAGTAAGGCAGATGGTAATGACACTGATAGTAAAGAAAGCAGACAAAATGTACTTTTTTAGCCTGTGTGACTGTGTGCTTTTGGAGCCACAGGTTGCATGTTACTATCAAATCCCACTTAGCTAGTTTCGAGTCAGATCAGCAGTAGCTCAAAGATGCCACTGAGTAGAAAGACCTCTCAGACACTGCTCTAGACATCAAATCATATATCCATCATTAAGGTATAAAGAGCTTCAGCGCTGACCACACTTTCTGAACACAGTTTCTGAATAAATGATTTCTGCTCAGCCACCAGCTTATCCATCTGAATGAATTTTAAGAATTGGTATGTTCTTGCATAAAATGATATGATATACAGATGTATTCTTTTGCACATTCATTGCACCAGTTTATTTACTTTCATTGTTGACAATGTAGTATAAAAAACATTGAAGCTGGAAATGTAATTTGTAGCCTATGTGTGACTGTTAATTGGAGTTAGGTTTGATGCATTCTCATCTATCCATCCTCAACCGCTTATTCCTTTTCAGGGTCACAGGGAACCTGGAGCCTATCCCAAGAAACATGGGGCACAAGGCGGGGTACACCCTGGACAAATGTGCCAGTCCATCACAGGGCACAATCACATACACATCACACACCCATTCATTCACTACGGACATTTTAGACACGCCAATCAACCTACCATGCATGTCTTTGAACTCGGGGAGGAAACCGGAGCACCCGGAGGAAACCCCCGCAGCACGGGGAGAACATGCAAACTCCGCACACACATGGCCCCAGCAGGAATCAAACTCCGGACCCTGGAGGTGTGAGGTGAACGTGCTAACCACCAAGCCACTGTTGACGCATTCTTTGCTGCACAAATAAAACAGCCTAAAATAGATGTCCTGGGGAAAACTTTTGCTTTAACTTTGGAAAAATGATTAGTAAAATACTTCTATGGCTTACTAGGTTGACTAGGAAATATTAGTATTTGTGCAATCCCTAGATTGGATATCCCATTATAAATGTGAAACAAATTTATGTTGTTTAGCTCATACAAAGGCTTAATCATGTCATTAGAACAGGATCAGTTTTCTTGTTATAATAGTAATAGTAATATGAGTATATTAATAATAGTACAGACAAACCTCCAAGCAAATTTAGCAAGCATTAAATTTAATCATACATTTGTTAGTCAGGCGGCCAAAGTCAGATACTGAGCCCTGACGACTGTCTGTTTCAGATGCTTTCCATATATCCACCTGAATTTCCTTGCAGTTCTTCACTTTTTCTCCAACCACCCAAAAAATCCTGGTATGTGGAATTGCCCCTAAAGTGCCAATGAGTGTGTAAATGTGTGTGTGCATGGTGCCCTGTGATAAACTGTAATCCCACCCAGTGTGTATTTCCACCTCCTGTCCTACAGTATGTTCCCAGCATACTGTAGGACAGTGGCACTGAGTGGGATAAAAGACAATTGGCTCACCAAATTATCATGTCCTGAACTTTGTTTTGTATTTTTCAATTGTAAATTATTAAAACAAGTAAATAAAGTAAAGGTAAAGTGCTATAATTCCAAATCATATCTGAGGATCATGTCATGGAAAGTGCATTTACCAACGCCAACCCAACCTACTAGAAAATCATTCAGACACCCTCAACCTCCTGCACATCTGGAAGATTATCAAACACAATATATAGATTTCATTTACAATGCACAACCACAAAGCAACAATTCTCATTTAGCCCCATGTGTTCATCATTAGCACCCCAACCTACTTTGTTTTCCATCTCATTGGGCATTACCCAGCCCACTTACATCATCTGCCATTTCCCGCAGAAATGGCCCTAGAACATGAGCCCATTAACTTAATTTTTACCATATTAGCAAAATATGTCCAGATACAAACATATCCATATAACTAGGGTAAATTTAAGAAGTAGTTTGACTTATTTCTGTAATAAAATTGTCATTAAAGAGGATAAAACATGCACACTCCATGAAAACATATTTTGTACAAAAACAGAAACACAATAATGGCACATTTCATTTTGAAAGGATTGACAATGCTTCATTTCCATCTTATTAAAAGACTAAACAATGTTCTATAATGGTAGTGAGATACTACACTACCCATCAACCCCTGCACGTCAGATAAGCTTGTCAAGTGCCTCAGTAATCACCCTCACCTGTGTCTTGTTAAGCATTGTTAAGCACTATTTAATAAGTTATTTTGGCTCTGTGTTTCTTTGTCTAGCCTTTGTTATGTCTCACCCATATTATGGTTTATTTCTTATCTATTGTCTAGAGTCCATGTTCATGCTAGTCTAGTTCATTCTACAGTCTTGTTTTGGTTATTTGTTTGTGTATCACTAGTCATTTATTTATTTTTATTGCACATCCACCTCAACTACCCATTCCTGACACATTCAGTAAAAAGGCATGTGATAATTACTTAATTTTATGAAATTAAGATATTCTGGAGTTTATACTTTTTTGTAGCTCACTATGCAGGAAACAACCCACCACTTGACTGTCAATTTGGAAATTTGTAAATGGACCAGCAATTGCTTATCGGTTATTTATAATCTTCTCTCTGAAGCCTGTTCCAAAAAGACCAACCATTGCTTCAGAAAGAATTAAATAACTAACTTCTCCCAGAAGATAAAAAAAAAATCTTGGACTTGTCCAGCATTAAATCTCAACATGCTACAGCTCTCAAGAGTGTTGCCACAAGAGCTGGACAGGGAAGATGTAGATATTCTTTAATCCATTTGGAAAGGCCTATGGTTTAGAAGCTGATCTAACAGCATAGGATGATGAAGAACAGGCATATCCTCACATGACAGTCATCCAACTACCTATGTTCTTGCAGGAAGAACTTAGTCTAACATTGTAATGGTTCCTATGTGGCTTTGCTTAGATACATATAGTAAGTGCAAAGTCTTTGTGGTTAACCATGTTATTGAGATCCTCTCATTCTAATTCATTCATTCTTCATTCATTTTCTACCTGTACCCTATCCTGGGAACACTGGATACAAACCCAGTTTTTGGATAGTGGGAGCAAGCCAGAGAATTCAAAGGAAACTATATTAACACAGGGAGAACATGCCACACAGATAGTAACATCGGGATCAAACCAGGAGACAGCAAATTACCTCATCTGGTGAGGGTTGCAGTGGATCTAGAGCCTATCCCAGGAATACTTGATGGGAGGTGGGAATACACCCAAGATGGTATTCTAGTCCATCACAGAGCACCATGCATATACACATTCACACATTAACAGTACTCCTAGGGCCAATTTACTGTAGCCAATACGCATAGCAGCGTGTTTTTGTGAGGGTGGCGGAAACCAGAGAACATGGAGGAAACTCACACACACACACATACACAAACACACATACACGCGCACACACACACACACACACACACAAACACACACACACACACAAGGAGAACATGCAAAACTCAGCACAGTCAGTAACCTAAGCTCAGTGTCAAACTGGGGACCCTGGAGCTGTGCAATACTACCCACTGCACCAGCATACCCCCACTTTTCAGCATAGATTTGGCAAATTTTATCTGACTAGATGCTAGAATTCATAGAGATAAATAGTTAGACCCAAAGCATCATATCTCAATAATTGAATAAGCTATTGTATCTACATATCTTTTATAGTTACTGAATATAATCATAGTAGTTCTAAATAATATTTTCAACATGAATAACTGAATAATAAGCTGGGGCCTAGTGGGTAGTACAGTCCAAAATAGTGGTGAGGTAGTTCAATTGCCTCACTGCTTATGATGACTACTTAGACATTTTGTTTCCTAATGTCCTTCCAGCATTTTGTGGAACACCTTGGTTATCCTCTTGAGTACAGTCATTTTCTGAAGTCAATTCATTGAGGGTACCTGAGAATTAGAGGAAGCATTTGTGTGTGAAAACAATCACTTGTCATGAGGGAAGGTTTACACTTCTAGGAAACACTGATTAAGTATATCCACCCAGGTCTTTAAACATGTCAATAGAAGCTAAGGAATCTGAGGGACTAAGGAAAAGGAAAATGTGAGTGCATTCTTTCTTTCTTTCTTACATACTTTTTTTTAATGTTAGTTGCTTTTTCTAACATAAAATCTTCATATAATTGATTTGTAGTGGTTTAAAGTTATAGTAAATTTAGGAATATATAAAATTTATTTAATAGTAACTTCATTATGTATTATTTATTAGACAGAATGCATGCAGTAATGCCTAAAATGTAATTCAGTGACACATATGAAAAAAATATTGATTATTATTACATCTACAGTATGCTTATACATCTTTGTTTTTAAAACTTTATCTAAGATTAGAATTAATGCATCTTAAAGTTACAGTATATACATATTTTTTCTTAAATATAAAAAAGAAAACAGAATTCTGTCAGTGGAGTCCAATACTACACTGTAAGAAGAAAAAATATTCAGGATTGATGGAGTTTAACATTTTTTCCTATTGAGCAGATAATGCATTTCCATACATCCATCCATTTTCTATCCTTACTGGGTCACGGGGGAACCTGGAGCCTATCCCAGGGGGCATCGGGCACAAGGCAGGGTACACCCTTGACAGGGTGCCAATCCATCGCAGGGCACAATCACATGCACACTCACCCATTCATACACTACAGACTCTTTAGACATGCCAGTCAGCCTACCATGCATGTCTTTAGACTGGGGGAGGAAACCGGAGTACCCGGAAGTATCCCCTGTAGCACGGGGAGAACATGCAAACTCCGCACACACAGGGCCAAGGTGGGACTCGAACCCCCAACCCTGGAGGTGTGAGACGAACGGGCAACCACTAAGCCAGCTATATTGTGTGAGAGTAATTGATTTCATCCCTTTGCTCACCTAGTCTGAGTCTTTTTAACTTCTGCTTTGGGTTGCACTCAGTGTGCTAACATTTCTTGGTTTGTGCCAGTTCATTACAGTTTAGAAACAGGGAAAGCCTGTTACATTCACCCTATGGTCTAGTGCATGCAGCAAAGGGTTAGATTTTCCATTCAACCATAACTTAAATTTTAGCTAGCAAACAAACTTTATGTGACTAGTTCAATAATTTTGCTCACCTAAAAATTAGTGGTCTGCCACCAAAGGTGCGATATTCTAAGTTGTTTAACATGTCTAGATGTAAATATCAGGAAATGAAAGTTTAAATTCTGATCAATGATCTCATTTCACTTTTTGATCTTAAGCCCAAATGTCTTCATTGTATGGCAAAAACAAAAGAATTGGCTTTGCTGTATATATCTTATAAAGATATAACGTCTCATGTTTTCTGAAAACATTCAGGATATCTGAGATATTGGAGATATTGGTCATACAGAACCTCTAGAGCTATGGCATGTGTATTTCATCTAGCAGTAGAATGCTGTTTAGTGGAGGTGTTGGGGAAGTGGTTGGCTTTTTACTGTGGAGGGCCAAAATGGGGAAAGATGTAAACTGGGAACCTGAGCCAACTCTCCAGTGGTTAGCAGTATCTAAGGAGAGGTTCCCAGCCTGAGGCTGCAGCTAATGAAAATCCCATGGCCTTAGCATCCGCACTCCAGAGTAGAAACTTCATGGTCATTGTGCAACCACCTTTAATTTAATCAGGGCCATAGGTCACAGGGATGCTTCACCACTCGTTCTCCAACCACTATAAACACATTTAGGGATTATTTATTTTTAGCAATGGCGTGCGTCCACAGCAGGTCAACTGATACCCAGATGGTTTTGCTGAGGTGCCTGTTTATGGATTCCTGCAGACTTGAAGGAGGTAAGTGAAGGCTGTTTGGTCTGTCACTGATTAGTGAGTCAGTTTTGCATATGAGAATGTACATATACACAGCATTGCATGGGTGGATGAAATGGATGGATGGATGGATGCATGGATGCATGGATGAACACTGTGTCTAATTCTGATAGGGCCTTTTGCCTCATTTCAGTCGTTCAGGAGGAGCTTTAGAGTCCCAGTACTTGTATATCCAGTATAGTGATATTCAAGTAATTTTGAAATAAAACTCTCTCTATCTAATCCTTGTAAATGATATTCCCAAAACATTAGGCATATTGATTATATTATATTATGTGACTGAGATCCATTGAGCCTTTTGTGGCTAAGCATAGGGTCAGAGAGAGGACAGTCACCCAACTTTCACCCAACACCCCCTTCCCACACAAACAAGCACACATACACATTCCACCTCCTAAGGTTCTCAGAAACAAACTCAGAATAAAACCGCTTCCCAGACTGCTTCTGTCCTGTCTTATGACCCAGGGGTGATCAGCTGTCAGTCAAACCCTCAGCTGGTCAGCATGTTGGACAGCAAGCACGAGAAGGAGAAAAGCCTTCTGAGGAAGAACCATCCCCTTTTTGTATGGGATCAACTCTCTGCATTCAGGTCATGTAATTGAATTACTGCCCTTCCCTTTCCTCCTTCACATTTTAATGCAAACCTCAGGTTAGCTGGCCGTTTGGTAGTACTGATAGAACAAAGACCTCTACATATGTTCAGAGCGTGCATAAATCAGTTTGCTGACAGAGCACAGTGGTTTCATTGTTCAGAGAAATTGTGAAAAACAATTGGTTAAAACTGCATGTTGAGCAAATATGCAGACCATTAAAGATTATTATATATCACACGGTTTGTTTAGTAGCTTTTTGAAACTAGTAATATCCAGCTTTATTTAACGTCTGCCCATAGAGGACAATGACCACTAAACATTAGACATGAGTATCAAATTAAGACCAAGTTGAAGACAACTGTATCTTAGTCTGTAATCTGTGATTAATCATTTTCTAAAATCATGCCGTACTGTAGGTATAAGTTAAAAATATCACACTGCTACATTAAGCCTCAGGTGTCTCTTGCCTTAAATAGGCTTTTCAGGGAGATAAGGAAAAACAGACCACCGGATACAGAGAAGGGAAAGGAGAGTGAGAGGATGTAAGGAAGGTTAACCCAAGGATAGCAACTTGAGAGTTAAAGAGCTTAGAGGGCTCACCTTCAACTCTGCTTTCTGCACCCAGAGCTGAACTCGAATTGCAGTCTCCCTACACAGCACAAAGAGGGAGGCAGAGTCTGTGATTGTGGACCACAGACTGGACTGATTTCCTGCACAGGGTCATGCCAGGGACAGGTTCAGCAGCCTCAGGTTCAGGAAACAAGAGCAGCTGAAAAGCCAGGTTGACCAGGAGGGAGAGGGTCAGACTTCTGGTAAATCCAAAACTGCTGGGACTTTTATAGCTCAAGAAAAAAAAATACCTTCTCTTAATTCCTGACTTAACATGAATATGATTAGTGTTTGACATTAAGCATATAAATTGTGTCTTTGATCAACATTAAAACATAAGAACAAATTTTTAATAGCACTCTTTCACTGGATATTGTGAATGCATTTTACCTCATTGGACCATTTTTGTGGATTAGTTATAATAATGTGCATATTATAGGTCAAAATGTTTAGGGTGTTTTCACAATCTTTATTTTAAACTTCAGTCAGTTACTTGAGTTGCTGTAATGGAGAGTTGGCCTGAAAATTTCAACACAGCCCTCTTTTGGAAAAAAAGGCAGCATTTTCCTCTGCCATGCCAGTATCCAGGTTAATGGTGATGAAGCTGTTAGCTGTTGTTTTGACTCTAGTTAACCTGTCATTTCACAAGGCTATTTGGAAGAAAGCCTTGACAGTGTTAAAGAGAAAATGACAAGCCAAGAGCTCTTAGTGCCATGTCTGCATGTCATAGTCTCAGAAAAGCATTTTCTCCACTGGGGTTTTGATTTTGAACACACTCCATTAACCCAAGTCCCAATCTGAGTAATGTAATCCGAGTCAGTTATGTACACTGAGATGCAGACATTTTATACACATAGATGCAGACATTTTATCATTGTTTTCATAATCATGTTTGTTTCATTTTGCATCACTCAAGCTTTTAAGTAATTCAGTAGACCAAATGAGCCTAAAAACATGTATTTTGTGTATTGTTTTTATTGTAGCACATTGCTTACCATTTCCCCTTAATCAGTGAATAGTAATAGAATAATACAAGCTCTTAATACTACTTAATCCCTAAAACCCCTAAAAAGGACATGTATATTTCTTCAACATTGATTGATACATTAACATTGATACATTAATTGAAGCTCAAGTACAACACAAACACAGATTATGCTATGTGACCAACACTGCCGAATCTAAACTGACTTTACTAGGAAGAAAAGCTATGATAACGAAAAAGTCTCAATATTTTAGGGGGTTTACGAACCGTCAATGTGAAGTTATTAATGGTTTAATTTGCTGTTAATTTGTTGAGAGAAATCTCAAATATTGAGAGGTAAATAAATATATCGGCTACGTCTAATACCGTATAAATCCGTACTATAGACGTAAATATGCGGTAGTATACGATTGTAACATAGAGAGAAAAGTATGGATATTAAGGCTGGTCAGGAAACCATGGTGCTGCACTCAGTACTCCAGAGAAGTGCAGGTGAATGGGGACAGCAGGAACACCGCGATTTGCGGGTATCCCCAAACTAAATATTCCCAAACTAATCCCAATATTCCAGATTAACATTGCGTTATGGATAACGAAAAACGCAAAACAAAACAAAACAAAACAAAACAAAACAAAACAAAACAAAACAAAACAAAACAAAACAAAACAAAACAAAACAAAACAAAAAAACTTCCGAATGGCCTAATGGTTTCGATTAACTAGGTCTATATTCCCATCAGTATCTACTCATTTTAATGGCAATAGAACCCATTAAGCAAATACACACCGAGGAGCTTGTTTTCAGCAGGATACACACACACACACAAACACACACACACACACACACACACACACACACACACACACACACACACACACACACACACAAAAAAAAAAAAAAATATATATATATATATATATATATATATATATATATATATATATATATATATATATATATATATATATATATATATATATATATATATATATATATATATATATATATGCGCCCCAGGATTAGCCTGACACAATTTTCTTTAAAATTTACATTTATTCACAATTTTACTCTACACCAAGTTGACAGATATTATCAGGGTTTTAATCATTCTCTCTGTGTTTAAAATGTCTTCAGAAACCCTGCCAAATTGTCAATGGTTATGGACATAATAAACACATTATAAACATATAATATGTATGGACATAAGCATTTACATTTTATGCAGTACTAGTGTCAGTATAGACTAGGTGCTATTGTTTGTGTTGGTATTGTAGTCAGTATGAGCACTGAGTGAGAGAAGCGCGCTTTCTGCCATCCTCTCTGCTCGGTCACGTCGTTTCCATTATAATCACAGTAGCGTCTCATTAAAACTGTATTTTTAATGCTTTTTTTCTGCTTCAGTGGTTGCTTGAATTTGTTAACCGACTTCCTATGAACAATTTCATCACTGTTAAATGCAGTTTCTTTCCACGCCTCATTTTGAGCTAATGGCCTGACCTTCGACAAATCCGCCTTGATCAGAATTCATCATTCATATTTTGTTAATTCGCTCATTCATTCGTTCATTCATTAATTCATTACCTGCTCATTTAAATTACATCACTACTCCATGTATTATGCGTTTAGGCCAGTGCTAGGACATAAAGAAGCCTATGAAAATTTTGCAAACCATGAACAAATACATATTTACTATTAGGATATATAAAGTGTTTCGAATCAATTAAGGCTCAGCTAGAACATCCGTTAGTCAGTTACACACACACACACACACACACACACACACACACACACACACACACACACACACATACACACACACACGCGCGCGCGCGCGCGTTATTTCTATTAGATAAAATCAATTCTTTTCAGTACATTATAGGCAGAGTGTCGGTTAAGACAGTCAGTGTGAAGCCTGTAAGTGTTCAACAAATTCCACTATTAGGACGTCATGGGACATTTGGGGAAAGGTTGAGGATCCAGCACGGATAGACTGGCTCTTATGCTCCCCACGGTAAATGGCCTTGCTGTTTATACACTTGTCCATCAGTCTGTCTCCGTGTGGCCATACAGGTATCCAACGAAATTATAAGGCGTCTTTAAACCAACGAAAGCTGTGTAAGTGCCTTGTGTTTGGAGATTGCTTACAGAGATTGTAACAGCAACGTCAATATCAACAGTCATGAGTTACTTGAAGAAGGTCTTTACAGAATTAATCAGCTCTGCATGTGTGTGTGCAGAGGGTGAGTGGCTTACAGGCTGCGTGTGTGTTTCTGCGTGTAAGAAGAAGAGAGATGTGTTTATTTGTGGGCTGGATTTTAGATTTAGCGTAATAACGCAGATAAGGATTAGATCAAATACTGCAAATGCTCAAATGTAATATGTTACTAAAGATTTACACGGAGCTCTTTTTTGTTTGTGATACCATGAATTTGCATGCTATACTGACCATGATGTGCTCTCTCTCTCTCTCTCTCTCTCTCTCTCTCTCTCTCTCTCTCTCTCTCTCTCACACACACACACACACACACACACACACACACACACACACACACACACACACACACACACACACACAGAGACACACACACACGCGAAACCTTACATAAAGTTGTTTTGCATTTTCCTCTAATTAAGTACAGCAGCATTCATTACAGATTATATTGTTCACAACAACGTGAGTGAAAAGTAGAATCTTTGAAATATTCACACGAATTTCATGAGTGTTTTATTATTATTATTATTATTATTATTATTATTATTATTATTATTATTATTATTATTATTATTATTATTATTAGCATTTGGTAGGCTACATACTGTTTTTGCTGTAATGACAGTGTGCACTGGAGCTGGCATCTACTCCACAAGTTTGTACAAAACCTTATGGTCCATTTTAAATTAAATTAATCGGAGTGTCGTCTGAACACACTTTAGTAGAAGAGGTTAGGCATGTGGAAAATCTGACCTTTTGTAAGAAATCTATTGGTCAATGTCACTAATTTGCTTACATTTAAATAAAGGCCTAGAAAAAGTCCAACCTTGAATAGTCAATATATTGAACATTCACTTTCTTTGTTTTAAATGTCTCGAAATTCTAAAACCTTCTTTTATATTTCTAGTTTTAAATGGAAAAATAAATCCCAGATTTTCAGCGTTTCTCAGACTACCGGACCCCACTGTAGCTACTGTATGTCCCAGCATTTGATTAATACACACCTTACCAAGCTTACCAGTTTTAGTGTTTATATTGGACCCAATTTTCCAGACCTTTGTTAACAGTTGTTTCAGTGAAGTTCAATCCTATTGAGGCTAAGGATGTTGCTCTTCGTGATATTAATCTTGTAAAGTTATATTTGGGTTAAGAATGAATTAGAGATAGAACCATATTATATTTGTCTAATCGTCTAGGCAATACATTTCTATCTCTAACATTTTATTATTATTATTATTATTATTATTATTATTATTATTATTATTATTATTATTATTACAAATATTTGTATTTGTTAATCGTTTGCTTTATAACTTGCCGTAGTTATTGTTAAATTAACTTTCAGATATTTAACGGGCTGATGTATATTTAGGCTGGAAGATGCCCGCGCTAATTTTGGTGTGCTTTTTATATGAAGTAAATTAATGTCAGTCGTAATGTCAACTTCTCCTTCAGTTCAGAAAAGTAAGAAAATAAACCGACTATGCTGTTGCAAGTTCAAGAGCTTTTATTTGTTTTGACAGATCTAACAGTTGTGCTTGAACATGCGCGCAACATGTTACTGCTTGGCGCATTAGTGTTATTCAATGTTGTATTTTACACAAAAGGAAAATTATAATAAATATGCAATATAAAAAAGCCACAGTAACTACTACTACATTTACTACTACTACTACTACTAGCCTATTACTATTACTAATAATAATCGGTTTACTATTAGGCCTATTATTATTGTTTTTGTTGTTATTATGATTATGATTATGATGATGATGATGATGATGATGATGATGATGATGATGACTGACGATGATGATGATGATGATTATTATTATTAATAATAATAATAATAGTAATGTTAATATTATTACTACTACTACCACTACTTCTACTACTACTACTACTATTATTATTATTATCATTATTATTATTATTATTATTACTATTATTATTATTATTATTATTATTAGTAGTAGTAGTAGTAGTAGTAGTAGTAGTAGCATTGTTGTTGTCGCTGCAGCTGCTGCTGTCGTTGTTGTTGTTGTTGTTGTTATTGTTTTTGTTGTTGCTGTGTTTACATTCATAATGGCTCCTTATGACACTAGTTGCCTGGACAACTCGCCAGATTGGCCTACTATTTGAAAACAAATACATGGTTTCGGATTCTCTTTTTTTTAGAAATGAATGGTATGTCTATAAAAATGATTGAACAGAAATTAACTAAATGTTTTAAAATATAAAACTATATAAATGTAAAATATATCTGTAAAATACAAGGTTTCATTCATACAAGGATTCGATTAATTAGAATGAATATTAGAAGATTATAGCCGGTTGTGCTTCAGGTTTGACAGGATGTGAGTTTTGCACACCGCTTTGATTCAGTGTTGGTTTTTTTGTTTTGTTTGTTGTTGTTGTTGTTGTTGTTGTTGTTGTTGTTG
This sequence comes from Ameiurus melas, assembly GCA_012411365.1. Classification (NCBI taxonomy): domain Eukaryota; kingdom Metazoa; phylum Chordata; class Actinopteri; order Siluriformes; family Ictaluridae; genus Ameiurus; species Ameiurus melas. The sequence continues at coordinate 6,933,231 of CM022776.1, read as the reverse complement.
TTTTTATATATAATTATTATACGCACATCTCGTCACGTTTTAAACAAGGATCCTGACTCATTGTTCACCACCACGCGACCGTTTTTTTTATTATATAGGCCTAGGTGTGATTTTCGTGTCAAAAACGCATTTACAGGCTCATGGTGAGCCCTTGTTTAAAATTTCTTGCGGAAAATGTTCTTGAACATTTGTTTCGACAACATCTGTGGAGACAAATAGTTAATTGGACAGACAGGATCTCCACGTGATTGAATTCTTGCTAGATTGAATCAGACCGCTGCATTCTCTCTCCCATACTTCTCGTTTCACGGCTCTTTGTTTCTCATCTCTGAAATCCCACCCACTTGAAAATGGAGACTACAGGGGCGAAAACGTCTCCCTCTCTCGAGCGCGCACAAACCTTCTCGATGTTAATAGCTGCCAGCGCGCGCGCTCGGAGCGCCACAATGGAGACCGAGAGCTGTTTGTCTTTCTCTTCTCCTCCGAACAGGACGACGCCAGAGCAGTCTCCAGGTCTGGAACATAATTCAGCCGCTTTCTTCCAGTGCGACGAGCTGCAGAAATCACCACACGCTCACGTGGCGCAGAGGCACGCTGGGCGCGCGGACTTCTTTACTGCGCGCTACGCTGCGAACGGCGCGCACGCGGACTTTACGCACAGCCTCGGTGCCTCCTCACCTAGAAAACACGGCAAGTACCTGGAAATCACCGCGACGGACCAAGAACCGTTATCCATAACCGAGAAGAGCCCGTTTTACGACAGCAGTTCCAATGGTGAGTGAATAAAGCGAGAACGGAAAGCTCGGCTTTGTTGAGATTTCAACTACTATATCTAGAGTTATAGCATATAACGACGTATGTGCACAACAATCAAACAAATAAATAAATAAATAAATAAATTAAAAATAATAATAATAATAATAATGAACCAGGATATATTTGTTTTGTTGAAAGTTGCTAAACGTTTATATTTTTGCTTTTGAACACATCATTTTAATGTGTTCTCTAACATAGATCTCTAAAGTATGAGAACGAAATGTATTACGCCATCTATTACACGTCAACGCAACATCTCATAAGAATATATTAATTATATAGAAAAAGTTCAATTTAACGGTGTCTTTGACAACGTGGACAGTTTTCTGTGTAGGCCTGCTGCGGTGCGCTTATAAATAACACCTTATAAACCGCGATTACAAAGAGTTTAAACACTTAAAAAGTCGTGGATGCATGGTCGTGTTATACGCTTTTACTTTGTTAATTAATAAATTTATTCAAAAATATATTTTATCATTGTATTTTAAAGGACGTACTTAGTTTTTCTAACACTAATTCTTTGTTTAAAGACAAAACAAAAACACAAAATATACACCACGATTTGCTTTATCATGCTTTAATTTGTGCTGATGAGATTGGAATGATGCGATCGAATTTTATGCCTTATGTAAAAAAATATTATGGGTTGGAATTAAGCAAGCTTTGGAAATAATGAGGGTGAATGATATCTAGGCTATTATTGTTTAAGTGCATTTTAAACTGCATCTTACGATTCGTGCATCTTTCAGGGGAAAATAAAAACAACTTGAGCAGATATCTACAGTAATGCAAGTGTATTTAATGCCTGTTACTTAAAAAGACAAGACAATCCTGTCCGCAAACCTGTCGGTTTATTGATAAGGTTTATTTATAATCAAATGATTTGATTGGTTTGATCATTAAATTGTTTTATTACTACTACTACTACTACTACTACTACTACTACTACTACTACTAATAATAATAATAATAATAGTAATAATAATTTAATATGTTCAAGTATTTAAAATGATCTAAAATCAATTAGATAGGCTATTAAGTCAGAATGCGCAATACGTTTGTGGTCAGGACCAACATGCGCATTGGATGTGTAGTTATTAAAGCATTAAGAACTTAAACTTTGCAAAACTATCAACTTGCTCCATTTTCAAACTAACAAAGCGGCTCGCTCATTGAAACCAGGTCCAAACCCTACAAATGAAATGACTGATGACATGATTTATTATTATTCCAAATTGTATCAATTAACAAATTAAATGTCATCCAATTTTAGGATGAAATTGGGGTTTTTCAACAATACCGTAATAATTATTTTTTCATTGTTATTCATAGGCCATATTTGCTAAACCAGTTGCGCAGTATTGTGGACAGCGGTGTCCTTCCTGTTCAGCTCTGACACTGTGTCACACCGGGCATGTTCTGAACACAAACAGCGACTTCCGGTCGTTTCAAATTACGATATGTAGGAATCTGTCAAAGGGAACTCGGTCAACTCTAATACCCCAGTTTCAGTTTATATGTTGAAAAACAAACAAAGAAATCATTTTGAGTTTGTTTGAGCATTGTTTGGCGCATTAAATGTTTAAATCTACCAATGGTAAAATTGTCTGTGTTGCTTCAACGGACAGAACGACAGTCCATAATGGAGATGATCGAGTTTTTATGTAGTTTTAATTTGGCAGTATAATTAAAACATACCTTATTAATGGAATGTATTTGCTGATATATCCTGTGCAGTAATATAAGAAGCTCAGAATGAAGTTTAACCACTGAAACAACACGCACTCTCAGTGGACTCGGATTTGCTGTGTATCAGCCTGATAAATATATCCTCATTTTTAAACAAGGGCAAAGATTCAATACATCTCAAATCTGCTGAACTTTTCATTCTTTATTTGATCATTCTTCCTCATCCATTTTTCATAGGCTATCACTAACAACTTTCTCCGAGAGTGGCCTTACATTGGAACATTAGCAGAACCAAAATGATGGATGATTAAGGCTTTTTTGTTTACAAGAAATAAGGATTATTTATAGGTTTCCTCCATCCTTCCATCCATCCATCCATTTTCTATCCTTACTGGGTCCCGTGGGAACCTGGAGCCTATCCCAGGGAGCATCAGGCACTAGGCAATCCATCGTGGGGCACAATCACACACACATTCACACACCCATTCATACACTACGGACACTTTTTTGGACATGCCAATCAGCCTACCATGCATGTCTTTGGACTGGGGGGAGGAAACCGGAGTACCCGGAGGAAAACCCCTGAAGCACAAGGAGAACATGCAAACTCTGCACACACAGGGCCGTGGTGGGAATCAAACCCCCAACCTTGGAGGTATGAGGCAAATGCGCTAACCACTAAGTCTATAGGTTTCCTGTTTAATGCGCATATATATATATATATATATATATATATATATATATATATATATATATATATATATATATATATAAGTAATATATATTATAAGTATTATATACTATAATATATATACTTATAATAATACTTCAGATTACAAAATGTAATGTACAATCTGTCGGTTAAAATAACTTAGAGACTGGTGAATAATATAGCTTACAGTAACAAAAGAACAAGAATTTGGCTACATGCTTTACGGATAGCCTGCAACAAATAATATTCTGACATTTAGGCTATCAAATAATGTAGCACTCTTGGTTCATTTCAGATGCAAATACTCATTGTTTGATTGCGATCTTTAGTTATTTGAAATGACTAGATGTGTTATAACATTGAAGACATTTAGGCACCTAAAATTTATTGATGAAAAATTTCTTTTTGTTGTTAACATTTGAGGACATTGATTCTTAAAATTCTATTTTAATCCTTGTTTTTTTTTTTTTTTTTTTTTTTTTTTTTTTTTTTTTATCAATTCAGATAGCACTGACAGGTAATTTTCTACTATAAATTTATTTCTCATGACTCATCTCTACTGAGTCATGGAAAATGTAAACCTAAGGGTGCAACATGTATGATTTGTTTATGTAATAACTGTTTTAACTGTTTTAGTATTACAAATTAAATGGAAATATATGAAGGATCAGACAACATGGTTGTGTTTACGTGTATCTCCTAGTCTTGTTACGGACACTCCCCCAAGGCCCCTTCACTCCAAGGCAAACATGGGGGAATCTTTTACATAAAGAACAAGCAATTTCCAACATTTTCAGCTTTTTATTGTAATTTACGAATGAGTTTATGTGTCTGTTTTTAATAGCAGAATAGCAGAATATTGTATCGAAGTATAGGAATTACAGTTTATTGCTAGATTAGAAATCATGTTCATTGTCAAGAATATCTAACATATATTTTGGTCTAACACAGACAGATCAGCGAAAGTCAATACATTTTCTCAAGCAAGCTACAAAAGCAACTTTATTTTTTGGACAAACACAGAAATATTTATTCACCTCTCATAAACACAATGTTTTTGGACTTGAGCCCATCGATCTCTACATATATGAAGATAATCTAGTCCACTTTAGGGGACAGTTTCCCTCAAAAAGCACTAGACATCTAAATTTAAAAACAAACCCCAGATATTTCTCCCCCACTTTATAGTAAACATTATTTTATGTTTATGGTTGTGCAAATCCTTTAGTTCTGTGTTTATGCAAACCAAAGACAAAACCACATTTGTTTGTTTATCTTTGAAAATAATTTCTTCTCAGTTCTCTGGAAAGAGTCAGAGCCAAAAGACAATTCATATCACTGCATACTTGTAACATCTCCTGAATATAGTCCGTTTGCATCCCATTTATAAGTGAACATATTATTTATTTAAATGATAGTTTATATGCATTTACTTTAATAATAATAGAAATAATACAAATGACAGTAAAATATTATTATACTATTCATTAATATAATACAGTAATATACTATTCCATACCGTGCCATAGTATACTATACCAAAATAATACAGAGGTGTAGTTTGCCGCATTCTTCACAACTCCTAGTTTGAACCTGAGCTCAGGTTACTGTGTTTCTCTGGTTTCCCGCTACTTCCCAAAACATTCTAGTAGATGGATTGGATACTCTAAATTGTCATTTGTGTGATGGCGTCCCATCCAGGAAGTATTCCCACCTCACACCCAGTGCTCCCAGAATAAGCTCCTGATCCAAGTTGACCCTGAAACTACAGTATATTGTACTATATTATACTACACTACACTACACTATACTACACCGCACTACACTATACCATACTATACCACACTATACTACACTACACTACACTACACTATACCACACTATACCACACTACACTACACTATACCACACTATACCACACTGCACTACACTATACCACACTATACTACACTACACTACACTACACTATACCACACTATCCCACACTGCACCACACTACACTATACCACACTATACCACACTATACTATACTACACTGCACTATACTATACATTTTTCTTACCATTCACCATTACATTAAATTTTTTTTACAAAAAAACAGTCTGCAACTATCTACTTTACATCTATATTTTTGTTGGTTTGAATAATGTTATGAATAAGTAAAAGCACTTCAGCTTTAAAGTTAATACATTGACGTATGGTCTTCACAGGTGGAGAACTGCTTTCTGTCTTTGTATATGCTTTTAGCAGTGTTATAATTATATGTGTTATATATTGTGAAAACAGGCTGTTTTTTGGGTAAGCTTTCACACACACACACACACACACACACACACACACACACACACACACACACACACACACACAACACAAACACACCTCTCCTTATTTATCTTCTGAAGTCTGAAGGTTTATGGAGAACCAAGTCTTGCCTTGTCTCTTCTGTCCTCAGTGGGGGAGAAGTCAAAGCCTTTGGCTTATCCTGTTCTGGACTCTGAATGCTGTGGCAAACTGAAAGAGACTTCAGATGGACTAAATGAAGGAGACTCCATCGCAGACTCAATCAACTTGTCAGGCAAGAACAAGAAAAGAAGAAACCGCACAACATTTAGTACCTTTCAACTGGAAGAACTGGAGAAGGTCTTTCAGAAGACACACTACCCAGACGTGTATGCACGGGAGCAGTTGGCCCTGAGGACTGAGCTCACTGAAGCACGAGTGCAGGTACTCTATGAGTCTTTGGTACATGAATCCCTCTAAACACACTGACATTTTGTTTATTTAAAATCAAATTATGTAACTGGGGTTAGAAAAAAATGTCATCTGGTTATTTTTTGTGAAAGGATCAGGACCATCAGTACCACTGCCTTTTCAAAGTTATACATGTTAATGTTATAAAGTTGAACAATTTTAGCATTGTAATATAAAATTTATATTTATATTATTTTGTAAGATAAAAGTATTTCTATAATCTTTTGTCTGTTTTGGGATATTTTGACAGGTGTGGTTCCAAAACAGAAGGGCTAAATGGAGGAAGCGGGAGCGATATGGCAAAATGCAGGAAGTGAGAAATCATTTTGCTGCTACATATGATATCTCCCTGCTCCCTCGCTCCAATACCTACCAGGTACACACATACAATGAGTACACCATAGATGTGTTATGAAGATGACACCCATTTTCATGCTGCTTATCATACAAGATTATCATGTTAAGATATTTAGTGAAATATTCTATAGGTTATTTGTAACGATTATTTTTTTCTACCAATAGAATTGTGCAACAAAATGTTCATGGACAATACTTTGGTCTATTTGATTTGAATTGATTCAACTGATTCATGTGTAGATGTGTGACTGATCACTCTGTGCATTAATTAGCCAGAGTTGATTTGTCTAGGACATCTACTGATGTCAATTCTGTCTGAGCTTAATACTTTTGCATGTGTATTTTTGACATTTATCATCTGCCTCAACTCATAGATGCAGGGTAACCTGTGGCCTGGAGGAGGATGTGCAGGAGGGGGCAGTGGGGGCTGTGTTCTGGGCACAGACAGCATGCCTTCTTCCTGCATGGCCCCTTACCCTCATCCCCATACACACCCCCATGCTCATGGGCTTATGGGAATGTCTACATCCCCGACTCACCCTCCTCATCATCCTCATCCTCACCATCCAGGCATCAATGGCCTGTACTCCCTGCACAGCTTCCAGGGAGGTCTGGGGGCTCATTCCTTTGAGCCCAGCCCTGAGTCTGACTACAAGCCTTCAGGCCTGGTGGCACTACGTATGAAACCCAAAGACCCTGGCAGCCTCTTGTCTTGGCCAACGTGACTGATATTTAATAAGGACTGAGCCAACATATAATTAATGGATTCACACAGAAATCCAAACATTAGAGTTTTGGACAGAGTCCATCTACGATCGAGCAAGAGGAACAGTTCCAGTCCTAATCCTTTACTAGATTTGCAGTTGATGTAATAGTAATAACAAAAATAAATGCCACCTGTATATGCTGTTTATATGTTTCCATATGGCAGCATGTATTTTGTTACTGTCAATCCTTTTAAAATATGCAAGGTTGCTTTAATGTTAAATTTTTAAAGAATGTATTCTATGAAATTAGCATAATTGTCCAAAGAAAAGGCTGACATTTTTTATTTAAAGTAGTTAATCACATATTTCCAGTGTATACTAATTTTTATTGTAGTATGACAGTCAATAAGTGGCTTTCATGTTTCAGTTGTGTTGCCATTAAAGTTAATTTGTAACTACAAAAATCCTTTCCCCCACTTTCCCTTTCTTCATAATGATAATAATTTAGCCTTCAGTATTTCTAAGTATTATGTACAATGGATTCAGAGCAGGCTACTCTTTACTTTTTACTGTATGTAGTATGTACTGCATGCCCGTATCATTTTACAGTGAGGACAATCCTTAGTCAATGTAAAAAAGGAAGTAATGTGAGCCTATCGGGGGTTCAGGGGGCCTTCAGATATCAGCCAATATAAGCAAATGCTATTTAAAAAAATTGTTTACTCTTTAAACAGTATTGAACTTTATAAAGCTTCATATTTAATATCAGAGATGCATTTCAGGGCATCTTTCCTTTCATTAACATTAACAATGCTTTCTCCCACCAGACATTTACTACAACCTTAACGAATTATATATTTACATTTATATTTATGGCATCTGGCAGACGCCCTTATCCAGAGCGACTTACCTTTATCTCATTTATACAATTGAGGGTTAAGGGCCCAGCATTGGTAGCTTGGCAGTGCTCGGGCTTGAACTCCTGACCTTCTGATCAGTAACCCAGCCACCACTGCCCCAATATAGTAACTTTTTGTATAATAACAATATTGTTATGTACCATATTTCAAGGTGTTTGGACAAGACACAAACTACAACCCATACTGAATGAAATCTGACAATCCTGCACTGCACAACTTGGTATTTTGCATGAAGAATTATTATTGGTGCTTCTGGAAAAAAAAAATCTTTTTTTTTTTTTTCAATCCTACTTATATAGATCATACATTAACACTAAAACTAATTTAGAAATCCATTACGATTTCAGACTGTTAATACTTATTTTAACCATGACACCTTAATCATGCAACATACATGCAGGAAGCACTGGGCATCCACTGAAGTGCAGCATGGCCGAGTAGGTATGTGGTACAAAATGACTGCATGCCAGTCCTGTCAGATACTATTTTAGTATAAAGAATAACTAGGATGTAACTCTAAAGTAACATACTACAGTTTTAACATGTTCATAGCCATTTTCGTTGTTCTGATTATCTGAGTGAGCCTTAAAGGAGGATTGCTTCAGTATTTCCATTATACCTTAAACATCATATCTGTGCTGGACCACATTACGTGCCAATCTGGCATACCATGTAATGCTGTAGTGAGAGAAAGGACATGTGTTTCCAATAGAGGAGAGAGAGAGAGAGAGAGAGAGAGAGAGAGAGAGAGAGTGAGACGCACACCCTCCACACCCACGGCTTAGAATTCCAGCCTGGTCCTTTGAGACAGACATGCTTGCTCCAGCTACACAGGCTTTGCTCCTATTAATGAAATTATTTAAGAAAAAATAAAATACAAAAACAAAACTTTTGTGAAATAATTTCTGAACAGATATATGGAGTAAAAAATACTTTTTAATGCTGTTGCCATTAACAGGTTGTGCTTGCAGCAAAATAACTCTTTGTGCTTAGGCAGTAGCATTGGCCTACTGTACATGGTCTCTCATACTAAATAGTTTTGGATATTCAAATGAAATACAACATAAAACAAAGGCAACCTGAGTAAACATACAATACAAATAAAACAAAAAAAAAGGTTATCCAACACTATCACCCATGTGAAAAACTAATTGCTCCCTTAAACTTACAATCTGGTTGAGCCACCTTTAGCAGCAGTAACTGTAACCAAATGCTTCTGATAACTGGAGATCAGTCTTTCACAAAGCCGTGCTGGAATTTTGGCCCACTCTTCTTTGCAAAACTGCTTTAGTTCAGCCACACTGGAGGGTTTTTGAGCATGAACTGCCCGTTTAAGGTCCTGCCACAGCATCTCAATTGGTTCAAGTCAGGACCAACTTAACCAACTTCATGCTGTTAAAAAAGTTCTATTTAAATGTTGTTGATTGAACAGGGTTTGTAGTAATCAGGCCTGGTTGTGTCTAGTCCAGCTGAACCCTATTATGAATGCAGTTTCATAGATTTGTGGAATTAGTAACTATGGGGCAAATTTATTTTCACACAGGCCCAGTTGGTATTAGATAACGTTTTCTTTTTTGCATCAATAAATTATCATTTCAAAACTGCATTTTGTGTTTACTCAAGTTGCCTTTGTTTTTATCTTAGATTTTATTTTCTGAAACAATTTAGTATGAGATATACACAAACAGAAGATGAAAAAAGCAAATACTTTTTCACAGCACTGTACATAAGCCTATATATAATAGGTCACCATAAACCTATTTTTGTATACTAGTTTGGCTGTTTCTGGAAATAAACATTAATCAAATATGTGAAAACATTTTTGCCTGACAGTTCTTTGAAACATTAGTTGAAAATTAAAGAAAAATAAATACCAATTTAGAAAAATAAAATCTGCATCACAAAATAGGAGACAGACAAAAATATATACATCACTATTATTAATAATACTTATTATTATTATTATTGTATTTACAGTATATAAGTACGTGCATATTTGCAAGTCTTTTTAAAACTAAAAACACAGGTGGCGACATCTGTTGGACATAAGATGTCCTACACATGCTGAATTTGCTTCCCGTAAAGGTCACCGGTCTCAGATGTAAAATAAAACAATTTTCCACATTTTTTGCAGAAATGTCAGGCATTATAATGACTAAACGTTTTAATTCGTAGTGTACGTATATACCATTCAAAAGTAACTATTGTAAAATCCATAATTATCATTTTTTTAGTGTTTATTTCCGCATGCCACGAGGGCGAAGCATCTCTATGTGAAGAAAAGTAATCTGGGCGTATACGGACTTCCTTGATTGACGCGAACTCCAGCCTATAGAATTACACTGTGTCAGCTTAGTAAACCAATCAAATTCTTAGGGCGAGGGGCGCTGTAGTCTATACAAGATGGCGTACGTGGTTGTTTTCCAGCTACAATATTGAGCGAATTGCAGAAATCTGTCATCTAAATTAATTAATCACGGTAGTGTAGTCCCTTCGTAATTGTTTGTTATAAGCCGTAGAGACGCGGAATATCCATCATGAAAGGAAAAGAAAGGTCGCCAGTGAAAAAACGCTCCAGGGCCGTAGACGATGTTCGAGACAGAGGAGGAAGCCACCCGAGCAGTAAGAAAATGGGGGTTGTGGCGATTTCTGGCGGAAGCAACAATGGAAATAGCTCTTCCAAAAGCGAAGGAGGTTCGGCGAGAAGGAGTTTACTTGGAGACAAAAGGGATAGTCGGGACTTTGACGGACATGCTTCTAGTCGCACGGGAAACAGTCACAGCTACACCGGCCCCGTCGCTAGCGCTAGCAGCAAGAACCACAACTCGAGCCTGTCGCTCGAAGCGGCCGCGAGAGGCAACTCGCGTTCAGACCAGCGCAGCCAGCTCGCCGCTAACGAGAGTGAGTACAAGACGCTCAAAATAAGCGAACTTGGGTCGCAGCTGAGCGACGAGGAGATCGAGGACGGTTTGTTTCACGAGTTCAAGAAATTCGGCGACGTGAGCGTGAAAATTAGCCGCGTTAACGACGAAAGGATAGCTTTTGTGAACTTCAGGAGGCCCGACGATGCCAGGGCGGCGAAACACGCCCGAGGGCGCCTGGTGCTCTATGACCGCCCTTTGAAAATCGAGGCGATGTACATGAACAAAAGGAAAAGTCGATCACCCGTGGAGAAAGACCACTTTTCTGCCGTGGCTGGCCACAGACATTTGCACACCCAGAGGCCTCTGTCCCCTACTGGACTAGGTTATAGGGACTACAGGCTCCAGCAGTTAGCACTTGGGCGACTTCCTCCACCCCCACCGCCTCCCTTACCCAGAGAGCTGGAGAGAGAAAGAGAGTTTGCCTTTTATGAAGCCAGAGCAAGACCCACCTACATTGCTGAACGAGCTGCTGCCTTTCGCGAAGAGGATTTTATTTCTCCCGAGGACGACCAAAGAGCTAACCGGACGTTGTTTTTGGGTAACTTGGACATTACAGTAACAGAAAATGATCTGAGGAGGGCTTTTGACCGCTTTGGGGCCATCACTGAAGTGGACATCAAGAGACCCGCGCGGGGCCAAAACAGCACGTATGGCTTTCTTAAGTTTGAGAACTTGGACATGGCCCACAGAGCAAAGATCAGCATGTCGGGAAAAGTGGTCGGCCGAAATGCTATTAAAATAGGTTACGGAAAGGCGACCCCAACCACACGCCTCTGGGTGGGGGGCCTTGGACCATGGGTTCCCGTTGCGGCGTTAGCAAGGGAGTTTGATCGATTTGGCACTATTAGGACTATAGATTACAGGAAAGGGGACACGTGGGCCTACATTCAGTATGAAAGCTTGGATGCTGCTCAGGCAGCTTGCACAAACATGCGTGGTTTTCCTCTTGGAGGCCAGGACCGACGGCTGAGAGTGGATTTTGCAGACACCGAGCACCGCTACCAGCAGCAGTTCCTGCAGCCGCTCCCGCTCCCGCCCCATTACGAGGTCATGGCTGAGTCCTTTGTTCACCGTGCAACCCCTGAAGCTATCAGGGTCCGAGAAAGAACTCCCCCGCCACTGCATTTTAGAGAACGGGAGCTATATGCTGGTGTGGAGTGGCCAGCCCCTGCCATCCGTGAACGTGTAAGAACTCCTGCATTTGAACCTCTGGAGCACTTGGAACGAGATCGACGGCCCAGAGAGCCATGGTCCCTGGAGCGGGAGCTACCGAGCAGAGATGCTGCAAGAAAACGGCGCCTTCTAGAGGATGGACGGCACCTAGACTGTTCACCCGACAGCAGCAGTGAGTGGGCAGTCCGGCGGCGGAGAGCCCCTTCCACTGAGGGCAGCCCAGGAGGTAGCAGTCGCGATGGCCGCTTCAGCGACTCTGAGCGTCCAATGAGGACAGAGCGGCTGTCCCCGGCACGAGAGCGCCGCAACAGCCTAGACAGGGCTCCTGGAGAGAAACGCCTCAAAAGCAACAGCAGCCTGTCTGAATCCAGCATTGGCGCAAGCCCGTCAGAAAGAAAACGCAAAGCGAATGAAGCGAGCAAAGGGCCTTCAAAGAGAGAGCGAGCTGAAGGGAGCTCCAAGGGCAGTCAGTCATCCAAGCAGGACACTGGCGGGAAGCTGAGTATGGCCTGGAACGGAATGCTGCTCCTGAAGAATAGCAATTTCCCAGCCAGCATGCACATCCTGGAGGGAGACCCGAGTGTGGCCAACACCCTCCTGGTCGATGGCAGCACGGGAGGAAAGGTGACGCAGCTTCGCATCACGCAGCGCCTTCGGCTCGACCAGCCCAAGATGGATGAGGTGTCGCGCCGCATCAAAGTGGCAGGCCCAGGCGGTTATGCCATTCTCCTTGCTGTTCCTGCCAGCTCCGAGGATGCATCTTCATCCTCCTCGTCGACAGACCCAGCGGCTTCGACCCAGCGTCCTCTGCGCAACCTGGTCTCGTATCTGAAGCAAAAGCAGGCAGCCGGGGTAATCAGTTTACCTGTGGGGGGCACTCGCGATAAGGACAGCGCGGGGGTGCTGCACGCGTTCCCACCCTGCGATTTCTCTCAGCAGTTCTTAGATTCCTCTGCAAAAGCTCTTGCCAAAACAGAAGAGGACTATCTTGTCATGATCATTGTCCGTGGAGCATCCTAACAATCAGAACACAAACAAGCAAAAAAAGCATTGTTATAAAAAAGAAATGTCTCATTTGCATGCTCTGTTAAGCCTGGTGCAGCAACTATAGTTTAAACAGTTATTAAAAGGGTATGTGTCATCTGTTCTGCCAAATGCAATGCATGAAAAACATCTCATATAGCAAAATTGGTTTTCATATTGCAATATTTGCTCACCATTGCAAGTTGAGTTTCCAAACCAAATCATTGTGATACTGTGCAACTGTTTGAAAGAGTGAAAGATAAAAGGCAGACACAATTTGAAAACTGAAGATTTACACTATACACTGTACTGCTGAAAATCTTATACATGTTTGTTTAGCCATTAGATTGTAAGCAGTTCCCTATATGGATATTAACAAGAATGTTGGTTCATGTAGGTATATTCTATATATTTTTATTTAAAAAAAAAAAAAAGAAGAAAAGGTTATTGAGTCATTGTGGTTTAACGCTTGGAACAATCAGTTAATGATGAAGAGAAAGTGTAACATAGGCCTAGGTGTGTAGTTCTATAGTTCACCTAAACAGTCCAGGTATTTCTCACTTAAAACTGCATGTTGGCTGTTGTCCTGTTTTGAAACCGTTACGGGGTAGTTCAGTCTAAAGTTTGCAGACTATAAACTAATGTATACACAACTGTACTTTAGTATTGAAGTGTTTATCAGTGTGTAACTGGGCAAGCATTTAATGAGGCTACAAATTGTTTTCTCCCAGATTTTATTATACCCAAGGCATCTTGTAATATGAATCAGTGATTATTTTGGTCTTCTTTTAATTCTAACATGTTTCAAAACCACCATTTGCACAGACCATTGCACAAAGCTTATCCTTTTTTTTTGTATTTGACAAGATCATCTGAAAAACTAGTTCTATTGAGACATTTTCAATTTTTACTTTGCTTTTTGCTCTTCCCTCATAATTTCTGTAGTCAGCAACTAGTTTTTTACTGATTTCAGTGCTTTTATTGTTGTTTTTGTTTTTTTTCCTCCTTCCTTTTTTATTTTTTTTTTATTTTAAAGTAATCTTGCCCGTAGAATACAGTACAAAAATCAAAGAACACTTGATAGAATAGCAGTATATAATGCATGTGGCTTTTTTCCCCCCCGTTTTTGTCAGCATTGGCCTCAGTTTTGTTCAATATGCCACATTAAAGGAATTGTTAAATTGATGTCCAGGTACTAAAATGTGAGTGGAAACGTGTTCCTTCCAATTTGATAAACATAATAATGCTTATGGTGATGTAATTCTTCTATGATCTATATTCCCCCATATATTAACACACTTTAATTGTCAGCTTTAGGCATACTTGAAGCAGGGCTGTACAATTAGAGGTGATCAAATTGTTTATTTTTCAGTACATTAATAATGACTATGGTTCAGTGCAAAAAGACAAAAGTGCTGTAGTTGGTCAGCACGTGATTGTGCAGTGATCATACCACTAAAGAACATGCATTCATTATTGAGTCTACTCGTTGGAGTATGCTTAATTGTGCAGCCCTAAACTTAAGTATGTTTTAAGTTGAATAATGAGTTATGTATGACTAGTCTGAATAGACATGCAACATACTTTTATAACCCCCTATCTGAAATTTTTAGCATTTATATCAATGTCGAGGTTTTTTTTTTTTGGTTTTTTTTTTTTGCAGTGTCTTGAGTCTGCTTATTAACATAAGTGTTAATTCCATCTGTGTTATGCCATCTATCATTTTAAAATCACACTAAATTGCATTTTTAAAGCAGATTTAAAAATTGGTTTGTGAATTAAGATTATTAAGCTGTTCTATATGTATGGATGAGTGGGAGATACTGTACTTTCAGTAGCCATCTCTCAGGATGAAAAAGGACCGTTGCAACAGAGGACTTTCCATGGCTGGAATCAAAAAGATTGACAGGAGCCCTTTGGATGCAGAGGGGCAAGAGCTTTCCGTTTACTGATTGTGTATTCTCGCTGAGAGAGCAGCTTCACACTTGTGTAAATGTTTTTGTGCTTACACTTCCCATATTTAAACGGAAATATGACCGTCTTGCTTTGTGGTGTGTTTACCTGGTTTCTTGAAGGAGAGGAAAAAAGAGGAATCGCTCATTCACATCTCGCACAGCTAAGAAATAGCTGTCCACATACACACAAAGTGCACTGGCACTTATTTGATTTTGTCTTACTATCAATAAATTGTTTCATTTGAGGGAGAAATGTTCATTCGTTGGAAATGAATCGAAGACCAGCTCCTGCTGTTTTGCGGTTATATTTCAATGGAATTGTTGCTGATTGTTTCTGCTCGGGGAAAAAAAAATTCCCATATGTGGATCAGTGATGACATTAAGAGCCAAGAGCGAGAGCGTTTTATTGCCGCGTTGTCAGTGTTTTCCAGCCTTGTCCCGGAGTTGCCCGGCTTTGCTAATTAACAGCCCTTGCACACTCCTGCCCTAAACCACCCCTGTATTCCCGAGGGAAGCGAGAGCAGAAAGAAGAGGGCTTTTGCTACTGTTCTCTCTGTAGCAGGCTTGTGCTCTGCTGCTGACCAAAGTCAGAGGGGAGATGTTGATTGCACAGACCTTCAGATAAGATGCGAGTTTTGTTCCAGCACTGCCACTGGTGTCCTCCAAGGTTCTTCCCTACCTGCATCAGCTGGAAGAGGTCAGGTCTGCCGTAACCCAACTGCTTTGCATTGGCAGCACAACCACCTACGAATTAAAGGTCAAATTTGAATGCTTTCTATTTCGGTGGAGCAGGCATTTGTTTACCCCATCCTTTGGTTTTTGCACATTTGATTTTATTTTTCCACTCCATTGAGATATCAGTACAGGAAGAGGATTTCCATGATCAGGAAAAAGGAGAGCGATATAGAAAGTAAAAAAAAAAAAAAAAAAAGCCCTTCTAGGCCCTGAAGGAAGGCTGATAGTTTTGTTTTCATCCACTTTGCATTTGTGACAGAAGTATTTAAATCCACACCTGTCTTAATACAAGTGTTGCCAACTAGACTGCCGGTTTCCTCAAACAGCACAAGAGTTAACACACGGAGGAGGCACTTCCAAGAAGCTTCAGATGGGGAGAAAAGAAGGCCTCCTTTCTTCCTTAGTAAGCTGTTGTGTTCACCTTCATCACCTCTCCATCAGGTCATCCAGCAGTGAGTGCCTGCCTGATGGCGATGAGTAGGGCTAGTGGGTTTTATACTGGGGCTGCTTCTCAAAGCCTGCCAGCGAAAGGTAAGTATCAGTGCAGGACAGAGTAACTCGCTCATGTAGGATTTAACTGTTTACTTTTGCCACTAAACTGACAGTTCCACAGATTATGACCCCATGTAGCGCCATTAATGATATGACTGGAGAAGCTTTTTGTCCAGTAAGTTCTGCATTTTCATTAATATGTATTTAAACATGTGAATTCATACGCTCAGTTGTCCTTCTGTAGTAATTAATTTAAAAATATATGCTTACCTTTTAGCTGTAAGTTAAAAAAAAAAAAAAAAAAAATCTGGTTTGCCAGACAGGTTTAACTTGCACTGTAATTTCTGGCCATCATATTTGACCAGTATGTGGGATTGTGGGACTAACATGCTTTAGTGGAGGTAAGTCTTGGTCATATGGGGGTTTTCAGTGGTGCATCACTTTCTGCCTTTTAGTTCAGGACTAGGATTCATTTTCAGAGAATTGTCTCTGGATAGTGACTCACTGTGGACAATTTGTTTTTAAAGGTAGGTTTGACTGCTCACTAGGAAGCTCAATAATATAGAAGAAACTTTTAGGATCAGACTGACTTGAAATATTTGAAAATACAAGCTCATAAATCTTTCCTCTGTCCATGTGCATATTATCTCTAATGTAGGATTTACTGACTGGAAGGTGGTAATGAGACAAAAATCCCTAAAATAACTGAACATAACCGCTTCAGTGCCTGGTCAATTTCTTTACAGTTGTTTAATAAAAAAAAAAAAAAAAAAGGCCTTGTTCCTTGTTGAGGTACCGGATTATAAGAGATTTAGCATGTGGAAATATTTTCCTCGTCCTGAGCGATAAAAGAACATTTAGGGTCTGAACGATGATGGTTCAGCCTATAACGCGGTTTTAAACGTGGACACATGTTAGAAATGATTTATCAGAAGTTGTGCTCTGATAGGCTTTTAATTTGCCATCATGTCACCTACCAGTGGTTCCCAAACCTGGTTGTGGATTCCACTGCACTGCACATGTTCAACTGCTCCATGGTGTGCGTGTGTGAGAACAGGGAAATTGGGAAAGAGTTTACTGAGCGAAAATGAAATATTTAGCAAAACTATAGCATGCTGAATAAAACAATCTACTGACCTGATCCACTGACAATTTGCTGACTAATGCACAGGTCACAGTTTATTATGTAAGTATTTAGACCAGGCATATTGTCTTGGCAGATTTATGTGGAAGTCAGAACAACAGCTGGTTGGCTTCAAATTTCTTTGACCTTGGAAGGTAATAAAACTAATATAAATAATGTATTATGATACTACCAGTGATACTACCAGTATAAAGAAGATAACAGGATTTTATATTAACTTTGATAACAGGTTAATACAGATTTTTAAATATATATATCTCAATCAATATCACACACACACACACAAAGTGCGCACACACAGTGACATTAAAGGAAAAACAACATAAATTGTCTTAATGGGATACGAGCAGCTTTAGTGTGCTCCTTGTCATTCTACAAGTATCTGGATTTGTATTGGAGGGATGAACATTCTTCCAAAAGATTTTCCCCAACTGGTGTTTTGGTCATGGTGGTGCAGAACACTAACCCCACAGTCCATAATCCTCCATAGGTGTTCAGTTGGGTTGATATCTGGTGAATGTGAAAACCATAGCATGTGATTTACTGCATTTTCATAGTCATTATGCTATTCAGTGAGCTGTTCTGGAGGGGGGAACTGTCATCCTGGAAGAGACCCCTTCCATCAGGGTAGAAAGGTTTCCTCACGGGACGAAGGTGATCAGTCAGGATTGTTTTTATAGGGACTCTTCCCTGTTCTCAGCCCTGGTCATGGAGTACCCGTTGTCCTGCGTTTTCCTGGTCTAAAACAACTGCTTCAATCAACCTGATTAACAGCCCTTTGTGAATTGAAGTGGGTGTTTCAGAGCTGGGAAAACACTTCAATGTGCAGGACCCCATGACTGAGAATGGGAACCTGTGCTGTAAGGGGACAAATGGAGCCAAGCACTGCCAGCAAAATGCCTTTTCCTGTTTTCATCTATTTGTATGTGTATATATGAAGTATTAGATGTTAGTGAATGATTTAGATAAATCTACAGCATTTCCTTATTGTATGCAGGTATTGACATATATGTTTTCATTAAAATGATGGACAGTCAGTAGTGAATATGATAAACATTTGTGATCTCCACTATAACCCTGATGGATTTTTCACGTTTTTAAAATCAGACCACTTTAGAAAACAAGGAAACTATTTGGGTATCAATCAGTTTGGTGCAAGAGTAAAATGGGGTTTGTGTCTGGGGAAAGCCTGGACATTCTGCTGAAGGCAGATACTGTAATGTCTGCAACTGTAGTGAACAGTTATGGAGTTGTAGACTATAAGATTTTTCTTGTTCACATTAATACTTCATTATTGTTCAACTGAATCCTTTCTAGGCTGATGTGGGAAATGTGACTACAGCTGCTGTAATGAAGTGGTGAGCAGTTTGTCTCCGTAAGCACACTGTGGGTAATAATCTTCTCTCTTCATTTTTGATATGACGGTCAGTGTTTATTTGTATTTATTCACTTATTTTTGTAACAGTGGTGGTATTGGATTGTGAACTTCAGTCCAGATCCAGTTCATCTCTTAGTCCTTAAAGAACCATGAGCTACGATTATTACTTCCAAATGGTGAGTAGTTGAACTTTAGTTTATATGTGATGTGTGTTTAGTGGAAATCTTACTAGATTTGTTTTTGCAATTGCTAAAAATAGTAGAATAGTATGTAGTATTATTTGTGTATCTTGTTTAAAGTTGCACAAAATGTTTGGAATCTTGCTGATGTTATTTATAATTGCATACCTGTATCTGAAATCACAATAAAAGCAGTATTTTTCTATTGGTTTGTGTTGTTACAGTCAAAAAAGCCATCCTTTCAAAAATCCCTTTCAGAAACCTCATCAGAATAGCGAATGATGTAAACACAGTTTATATGAAATTCAAACACATTTTCCAGTTGCTTTAATTTCAGTTATGAAAAAACTTCACAATCATAATAAGTCCAGCCTTTTTTTTTTTTTAACACTTCCAAAATTTACACAGTAACACACATCCATGTATAAAAGACAGACTTTATGTTCACACACATTGAGTGGTGAGACTACACTGAGCTGACACATTTCTTATGCTACTTTGTAATTGTTTCATTTCCAATCTGTGGCTCATAGAGACATCTTTATTGTCATTAAATACTAACTTCCATGGCCCCATGAGAAAAAGTCTTGGGAGATTGAATAAGACGTGCTTCCCAATCACACTGAGCTGTTCAAACATGATGCAAAACACTTTACTAAACAATCAGAACAAACTCAGATTTTCAACAGGAGTGTTTTTAATTGGTGCTCCTATAAATGCTACTTACCAGCTCAGTTTCTGCCACTTTTTGATCTTTGTGAAATTAAAAGAAAACTAAAATAAAAAACACACTCCACACTTGTAGCACTCCAGCATACTCACAACAATTAGCACTGTACAGTGATTAATGCTAGATTTAAGTAGTAGTACAATGTCTGCACCACTAGAGGACTCTGTCACAAAAGGAACTATATGGCATATAAGAAGCAACCATTAAATAAACAATTACTAAGAAAAGGTTTTGATTTTAAAAATAAATGAAAAAAAGTAAAATTCTGCACAAGCCTGAGGGTAAAATGCAACACCCAGAAAAAAAAAAAAACAGTCTCTCTTGCATCTTTGGCTCATATCTCAATAGTTAGTATAGTTATGCCTTACATTAAAGCCAATTACTGGTGAGAAACAGAACACTACAGTTATTTCAATACAAATGTAACAATAGTGTAGCTATAAGCACAGTGCCCTAAATCTTTTAGGTTGAGCCCTTGAAGTATTTTTACTCCTATCAGGTTTAAAGCGGTTTAAAGCCGTTTTGTTTTGGAAATTCTTTTCATTTTAGTCAAGTGTTTGCTGGCACAACTGTAATTTGGGACCACCAGCTAGGGAAAAAAAAATCTGTTTCCAAGATCCAGAGACACAGTCACCCAAATACACCTTCCAACATACCTTGAAATAATTATAATCCATTTTACATAGTGGTTAAGCCTCATATATGAGTATGAAGATTGCCGACTGGAACTTTGCTGATGATTGAGCATCAAAATAAACCAATCTGATTTGCTGCTTACAAGGACAAACCTTGGACCAGCAGGCAGATTGCATAGAGAATAATCAGCATTTGCTACATTAAATTATTTAAGCATTTTAAGGGTAATTTTTTTTTATACAATAAATATTGTCGTATGCTCTGATCAAAAATACACATGCTATTATAGCAAACAAAAGGAACTACACACCAACTATCTGCTTTTATATATATATATATATATATATATATATATATATATATATATATATATATATATATATATATATATATATATATATATATAATATAAAATTAAACAGTGCCCTCCACTAATATTGGCACCCTTGAGATATATATATATATATATATATATATATATATATATAATATAATATGTGTATGTATGAGAAGTGGTCTTTATTGTTTAACCTTTTTATTCTTTTGTTCATAAAATTCACAAAATAATTTGCTCTCATGGATATCAAACAGTTGCAAACACAAGACAGGTTTATAAACAAAAAAAATGGTGCGCCACAATTATTGGCACCCTTTTAGTCAATACTTTGTGCTACCTCCCTTAGTCTTCTCCCTGAGTCTTTTCCTATAATGCCTGATGAGGTTGGAGAATACATGGCAAGAGATCTGCGATCATTCCTCCATACAGAATCTCTCCAGATCCTTAAAATTTTGAGGTCCATGCTGGTGGACTCTCCTCTTCAGCTCACCCAACAGTTTTTCTATGGGTTTCAAGTCAGGGGACTGAAACCAGTAAACCATTTTTGTGTTGATTTTGATGCATGTATTTGGATAGTTGTCCTGCTTGATGATCCAAGCATGGCCAATTTTAGGCTTTCTGGCAGAGGCAGTCAGGTTTTCATTTAATATCTTGATATTTGATAGTCCATGATGCCATGTATCCTAATAAATGTCCAGGTCCTCTGTCAGAAAAACAGCCCCAAAACATAAAAGAACCACCATCATATTTAACCATGGACATGAGGTACTTTTCCATATGGCTGCCTCTCTGTGTGCTCCCAAACCACCTGGTGTTTATTGTGAAAAGGTCTATTTAATTTCATCTGACCATAGAACCCGATCCCATTTGAAAATCCAGTAGTGTCTGGCAAACTGAAGGCGCTCGAGTTTGTTTTTGGATGAGAGTAGAGGTTTTTCTTTCTTCCAAACAACTTGTGATGTAGGTGACTTCAGATGGTAGTTTTGGAAACTTTCAGACCCCAAGACAAGACTAACTTCTGCAATTCTCCAGCTGTGATCCTTGGAGATTTTTTTGGCCACTTGAAACATCCTCTTCACAGTGCATTGAGACATGAATCAACCTGGAACTGAACACATGTCTATAATAACATTTCCAGTTAACTGGAACTTCGTAATTATTGCCCTGATGTTGGAAATGGGCGTTTTCAATGCTTGTGTTATTTTCTTTTTAGCCACGTCTCATTTTGTGAAGCTCAACAACCTTTTACCACACATCACAGCTATATTCCTTGGTTTTTCCCATTGTTATGAATGACAAATGGAATTTAGCCTATGTTTTACCTCGTATTTATACCCATGTGAAACAGGAAGTCATGGTTGAACAATTTCCTGCCCCTAGTCACCCAGGTGTACAAAAATAAAAGTAAAATATCAATGGGAATATACATTAAGTATATTTTTCCTCATATGAATTCATAGGGATGCCAATACTTATGGCACAAATTTATTTTAAAAATATTTTTTCTTTTTGATAAACCTGTGCTGTGATTGTAACTGTTTGATATCCATGATATCCATATATATATATATATATATATATATATATATATATATATATATATATATGTATATATATATATATATATATATATATAGTATGTATATATATGTATGTATATATATGTATGTATATATATGTATATATATATTTTTTAATATATCTTTGCTCATATTTATCAAGGGTGCCAATATTAATGGAAGGTACTGTGTATGTATGTGTAAAAAAAAAATCACACATAGATATGGACATTAATAGAAATGTTACATGTCTTCTTAAATTTTTAGTTTTGCAGTATGGTAAAAAGTGTGTAATCTAATATATAAAGGTTTTTTTGTTTGTTTGTTTGTTTTTTTTAATAACTGGAATTTAGAGACCACATCATGTGTTCCCTGGAACTAAAATGATCCATGATAGTGGCTTCAAACTTTGTGACTAAGTTGGTCATACTGTGTGCCATTCACAAAAGCCTTCTTCCCACAAAAGACTGGTGCCATTGTGCTTTACTACAAGGTTCAGGTCCACTTTAGGAGGATAAAAAACAAAAAAAGGTGAGTGGCATGGCCATGCGCTGTAGCTATACCACCCCGTTTTTCTGAGGTGCTGTACAGAAGCCGCTGCTGCTCCACCCCAGCTCTTTATTGAGCAGCTCCTGCTGCTTTTTTCTGGCCTGCCAGTGCTGTGCGAGTGGCTCCAGGAAGAGAGAGACTGACGAGAGCAGGTAACACACACCAGCCAAGTAGAAGGAGCAGTCGTAGGTTCGGGTGTAGTCATACAGAAAACCTGGGGGACACGAGTGAGGAGTCAAACATGTGCTGTTCTTGATACAGTTCATGGAGGACATCTTTGAGCAAGACTATATTTAGCAAGGTTCAATTTACTGCTCAGTAAAAATTGCTAGATTTTCCTCACACCATAAAAAGATATTTCATTACAAAGAATACAACTACATTTACTAAATAACCAAATTTGAGATTAAGATTTGAGAAAAAGATTTGAGAAATCTTGAGTATAAGATTTGAGAAAAAGATTAAACCAAATTTCAAAAAGAAAAATAGCCTGCGTCTAAGACTGTCTTTCTGTTATGGTATTGTAATTCTATATGATGTACTGCCCAAACTGAGTCAGCGCTCCCTAACTGAGTCTCAGATGTACATGGTTTGGGTTTGTGTGACTGTAGGGCGAAGGTCAAGGAGTACACTGCCTACAAGATAAAGCTCCCATCATTACTGATTGAGAGACCCAGCATGTAAGGCTGCATACCGCCCTAAACTACAGCCAATCACAAGAGCACAGCCAATCTCACTGAGGGATTAAAAAAAAATTAAAGAAATAAATTAAAAAGCCACTTGTCGGTACTTCATTAAAACACTACGATGTTCTCCATGCAATGGATAATGGTGTTATCCAATCTTCCTGTAAGGAAAACATTTAGATCATCAGACCTGAGCAGTGTGAAATGAAGGTAATTAATTCACATTTGTATTATCCTTGCAATACAAGATAGGTATGAATTTTCCCATTATTATTTATGGATGTGTTATTGTTTATTGTTGTAGTTTGGGGAATAGAAATGAAGGGATTTGGTTTGATTTTTGTTTTAGTGTTGAATTGAACTGATTTTAATTGATCTAATCCAAACAAACACTTGATATGACATTTTATTCAGTTTCTTTTTAGATGGCAGTTGCACAGAAACCTCTCGACAGCTAGCTAATATTTAAATAGTAGCAGGTAGCTAGCTAATATAAATATATTTTTTTTTTACATTGGGCAGGCTCAGGATCTGGTGTTTATTTATTTTTAATTTTTTTTTATTTTTACATAAGTTTTGAAAGAAATGCAGACAGCCACCTATGACAGTTTTTAAAACAACCCCCCCTCTCTCTCTCTCTCTCTCTCTCTCTCTCTCTCTCTCTCTCTCTCAGGAATGGTACACTGCCTTATAACCAGCTGGTAAACGGTGCCTTTCTCTCTTACATACACAGCCCATTGAGCTCCTACACTTCCCCCACTTAGAAACAGTAAACATACCCCCCACTGCAAATAGGGCCTACACAAGCCCCTCCTAAACAGGGGGCCGTTTAAGGGTGAGTGTGAACAATTTCAAAGAATTTTATCTATGACCATCGAGGCATGTCCCAGGCATGTTTTAAGTGGACATCATGGCAGTACAACCAAACAATTTTCTCAACTTACTGTATATTCACGCACCCTGAATTAAATAGAACCGTGGTTCTCAAAGTGAGCTCCCTGGGTAATTTTAAAAAATTATTTTATCTTTGTGTCGTTAAAAATCCCATGATGAAGGCCGTAGGTTTGGGGGGGGGGACGACACACAACTACATGCAACTGAGCAAGTTAACATGCTGCTAAATAAAGAGAAGTGACATGATCTGCCTGGCAATGTCAAAAGGAGATATATTTGTTCCCCCTTTAAGAAAGATGACACACTTACACAGTTCAGGTACCGAAGTTGTATCTCCCAAGTCTAATAAACCATGCAAAGCATTTTAACCCTGGATATTTTTCGAATCACTCCTCGTTCTTTGACAGCATGTGTAGTATTAATCAATCATTTACTTATTATGGGGGAAAAAAACTTACCTGCCAATGGAGGACCTGTTAGACAGCCAAGTCCCACAAAGAACATGGAAAAACCCATAGAGTTGTTCACCTTTTCAGAACCTACCAAGTCAACCTGTAAAAAAAAAGAACAGTAACACTTTAGAATACGATTCCATCATTAATGATTACCTACATGGGAAGAAATGAATAATTCAATATTAACTTTCTAGTAACTACTATTATCTACCTAGAAACTCAGATTAACGGATTAGTAAGTAATAGCACACAGATGAATGTGGTAGTTCACTATTAGTTAATCAGGAACTATTATTTCTTTCATGCCTCCTGGAGAACTACTAAGAAACTAGATACAGTTTCATAATTAATGCAAAACCACTACTGTTAACTAATAGTCAAGATTGTTTACAAAATAAATAGGTAATAGCAGACTTGTGATTTGGGTAAGCTGTTTGTGAGGAACCAGGGCAGTCAAGGCACAAGTGACACAGTTTCCCCAAAAAAGTTTGATGAATCAAAAGATGTATTTACAAATAAATCAAATTACATAAAAATAATCCAAATCAACATTTGAACCTATAAAAGAGGTCAACTTGTAACGTGGGCCACATCATAATCAATTTGTTACAAACTGAACAGAATGTTACTGAAATAACTGAGAAGACTGAACAGAACCAAACAAATAATTCTACAGAGGTGGCAATACAGATCGACTAGTCCACTTTAGACGCACAGGGGGGAAACGAAACACTACAAACATCAAAGTACAACATTAAAGACAAGGCCAGCTGAATAATTGAAATAACGAGAGAAACAAATAAATCAAGGAAAGAAATCAAAAAAGACCCAATTATGAATAAGAAAGTAAAGAAAATGAACACAAAACATCCCACTCTCCCCTCAGCGAATCTGCCTCTTGGTACCGGCAAGCGGAACTAAAAATAGCAGTGAATGCGACGTGTCGGCCTTTAATGCGCACCGACCCCATCGGAGATTCCGCAAGGCAACCATACACCAGCCGTCCACTCCTCAGCTCATCCCACACAACAGTAGCTCAACTCATATAAAACATTTGTAAACAAAAGTGTGTACAGTACAACAGAAAGTAGAATGTGTGCACTCCATCTAGCTTAACAATGCACTGGAATTAATAAAGTATTTGAATAAAACATAAACTGAGTCTTAATATGTAGTGATTACTGATCTGCAAATATGTAAACCATTAAGTGAATGGAAATAAATATAAATAAATAAATAAACTAAAGATTATGCGTTTTCCCCCCAAGTTATGATGGAAAAATATTGTGCAACCAAACACTGGTCATGTAAGCTTTTCAGTGTACGTTTTTGAAAGGCTTTGGTAAGTAATTAATTCTGACTGATTTGGTAACACTGGAGTTATTACTAGGAAGTTATCATGATCTTCACTTTAGAATACGGTTCCAAATAATTAGTCATTCCTTCTGAAGGATGTAGTAGTCATTATTAGTGGGCTACTATGATTCTTATAATAGTTATTAATGAAAACCTAATCTTAAAGTATAGAATAATCTAACCATGAGGTAGAAGACTTAGATAGAACCATATATTTCTGTGAGGTACGTTAAAAAAATAAATCACTGTATAGGTTACAATTTGTCTGGCAATCGGTGTATGGCTAATGACTTGAAATGTTCCAGTAGTCTCTGTGACTCTAGTGATTCAGTGAGAAGTGTGGACCTAAGTTGTCTTCTCTTTATTTTAGTATTAATAATAATGTGTAAAAAATTATTACAAATAAAGGTGAAGTTCAAAGGCATGACGGAAAAGTGGCCACAGGAGTTCTTTACAATTATCCACAGTTCGTAAATACTTCTCTAGGAGGATGAAAATGTACTATTTATTAACAGTTTACCCAAGTCATTAGTCTGGAATTACTTATTGATTATGTAAAAAATCTTGTCTATACATTAACACTCGTAGGAGAAATCAACATGAACATGTCTCTAGTGAAGAATGTTCTGTCTCTTCGGTCTGTTTAGAGAGTGACCAATAAGATAACAAAATGTCCTACCAGTGTCATGAGGCAATGTTCACAAAGTTCAAAAACTGGGATTCACCACTGCGACAGCTATTCCATTGCAATGCCCATATAACAACTTTGAATATACTGTATGTTTTAATGTTAGCTTTTTAAACCTATCATTGAAGATCCTCTATAATTTTATTAACGCTTTCCTTTGTTCCAACTCTTTTTGTTTCTTGCTAATACTTCAGTTTCTTCATCTGTCATAGATTATTCCATATCCAAAGTTCATGTGCACCGAAAAGGCAACATTATTATTTATTATCAGTGATGCAAAATGTAGAAAATTTCTGCACTGATTCGATATTCAGATTTTTTAAGAATGACATCCATCGATACCGATAGTTTGGTGCTTCTGTTTTTTTAAATTCCTTGTTTCAAATGACTGATAAGTAATTAAAAAAAAAAGCAAATAATAACTTTATTCTCTCTATCTACATGTTTTCCATGTTTCAGAGTAACTGGTCTCAGTTATAAACAGAAATCACATCACTTTCCATCATGGCTTTAGCCTTATTCCTTGTATTGTCATGTACAACAACGTGCACTCTTGATTTGTCAATTTTCCGTCAATCTAACGTCATTTTTAAAAAGTTTAAAATCACGATCGATCCATTGAGCAGTGGGACTGAGCATGCTCATTGGGCTCACACCTGAAGACCAAATATCTGTGTTGAAACTCATTGCTGAGGGATTCTGAAGAAGCTTGTGAATATGATCTGCTACAATGTTGTACATCTCCAGTAAACAGACTTCTACGAAATAACAAACTCTATCAGACTTTATTGGACTCGGCTGTTAAATTGATTGATTATAGCTTGTTCACTGACTTGCAAAGCTACACAAGCCACCACATTATTTGTCTGACCTACTTGCTGATTACTGTCTACCACACACCCACACCCACACACACCATACTCTCTTAGCTGTGGCTTGCTCTCTGTTCTAAGACGTATAAGACAAAGAAAAACTCAGTTGGTGATGGGGCTTTTCTTTTAGAGCCATTTTATTGAATCAACTTTAGTAACTATTAAGAGGCTTAAACTCACAACATTTAGGCCTAAAGGTAAATTGCCAATTGGCAGAGCTTAAAAACAGCAGCAGCAGCAGGTTTACAATCTGTTCTTATTTCTTTATTTTTCTCTATTTATTTAATTTAAAAAAATTAATTAACCATGTCTTATCTGAGCTGTTACTTTATCTCAGATCATATGTGTATAGTACCTTTCACAATTAAATATAACGATGTATCAATTCCAGTACTAGTATCAGGTATTGGTCCAATGCAGTGCTCATTTTCTCATACTTCTTAAATAAAATAAATAAATAAATTTGCTCCAATACCAACATCTGATATCACTACGTGATGTACAGTCCACGCCGAAACAAGGCCAATTTTACTTTTCACTATACATTGAAGACATTTATCTTTGAGAACAAAAGATGAATATGATATATCAGAATTTCAGCTTTCATTTCCTGATATTTACATCTAGATGTGTTAAACAACTTAAAACATGGCTCCTTTGGTTTGAACCCACCTATTTTTTTTTTTAATGATGGTAGACATATAGACTAAATTTAAGCAACAGTAGCTCATTGCTAGTGGATCATCGCAGCAACCAGCACCAGAGAAAACACTAGCTGGGCAATAAAAAATGTCTACAGAGAACACTGGGTGAGAGAAACTAACAGCTTTCATCCAGAATGTATCTTTAACAGGAGCCACTACTCGTGATTGAAAATGAAGGATTCCAATGCAATGGAAAAGAAACCCAAAAAACTTATACATGCATAAAAGCACTTTTCCATAGTGAAAGAAAACCTGCTCTTCTCCACTGCAACCCTACTCAATCCAAGATAACAAAATGTATCTAGCAAGTGCACTTCATTTAAAACCAAATAGCTAAATTATAAAGAACATCCCTAGCCACCTAAGTGCTTGAATAAGCATGTTTTTTTTCACGGCCACTATGTAATTACAGACTGATATCGGTAGCGTGTACTAAACAAACATGTATTCATACTCAGTTCAAAAAAGAAAAATGTTAGTGATGAATCCATAATTAAACTATTAAATAATAAAATATAGTAGTAATCTACAACATAGAAACCTGATTTTCTGTAGGTTTTGTCTGATTCTAAATACTGATGACATAAAGTGTATTGTTTCTGAGTGTTACTTCATTACTCACCAGGACTGGTAGGAGCAGAGCCATGTATCCTCCACAGAAGATTGCAAAGAACACGGCGTAGATCATGAGCTGAAGGAAGGAGGTGGCGAGGGGAGAGAGCAGGTTGACAATCCCACACAGGATCAGATAGGCTTTGTGGTAATGGTACTTATGCACCAGGTTCCTGTCTGTCACCCAGCCAGAGGCTAGCTGAGCCACAGTTTCTGTTATACCTGTGTAAGACAAGAACCCACCCATCACACACTCCCATGCTGTATCTGCACAATGCATGAATAAAAATCACTGGTGTGACGAGTCCCAGAACAGGGTCACTGATGTCCCCTACTTGAACATTATTGAGTCAGTAATGTTGCTACAAGCATCAATTTACAGGGCTCAGTGAGCAGTGACTTCTCTGTTGTGGTGAATGAGTGCATGAAGTTGTTTATAAGAGGCCTGACATACACATGGGTTCAACCATGGATCACTGGCTCCATTACTCTTCAGCTTATTATACTCTAGAAGAAACAGTTAGCAGTCTCAGTAAAGCTTTAAACTAGCTTTATGCTGTATGATTTTCTGCCCAATTTTTATCACAGTCAAAAATCACAGGTAAAATCATGTTCGTTAGCTGAGATTAAAACGTATAAACAGGGACATTTAGAACCTAGTTCTGGCAGTATCAGGATTTTTTTAATTAATATCCCACAGTCACCCTGCTACAATCCTTGTCTAAAATCTCCCAATAGGAAGAGAGTATGGGATTACAAACTCATGGGACAGCTACAAATACGGTAGGCAAAATGTCATCTAAATTTGCTAATGCGCAGAAACATTATCCTTATTAGCTCAATCTCACTTTGAAGAATGTTTCTGTTTTTCTGTTCAGTTTCTGCATGAGCTCAGATTACAGTGATGACATAAGTACAACATAATAATTTTCTTTAATCGCAGGAGGATCTTCACTGTTATCGCGTCTGTTATAACATCTGTTATAAAATTTGACCGATATTTTATTCAATGTGAAAAAGTAATCATCTTAAAAGACTGCTGAAATTACACAGTGTAACACAGGCTTTAAACAAATTTACTTATTATATAAAAGGATACAATGATGGATTTATTATTTTGCATATGTCAGCTGCATACATTGAGCCATAGAAGTTAAATGAAAAATGTCAGAATGCATTTAAAACTTTATATAATTCCATCAAAAAATTTACTGGTTGTGTATGATGTGCTGTATCTTACATTTTTCTTTCAAGCAAACAATTTATGGATCAGTGGTGCTGATCACAGCCATGACTGCACACTAGACATATAGCTGTATACAATATTATGTACTGTTTGCAGTTTGAAAGAATAATAAATCATTAAAAATGCATTATTTTAGAAATGTATGCAATGGTTTTATCTTCAGAACCATTCCTGCATACTACGACCCAAGTAATTAATAGGGCAGGAGAATGTGGGAAACTTGCCAAATGTGCACAGAACACTGTATTGAATAGACAAGCAAGTCAATAAGGTCAAGCATAAAATGTAGGCCACTCTTAATGCAGTGGCAGTATTGAAGCACACACAGTGATGTTCTTCATAGTGGTCAGGCATGAAGCGAAACAGCTGGGCAATGTTTATCTGTCCTCACCACACCACCAAAGGCTTTATCCTGGTGTGCCCCTACTTGAGCATAGAGACTTTTGGGGATTTGCTTGTGTGTTTAAGGCACAGCAGGTCCAGTGAAACTCACAGCTGTCTTTATCATGTACTACACTTCAATTACACTTCAATAGCAAGGAACCAAAATGGAGCTTTTAAATCCTTTTACCATTCTGCTATCCCACACTTAAAGGTATAGCATACAGGAGGCTCAATTCAGCAATCAATTCAACAGCACAGGTGTTTGTGCTTTTATCAAGTTACCTAAACAACCACTAAAATGTAGGAATGCAGTGTCTTTACTGCATAAAAAAAGAGACAGTGAGCTCATGGTGGGGGACGATGGACCAAATGCATGTCCAATTTCCCAGTCCACTCATTAAGAGCACAAGCGTTTTTGGCTGCTCTCGTCTCCAGCTATTATGCCCCAGTGCTCCCCAGTACAATGTCAGCCACTTTAGAGGCGGTTGTGGAATTGGGAAGCCTTGCCGTTGCTTAGCGACTTCCCCGGCTCGGTGACACAGAATGGCCCATGATGAGGAGACCCTTTAGTGTCCTGAGTCGCACTCAGTTGTTCATGGCTGTCCAATTTGAAAAATAAATAAATAAATAAAAAGCTCTAAATCAAGGTTGAGCAGTTTTTCTATGAATGTGTAATCAAAAAGAGACTGACATACAATTACTGCTTATTTTTCATTATTAAAGCAACCAATTAGATGCTTTGGATACTTGGAAAATCAAGACAATATTTGATCCCCTTTTGTGGATGTTGGTTAAAGCTTGCATTTTGCATTATTTATGACAATGCATTTTCTGAAAGGGCAAAAACTGGCAGCTGTGTACTAGACACTAAACCTGACAGGCTTACATGCTGCGGCATATGTTTGGGTTACAAAGTAAAGGAAAAACCAATGGCTCCGCTATGCTGTAATGTGATGAGGGGAATTTATTTTGTTGCTACGGTTTGGGTCCACTTGTTCATTTAGAGGAAAGTGTCACTGCAAATCAATACAAAGTTATTCTGTCTGATCACTTTATCCTATGATGAAACATTTCTATCCTGATGGGAGTCCCATGCACAGAGAATGACAGCTGACTGAATGAATATCTCATCCCAACTGAACACTTCTAGGAGAAATTGAGCGATGTATTAGACAGCATTCTCCACTGCCATCATTAAAACACCAATTGAGAGAATATATTTTGGAAGAATTGCGCTCCTTCCTCCAATATAATTCCAGAGACTTGTAGAACCTATGGTTTGCAGTGAGCCAATGCATTACTAATGCACATTAGGTTACTTTTTCCTTTTATTTATCACTCCTGGGTGCAGAGTCAATGTGAAGGCACATAACTTTGTTTGGATTTTCCTTCATTTTAAATTTGAACGTGTTCTACTTTAGCTATTTTAATGCATCCACACACACACACACACACACACACACACACACACATACACACACAAACCCCCACCATATACTGGACATTTTGAGAGGAGTTTTTTCTCTGATGTAGTCTCACCATTGGTATACTTCTGAACCCAACAGCTCTGGCCACTGGGATAAAGTTCATCTTTTATGTAAGATTCATTACATAACTCGCCACATTCACAGTAGCCTACAAATAATTAATGTGCAGACACTGACGAAGGCTTTTTGCATCTACTTTTAAACTATTCATTCAAATATGGCTCAGTGTAAAACATAGTAACATGCATGACAAACACAAAACAAAATAAAACACAAAGATCAAACTGAGCCCCTCTTATGACTTTCAACTGTAGAGGTCATGGTCTGTCTATTGTTTGTCATATGCACAGGTTGCTATAGATGTCACTGAAAGTTAGTTTTTTTCCTTCTCTCTCTTAGAACTAGAAAACATCAGGTCTCAAATATTCCTGCTTTGCGATTTCCTGTACAAAAGTAATTATAGTGTAGACTGTACAACGTGGGATCGGCAACATATACCTTATTTGTCCACTTGACTCATTATTAGAAAATCTTAGAAAATTCAATATGACAGCCTAAAAATATGAGAATCTATTAAATCCCCCTATTAACTGACTGAAAAATATAATTCCTACTGTTCCAAACTATATATCGGTAACATGATTCTAAAATTACAGAGATGCCGAGAACCAGGATCAATTTCCTGATACTCACCTGCCACAGATATGATAAATGATGCATCCATAGGGTCAATGCCCAAAGTCCTGGCTCTTGCTGACAGGTGGAAGTAGGGGATAAAGTAGGCTAACTGACTGAAGACAAGCGACCAGGTATATATGCAAAAGAAAGGATTTTTTAGGAGCGAGAAGTCCAAGACTTTGGCTTTTTTGGTTGCAGCCGTCTCCCGTATTACGGAATTCGCAGTCAATTTGCCATTATTTTCTGGACAAACTTTTACGGGGCAATTGTCCAGTTCATTGCCACCATTCTGGACCAGGTTCGTTAGCTCCATAGCTTGTAGGTTTCTGTGCCCAAGAGATGTGTTCTCAATGATAAGTGTACCCCTGGGAAAGGAAGGTGCTCCTGTTTTGGGGACGCTATTAGACATGGCTGGAGTCACTTTTTGACTGTTCTCAAGAGGTTCCTTCTCCGTTTGTGTCAGAGAAGCAGAGGGCAGAGGGCAGGGAGCAGGCTGCATTTGGATGGGCCGCAGCAGCATTGCAGAAGCCACCAGGTTCAACATCAGACCACCCAAAATCAACAGAGCTCCTGCACAGACAAACAGATTAGTTCAATAATCAGCATTAATGAAGTTTCTTAGTTGTGTGGTACAGGCAGTTGTCCACATATTTCTGTCTTTCAGCTTTTAATAGAAAATCTCAAGTCATATTTACCCTGCCATGCATACTGATCCAGAAGCAGCTGTGTGAAGGGTGCCAGTGCAAAGGTCAAGCCCATGCCAGAGCGGCCAATGGAGTATGCCGTGGCTAACCTCTTATGGAAATAAGTTGCAGTCACAACAGATGAGGCTTGGTACAGCAGTGCAAAGCCAAGACCTGGAGAATAAGTGTTTAAGACATGAAAACATTGTTGATAATTTTATAAAGTAAAAAAGAACATCTAAGTGAGTTATCTAATCATCCATCCATCCATCCATCCATCTTCTACCGCTTACTCCTTTTCAGGGTTACGGGGAACTTGGAGCCTATCCCAGGGAGCATCGGGCACAAGGCGGGGTACACCCTGGATAGGGTGCCAGTCCATTGCAGGGCACAATCACATACACACACCCATTCATATGCTACGGACACTTTAAACACACCAATCAGCCTACCATGCATGTCTTTGGACTGGGGGAGGAAACTGGAGTACCCGGAAGAAACCCCCGCAGCACGGGGAGAACATGCAAACTCCGCACACACATGCCCCTGGTGGGAGTTATCTAATCAATTGACAATAAATTATCATCTAGTATAATAGCATCTAATTATATAATGTCTACATGTTTAAATACTCATTTACCAAACTTCAATTGTCCTGAATTAAATATGCCCAAAGACCTAAGACTCACCCACCACCAGCCCCATGCTGATGTACAAGTAGATGAGACTGTTAGCGAAAATGCTGATGAGAAAGCCTGTGGTAACCAGTAGGGCTCCCATGATGGAAGTGACTCTGTTCCCCAGCTTAGCACAGGCTACAGACGCCAGAGGACCTGATGGTACAGGGACAACACTATTTGGAGGTATGCAAAGACCAGAGTAAAGAAATGAAGGCAAATGCAAGCTACTGATCCAGGTTGCTAACATCGTATACACAGTTGGTAAGCTATTTCAGGGTTGCGACTTTACAGTTCCAACAACTACACAAGGAACTGTACCTTGTCATTCTTGCAAGGCTACGCAACCCTCATATTCGTCTGAGTTCCTGGATGCAGTGAGTGCTACAGAAATAGGTGGAACTGTTTGGCCGCGTGTAAGGGATGGTTGTTATAGGGACAGCAGGTCTACCTCCTGAGAGTCTGATGCTGGACATGATGGAGCCGATCCAGCTGATGCTCTCAGACGAGCCACCGAACTCGTCCTGCAGCACCACAAAGAAGATCCCAAAAGTCTTCAAGGTCCCCATCACTAGCACGTTCACCTGGTAGACAGCAAACAGCACAAATCAAGCAAATGGCAGAATTACTGTGGTAAGAGATCATTAGAAATCAAATTCAGGAATCAGGGATCATCAATTTGTAGACAAATCTGTTGCTGCAAAAGAAAAAAGCAGTTTTGAGGTAGGTACTGCTGTTGAAGACACACCAGGAAGCAGTGCAGAACCACCATCCAGCCCCATCCTCCATCTGGTGGCTCCGCATAGTGCAGCTTCTCTTCTTTCTTGGCAGCTCTGATCTTCTTCTCATACTGCATGAGTTTCGCTGCTTTACCCTCACTGAAAACACAGCGATGCTCATTTAACATCAACATCCACTGACAGTCAACCACTTTAGTTTTTGTGTCCATTAACCACTTTTTTTCAGCAAGTTTGTGAAAAGCATTGTGCTTTGTTGAACATAGCTGCCTTGGCGTTACACAGCTTTAAATTTAATCAGTCCCAATAAAAGCCCCAGTAAATGTGAAACAAATTCTAAACCTACCTTCAAGTAGTTCTGGGTAATTTTTTTTATCTTTCAATCACCTTCATAAATCATCAATTATCAAGTTAACTGTGAATCAGAGCATGTCTTTAGCAGATTCTTGAAAATGCTACCGTGTTTGCATAAATGCAAACAAACAGGTCATATTGCTGACCAAAGCAGGCCAATGTCCCTACTCCCCAGTGTTTAACATCATTGCTATGAGGCTGCTGAGGTGGTACAGTCCTCATAAATCTTTCATCTTTATCCTTCTCAGATTGATTGCATAAGTCGTTATATTTGGGAGTTAAAATTTGAAGAGAGAGAAGAATGTTTGTGTACTTTGCTGCCATGTACAATCTGTGACATTAAATTAATACTTTGTTAAAATAATTAACAATGGCGAGATTGAAACTCCTGGTTAGCACAATTGCCTCAAGTTTTTACATTTACATAAATCAAGCATCTTTTGTAGTCTGGTTGCACAAGTTATATGTCATAATTTTTTTTTATTTTAACAAAATTACAAACTTATACTACTGCAAAAAGTGTTGTTTTTTGTGGTATTTTTAAAATTAATTCTTCATCATTACATTTCAACTGTTTATTTAATTGTCCTGAAAGCATATTTACAGAATTTCTTTGTATTTCGATTGCAATAAACCCATGGCATTGTTGTGTCCTTGGAATTGGTGACCATGGAAAATATATTAAGTTATGATGTTATAGCTTCTGTGATTTTAGGATATCAAGCTATACTTTTTTTTTTTTTTTTTACTTTATCAGGTCAAGCTGATAGACCGTTTCATATATATTTTTTTTAATTTCTCTCTTTTTGTGTGAAACTTACAACTAAATTATTTTGGTTTAAAATTCAGAACCTTATAATTCTAAGGTCTTAATGAAAAAAAAAAATAGAATAAGCATTACAATAATGGAAGTGATTGGGCAAACAAAAGGTACTTATGAGTTTAATTTTAACAAACATTTAAATATAATGACCTCTTTGTAATGGTGCATTTTTAGATCTATATTTCCCAGGCATGACATAAAGAAAGTGTTTGTCTTTATTTGACCTTTATTGTGTTTTCTGTTTCTTAAGTTCAAGAAACAGTGTGTAGAGGTGTGGAAAAAAGCTGCAGGAACAGGAGGTTTTTACCCTCATGTGGATGGGATCAGGTGGTCAGAAATTAAGTTCACAGGACAAAGATGTGAGCATACTGGATGTGACGTGGGGTCTCTGGAGTGCCGTTTTAGTTTTAGACAAATAAAATATTTGCTATTTAATTAAACTTGAAAAATGAAGTAAAGCACATGTTACTTTTTTCCCCACAAAGCAGTCAGATTTTAGTAAGTGCATCTTAAAATTAAAGACCTATTCTTTGGAGTTTTAGGGTAATTGTAATTGTAAAGAAATTGATCAAATAACTTCTTGTATCATTACTACTTGTTTTGAAGTGCACAAATCAGTGTGTTTTTAAACTAACATTGCCTAGAAGCTGCTGTCAATGTTACTTAACGTTTTTCTGCTGGTATACTATCATACACACCACTGCGCAGAAATGGCCATGTTTAGAGGCCTAGCCCAAATCTGTCAAAAACTACTTAGCGGATTAGAGAAGGATGAATTGTGACTGTGTTGCAGGCAAAAGTATTTCTTTACATGTGCTACTCAATGACTGCCACAGAGTGTGTGTGTGTGAGTCTGTGCATATGTGTGAGTTGTTGTCATTGCATTTAGTTCAGTTCAGTGACTCGTGACAGGACTTGAATTTGACTGACTTGCAACTCGTTTCGGATTCACTCTTATTTTTCCAAAAAGTTTGGAAAGTTTGAAGTTTCCAAAAAGTTCTTAAAAAAAAAAAAAAAAAAAAAAAAAAAAGTTATAAAAACAGGTATACTTGATTACTTGATTACAGAAGGTGTACAATCTCCAATTATTTAAATAAAAATAATAATAATAATAATATTTCCGAAACACGCTACACAAAGCAAGGTTTTGTTTATACATTATAGGGTGAATTCATTATGAACCTAACATTAATACAGCTACTGAAGTGTTCATTAACACCATGTCACTTTATGACAAGGACAGGTTCTTTATTAGGTTTTTCCAGCTACACACACCACAGATTTTAACTGTTACTGTTATATCTCTTCACAGTAACTGAAATGTGCAGATGTTTAATAATTAAA
The DNA here is from genome assembly GCA_012411365.1 of Ameiurus melas. Taxonomy (NCBI): domain Eukaryota; kingdom Metazoa; phylum Chordata; class Actinopteri; order Siluriformes; family Ictaluridae; genus Ameiurus; species Ameiurus melas. The sequence goes on along the minus strand of CM022776.1, from coordinate 6,895,785 downwards.
CGATTAGCAATAAAGATAGTGAATCATAGCAAAAACATGAAAAACCATCAATAAAAAGAAGTTTGAGTATGTTGCACTTTTTAAACGTTTAGATAATAATAATGCTACTACTACTACTACTACTACTACTAATAATAATAATAATAATTATTATTATTATAAAAGACATGAAAACAGACAAATAAAATTAAAAAAAAAAAAAAAAAAAAAAAAAAAAAAAAAAAAAAAAAAAAAAAAAAATAAAAAAAAAAAAAAAAAAATTTTTAAAAAAAAAAGTCAGAGAATGTTAAAAGAAAAAGAAAAAAAAAAAAAAAAGAAAAAAAAAAAAAAAAAAAAAAAAAAAAAAAAATTAAATAAAAGAAGAACAAAAATATTTTTTTTTTTTTTATAAAACAAAACAACAAAAAAAAATTTATGGCGCAAAAAAAAAAAAAGTGCCTCTCCAATCTTCAGCTAGATAGCAAATATTAACAGCATGTTTGTTGATCAGAGAGCTCTCACACAATCAGCCCTCTCTAACAATCAGTTTGCTGAGATACAGTGGAAAAAGACCTTGAATGCATTTAAAAATCAGTAAATTTGTTTAAAAAGAGAGGCTCTTGAATGGTATAACTGAAAAGCCTGTTGCCTAGAGATAACAAGCTTGAATCATGATAATGCCACAGCCATACATACTTGGGAGTCATTTAGTGAAAGATGGCATACTCTCTCCACTACCAATCACAACAACACTAGCCAATCATGGGCATCCGTGACCCAGCATGAGCAGCAGTTCGAAAAGATGCCGTTGGCTGGCTTCACGTGTCTCGGAGGAAGCATGTTAGGATGAAGCCCATTTGTTTTAATCAACTCTCTGTGTTCCCAGAAGATGCTGAAATTGTCTATGAATTTGACCTGTGATGTAAAGGAGAGCCAAGTGCTTAATGACAACTGTATTACCCTTGCTAACATGTATGGTCTCCAGGAACAGACCATACATGTTATATAATGTGAGGAATAGGAATAGAAATTCTGAGAATGTTTCTTTGCACTCAACTATCAAGTAAGTAATTTTAAGCAGCGATACCACAGTGCAAAGTAGTTAATCTGAAACCGATGTAAAAAATAAGTTACTATTCTGAAGGCACTTCACGAGAATCATTAATGAGAAACATCTAGTTTAATATTGATAGCCTATAGGATTTGACTGGATTCCTTGAATCTTTTCATTATATTTTGCACTGTAGAAGGTGAAAGGTACAAAATCCTACTGATTTGTCTTTTGGGAAAGTGTTAGATTATTTTCTATTGGCAGATTGACAAGCCTCAACACATCCTTGCCTTTTTGAAGGCTCCTTATATAGTATGATTAGACGATTGCCTCACCTTTTTCACATTTCACCTTCTTATTTCAACTTGTCACATGTCACATTTCAACTATTAATCCTAAATTGCCCCAGTCCCAACTTTTTTGGAACATGTTGAATGCATCAATTTCAAATGAATGTTTACCTTCGAAAAACTATGCAGTTGATAGGTTAAAACACCAAATACCTTGTCTTTATACATTTTTGTTTATATACAAGTTAAAGTACATTTACAAAAATCACCCCTCTTTGTTTTTATTATCATTTTCCATAGCGTCCCAACTTTTTTGGAATTGGGGTTGTAATTTAATGCAGTCTCAATTAAATGTAATTACCTGGCTTAATATAACTTGCTTTGAGTCCATTACTAAGGACTGAAAAGAATCATAGAGGGAAAACTGAGCCCTTAATGTTCCCTTTTGACTAAGATTGCGTATCTCTATATTGAAACAGGTCCTATTAAAAAACTATAAAAAGACTCTGATATCTCATAGTGCTCTCTTAGATCAACAATGTGAACACATCATGCAAAATCAATACTTGTACACTCAGTTACCACTTTTTTTTTTTTTTTGCTCTTGCTGAAAGACTGAACTGTTGGCCCTGTGTCTGTCCTGTCTTTCAGCCAGTACAAAAATTATATGAGTACATTAGAATTTGTGACTTTACCTGCTGTTTTCTTTAGGCAGCATATTTGATCATTTGATGTGGGAGAAATGAAGAAACTTTGCAGAACCTATGTGCTTGGTGGCATCCTCAAGATAAGACTTAGCTGGAAAGCCTTGGTCTTATATTCCTGTTCGACCTAAAACAACAGAAAATGGTCAATTCTCATAATAACAATAAAAAAGGAAGATTAAGTAAAAGAAAGAAAGAACGAAAGAAAGAAGGAACTTAAGGTGCCTCACTCTGCTCACACAATCTATGTTTTAGGTGAAGTTTCAAAGGAAATTCAGAGAAAAATCTTTACAGGGGTCATTTCTGTAGAAACAAAGTGATTGTAACAGGTATCTATGAGCAAAAACACTGATTTTATTGATTTTTTAGTTTGAGCTCCAGTTTTCATCCCTCCTTGTAGAAACACCATTCAAGTCCAAAAAAAGTACTGTATTTGGCAAAAAAAAAAAGAGAGAGAGAGTACTGTATTTGAAATAAGTGATTAAAACAACGTTTTCCTTCAGTGACGCCAAGGTGGAGCAGAACAAAATCTTGGCTTACCTACTTCTAGACCATCCACTTGCGGTATGAATCTCTTTGCTAGAATTAACAAAACAGGACTGTCAATTCTGAATGTCTTTTTAGTTGTTTTTTTTTTTTTTAAGATTTGAAATATAAATTCTAAAATTAGTATACCCCAGACTTCTTTTCACTTCTACCCTCTTTCTTGTTGTAGCACTATGCAGCTGATGTGTTGCAAAATATCTAGCTGATATGCAATGAGTCAAGCTAAACCAAGACTGCACTAGCATGCAGGATATTTAGCAGTCATCTCAGTGCTGCAGTGCACATGGACAGACTGTATGTCCATGCTACAGTAAATCAAAGCTTTTCCGATGGGAGGGAGGGAAGGAGGGAGCAAGGGGGCAAGGGAGGAAGTAGGTGGAGCAGGAGGCTGTGCTACTGCATTAGGAGAGATGCCTTGTCTCCTTACCGCACTGATGACCTGAGTGTGGTGCTGAAGTGTAGCCTGAAGTAGTGTGAAGAAGACTCAAGACTAATATTCACTTTTACAGAAGCCTTTCATTTATAGCCTGTAATTAAAATGTGTTTCTTTTCTGTGACCTCTGGAAATAATTAGTAAACACACAGTCCGTAGTCCACTTTACAGTGTCGCTGAGAAATAATGATTATGATTTTCTGAGTTTTGGGAAAGGAAGTAAAATCCTCCACTCATTAAAGACGCACATTTGTCAATATTATCTTGTATGTGGAAATGAACACTTATATCATATTTACCCCCAAATTCATGTAAAAATGGGTTAAAGCAACAACAACAACAAAAAAGAATACCAGAGCTGTGAAGGTTGTCCAGATGGGGAGAAGAGAAAATGTGCATAGTATCAGCGGCATGCCAAAACATTGCCTTCCTCCCCCTCAGGCCATAGTGCAATTTCTTTGAGCAAGCAGTATTTGAACAGAAACAAATGCCGGGTTCATTTCATCTGTGAGACTCATTTCCACATCAAGAAAGTTTGCTGGTGATCAGATAACAATCTACTCTACTCACATGCCACTGATAACCTTGTGCATATCTGTAGAGATGGATTAGAAGATATGCTATGAACGTAAACTGACCACATATCACTGAGAATGTAAAGCATTCTAAATGAATAAACAACTACACTCTTTTAATGCTCTGTACAGTTCTTTTAATGTTCCAGGGCAAAACATATAAAATGTTAAATGTTTGTATGATCACTAAGTGATATATTAATCAAACAGTAAAGATTGAAGGGGGAAAAACAAGACAGAAAAAATTCTAAAACACTACTCAAATACCAATCAGAATTAAAACCTCAGAGTCTCAATTTCAGAACTCGATGGGTTTGGTCCTAATATTCTAATGAATGTGTTTGACTGATATCCTGTTGTAAAGGATTTCTAGCCCAAGAATCTTATTTCACTATCATAAAAAATACAGTCTGGTGTATTATTTACATGCATTACTAACATTTAATATTTTAATATTCTGGTAAATCCTATTTAATGATGAAACCACAGTTTTGCTTGCATTGTGGTCACCTAAACCCAAGGTAGCTGTACCAAAAAAGAACTGGACAGAGCAGTCATTTACTAGACTCAGTCATTTGTTGCTTTAACATGTCCCATTTTAATACAATTTTACCCAACATTTCAACCATCCAATTTAAACTACCATTGAATAGTTGGGAATCACTAAAGAAATGTCACATTTTCCATGAAAAGTCATACTTTTATTCATCAAATATGTTGCAAAATGAATAAAAAAATCTATAGCCAAGACATTGACAAGGTTAGAAATAATGATTTATGCTTGAAATAAAAAAAAATTAGTGCTTCAAACTTTGCTTTCATCCAAGATTGATCCATTACAGACTTGCAAACTCTTAGCATTCTAGCTAGTTTGTTGAGGTAATCGGCATCAATTTCACTCAATGTTTCATTGAAGCACCTCCCACAAGTCGGATTGGCTTGATGGGCACTTTTTCATACCATCCAATCAGACTGCTCCCACAACAGCTCAACAGAGTTGAGATCCGGTGATTACACTGAGCAGTCCATTACAGACAGACTTCCAGCCGACTACTTCTTCACTAAATAGGTCTTGCATACTCTGGATCAGTGCTTTTGGTCCTTGTCCTGTTGAAGGATAAAATTGGTTCGAATCACGCCCTGTCCACAGGGTATTGCATGACCTTTACTGATAGACTTCCTTGTTCAAAATCCCTTTTACCCTGTACAAATATCCTATTTTACCAGACCAGAGTACCCCTCAGACCATCACCAATTTCTGACAGATGGTGTCAAGCACTACTCCAGCATCTTTACATTTGTCGTGTGCCTTACAAATATTCTTATCTGTGATCCAAACATCTCAAAATTAGATTCACCTGTCCATAACCTTTTCCCCACAATCATCCTCTTTCCAGTGTCTGTATTCTTTTCCTCATTTTCATTTTTTCAACTTATGGACCATAGCAGACCGCCTGATGCAAAAAGAAGTCTCCAAGAACCCCAAAATTGCATCACAGTATCTGCTAGTAAGTCTTGCAACTTTTGGTGTCAAAGTGCCTTTGCTGTCTAAAAAGAACATTACAGTAAGACTACAGTTTGCAATGAGCATATAAGCAAAGACCAGGCCTTTTGGAATAATGTGCTCTGGACAGACAAATCAAAAATAGAGTTGTTTGGCCACAATAACAGTAGATATGTTTGGTGCTGACAAAAGACTGCTTTTCAGGAGAAGCAACTCATATCAACTATGAAGCATAGTGGTGGAAATGTTATGGTTTCGGGTTTCTTTACTGCCTCAGGGAGTGGACAGCTGCATTCATTGATCCAACTATGGATTCTAAATCATATGAAAGAGTGCTTGAAGATAATGTGAGGCCATCTGTCCAAAAGTTGAAGTTGAACCAAAAGTGGACCTTTCACCAGGATAATGATCCTCAGCACACTAACAAATCCACCAAGGAATGGCTTAAAAAAAGAAATGGAGGGTTATGGAATGGCCTAGTCAGAGCCTGGATTTGAATTCCATTGAAATGTTGTGAGGGGATTTGAAACGGGCAGTATATGCAAGAAAACCCTCAAACATCTTGCAAGTACAAGAATTTTGTATAGAAAAATGGTCAAAAATTCCAGCAAACTAATGTCAGAGACTGGTGGACAAGTTATTTCTGCTAATGTGGGAAATATAAGCTTCAGAGGCCAAGAGTCTACTTACTTTTTCCACAGAAGAATTTAACATTTTGATATTTCTGTTGAATAAATGATTGAAAAAGCAAATTTCCCTTGTGGTTTTGTTCAAGTATATACATTTTATTAGTAGGTACTGTTACAAAAATTATCAAATGTTTGCTTGTCCAAATATGTCAACACAAAAGGCAACATTTTCCATGGGGTGTGCTTACTTTTTCACTTGATTGGTTATAAATTAGGGCTGCAACTAGTGATTATTTTCATAATCGATTAGTTGGCCGATTATTATTTTTTCGCTAATCAATTAATAGGATGAAACAATGAATGCTAACAAGAACAATTTGTTCACTTATCGTTCACCTGGTGCGATTTTGGCACAATCATAAGATATTCAATGATAGAACACTACACTTTGTCCTTGATTCACAAAATTAAGTTTCACCGCCAATAAACATATTTAGTCAGAGTTTTAATCAAATATTTGTCTTAGTTTATACTAAGACAGTTTATATAGACAGTACTTCTGTTGGCACACATAAAAGCCAAGCATCTCAGATGTGCTCAAGAGACCACACAATCAAACCAAATGGAAAGCACCTACTTCAAGTTCAAAATAATGTTGTTCTTTTATAACACACGTCTAGAAAGTCAAGCAAATAATGTAATAACATTTAAAGAAAGGAAATAACAAATTATTGTGCCAATATTACTAAAATCTGAACTTACAACCATCTACAACATACTACAGTCCAAAGTTTTGTTATACCATTAAAGGGTCATGAAATTGCAATATTTCAGCACCAGTCAGTTCTCATCACAGTTTTGAAAAATGCTAGAAAAGTAAGCGTGGTAATCTGCAGAGTGGAGGGGGAAGAGGAAAGACAACATAACAGCGGCTTTTAAACCAGTCAGTTTTATTTCACTTTAACTGAATTAAAATCATCAACGATCCCACAAAATGAACAAATATATTACACATCATTATACAAGCTCACAGTATATTACACAAATATAAACATATCCTGTGAAAGCACAAATAAATGCACAGCCTTTTGCACTTGTAGTGCAACTTGACTCTGCACCAAAAATACACCTGTTACACCTGTCCCCAAGAGAGAAAATGTTTTTGTGGATGATTTTAACAATTTTCGCCCCATTTCAAATCTTCCGTTTTTGGGAAAAAATACTTGAGCGTGTTGTCGCCTCTCAACTATGTTCTCATCTGACAACCAACAACCTCTTTGAACCACTTCAATCAGGTTTTCGTAAATTTCATAGCACTGAAATTGCGTTGGTCAAAGTTACAAATGACATTTTGATGGCCTCTGATTCTGGAGCTACCTCACTTCTTATTCTTCTTGACCTTAGAGCCGCCTTCGATACTGTGGATCATGGTCTTTTACTTACCCGCTTATAAAGTGTTTTTGGTGTGTCCGGGAAAGTTTTAAACTGGTTTAAATCCTATTTTACTGATCGTTCCCATTTTATTTCTATGAGTGGCTTTAGATCTGACACTTGCTCGGTGCTCACTGGTGTTCCTCAGGGTTCAATTCTAGGCCCTCTACTGTTCAATATTTATCTATCTTCACTTGGGCATCTGCTGCGAACACTTGGCCTCCATTATCACTTTTATGCTGACGATACCCAAATCTACATTCACTCAAGATCTGGTGAAAGCATTGATGTTGGTTATCTTTCTGGCTGTATTTCTGAGGTAAAGAAATGGATGAATAATAACTTTCTGTGCCTGAACAGCGGGAAAACTGAGGTCATGCTCATAGGTTCCGTCATCAGATTCGCGCCGAGCTCCATTGTCTCTATCCGTTGATGGCTCTGTTCTAGAGATCCAAAGCAAGTTGAGGAACCTTGGTGTAATTTTTGACACTAACCTCACTTTTGATTTTTTTGTTCAGAGCACTGTGAAAGCTTCCTTTTTTCACCTCAGAAATATAGCCAGATTAAGACCAATGCTAAACTTATCTGTCGCTGAAAAGCTGATCAATTCATTCGTTGTCACGCGGTTGGATTATTGCAATGCCGTTTTAGCCGGAGTTTCTAAAACTGCAATTAACAAATGTTCAGAACTCTACCGCCCGGATCCTGACGGGAAGCAGGAGATATGACCATATCATTCCTGTTTTGAAGTCCTTACACTGGCTCCCGGTCAGGTTCCGGGTGGATTTTAAGATCATAATGTTGACATACAAGGCATTGCACGGATTGGCTCCACAATATTTAACTCACTTATTAATCCCGTACACCCCACATCGCAGACTGCGCTCCTCACAGGGTCATCTACTTACGGTTCCACTAACCCACCTTAAGTCTATGGGTGACAGGGCTTTTTCTGTCTACGCTCCATCACTTTGGAACTCTCTTCCCCCTGAACTCAGGGAAGCTCAGTCCTTTGGCATTTTTAAAGCTCTTTTAAAGACACACTTTTTTAAACTCGCTTTTGATTCTTAATATCTTTTTGACTGTTTTATATTTGTTTTTATTACGGTTTTATTCATTTAATTTAACTTTTTATTTATTCTGTGATTTGTGTTTTTATGTACAGCGCTTTGAGAAGCTACTTTAAAGGCGCTTTATAAAATAAAGTTTATTATTATTATTATTTTTATACATATGAACACGCTATTGCACGTCTAATAACTTTTAAGAAAACTTTTTAAGCCGTTTGATCGGTTATACTGAAGGAGCGCTACCGGGTACACTCACGGTAGGGGAGGATTACGTTTGTGTCTGAGACTTGTGTGTATGGAAGAGAATTTATACCATGCAGTAATGCAATCACTACACAGGAACAATTACTGCGGGGGAAAGCCATGCAACACTCTCGAAGTTTAGTGTGAATGGACATTTACACCGTGGAAACAAACACTCACCTAGACCAGTGAATGCGTCTCTCAGTACTCAGTCCCTCAGTTTAAAGTGTCTGTCACAGGAAAGCGCCTCCACTTTACTCGACAAAATTCGTTTGAATTTATAATCTAATTATTATCAAATTTAAATTTCTATTATGAAATTATTTATTGAGAATTAGGGCACACTGTGGCTTAGTGGTTAGCGCGTTTGCCTCACACCAGCTGGGTTGGGGGTCCCGCTGCTGCCCTGTGTGCAGAGTTTGCATGTTCTCCCCGGTTTCCTCCGGGTACTCCGGTTTCCTCCTCCAGTCCAAAGAAATGCATTGCAGGCTGATTGGCATGTCTAATGTGTGTGAGTGTGTATGTGATTGTGCCCTGCGATTAATTGGCACCCTGTCCAGGGTGTACCCCGCCTTGTGCCTGATGGGGCGGCTGGTGGCGCAGTTGGTAGAGCGGGTTGTCCACTAATCGTAGGGTTGGTGGTTTGATTCCCGTCCTGGGTGATTTCACATGCCGAAGTGTCCTTGGGCAAGGCACTGATCCCCAAGTTGCTCCTTGCATGGCAGCTCTGCTACCGAATGGGTGAATGAGACATAGTGTAAAGCGCTTTGGATATAAGTGCACGTTTACCATTTTTACCAAGCTCCCTGGGAGAGGCTCCAATTCCCTGAGACCCTGTAGGATAATTGGTATAGAAGATAGATGGATGGATGGATCTATTAAGAAATTGTTTTAAAAATAACATTTGTACAAATTCACTAGAGATCTAGGGTTAATGACGCATTGAGATTACATATTAACCAGCAGTCACTTCAAAGCCATTTCCAAGTTGCTGCTCTGCACTGATAAAATCATGATTTTATAACCACGTCATCATCTGATAAACTCTGTTAAACACAATGGCTATGCTGTGATTTTGGCTAACTTTACATGTAAAACGATCACTCAGAGAGAAAGTTAGCAGTTATTTTTTCCCTCACACTGTACGTGCTGCTCCTCTCTGCCCCTCACTGAACCGAGTAGCCGCAGAGAGAGATGTAACCGTCTCTGTTAAAATGAGTGAGTGAATAGCAGGAGGAGAGGGAGAGGGAGGGTCTGCAGCGGGGAGTCATATATTGAGTGAAAGGAATGTATTCGTGTTCTATCAAAAAATAAACACTTTAAAGTTATTTAGCGATTTCGTATTTATTGACTTTTTATCATTCAAGCACTTTTTAAGCACCACTAGATAAAAAAATGCCTATTTTCAAGGTTCTAAAGTACTTACATTACATACTTACACTCAAAAAGCCAAATTCAAGTACTTCAAGCTCCTTGTATGAACCCTCATGAAATTCATAAAATAGAGTTTGAGACTCTTTAGTTTTTATTCATAGGTACAGTAAAAAAATTCCTTCCCATCAACATATGACTGTTGTCATAAAGAGCAAATTTAAGATGAGCCACAGGATCTATCCTGATCTATGTGTAATGTCTCTATTTTAGTAAAGGACATTTTTGTCCTTTGTGCTGCATCCCGCAACTTGAGATGATGTCCTGCATTCTGATATGAAATAAGAAATAAGAATTAACTCTATACAACTATTCAGCGACTTGCAGCGACAAAACGACTGGAGACCGTTCATTTTCAATGAGAGCTGGCGACCGTTGGCAACTGGATGTGGATGTGTCCAGCGACTTAAAGTTGAGAAAAGTTTACCTTTATGCAAACTTGGAGTGACTTGATAGAGCAACTACCAATGGGAGTGAAGACAGTTTAGCGCCCGTGCTTGCTAGCAGAAGCAGCATCATTGTGGCAATAGCAAATTTGCTTAGCTTAAGATCTTAGCGGGTTTAAAGCAAAAGATATATATAATAATAAAAGAAAGAGTAATGAAACACTCACTTTTTGTTGCAAACGAGCAAAATCCCAGTGTAGCTCCTATCTTGGGTGCAACTCTCAGGAACGAGAAAAACTGGTCTGTCATTAAAAGTGGAATGATAGTTGCACCACACATATCACTATGGAAACCAGATGTAGGATCATCTACTGGCAACTTCATAGTACAGCGACTGGTGACGTGCAGCGATTTGTGCTCAAGGGACTGCAGGGGTGTGCTTGAGCGCCGGTTTGGGATTGGAGGGCGGAGCCAGAGAAGGTGAGTGATAAGGATTGTACATCTGCGGGGAATTATACTTATGAATGTTCTGTTTTGCAATGAGCTGAGGCGAGAATTAAAATGGGTGAGCCAACTAGCACAGAGCTGTGTGTGTCTACAAAATAAAACCATTGAAAAGAGAACGATAAAGAACATATCGCCTTTTCAGTTGTTTCGAGCCTGCCTCCAACTTCCTCATTCCCTACCTGAATATGGGAAAGTGTTAGACTAAGGTTTTAGTCATTTTTTTCTCTCATATTTCTACGATAATATTTCAGTAAGTTATAAACTGAAATAGACGGAAAACATCAGCTGCATCGCTTGAAGAAGCAATCGTCGCCAAGGTGCGGTGGCCAGATCTGACATTCATCCAATGGCTGTGAAGAAAGTACTGAAGTGCTGTCATCAAAGGACTGTCAGCTTTCACTCAAACTGGACACACTTGATGTCAACGTATAGAAATCCTTTTTTTCTCTCCAATTAATTTTTTTTATGCAGTAATGTTTCTCTTTGTTGCATTGTTTGACACAAAATACATAAATATAAATAAATATCAATGGGCCAAGCGTACATGTTTCTTATTCACTGAGGTAGACATCAAAATGGTAGGTCTTGGGTATTGGAAATATGTCCCACACAAGCTTAGTACTTGTCCCACATTTGGTCCGTTTGCATCTGGTCACACTAATCCATGGTCGAAAACATTTAACCCATGGCAGAACAAGCCCAAGTTGGAACATCCATGGTTTAAAAGCCAAGCCAGAAACCAACCAAAACTATAACACTGCCAAATGATATCGATCAGTCCAAAACCACTTTGCCAAGCCAAATGTGACTGAAAATAACTTGGGGGGAATTCTTTTCGTCCTAACAACACTGTACAGAAAATGATAATGTAAAGGGGGGAAAAAAGCAGACAGCGTTTTTTTTTTTTTTAATGGCGGCATCTAGCGTTCAAATAAGAAACCGCGTTTTTAAAACTTCCAACTGACCCAATTTAATTACTACAGTTTGTTGTTATTTGTTTGTTTGTTTTCAGAATATCCCTTCTTGCAAACGTTTGGCTCGTTACAATTACAACAATGTCTAAATTCAGACTTTCTTCTTACCTTATATAGCTTCTGTATTTAGCTGTATGTAAACGACATAATTTAACCCCTCACCCTATTAGCCGGTCACGTGACCGGCCACAACGTTTGAAAAATCCGTTTACTTAGATAGCTGCTTTTACTCAGCAGAGCTGCATGCCACACTCTGAATCATTTTGTAAAGTACTTTCATTTACAGTAATATGAATTAAAACACTGAAAGACGAGATTTCTCTCTCACTCTTTTTTTTTTTTTTTAACTCTGGGTCTGTAAACCGGACAAGCCCTTGAGCCACACTGTGTGTATAAAATAGGTTGATGTTTTATGGATCATATGTATGAGAAAATGTTTTTGGTTGAATGAGGGTAAATCGCAGAGCCAAAACTGTGCAAAGTTTTGCTCCAGTATCACATTACTATGGTATAACAGGGTTAATATCACCCTACACCCTCAGGCGCCGGACTCTGAGTTGAATTAAATTCCCTTGCTCACTTTAATATAATCGTTGCTAGATTTTAAACCCAAATGACCTCGCAGATAAAGAGCTAAAAAGTTCATCACGAACGAGGGAGTCGGAGTAAAAGCAGCAGCGTGTTACCTTACTGTATGAAACGGCATGAAGGCTTGGTGCAGTCAGTGGTGAAGGATGGAGCTGCGGTGACGTCTGTTCTCCTGAGCATCTACAGCCGCGCGCTCTGCTCCGTCCGCACAGCCCTTCCACACAGCTAATTCTAAACAATGATATGCCTTAAGGATATCATGTCTGACCATGGCTGGTTTTTATGCCTTCTCGTTTCTTCCCGGAGTTTATCTCAGTTTTACAAGTTTTACAGGCTGAGCACTACTGATCTGCGCTGGCTCGCGCTGTGGCGCTGGAGCTCTGGACCACGTGGTGAGGACCACGTGACGGGAATCTTGACCATAAGGTTCGACCCGAAACCGCGTGCGACAAGGCGGGCTGTGGTTATGCAAAAACAAGTGTCTCCCTTTTTAGGGAGCAGGCCTCTTCAGGTTAAGGAAGAGGCACAGGATATGTCAGAGTGTCAGTTCTAGTGCAACCTTTCTCCTGTAACAACCAGAGATCAAGTACCAAGCTTACCCTTTACAAATGGGAACATGTCTTTAGCCTGAGATGTTTATGTGAGTAATGTGTATTGTATGTTTATGTAGACACGTGTCATTCACACACACACACACACACACACACACACACACACACACACACACACACACACACACACACACACACACAGTGGGGGAAATATATATTGAATGCGTCAACATTGTTTTCAGTAAACATATTTCCGATGAGGCTAGTCACATGACATTTTCACCAGATTTTGGTATTAACTCAAGAAATCCACACATATAAAGAAATTCAAGAATTAAAGTCCATAAATGACATTATGTGTTATAAAGCTGAATGACAAAGGAAAAAAAAGTATTGAACACCCTAACTGAAATGTTTTTAATGCTCACTGGAGAGGCCTTTCTTTGTAATGACAGCTTCAAGATGCTTCCTGTATTAAGAAATTAACTGGCTGCAATATTCAAGTTGTTCAATTTGATTCAAGTCAGGTGATTGACTGGGCCATTCCAACACCATATTTGCGAGGAGCTCCTGTGCGTGGCGTTGATGACCGAGTGATGTTGCTTCCACTTGTGGATAATGGCCTCAATGGTGCTTTCTGGAAGATTCCGAAGTTTTGAAATACATCTGTATCCATCAATATTGATTCCATCAATATGTTTTGCAACAATAAGGTTGCAAAGGTCTTGAGAGAGCTCTTTGCTTTTACCCATCATGAGATGTGTCTTGTGTGACACCTTGGTAATGAAAAGCCCTTTTATAGTCCATCAATTTACTAACCCAACTGATATTAATTCGCACAGATAGGAGATATAATTACTTTCTAACTACTTATGGATTTCAGCTGGTTCCTAGCCTTACCTTGCATTGGAGAACTGCTTTTTCTTAGCTTTTTCTATACTTTTTTCCAGTGTCAGTCCACTTTATTACAGATAACTTTATTTGTGGACTTTAATGTTGTGAATTCTTTATATTTTCAGAGTTCTTGAGTTAAAACTGATGTCTGGTGAAACTGGCGTCATTGGAAATATATTTACTGAAAAAAATGTTGACACGTTGAACACGTATATCCCCCACTGTATGTGTGTTTGTGTGTGTGTATGAGAAATTTGAAAAATGAAACCACATGCTCTACATATGAAAAAAAATGCTTAAAAGAATAATAATAATAAAAGTACATACATTAAAAAATCTTTTGAAAATAAATTAATTCTTAAACTTCTCACACCATGTTGTGGTACTTCCTCCCACCTCCCAAAAACATGCCAGTAGGGGCATTGGCTACGATAAATTGTCTGTAGGTGTGAATGACTGTGTGTGTGTGTGTGTGCACGCGTGTGTGTGTGTGTGCGCGCGGTGCCACCAATGAACTGGAATCCCACCCAGGGTGAATTCCCTCCTCATGCCCAAAATTCCCAGCATATGCTCTGGAGTCACTGTGGCCCTGACATGGATAAAGAGGTTTCAATAAAACATACGGTTTTGAATTTGACGATAATCCCTATTTCTACATTATTTACATAAGAGAGTTCCCCCAGTAGGCTGACACTGATTCTAGCAAATTCTAATAATTCTAGTAAAATAATGAAGGTGAACCTTCCCCAAATTTCTTTAACCTGAAAGCATTTATCCAATATTAAAATGCTAAATTGTTCATTGTACATACAGATGTGCAAACACAACTACTGAAGATCCTCTTTAATTTATGGATTATAAGCCTCTAAACACTTTTTTGACCATAATCAGATTCCGGTTACAACAATTCCATTACCGTACTGTATTCCTGTAGCTTCTGAGAACAAACTGTTAACTGGACCAGTTGAGCAATTAAATACAAAAGGCACTCCACCCCCCTAAATAAGATGGAACATCACTGTTATAAGAAACAGTCCAGGAAACAGGAAAGAACTTGAGCATCATGGGTTGACCCTGGCCATTTTGGCACAAGATCCAGCATCTTGTAATTGGCATCAAACACAAAGAACTATAAAGAATATCTGGATAAATGCAGGTAGTGGTGGTAAAATGTCAGAACCGCAGTTGTATTACTACACCAATGGTCACATGTAGAGTTTAGTGTCTGCACATCTGTATGATGATATGTAGCTATGTACACACTTGGTGTTCTCTAAGGAAACGACAAACAGTTGCTAAGATATTTTCCTATGCCTTTTTGATACAACAATATGTCTTACAGCTACTGCAGCCATGTGGCTAAACCATGGCATTGCAACATTATATATACACCGTCCACTTTAAGAGGAATACCTGCACACTTGCTCATTCATGCAGTTGTCTAATCAATCAATCATGTGACAGCAGCACAATGCATAAACTCATGCAGATACAAGTCAAGAGCTTTAGTTAATGTTCACATCAAAGATCAGAATGGGGAACAGGTGTGATTTTTGTGACTTTAATCATGGCATGGTTGTTGGTGCAAGATGGGCTGGTTTGAGTATTCCACAAGCTGCTAACTTCTGGGATTTTCACACATGACAGTCTTTACACAAAACAGATTACACAAAATGGTGAGAACCAAAATTGTGGTGATCACAGTTTTAATAACAAGTTTCACACATGAAACATCTGATGCTATTTAAGTAATTAAGCCGATAAATCACATCATGCTAACTTGCACTCACAGCTGTATATAAAGGAAAGACCAAAGTTGCTTATATTTAAAAAAAAAAAAAAGGGATTTAAAAAGAAAACCAAACTGGGCCAAGGAAGAAAATGTTCTTCTAGTGCAGTTAGTCCTTAAATGGAAGGAGGGGATAAGAGGAAGACTTTACTCTGAGTGGCTATATGAATACGGCCCCAGGTGCAGTTTGCACAAGCTATCATGAGCACATACTGCAGATGCCCCAGGCCCTGCCCTGTTCAAACTGAAGGAGTTACAACGATGATATGAAGAAAATTGTAGAAGATCTACAGTATAAATTGTGGCAGTAATTTGATTAAGGTTAAAATGATGGGGAATGTGTTATAGAGATACCGGGGAAACCAAAACTGGTCATCTGAACTGTGTTTAATTACAGTATTCCTCATGAGTTGTTTGGTATAATTTTTATCCATATTTCATGATGAACGATGTGGTGATGTCATAAATATCATATAGGTTCAGGTGACAACATTTACAATATATGTTGTAATATATGCTCTTTCTACACACACAGAGAGAGAGAGAGAGAGAGAGAGAGAGAGAGAGAGAGAGAGAGAGAACACGCTGGCACCCCTGGTTTGCATTGAGGGACATTTTTCCTTTTGATCCCACCAACCCATTCTCCATAACTTAATTAACATACAGTTCCTAATCAGCTGGGGGTCCATCCTGGCATGAAACACATTGTTTTATTTCCCATTTGGTATCTTGGTCACTATACATTACAAAGAGTATTAAATTACAAAGGGGTATTAAAGAAAGGGGCTTTATGTCAGTAATTCTATTACCATCCTATGTCCATGACCATCAACCATCAACTTTGTTTCTGTTTTTTGTATATCGTTCATTTGTGTTTGTACAATAAACCCATTCATTATTTCTATCTTTAAATATTCAGTGGTTCTTCCGGGAGAAAGTATGTTACATTAAAAGTGCATGACTGTATTTATATGGTTATTAGAAATAGTTTCCTAACTAAGCTAAAGTTGCCTGATGTTAGACACAAAAAAAATTGAACTCTGACAAGCTAATAGGAAAGGCCTAGGCTGGCACATCGATATAAACCTCTGAGCTAACAAGAAGAATTGTTTATTATAATCTATAGAAAAGCCTCTGGCATCTTTTTTTTTATATAATGAAAGCTGTAAAATGTAAACTGTTTTAGACTAAATATAATCAGAACACTGAGGTATTATATTTCCAGGACTGTGTGTGTATGGGAATAGGGTGAATGAGACACAGTGTAAAGTGCTTTGGATAAAAGCGCTATAAAAGACCATTTACCAAAACATATGTAGTATGTCCAGTAATGTCCATCCATCCATCTTATACCACTTACTCCTTTTTCAGGGTCACGGGGAACTTGGAGCCTATCCCAGGGAGCATCAGGCACAAGGCAGGGGGGGGCAGTCCATCGCAGGGCACAATCACACACCCATTCATACACAACAATCAGCCTACCATGCATGTCTTTGGAGGAAACCGGAGTACCCAGAGGAATCCCCCGCATCACAGGGAGAACATGCAAACTCTACACACGTGGCCCCAGCAGGGCTCGAACCCCCAACACTGGAGGTGTGAGGCGAACGTGCTAACCACTACGCCACCATGCGCCCGTGTAGTAACGTGTTTGCGTTTTTTTTGTGTTTTTTTTTATAACTTTACAACTTTTACTTTAATTATCTTCTCTTGGATCATCTCAGCACAGCTCCCCATGTCCTCCAGATGAGGCCTTCTGCCTCACAAGACAGAGGGTTTGCACAGACCGCAGCCCCTCTGGATGACATTGAGTCTATTAAAAGAAGAAAACCCAAACTAGAAATAAAGTTGCTGGAAGTGCAAAATGAGTATTACACACTAAAACTGAAAAGATTAAAGAATACTCATTGATTGTATACATGTTTTGTGTAAAGGACAAGTTTGTGCAATGTTATTTATCATCAACCAGTTTTACTTACTCAAAATGTAAATTGGCAATGCAATCCCTGTAACACTCTGTAATGTGTGGTCAGTGGTATTGTCATCATTCTCCTCAAAACAATCATCATCATCATCAATAAGAAGTGGAAGTTTATGAGCTTTGCAAATATTGTGTAAAATGCCACAAGCCATAATAATGCGAGTAGAGCACTCGGGGGAGTGTCGAATCTCTCCATGAAGGACATGGACTCTCCTTTTCAGCTGTCCAATTCCTCTCGTTACTTTGTGTGCTCCTTGTTAAAAAAAAAAAAAAAAAAAAACGATAAGTCAGGAATGTACTCAGTGAACAACATTGGTATTTTGTCTACAGTTCAGTCACCTGTTATAACTAAACTGCTGTTCTGCTTGTGGTCTTCTGTAAGGGGTGAGAAGCCAACGTTTTAAAGGATACAGTATCCTGATTCACCCAGCAGATAATATCCAGGGCGAGCATAATTTTATGCAAATAACCCAGTGAGGCCACTCTGGGAAAGAACTTGAGCATCATGGGTTGACCCTGGCCATTTTGGCACAAGATCCAGCATCTTGTAATTGGCATCAAACACAGCTTGAACATTGATGCTGTGGAATCCTTTTCTATGTCTCCTCATTCACAGTTGGAGCACTCCCGGGGAAGCGTGCACTATGGTTTGAAGGTCAGTTGGGAAGTCAATGAACTGGGCTTTTTTTTTGTTGTGTTTTTTTTGAAAAAAGTGGTTTTTTTATTTTTTTTAATAAAAATTATAATGGGCCCAAGTCATCACTGGTTACATTGGTAGAAAAAAAAATTTTTTTATAAAAGTTTTTTAATGTGAAAAGTTAATGAATTTCTTACTAGGAAAGTAACAAAAATAATTCCTTGATGATCAAGCCTGTATCGTTTTAAGAACTCCCTGTCATCATATAATTCCAACACATTCTTTATTTGTTGGAAAGTATGTGGTCTCCGCCTCTCTGCTGCCATCTTGTTACTCCTAACTTGGTTAGGATACCTCTCCAGCACTCTTAAATAATTTAAGAGCTGAGACCTAGACTTAACACTTAGGAACCTTTATAAATCACACTTATACTTAAGTCTAGGAAAAAAACTAAAATGATGTCTGAGTAGCTTTAAGTATAGGGACACTAGTCTTTTTTCAGTTTTCAACTGTCTAGTTTCAGTGAGTATGTGCTCATGATAGCTTTTGCCAACTGCACCTGGGGCCGTATGCATAAAGCCACTCAAGAGTAAAATCTTCCTCTTATCCCCTCCTTCAAGTTAAGGTCTGACTGCACTAGAACACATTCTTCCTTGGACCAGGTTTTTTCAAATTTAGTTATTTATTATTATTATTATTTATAAATATAAGCAACTTTGGTCTTTCCTTTAAATCTATTGTCTTTTCCTCACAGCACAGCTCCCTCAGCTGTGAGTGCAAGTGAGAATTTATCGGCTTAATTACTTAAAAAGCATCACGTTTCATGTGTTGAAGCTCATTATTTAAATTGTGTAAAATAAATGCATGTACAACACTTAAGTGTCACCTCAGTCAGCACTTAAGAGTCAGTCTTAGACTTTGCTAAAAGTTGCTTTTAGCTTCTTTATAAAATGCTCCTACTCTTACACAATTCCTATTTTATTAAGATTTTTTTAAAATTATTATTATTATTTAACACTTAAGTCAAAGCTTAAGACTATTCTTAAGAGCATTTCAGAGAAGTAGCAACAAAGTACTAATGTTAGTCATTTCTGCTGTCTGAACACTTTCTTTCCTCCATCATTATAATTTTGTAAAGATCTTTGCTTATGCTTACATTTTGTTCATATTTTCAAGGACAAAATCAAAAAAGACATCATGTGTATAATTTTGAGATGATATACACTGGAAGTATATTAAATAATCTGCTGCGTGACAATATATGTTGTTAAATACACAAACAATACTAAATTGAACGTATAGACCCCTCCAAAAGTATCAGAACAGCAAGACCAATTCTTTTGTTTTTAACAATTGTTCATATTTCGGCAGGGACTGTAATAACACTTTGTACTTGACTGAAATCATGCACCAATTTTCACAAATACTTCTCAGAAGTATTTGAAGTAAAAAGTGTTTTGTTAGAAAGGTCAGTGATAAGAACGGGCTATATACAGTGTTACAAATATTAAGATATATATATATATATATATATATTTTTTTTAGACAACTAAGCATTACATTTGATAGAACTTTAGGACAAGACATCAAATAACTTAAATAATTTATTAACAGTAACATTTTACATTTGAAATTTTGAGTTAAACCTGGAAGCACTGAATAATTAGGAAATGTATCTAGTTGTAAAAGAATATGCAAGCACTATATTAGTGCATTGAGGCCACAGTTACTCAAATCCTGCAAAATATGCCATTATAAGCAAAGCACAACACAGAGCAATTATGAGATATGCATATAGTGCATATAATGCAGACAGTCCTTTTCTAATCCAAAGCAGATACATGGTAATGTGTATCGGCCAGGTTTCTGTACATTAGCAAGATTTTGTGATGATGGTGCATGCATCCAGAGACTTTATGACACCATCTTGTGCATGGCTACGGTGATGGTCCCGTGTGTCCTCACCAGCACAGTCCTGCAAAAACAGATGCACAAGTTACAACAGCACAGTGTTATTGTAGCAGTGATTGCATTTTCAAGGTCAATTCAGCAAGCAATGCATTTTTTATGAAGCATTACCATGTAGAAGATGAATAGATAAGGGGTCATGAAGTGTGACTAAAGGATTACATTAATATTACTGTCTTCTGTGGTTTAAGAAAGTCAGCAACTTTCAGCTGGTTACTCCAGAGAGACTACATATTAATAGAGTAACTTAGTAGAAGTAAGTCTAGTTAGGTTATACAGCATGGGCCAGTGTCTTCGTATCAAAGTCTGTTACTGCACTTTGAGGCAGAACATTATGAAAAATTATGTTAGCAAGTTATGTTAGCAACATGGTTACAGATGCAGGTTTATGCAGGTTTATCAAAGCCTAAAAAAATAAACAAATAAAAAAAGAGACTAAAACGTAACATTATTAAGCAAAGAAAATGTATAATAATTGATATAATGTATTCTGTAGAAAGATGTAAAAGGGACCCCTGTTTTCCAAACAGTTCCACTTTTGACTCATTAATCCACAGAAAATTCTCCCAAAAGGTTTGAGGGTCATCAAGGTGTGTTTTGGCAAAATTTAGATCTGCCTTAATGTTCTTCTGGAATATCAGTGGTTTTCACCTCACCAACCTTCCATGGATGCCATTTTCCCCCAGTGTCTTTCTGATAGTGGAGTCATAAACAGTGACCTTTATTTATGCGAGAGAGGCCTGTAGGTTCCTTTGATGATGTCCTTCACTTCAACCACATCTGGATTGCATCATATCAAATCCTTTGTGGTGGATCACAAAATAATGAAAATTGTTTTTACTTTCATGCAAGTGTAAGTGGGGCGGTTGTGGCGCAGTTGGTATAGCGGGTTGTCCACTAATCGTAGGGTTGGTTCGATTCCCGGGTGACTCCACATGCCGAAGTGTATATGGAAGTTGCTCCCGATGGCAAGCTAGCGCCTTGCATGGCAGCTCTGCTACCATTGGTGTGCGAGTGTGTGTGTGAATGGGTGAATGAGACACAGTGTAAAGCGCTTTGGATAAAAGCGCTATATGAGTGCACATTTACCAAGTGTAAACAATCGGATAGATATGGAGCTCATGGGACAAAGAAAGACCACATTCATCAACATACAGTGCCTTGCGAAAGTATTTTGAAGTGGAACGAAATCTATTGGATTTTTGAAACTTTTTTAACTAATAAAAAATATTAAAAGTGGGGCGTGCAAAATTATTCGCCCTTGCGTTAATACTTTGTAGAGCCACCTTTTGCTGCGATTACAGCTGCAAGTCGCATGGGGTATGTCTCGATCAGTTTTGCACATCGAGAGACTGAAATTCTTGCCCATTCTTCCTTGCAAAACAGCTCGAGCTCAGTGAGGTTGGATGGAGAGCGTTTGTGAACAGCAGTTTTCAGCTCTTTCCACAGATTCTCGATTGGATTCAGGTCTGGACTTTGACTTGGCCATTCTAACACCTGGATACGTTTATTTGTGAACCATTCCTTTGTAGATTTTGCTGTATGTTTGGGATCATTGTCTTGTTGGAAGATAAATCTCCGTCCCAGTTTCAGGTCTTTTGCAGACTCCAACAGGTTTTCATCCAGAATGGTCCTGTATTTGGCTGCATCCATCTTCCCCTCAATTTTAACCATCTTCCCTGTCCCTGCTGAAGAAAAGCAGGCCCAAACCATGATGCTGCCACCACCATGTTTGACAGTGGGGATGGTGTGTTGAGGGTGATGAGCTGTGTTGCTTTTACACCAAACATATCGTTTTGGATTGTGGGCAAAAAGTTCGATTTTGGTTTCATCTGACCAGAGCACCTTCTTCCACATGTTTGGTGTGTCTCCCAGGTGGCTTGTGCCAAACTTTAGATGAGACTTTTTATGGATATCTATGAGAAATGGCTTTCTTCTTGCCACTCTTCCATAAAGGCCAGATTTGTGCAGTGTACGACTGATTGTTGTCCTATGGACAGACTCTCCCACCTCAGCTGTAGTTCTCTGCAGTTCATCCAGAGTGATCATGGGCCTCTTGGCTGCATCTCTGATCAGTCTTCTCCTTGTCTGAGCTGAAAGTTTAGAGGGACGGCCAGGTCTTGGTAGATTTGCAGTGGTCTGATACTCCTTCCATTTCAAAATGATCGCTTGCACAGTGCTCCTTGGGATGTTTAAAGCTTGGGAAATCTTTTTGTATCCAAATCCGGCTTTAAACTTCTCCACAACAGTATTACGGACCTGCCTGGTGTGTTCCTTGGTCTTCATGATGCTCTCTGCGCTTTCAACAGAACCCTGAGACTATCACAGAGCAGGTGCATTTTTACAGAGACTTGATTACACACAGGTGGATTCTATTTATCACCATCAGCCATTTAGGACAACATTGGATCATTCAGAGATCCTCGCTGAACTTCTGGAGTGAGTTTGCTGCACTGAAAGTAAAGGAGCCGAATAATTTTGCACGTACCACTTTTCAGTTTTTTATTTGCTAAAAAAGTTTAAAATATCCAATAGATTTCGTTCCACTTCATAATTGTGTCCCACTTGTTGGTGATTCTTCACAAAAAATTTTAATTTTATATCTTTATGTTTGAAGCCTGAAATGTGGCAAAAGGTTGAAAAGTTCAAGGGGGCCGAATACTTTCGCAAGGCACTGTCACCATACACCATTCAGTCAAAAGAGCATTTGTGATGTCAGCACTGATGTTGAATGTTAAGAACTGGCTCACATTCGATGGTCCAATTAGTCACTTTCATTGGGGTTGAGGTCAGGGCTCTGCGCAGGTCACTGGAGTTCCTAATGCACAGTTCTTGTGCTGATGTTTCCAGAGAAAGTTTGGAACTCTGTAGTGATGGCAACAGAAGGCAGGTGATTTTTATGCCCACTGCGTGAGTGTGCATGGTCTACCGCTTCATAGCTGAGATGTTGCTGCTCCTAGATTCCAGTTGACCAGAGCAAATCCATCAAGCCTGAAATTTCATGAACTGACCCATGGCAAACGTGACATCCTATTACAGTGCCATGTTTAATGTCAACGACCCATTTTACCGCCAATGTTTGTCTATGGAGATTGCATGGCTGTGATGTGCTGGATTTTATGCACCCGTTAGCAATGGGTGTGGTTTAAATACCTGAACAAATATTAGGAGGGTGTCCATATACTTTTGGCCATATTGTGTGTGTGCGTTTTGTAAAACTAGCATCTTACCCTGAATCAGATTCGAGACACACAGTAGGAGTGTCTGTTGGATCTTTAGTTAGAGAGGCAGCCTGTTTAGCCAGAACAGACACAACTCCACCATGCTCATCAGAAAGGGAGCCACGGCCTACAGAAACACAATGCACCAAGTCACACTCCTGTAAACTATACATTGCTCTTTAAAACTTAAAAAGGGTGATTCTACCAGAAACAAACTCTCAATTGGTAGATATATCTATATAGCTATAAATCTATATTTATATATCTAGTTATATAATTAATAAATATATATATACATACACACAAACACTTACATAGTGTATTATTTTAAACATTCCATGATGCTTCTTTTGCTTTGTACAAGTTATTTTTTAAAATAAAAATAAATAAATAATTAACTAAATAATAATAAAAAAAAAAAAAAACACCACAACACTTTTAGGAAACCTATGGCCATTTTGGAAATTATACCTACTGCATTTGATTCAGTACCTACTGCTTGGCCATTGATGCAGTACATACTGAGTATAGAGTGCACTCCACTAATATTCACACCCTTGGTAAATATGTCAAAGAAGACAGTGAAAATTTGTATTTATTCTTTAACCTTCTGATCTTTTTTTCAAATAATTCACAAAAATACTCTGCTCTCATGGAGATCAAACTATTACAAACAAAACAGGTTTATCCCTCGCCCTCCTCCGCTCCGAGTCTTCTCCTATACCGTCTGATGAGGTTGGAGAATACATGGCAAGGGATCCGAGACCATTCCTCCATACAGAATCTCTCCAGATCCTTCAAATTTCAGGGTCTATGCTGGTGGACTCCCCTCTTCAGTTCACCCCACAAGTTTTCTATGGGTTTCAAGTCAGGGGACTAAGATGGCCATGGCAGCACATTGATTTTGTGGTCAGTAAACTATTTTTGCGTTGATATTGAAGGTTTTGGATCATTGTCCTGCTGGAAGATTCAACCACGGCCTATTTTAAGCTTTCTGGCAGAGGCAGTCAGGTTTTCCTCTAATATCTGTTGATATTAGATGATAGGGTCCATGATGCCATCCATGTCCTTATAAAGTGTCCAGGTCCTTTGGCAGAAAAACAGACTGGAGAAAGCAGCTCATTAACCACTGAAATGCTGGTCATCACAGGATATGGACTGAAAGAATCAGGAAGTCAAAAGGTGGAAAGCTCAGAGGTACGCTTGGTTATGGAACATTTTGTACTCTGTGTGCACAAAGCGTGTTCTCCCTCCTGAATACTTTCCTGTGGTAGAACACTTACTGACCTTTACAATGACATCGAAGACTTTCCATAAATGTTAAAGAAGCATCATCTCCTTACAAAAAACCTCACCGTATCAACAATAACAGATTTCTCTTTGTTACTTGACAGCACTTAAAAAAAAAAATAATAAAATCATTTAGAAGTACACCAAGACTATATGGAGCATCTGACATCAGTCAGAATTCAGAAATTGTTGTTACTATAGAAACAACACCATATTAGACAGAGTGCATTAAAATAGAACTGTGACCTGAACTACAGCCAGCACTATTCTCAGAGCTGCTCTTATAGAAAATTAATCGGCACTTTCCAAAAGAGTGGTGGCATGGCAGATTAATTTTTTTTTCCACATTCTCACAAATAGTTCTGTGGTTAAATTTGGTGCTCCACAAGGTTCTATTTTAGGCCCAATGCTTTTTACTCTATATATGCTACCTCTAGGTCAAGTTATTCATAAACATGGAATTAGCTTCCACTGTTATGCCGATGATGCTCCGCTGTATGTTTCAGCTGTATGCCAGACAACACACAGTAGCATAATAAAGCTGAGGAATGTGTACAGGACATTAGACGCTGGATGCTTATTAACTTCCTTTTACAGAATTCTGAGAAGATAGAAGTACTTCTACTAGGACCAGGTGTAGCTAGAGGTAAACTTTCTGATTACATAGTAATTCTGGATGGCCTTTATATTTCATCATGTGCAGCAGTAAAAGACCTTGGTGTGATTATTGACCCCAGTCTTCATTTGACGCTCATGTAGATAGTATAACCAAGATAGCCTTCTTTCATCTCAGAAATATTGTTAAGAAATATAATGTCACTACATGATGCAGAAATATTAGTTCTTGCTTTCATCACCTCTAGACTAGATTATTGTAATGCCTTACTGTCTGGATGTTCGAGTAGGTGCATAAAGAAACTCCAGTTAGTCCAGAATGCAGCTGCAAGAGTCCTTACTAGAACCAGAAAATATGACCACATCACCCCTATCTTATCCACACTGCATTGGCTCCCAGTAAAATTTCGCATTGATTATAAAATACTACTACTGACCTATAAAGCCCTGAATGGTCTTACGCCATAGCACCTAAGCGAACTTTTGGTCTTCTATGATCCATCACACCTACTTAGATAAAAAGGTGCAGGTTATTTGTTGGTACCTCGAATAATGAAGGCTACAGCAGGGGGAAGAACTTTCTCCTACAAAGCCCCACAGTTATGGAACAGCCTTCCAATTAGTGTTTAGGACTCAGACACAGTCTTGGTGTTTATGTCTAGGCTGAGTATTTATTTACTCAAGCTTACCATGAATAGACTTTTACGCAAAGTACACAGTCTTTCCCATCATCGGATAGTAAACATACCCATCAATCTCTCCCTCTCTTTACCTCTCTCTTCCTCTCTCTCCTTCTGTCGAGCCACACATGATTTTATGGAGATACCAGTGATCCTGACCACTGCACTATGGATCTGCCTGATCCATCCGGATGCCCTACCTCTGTATGGAGCTTTCATCAACTGGAGGCTACAGCCTGGAGGATGATACCACTTGAGGTACCTTGAAATGGTTTTGGACTAGGACTATGCCTTGCTACTATGGCCTTGGGACTGCAATTACCACATACTATTTCACACTCAGGTCTCCTTTAGTGAACTAGTTCATCAAAGACGTCGTTTAAAAACCGTAATAAACTTTCTTTTAATTTCACACTATCCGTTGTTACCCAGATGAGGATGGGTTCCCTTCAGATCATCTTATGGAGTTTTTCCTCGCCATCGGCTTGCTCAATAGGGATAAATTCCCACACTTAAAATCTGTATCATGTGTTTATATGTTTCTTTAAAGCTGTTTTGAGACGACGTCCATTGTAAAAAGCACTATACAAATAAAACTGAATATGTCTGTATGTCCTAATTATACAAATGTGACTTTCATAGAGATAGAAGTATTCTTTGATTGCCTTTTTAGTTAGGTCTGAACTTCTCAGTGTTACCTAGACTGGAATAAAAGATGTGAGCAATAATATAACAATAACGGATTCAATAAACACCTCAATTTCGCTTTTATTCATTCATCGTTAATTCATCCAAATGAGGGGAATAAGACATCAGTGTATAATTTGCCAGGGTTTGTGCCAGAAAGGTGGAATGCTGATGCTGAAGCAGCATTCCTATTTAGCCCAGCTACTAGGCAACCTGATCATTTGTGATGTTTGTGATAAATACTTACATCCAAGATTATGACCTTGGGCGTCTGTACACAAAACTCCAACGATCGCAGGATTTTTCATTCTAGCACAAGACAATGATTTTGGTTTTAAATAAGCGCTCCATAAACAGAACAAACTACAGCAGAATCATTGCTACATTCAGCGTAATGAAAATAACATCACGATAAAAAATGAAAAAGTAATATAGGTCACAAAAATACACGCTTACGTATCGTCGAGGTGTTGTTCTAGTGTAGCCTCCATGAAAGCAAGAGAATAAATTTGTATTGAAACAGAAACGCGGTGAAAGTTAAGCGAAGGGCTATATGCTCTTAAATTACTTCCGGGAACAAAAATCACCTGACATTGAGTCACGTGATTCCTTTAATGCGGCAACATCGCCATCTACTGAATTTATGGCGTAATTACACTATATTTAAACATTTGTTCCCCTCTAGCAGTTAAGCTAGGTTGTTCAAACTGAGTAATGAAGGACTTTTTTTTTTTTTAGAGACCTCTATGTTCTAAACTTCCTCAGAAGTGTCACTTATTCAAAATAGAGCTAACAGTTGGTAATACATACTTTCATACTGCACATTATAGTGTAATTGGCCTATGTAATTAACCATTCTTTGCTGGGACAGATGGGTGGATTAAGGAGATGGGGTCCCGTCTGTGCTGAAGAAAAACAATAGAAACCATCACTGACAACCATCAGCTAACCATTAAATCCATTACCATTACTGGTCCTTAATGATATTTACTAGACATACCATGCCAGCAATAGAAAGCAATAAATTACCAGTAGAGACCCACAGGGACCATTTCAGTTTACATTAAAACCAATACAATTCCTATTATAACCATTAAAACCATTACAAATTCTATGAGTGGTTCTATTGCTGCAAACCATTCCACTGTCAAAACGTAAACCAATAAACAAAACCAAATATGTCTGACGTTTAACTAAGCAATCAAAGTGCCATTTAAAAAAAATGTTTTGAATTTGGACAAACCAGTCACAATATTGTTTTCAAATTATTTTAATTGCCAGACTGAAAACTTCACTGATTTTGATTAATTTGGTTCCATTGGGCTACAGCCCAGGTTAGCCCCTGGCTAAATCCAGCCATGCCAGTAGAAACTTTATGTTTACATACCCATTTAATTTGGCAGATGCTTTTATTTAAAAAAGAGACAAATAATTGAGCAGATTGAGTAGATGAGTAGAAGGCTAAGAGCCAACAGTGACAGTACTCAGAATCGAACTCACAACCTTCCAATAAGTTGTCCAAAGCCCCAACCACAGAGCTACTACTATTTAAAAACACTAAACTCACATTTATTCGCTATTGTCAGTGTGATCACTGGGGAACTGGTGACTGAATGTGGATAGTCTATCAGATGACACCTGGTCACTGACTATGGACATATGAAAAGATCAGTTCTTCTCAACATGCACTCTTAAAAGGGTATATCCTCTTATCAGAAATCTGTGCGACTTTTTTCTGTTCAGTGACAAAGCCGTGGCCAAACTCTTTTGTATTTGTGTTTTATGAATGGATCATGTTAGGGACACAGCAGCTCTCAAAAGACAGGACTGCCTTCCATTTTTGACAGCCTGCAGTAGCTCCTTAACAAACCATTCTGTATTTTTATTAATAAAACCACTGCTATGGGTTCATTTGATGTTTTGTCTCATATATCTTTCAAATATTTTAATCTAATGATTTCAGCATAACAACTTTCAAACATAATTTAATATAGAAAACTACGTATCTACATAACTACATAACCACACACGAGGATGTCAAACTCTTATTTTACATTTTCTTCCTTTTCTCAAAAATTAACAGAAAGTCTTTTGAGATCTTGGTATATTTTAATAAGCAGTTAACTTTTATGTCACTTCACAAGAAAATACTATGTACATAAATCAAAGAAGAAAAATATTTCATAGCATACAAGCAAAAAAGTCATAAAAAAGTCATAAAATGAAAACAGTTGCAAACATTTTAATGTGAGTAGTGAAACATCCAACTACCATGGTTTTATATAGTGTTCTGCCCTATTTACTACATGACGGACTCAAATTGGTTTAACTGGAGTAAAAAAAAAAAAAAATATATATATATATATATATATATATATATATATATATATATATATATATATATATATATATATATATATATATATATATATATATATATAGCTTAGATTTTTATTTTAAAAAATGAATTTATATTATAACCATCCATGGCTGTGTGTCCAAAACAGCTGAAGTGGCTCTGATATCTGGGTGAGTTTGTATCAGTGTCTATGCGGTTTGTTAGGCATCAACCCCAAGCTAGTTCAGCTTCATAAGCAACAGTGGCATCAAGACGCTGTGGTCATAAGTAGTTGATAAATAAGCACAAAGGAAACAATTACTAATAATGAGCTTTTATTACTTATAAATATAATGAATATTGTCAAAAATGTCCTCATTTGTAAGTGGCTTTTATAAAAGCATCTGTTAAATGAATAAATGTAAATGTAAGAAGAGAGTGTTATTAAAAAGAACAAAGAAGTGTGCGAGTGGGACAAACAAAGGTAATCAGTGATTGGTCATTGGGAACACTGGCTCGTGCAAGTGTAATTCAGTCAGGCTTTAAACCCTGGTGGTTAGTCGAGTAAACCTGCTCCCTTGTACAACTCATATAACCAGCAGCTGCAGTGTGAGCTGAAGTGCCATATCGAGTGCAGGACAGCTGTGAACATTTGCTCAAAAAGTTAGTTGGTAATAAGTTTGTCAAGTATCTCAGAGAAAGCATACTAGAGCTCATCCTCCTCAGTTGGTATCTGTCATGAGAGCCCGCTATAGTGAGTGGGAACCGACAATGCCTATTGTCTATTAATTATGTCTATTTATGTCTATTAATTAATGTTAATATATTAAGATGAATAGGTTAATAATAAATGATTGTTGTAAGTAAAGGATTATTATATAAGTGTAAGAATGTCATAATTACAGTTAATGTCTGCTTTTTATGGCCCTGCTCATAGAACAGTATAGATTTCAGTTAGTGTTTTGACACTGGTGCTTTAACCTACAGTGGGTGCACTAAGGCCAGCAATGCCAAGGACAACCATTCTAAGATGGAGCAGTTATGATGACTCTACAAGGCAAGCCGTCCTGCTCTGCTGCTGAAAATAAAGTTATAAGAATCATGGTTTATATGGAAGTTAATGGTTAATGGTGTCAGTGTCTTAAGGAAGCTTTGTCTTAAGGGTGAGTTTCCAAGTAAGAATTGAGACATTGGTGGTTGTTTTGAATTTCCCCTTGGGGATCAATAAATGATCTATCTATCTATCTATCTATCTATCTATCTATCTATCTATCTATCTATCTATCTATCTATCTATCTATCTATCTATCTATCTATCTATCTATCTATCTATCTATCTATCTATCTATCTATCTATCTATCTGTCTACACGTTTAATAGACATTTAATAATAGTTGATGTTATGAATACAATAGAAACATAATATTTTCCCAATTGTAAAAGCAGAGATAACCCAATTCACACACTGGGATAAAAACAGATTTTAAGCAAGTTTCCATTACTCACATTGGAACTGTACTTTGGCTTACAGGTAAAGAGCCAGCTTAGTGTCTCTCCCTGTTTTGATTTCTGCTCTGTGCTGCAGGATGAGAACCAGACTGTTGTGCTGACCAGGCAAAATGGTGCAATGTAATTATGTGGCCAGTAGATCAGAGGCATACATCTTCCTAACTGCAGCTCAGTGATGCCATGCCGACTAACCTATGGCACTTTCAGGCTCCTACTCGCCCTAAATCAGTATCTAACAGACGCACACAACCTTCAGGGCTGTCATACCTCACGCATATCGCTCTCACAGCAGATAGGCCTAATTTATCCAGCTCTAATTCAAAACGGCAGCGAGATGAAAATGCAGCCTTCAGACAACAGCATTCTGCTCCACCCCTTGAGCGTTTAAAGTTGCGTTAACATTTTAAGTTGGTATTGTTAGGCTGAATTCATTCAGATGTTGTTTTGAAGAAGGATGTTAAAAAGCCAGGATGTTATTTGACGAATGTAGCCTCACAGATTTTGAATGGTTCAGTGGGATGAATCTAACATTATATAATCACTTGCTATGCTGTGTAAACTGCTGTACATATACTGTATTTATTTTACAACAAAATACTGTTTTATTAATTTGCAGGATTGAAAAGCAAACGATTGGACAAATATACGGATGTATAATTAACCTTAACATCTGAAAATGAGTGGATAATTTTTGTGGCCTTTGTTTTAGCCACTATTTCAGGTGACAATCTTCGAGTTTAAGATTATATTTAGCATAGTATAACTCTGAAATTCATCTTGTAGTGCGAGTGAATTAAAAAAAATAAATGAGGCTGAATCTGCACAGGTTAGTTGAGGGAAGTGGTGTCTCATTGTTTAAGCTGTTGTTCTACATATCAGAAGGTCATGCATCGCCAAGGTTGGGTCTTTGACAAGACCCTTATCCTTCAACCACTCAGTTATACCTGCATCAATTGTAAGTCGCTTTGGATAAAAGTGTGAAGCAAATGTAGTGGATTATATTTTATTTAAAATTTACAACATATTACTGGCTATTACATACAGTGATACACTGTAAAAAGGACTGTATTTACATGTAAACATATTTTAGTACTTTATTGTAATGTTTCACAATATTTTACAATTAGTTACTATAGATTTATTGTACTTTACAGACAACACTAAAGACATAGGTGTAAAGGTCTAATGACTTACCTCTTCCTAAAGTACTTAAATTAGCAGTTAAAAAAAAAGTTTTTCCTTTGTTTGCTTTTCTTACTATTTTACCTCCCCAACAGAGTTTTTAGACTGATGGTATTCTTAGTCAGTGACCTAGTGAACCATTATCATTATATATTTATTGATAGAGACGTCAAAGCACTTTTTAAGGTTGCTTTGGATAACGACATGCCAAGTGCTGTAAATGTAAATGTAACCCTGCTGCCAGTATGCTACTGCAATATTTACAGCATTTTTTCCTTTACAGTACATTGGACTAGTCAACGGAAATAGAGTAATGGTGAGTCGTTGTTTCTGTCTCTCTGACAGTTGACATAGTATTGCAAAAATAAAC
The DNA here is from genome assembly GCA_012411365.1 of Ameiurus melas. Lineage (NCBI taxonomy): Eukaryota > Metazoa > Chordata > Actinopteri > Siluriformes > Ictaluridae > Ameiurus > Ameiurus melas. The sequence continues at coordinate 6,863,732 of CM022776.1, read as the reverse complement.
CATTTCTTCCATTAAGCATTGTGCTGTTAATCTTTATAGCAAAGTTCACAGAAAATCATACAGCAAAGTGAAAGATGACCCGATCCAGATTAGTGTCAGAATTCAAAGTGCACAGTCCGACCTCAGTGCAACCCTTCCAAATGGCTCATCATGTGCCATAATTGGCTGAGAAATGGATAGAAACACTGAACATGGCAGCTGCTACACTTCAAGCCAATGAACCCTGTAGCTAAATAGAACATTGATGCACAGATGTACAGAAAGCATATAAGTCTTCAGGGAAAAAGTGCCAGTGGTTAAGAAAGTGTCTGGACACAAGTGGTCATACATGTCAGATAGACCTAACCATCTTACCCTGATGGGAATTCTTCAATGTGCAAATTTAGAATGTCAGTGTATGACAGAATAAATCATATCTCTATGTCACTGTAGGCTAAAATTTCACAAAAGCAGTGACAAGTGATTAATTTGTTGTGATCTACCTGCAAGCTGAATGCTTTATTGGATGTGCAAAAAGTTACTCTGGCTTACTCTACTTGATGACTCATCTTCAAAGATTTTATAGGATGTGCTAGGATGTATTACCTAAAAACCCTAAACACACACACCAACACCAACAATAACAACAACAAAGACCCAAATAATTAGCTCACGGTGGTCTCTTAGACATGTGTAATGCATGTTATAATGTTAAATTGCATATTCATTTACCTCTGGCTTTGCATCTGGGTGGAGTGTTTTTACATGAAAAAAATTTTTTTTGTCAGTTGAAAGGTTGGCAATCAGGAGAAAAAATTAAGCACGATTAATCAGCTCTTATGAGTTAACACAGATCATTCTAAAACTTCATGGTTAATATTGCTGATATCAGGAAGAACCAAAAAAAGTACAAGTACTGCAAAAAAAGAAAGTATTTTGTCAAAGGACCATTTACCATTAAATGGCATCACCATCAACCTGTCCAGAGTCATACAGAGCAAGATGACGAGGATCCTACGGAGGTAGGGGAGGGGGCTGAACCGGACTGAAGGGAGATAAAGAGAGAGAAAAAACTGAATCTCATTGTAGAACTTATTGGAGCCCCTATGAGCTAAGAAGCTGGAGAGAAGAGGAAAAGGAAAGTAGGCAAAGAAAGCACGGCTAAGGCAGGAACATCAGCATCTCCAAACTAAGACGAAGCTTTGTAAAACTTGTTTGAATTCAAGGAGGAGTAGATAGAACTGTAGGGTGTAAGAGCAGTTAAGTGTCCGCTATAAAGCTCTGCTGTTGCTGCTATGAGCCTGCTCATCTTATTCTCAGTACTCCTTGCGTCTCTTAGTGGTGGCAGATGTGCTGTGATCACTGGGGTAAGACCAACTTGCTTTTTATCTACTGATTATGAGCAAGTAAGGCTCATTACCATATACAGTATCAGTACCATTAGGAGAACACATTCTAAATTTAATTTGGTTATTACATGAATTTAATTGATTTGATTCTGAAGCACATTTAGGGAACTATAACGAAAACACCTGAAAATTTACCTTAAAATAGGATTATAGTTAGAGAATTTACTTAATTTCATTAAAAAAAGGTTGACTAAAATACATTTTACCCTAATAAAAGCACTTATTAAAACAGTACTTTGTAGGTATAGAATTAGTACGGTACTTTAACAAAATCAATGATTTGATTTATTCATTAGTTGAATTTAATTGATGCAATTCTGAACAAATTCAGGGACTTCTAACATTTTAGATTAATATGAATTCATGAAATAATAAAGTTTTTATATTGCATGGCTAATAAAAAAAAGAAATTTGGATACTTATTTATTGCAGAACAATTTAAGAGCCTTACAACCAATAAGCAAATGTTAGTAAAGAGTCATTATATTTTGTATTTATATGACAGTATTACGTATATACTGGATGTGCATGGGAGTGAATATGAACATATGCTCACTGTGTGTGTGTTGCAGGCGTGTGACAGGGACATCCAGTGCGGCGTAGGGATGTGCTGTGCGGTCAGTCTGTGGCTGAGGGGCCTACGAATGTGCACGCCAGAAGGGTTTGAAGGAGACGAGTGTCATCCATTTAGCCACAAGGTACGTATTATTTCAGGTGTTGATCCATATTGTTTATCGATATGACATGTCTTCATCTAATGGGTTGCAGTGGTGGATAGTGCCAATAATTTATAAGAATATGTTTGTGGAACCTGTCAGCATATGTCCTATAGTAAGGAAGATATACAGTACTTAAATAGGGAGCTGTGTCAGAGTAAAGGATTAAAGTAATAACATAAGAAATAAGATGAATATGATATGCCAAACCAAACATTGTCACTCTCAGCCATCTATTTTGTCGATCATTCAACAGCCACATTCAGTGCTTGCTCAAAGGGCATCTGTAGTGCAGTTACTGACAGAAATAGCTGATACTGATCATGTCCTGGGAGCTGTGAGACTGATCTGTGTTATACATCACTCGCTGCATTCGCAGCATTGATCAAGTGATGGTGTAGCTGTGTCGCTAAGGTGGGACTCGGAAACAGAGTGAAGAAAGAAACAAAGATAAAGATCAGTGCATTGTAGTTAAATGAATCAGGGATGCTGTCCCCAGCATGCACTGTTAATCTATAGTGTACTGCATTAAGATATTTTATCTAAATGAGATGAATTTCAGTGCATATTATATTGTAGTTACTATATTATATTGCATTATACTGTATTTATTACATTCATGCTTCTAAAAAAAATACTCATGGATATTTGAATGATCAAATATCATGTTCTTAAGGAGCAATTTTAGCATGTTTAGGAAGTAACATTATTGTCATCTATATATCTCTCTTCACAGGTACCGTTCCCTGGGAAGAGACAGCATCACACCTGCCCCTGTCTGCCTCATTTAGTGTGCACCAGATTTGCTGACAGCAGATACCGGTGTACCAACGATTACAAAAGTATAGACTTTTAAATGCATATATTAGAGACAGGGAGAAAACAGAGGACTGTGAGCTAGGAGAAATGAGCACTTGAAAGAAAAATTATAGGATAATAAGTGCCACGATCCCTGTTTTTTGTTTGTCACATTCATGCACTTTGCACTGTACACTCTTATCATTTTTCCAAAATAGTAGTGGAAAAGTCATAATTGTTTACACTGGCATCTAATAAGCCATGTGCACAGTCTGAGTTAGTATAGCAAACAGCATTCAGAGCATATTTTCAAATAAATGTCTTGCTCCATAAAAAGTGGGCTCAATGTGTTTGAATGCTTTCTGAAAGAAATGTGGTGTTTGATTTGTAAATTATGTGCTGACATTTTCACTACTCTTTTTCTGAGCACAAAAATTAGGTATTTGTGACTTATTTATTTATTTATTTTCAATCATATGACATCCAACTGGGTTGGAAGAGTATAATACAATAAAATTAGCTGGCTATTCAGGAAAAATAATAATAATAACAATAACAACACTAATAATAATAATAATAAGAAGAAGAAGTGGAAGAACAACAATAATAAAAAATAACAACAACAACAACAATAATAATAATAACAACAACAACAACAATAATAATAATCCACCGCTTTAAGCCTGTCTAAGCACTAAATTACATCAGAAATAAATCGAAAGCATGGAATTATAAGGTTCAGTCTGCTTTTTTTTCTTTCAAAATGAGTTAATGTTTTAAATATGTGATTTACATGTCACTGAATATATGTCAGTAAAAATAATTGTCATTATATAATAAATATTATCTTTCAAAAATCTGAAGTTTAAAATTGTATTTTACCTAACCTTAATGGAAGAACGATAAAGTATGACTCAGTATATTAAAACTGCAGAATTGTCAGCTAAAACCTTATAATTCAAATACAACCTGATAACTCCACAGCATATCTCTACACTCTTCCAGCTTCCATAACACTAAAATCAGTTCAGTAGGTCCCACAATAAAAATGCACATTCACTTATATTTAAATGGATGTATTTACCAGACCCGTTTAGAAGAAAACAGTCCAAGCATTGTGCTGTTAAAGTAAGCATTAAAGGAAAATTCCATCAAATGATCTTAAACAAGTGCAAGATGATTGTGGGAAAACCAGGGAGAGAGTCCCAGCTAAACATGAAATGTGGGAGTCATAGGTGCTGACATCTCATAATCCCATAAATGATAGAATCAATTCTACAATAATAGTAGCAAATAGTAACAAACTATTGTAGCATTATTAATAGAGCAATACACAGATCAAGTGACAGCACATTAGCAGGGGAAAAACCCACACATATAAATATTTACACCTCCCAAAATCTCAGCATGTGAGTCTTGATGGTGTCGCAGTATCAATGTTCAAATAGAGTATGTCATTTTTGGGGGGCTAAAGCACAAGAAAGCCTATTGTCAGATCAAAGAATAATTTGTTTTGTTATGAATCTTTCTAAGCTTGTTTCCTGGTAAGTTCATTTTGATCAACAGATATGAAATACAAAGTCTTAATTAACCTTCAAAGAATCATCCACCAGAAGGAGGCACAATAACATTTGCCATTGTATATGTTTGCTGTAGATAAAGAACACAATCAGAGGGAAGGGTTTAAAGTGTAAACCCATTAGATTATGCTTTTTATTATCCATTAAAATGTATGCATAATGATTATATGTGTGTATGGTGATATAAACTCTTTTTTCACCTTTAACATTTATGTAAACATTGCATTAAGCTTCACTACTTAGCAATGCTTTGTCCTATTACTCCTTTCTTCAGATTTTTGCAGCAACACCACTACAAATACACACGTTTATTTTAAAAATGTTTTCCAAGCTTTTTGGTCTATATACATGCAGTAGGGGAAATAAGTATTGAACGTGTCAACATTTTTTTCAGTAAATATATTTTCCAATGAGGAAATGGATTTAATACTTAGTGGAGAAGCCTTTGATTGTAATGATAGCTGCAAGACGTTTCCTGTATGAAGAAATTAATCGGCTGCAGTATTCAGGTTGTTCAATTGGATTCAGGTCAGGTGATTGACTGGGCCATTCTAACACCTTGATTTTTTTTCTATGAAACCAATTGAGTTTCCTTTACTGTATGTTTTGGATCGCTGTCATGATGGAAGGTGCACCCACGTCTCATCTTCATCATCCTGGTGGATGGCAGCAGATTCTTCTCAAGAATCTCCAGGTAAAGGGCTCCATTCATGTTCCTTCAATTATTATTATTACCAGTACCACACGATGAAAAACAGCCCCACACCATGATGCTTCCACCTCCAAACTTCACTGTTGGTATAGTGTTTTTAGGGTGATATGCAGTGCCATTTCTTCTCCAAACATGGTGTGTAGTATGACAGCCAAAAAGATCAGTTTTGTTCATGTCTGACCAGATGACACTCTCCCAGTATTTCATAGGCTTGTCCAGATGAGTTGTAGGGAACTTTAAACGAGCGCTGACGTGCCTCTTCTTTAGTAATGGAGTCTTGTGGGGTGAGCATGAGCAGTGGAGTGCATTGCCTATTGTTTTCTCTGTGATGATGGCACGTGCTGCCTCCAAGAGTTTCTGGAGCTCTTTCCAATTAGCCCTTGGCTCTTCGGATACTCTTCTGAGTATTCTTCTCCTGTGTGGGGCTGGTTGATGACGGAGTGTTGTTGCTTCCACTTATGGATAATGGCCCCAATGGTGCTTACTGGAGGATTCAGAAGTTTTGAAATACATCTGTATCCAATTCCATCAATAAGTTTTGCAATAAGAAGGTTGTGAAGGTCTTGGCTGAACTCTTTGCTTTTATCCATCATGAGATGTTTCTTGTGTGACATCTCGGTACCAAAAAGCCTTTTTATAGATCATCAATTTACTAACCCAACTGACATTACTTTGCACAGATAGGGGTATAATTACTTATATATTTCAGCGGGTTCCTTGCCTTACCTTGCATTAGAGAATTGCTTTTTTAGAGTGTTCAATACTTTTTTCTTGTGTCATTCCACTTTATTACACATAACTTTATTTATGGACTTTAATGTTGTGAATTCTTTATATTTCCAGATTTCTTGAGTTAATACTGATGTCTGGTGAAAATTTCATCTGAATAGCATCATTGGAAATATATTTATTGAAAAAATGTTGACACGTTCAATACTTGTTTCTCCCACAATAAGTACTAAATAAGTTAATTTTATTTATTACTTTTATTTCAGCTTCTTCATTTCAAACATTTTCAAACACATGATTCAACATATAATCTGGCACATATATTCAATAAAATTTTATTTGAGTAGTGCTTTTAACAATGGACATTGTCCCAAAGCAGCTTTACAGAAATATATGAATTCAGAATATAAATAGTAAATTCATGAATTTGTCCGTAATGAGCAAGCCCAAGGCGGTAATGGTAAGGAAAAACTAAATGAGGAGATATGAGGAAGAAACCTTGAGAGGAACCAGACTACCAAGGGAACCCATCCTCATCTGAGTGACAACGAATAGTATAATTATAAATAAGTCCCTTCTATAAATGCGGTAATAGCACATGTTCAAATAGCGCAGTTGTGTAACCAGGAAAATTCATTACAGTTTTACATGAAATCTGTTTTATTGAGACTTGAGGGCAAAACTGTTTGTGGTAATTGCAGTGCTGAGGCTATAATATCAATTTGTAGTCCTGGCCATCACAGTATAACTATTTACATGAGTTGAGGTCCAAAGTCATCTTATGGTTTTTAAGTGGTACCATTCTCAGCAATCTCAATGATTTTAGCCTGCACCATGTGGGGCCATCCTCAGCAGCAGCATGTCGAAAACTGACAGAACTCCAATCAAAGTAGGACATCAGGATGGATCAGGCATGTCCGGAGAGCAGAAGGGGTCAGGACCACTGGCATCTCAGGAGTATCATGGGTAGCTGAACAAAAAGAGAGAGAGGGAAAGAGAGGGAGATAATATTAGGTAAGTTTATTGTTCTGTAATGGTTAAGTACAAAGTACTTTGTGTGAGTGCAGGGGCTCCGGCAAGACTAGCTAAGACAGCATAACTAAATGGAGGATCCAGAAGGCAACACAGACACGTGGGCGCATGGGACGTAAGATGGTCAGCCACCCCACCATCAACAAAACAGGGTGAATGCGCGAATGTGGTGGGGGTGGGGGGCAGGGGGCGATGGTTGACAGCATCCAATCATCCCAGTTCGCTACAACACACTATGCCTATGAGCCCTCTAGATCTGCTCTCTTACCTAAGAAAAAAAAATATTCACAATAAGCTTGAGTAAACAAATATGTTTTCAGCCTGGACTTAAACAGTGAGACTGTGTCTGAGTCCTAAACATTAATTGGAAGGCTGTTCCATAACTGTGGGGCTTTGTAGGAGAAAGCTCTTCCCCCTGTTGTAGCCTTCACTATTCGAGTTTATTAAATAAACTGAGCTCTGTGCTGGAATGTTTTTTTTTTTTTTTAGTATTATTACATTTTAATAATAAAATAGGGCCAGAAAAACCTTTGAGCACTATGTTAACATTATATATAAATCATTACACCTATCACACATAGATATAAGAATGTATACTTTAACTTTCACAAACTATGGAAAAACATACAACAGTGTTTGGTTTTAAGTTATTACTTTCAAGATAATATGAAACACACAGTAAATAATGTCAATGACAAATGGGTTTTCTTGGAACAATGTGTTTTAACATCCGGGTGTTTATGATAAGAAACAGGATATGACTGTATATAAAGGCTAACGTCTCTGACTGTGCAGTATATGATTTAGTGCAAGCTTAAAGTCACAGTTAAGAAAATGAAGCTGATCCTAGCCTTGTGTGCCTTAGTGGCATTTGCAGAGTGCATCAGGTAAGTACCAAAACCTTTTATTACAGCAACATGGCCGATGAGTCTACTGTAATGGAAATGGATCTGGGACTTATCTTAAAATCCCTGTTAATTCTTCTTGTGTGTCAAGGCGATTGTGCTTGTGTTTTAATGTTGAAAACTGCTAAATCAATTAAAATAACACTGAGACTTTTCTGGCAGGGTGCCTCTGATCAAAGGTAAGACTGCACGTCAGAGACTACAGGAGAAAGGCCTATGGGAGGAGTACAGAATGAAATATCCCTACAACCCACTGGTCAAGTTTCAACAGACCGGTACGGAGCCCATGACCAATGATGCTGATGTAAGTTAACCAAAACATATAGCACATCTCCTAGTATGTTTGTCCAAAGAGCAATATGTTGGCTTCTCAGTTTGTGCATTAAGTCTTATTCTTGTCCATCTCAGCTCTCTTACTACGGTGTGATTTCCATCGGCAATCCTCCTCAGTCCTTCCAAGTGATTTTTGATTCTGGCTCCGCCAACCTGTGGGTGCCTTCTATCTACTGCTCAAGCCAGGCTTGCCGTGAGTATCAGTGGGGTTACACGGGAGACAGTAAATTAATACAAGCCATATGACTGCTTCATAAAAAAATAAAGAGAGGTACATGTTACAAAACATACTTATATTGCTTAAACATGAGCTCATAGTAATACTGCAACACTCTGGCAACTGTTTGCCATAATTGGGCAGACAGTAAGTTCAGCACTTTCACAGCACTAACAAATATCTCTGTCTTTTAGAGAACCACAATAAATTCAACCCAACACAGTCCAGCACTTTCCAGACCAAGAACCAGAGTCTGTCTATTCAATATGGCACGGGCAGCATGACTGGATACCTGGGTTATGACACTGTGACGGTATTCAGTTTCTCCTACTGATTTCATCAAATGGATTTGAAATTATTTACAGGACAGCTAATAAAATAGAGACAGGTCCAGAAATCACAATGTTATAATGCTACAAGGTTAACATCCATATCGAAAAGTAAAATATAATAACAAATTCCAACTTTCAACCTCGAACTATGCTAAGAAAATATTAAAATATACTAATCCCATTTAAGCCTTCCAGTACTTAGTTTTCTGTAACCTGCTGCAAGGTTTGGTATGATTTGTGTAATATGAGTCAAAAGCTGACCATTTTTCCTTCTTATTGTGAGCATCAGGCTTTTGGATCTAAAGTAGATCACTGAGAAAAAAATGTGTTTCGTTTCATTTGAGATTTAAAATGAATAAGATCCTGATAATTTCTGTAGTTGAAAGCGTATAAGATACTGCAACTAATAGGAAGAGTTAGATTTTGAAAAAAAACAAAACAAACAAACAAACAACAAAAAAAACAGCAGTGAGTGACTCCTGAGCTTTTGTGCTGTAGGTCGGTGGAATCTCAGTGCAAAATCAGATCTTCGGACTGAGTGAGACTGAGGCGCCCTTCATGGCCAGCATGACGGCAGACGGTATCCTGGGTCTGGCCTACCAATCCATTGCCTCTGATGGTGCCACTCCTGTCTTTGACAACATGATGAGTCAGAATTTGGTCTCCCAGGATGTCTTCTCAGTCTACCTGAGCAGCAAGTATGTTTCTTTTTTTCTCCTATTTTAATTTTAAATTATTCAACTAAGAATCAGTAGGATTTACGTTTGCATTTATCCAGTTTTCCAATCCTATTGTAGACTGGTGACTTTTCCAGTTCAACATTTAGACAAGCTTTAGAAATCGTATGAGCTTCAGACATACCAAATTACACTGTTATAATTTGAGTCTGAAAAATGTCAGTCTACCTCAACCACGGCTTTATTTAAATTCTACAGTGGTCAGCAGGGTAGTGAGGTGCTGTTTGGTGAGATTGACACCTCCTACTACACTGGCAGCATCAGCTGGATCCCTCTGTCCTCTGAGAGTTACTACCAGATCACCATGGACAGGTAGGCAGGTTATGAACCAGGTGCAATCATATAATGTATACAAAACTCTATCAATGATTTATATAAGTACTTACACTGAGATATGGTTAGTGTCTGGTGTGATGATGTTAAAGAATGTTTTCTGAGCATTACTGTTTAATGATCTTTTTGTCGCAAGAATTTGTCTTTTTTTTTAAGAATTTCTTTTGAACATAGTGTTTATAATGTTCAAATGTATGTTGATGTAAGAATGTTAACAGCATTATTTTGAAAATGTTACAACTTAACCTTCTTAGACCCTTTAGAACACTTACAGTATCATGCTCTGTTATAGCTTGTACTGGGTGAAACATTGAACTATTAGATTCAAAAACACACAAATGTGAAAACCATGCAAAAATTATACTCTTAGAGCTCATCGGATACCATTTGCATTTCATACATTTATACATTATGTATACTAAGTGAGCAATAATGCACAGCCTTCTACTTCTCATTAACACAGTAGCACAATTCCCAGTCATTTCAAATGCTAAGCAATTCTCACCAAAGCCACACTGCCGTCAATTACAATTATTATTATTTTATTTTTACTGTTTGCAGTGTTTCTATCAATGGGCAGACTGTTGCTTGCTCTGGAGGATGTCAAGCTATTATTGACACTGGCACTTCCTATATTGTTGGCCCATCCTCAGACATCAGCAACATTAACTCCTGGGTGGGCGCCACTGTAGACCAATATGGAGATGTGAGTTAATGTTTTAAAAACTTGATTAAAATCAAACCAAATTTTATAATTCTGCCTATAATATAATATTTATAAATATAAATTATAAATTAATAAATATAATAGTTCTAATTGGAAAATATATACATGTATATATATTAAATATTGTCATGCTTTCCTTGCAGGCTAGTGTGAACTGTAGCAACATCCAGAGCATGCCTTCAATTACCTTCACCCTTAATGGCTACACCTTCACCATCTCTCCCTCATCCTACGTCAGTCAGGTAAATCTAGACAAACTTCCCTTTCATATCATTTGCAAAAACCTGCATATTTAAGGTCACCTTTTCAAATTCCAATCCAAACATGTCATATTTACTCTTTCATTCCCTACCCTCAGACCTCTTATGGCTGCAATGTAGGTTTTAGTGGCAGCGGTGACTCTCTGTGGATTCTGGGTGATGTTTTCATCCGAAACTACTACACCATCTTTAACAGGCAGACCAACAGTGTTGGCCTGGCTCAGCTTGCTTAAAAGAGTGAACAATGAAATTTATCAATCTCTGTATGATTTATTGATCAATAGATCAGAAATTACAAACAATAAAGCATATAGAAGCAAAGAAATCTAGAACTGCTTATAGGTCTTCATTGTATTTGACATTTCTTTCATCCAAATAGATCAGATATTTAGTTGCATGTACACAAAACTTTTCAAATTTGAAGTAAACAGATCATATTTTTTAATATGTTCAACCATGTTACAAATGATAAAAAAAAATCATCTTAAGGTCTTCAATCCCTCTGCATTGAAAACACATTTGTAAAAGTTTGCATGTCAGAAAGTATGAAAATAATTATTAATTACATTAAAGATATTTAAAGTAATACAAATGCAACATGTTTCCAGCATGAAATTAATATACTAACATACGTATATATGTTTAGTCAATTTTCTCTAATGATCATGAAACTCATCTTTTAAAATCACATGTTACTAATAATATGTAATAATTTTTCCCATACAGAAACAAGGTGAAATAGAAGTGTTCTACATATTAAAATAAATAAATAAATAAAATAAGGTGATCAGATGTCTTCTTTTTCAGGATTAACATATGATTCCTGTGTGGGTTTAGTTAAAGTTAATAAAAAAAATATTTTATAATTACCATGGAAACAAACTTAAAGCTGTAACAATCCCATGAGTTTCTATTTCCTCCACATGCTTTGTAGGCAACATCACTCATTGTGCATAATGCATAGCAGACATTGGTATTAAAACAAATAAACAAACATTTATACATGGAGGGGTTTGGGAGATGTTTATCCTGCAATAGGACGCAATGGGCCACTTGCAACAACCTAATTACATTACTGATTACTGCATGTAAAAAGTAATCAGAGTACTAATTACTTTATTTTCAAGTTAATTTCAAAACCTACTAAACCTTCAAAAATACACTACAAAGAGAAACTCATAGTTCTTTCAGTAATTTTAGCGCGTCGATGTATTACATGATCAGAAAAAGTTGGATTTATCATAAAACTTGCCTTGAGTGTTGTTACTGTTTGTAGAACTGCCAGACTGATAACATTTAAAACTTTTTTAACTAGGCTTGTTTCGTGTTGCTAAACAAGGGGAGGCACAGCTAAGCTACAGTGTATGGGTTTAGCTGCTACAGTGCCATGCAAAGTAATACATTATCTTTCCTTATGCTCTGCTCATATCATGTTCATGTAAACTGGACCTCATATAGACATTTACAGACATCGTTTTCCTTCTCAGCATCAGAGGATGTTACTGTTTCAGTTTCAATCCCTTTACTGGTTTGAAAATATATATATATATATTGGCGTTTCTCCATTTTTCTTCAAACTGACTGTGAGTTAGTGTTTGGCAGAATTGAGAACTGTCAGCTAATAAAACACAAGTGTTTCCATGTATTTTCCTCTACACCCTGTCTGATTGGTCTCGCCGCCGTTCACTGAAGAAATAAAATTACAGGTGGTCTTCTTTATTGATGTTCATTTACATAGTGACAAACAGCTTCAAGTGGAGAATTATTCAGGGATAAAGAAAAATCTTTTAAAAATACATTTTATTTTAACAGTAAATTTGTAACGCAAGTAACGCAATTTTATTTACATCAGTAACTGTAATCAAATTACACAAATTTAACATGTAATGCGTTACATTAATTCATTATCAGAATTAGATTACAGTACAGTATGTTACACCCAACTCTGGTTGTGAATTCTTCCAGTTCTACATCATATCAAGCAGCAAAATCAAAGCTTATAGTATCACGTTTTTTGTGAAAGATAATCCTGAAACAACAGGGAATTTATATTTCACCAAGTCATCCCATGTGGAACAATAACACTTGTGGACTGAAAAGGAAAAGGTGGTTTTGTTTACCAAGTCACCTTTAAGATAAGATAAGAAATTTTTGGAAACATTGATATGAGGAATTTGCATAAGAGAGGCTTGCCCTCCAGTTTGACACAGTTGACAGCTAGGATGAATGAGCTGACCACACAAAAACACAAAAGAAAGTTGCAGGCAAGATTTCTAGATAAGACTTTTTATTTATTTATTTTTTTTTATAAATAGCCTATAAATAGCCTTCAAAGTGGATACAGCCAAACAGAAGCTTACTGTACAGCAGTAAATTGAATAAAATCTAAGATTAAAATATGGCACTGTGTGAGCTTTACATTTTTGTGCTTTTTATCCTGAGGTGTCCTGAGCAACCTGTGATGGAAGCTCCCCATAGCTTGCAGGGATATTGCAGCTATTGTGGTTAAATGGTTCCTAAGGTTCCTAAAAAAAAAAAACAGCTCCTAAAGACTCTGGTTTTCAAATGTGATATAACTGATGGGATCTAACAAATGTAACTGATATAACTGATCTGACTCATCCCCATAAATTCAAGATACAATGGATATAAAAAATCTACACACCCCTTCTAAAATGGCAGGATTCTGAAAAGTAAAAAATGAAACTAAGATAAAAAAAAAAGTCAGAACTTTTACCACTTTGTAACCAGATTATTGTAACTTTTCTGTTCTTTCCTTTCAAAAAGTTTGATTGTTTTTCACTTTATTTGAATAGTCTGCAATTTCACATTAAAGGTGGGAAATGATCTAGCTTAGTTTAATTTTTTACTTCACAAAACCCTGCCATTTTCACAGGGGTGTGTAGACTGTTTTATTTATTTATTTATTTATTTATTTATTTATTTATTTTGAAACTAATGTACATTCTTCAAAACCCATTTATATAAATAAATTCTTAGCTTTCAATCCTTAATTTCTACCACTGACCTATTTGGCTACCAGTATGAATCCATACAGATGCTATGAAAATTCCTTTTATGTTGGAATTGCACTGCGTTTTTGTATTTTATGCATAAAAAATAGATCTACTTCAAAAGTGTAATTTTGTTTCTTAATTTTCATATTGTTGATGGATTTTATTCATTTTACAACAGTAGACTTGCAGCTTCTAACAATATGTTTTAGGTGTCAAATTTATACAACAGAATTTTCTTTATACAGTGGTGTGAAAAAGTGTTTGCCCCCTTCCTCATTTCCTGTTCCTTTGCATGTTTGTCACACTTAAGTGTTCCGAAACATCAAACCAATTTAAACAATAGTCAAGGACAACACAAGTAAACACAAAATGCAATTTGTAAATGAAGGTGTTTATTATTAAAGGTGAAAAAAAATCCAAACCATCATGGCCCTGTGTGAAAAAGTGATTGCCCCCTAAACCTAATAACTGGTTGGGCCACCCTTAGCAGCAACAACTGCAACCAAGCGTTTGCGATAACGTGCAATGAGGCTTTTACAGCGTCCTGGAGGAATTTTGGCCCACTCATCTTTGCAGAATTGTCCTAATTCAGTTACATTAGAGGGTTTTCGAGCATGAACGGCCTTTTTTAAGTCATACCACAACATCTCAATAGGATTCAGGTCAGGACTTTGTCTAGGCCACTCCAAAGTCTTCATTTTGTTTTTCTTCAGCCATTCGGTGGTGGACTTGCTGGTGTGTTTAGGATCATTGTCCTGCTGCAGAACCCAAGTTCGTTTCAGCTTGAGTACACGAACAGATGGTCGGACATTCTCCTTCAGGATCTCTTGGTAGACAGCAAAATTCATAGTTCCTTTTATCACGGCAAGTCTTCCAGGTCCTGAAGCAGCAAAACAGCCCCAGACCATCACACTACCATCACCATATTTTACTGTTGGTATAATGTTCTTTTTATGAAATGCAGTGTTCCTTTTACGCCAGATATACTTGGACACACACCTTCCAAAGAGTTCCACTTTTGTCTCATCGGTCCACAGAATGTTGTCCCAAAAGTCTTGGGGATCATCAAGATGTGTTGTGGAGAAATTGAGACGAGCTTTGATGTTCTTTTTGCTCAGCAGTGGTTTTCTCCTTGGAACTCTGCCATGCAGGCCATTTTTGCCCAGTCTTTTCCTAATGGTGGAGGCATGAACGCTGACCTTAACTGAGGCAAGTGAGGCCTGCAGTTCTTTGGACGTTGTTGTGGGGTCTTTTGCGACCTCTTGGATGAGTCGTCGCGCGCTCTTTGGGGTAATTTTGGGCGGCCGCACTCCTGGGAAGGTTCACCACTGTTCCATGTCTTCGCCATTTGTGGATAATGGCTCTCACTGTGGTTCGCTGGCTGATTCCCAAAGTTTTGGAAATGGCTTTATAACCCTTTCCAGACTGATAGATCTCAATTACTTTCTTTCTCAATTGTTCCTGAATTTCTTTGGGTCTCGGCATGATGTGTAGCTTTTAATGATCTTCTGGTGGACCTTACTGTGTCAAGCAGCTCCTATTTAAGTGATGCCTTGATTGTGAACAGGTGTGGCAATAATCAGGCCTGGGTGTGGCTAGAGAAATTGAACCCAGGTGTGGACAACCACAGTTATAGTATGTTTTAACAAGGGGGGCAATCACTTTTTCACACAGGGCCATGATGGTTTGGATTTTTTTTCACCTTTAATAATAAACACCTTCATTTACAAATTGCATTTTGTGTTTACTTGTGTTGTCCTTGACTATTGTTTAAATTGGTTTGATGTTCCAAAACACTTAAGTATGACAAACATGCAAAGGAACAGGAAATGAGGAAGGGGGCAAACACTTTTTCACACCACTGTAGATCTACAGCACTTACAAATGGTGTCACAGCGTCAATGCTCAAACACAGTTTGTAATTTTTGGGGGCTAAAGCACAAGAAAGCCAATTTCAAGAAATGAGCAAAGAATAATTTTCTTTGTTATAAAATTTTCCTGTTCCTGTTTCCTGGTAAGTACATTTTGATATGAAATGCAAAGTTTTATTTGACCTTGGACAAGCTTCCCCGAGAAAGAGGTACAACAACAGTTCCCAGTGTATATGTTTGCAAAAGATAAAGAACACAATCAGAGGAAAGGGTTTAAAGTGTAAACTCATTCGTTTATGTTTTCTACTATTTATTAAAATGTATGAATAACAATTAAATTTGTGTAAAAACATTTTTTTCAGCTTTAAAATTACTGTAAACATTGTATTAAGCTTCACTACTTGTGAACCATGAATGTCAACATGTACTGTGATATACTGAATGAGTGCATGATCAGTATGCAGTAATCCTGCATGATAACGACCCCAAACACACCCCCAAGACGAACACTGCCTTGCTAAAGAAGCTGAGGGTGAAGGTGATGGACTGGACAAGCATGTCTCCAGACCTAAACCCTATTGAACATCTGTGTGGTATCCAATGGAAGAAGGAGGAGCACAAGGTCTTGAACATCCACCAGTTCCGTGATATCATCATGGAGGAGTGGAGGAGGACTCCAGTGGCAATCTGTGAAGCTCTGGTAAACTCCATGCTGGTTAAGGCAATGCTGGAAAATAATGGTGGCTACACAAAATATTGACACTTTGGGCCCAATTTGGACATTTTCACTTAGGGGTGTACTCATTTTTGTTGTCAGTGGTTTAGACATTAATGTTATTTTGAGGGGACAGTAAATTTACACTGTTACACAAGCTGTACACTCACTACTTTACATTGTAGCAAAGTGTCATTTCTTCAGTGTTGTCACATTAAAACATATAATCAAATATTTACAAAAATGTGAGGGGTGTACTCACTTTTGTGAGATTCTGTATATACATACAAACAACACACACACACACACACACACACACACACACACACACATATATATATATATATATATATATATACATATTATGATAATGATGGAAAAATGTACAGTATATTAAGATATTTCTGTGATTTTCTTAATTGTGTTAAATATTTTTTCCAACCATTATTGTATGAAATTTATATATTTTATCTGTACTACTGAACTTGCATACATAAGTAGTAAATAAGTTTTTTTTTTACTATTATTATTAGTTTTATTTCAGCTTCTTCATTTCAAACATATTCAAACACATAATTGAACATTTTACTTGATTAAATAAACTGTGCTTTTTCTGGGGAAAGAAAAGAAGGTTGCATTTTAGTAATAAAATAGGGCCAGGAAAACCTTTGAGCACTATGTTAACATTAGGTATAATTCATTACACCTATCACACATAATTATAAGAATTTATACTTTAATTTCCACAAACTATGGAAAAACATACAACAGTGTTTGGTGTTAAGTTTAAGATAATCTGAAATATACAGGAAATTATGTCAATGACAAATGAGTTTTCTTGGAACAATGTGTATTAACTTCTGGGTGTTTATGATAAGAAACATGATATGACTGTATATAAAGGCTAACGTCTCTGACTGTGCAGTATATGATTTAGTGCAAGCTTAAAGTCACAGTTAAGAAAATGAAGCTGATCCTAGCCTTGTGTGCCTTAGTGGCATTTGCAGAGTGCATCAGGTAAGTACCAAAACCTTTTATTACAGCAACATGGCCGATGAGTCTACTGTAATGGAAATGGATCTGGGACTTATCTTTGAATCCCTGTTAATTCTTCTTGTGTGTCATGTGCTTTTGTTTTAAAGTTTGAAACTGATAAACCACTGTAAATAATAATATAATATTATTACTTGCTTGGAAAAATTTTAATAAGTAAATAATGTTAATAATAAACTTTATAAAGCGCCTTTAAAAGCAGCTTCTCAAGTAGCTGTACACAAAATAAGCAGTACACAGAAAAAGAAAAAGTAAAAGTTCATAAGAATAACAAAGTTAATAATAATAATAATAATAATAATAATAATAATAATAATAATAATAAGTAGACATCAGCAGTTAAATGCAAGTTTAAAAAAGTGTGTCTTAAGTTGAGCTTTTGTGTGTCTTAAGTTGAGCTTCAGGAGGAAGAGAGTTCCAAAGGGAAGGAGCATAGAGAGAAAATGGCCCTGTCACCCATAGATTTTAAGTGTGTTTGTGGAATAGTTAACAGATTACACTGTGAGGAGCACAGTCTGCGATTTGGGGTGCAAGGGATTACCAAACCAGATAAGTAATGAGGAGCCAAGCTATGTAATGCCAAGTACGTCAACATCGTGATCTTAAAATCGACACGGAACCTGACTGGGAGCCAGTGCAAGGATCCTGGCGGCAGAGTTTAGAACATATTGCAGTTTGTTGATTAAGGATTTAGAAACTCTCACTAAAATGGTGTTACAGTAATCCAACCGAGTAAATAACACTGAGACTTTTCTGGCAGGGTGCCTCTGATCAAAGGTAAGACTGCACGTCAGAGACTACAGGAGAAAGGCCTATGGGAGGAGTACAGAATGAAATATCCCTACAACCCACTGGTCAAGTTTCAACAGACCGGTACTGAGCCCATGACCAATGATGCTGATGTAAGTTAACCAAAACATATAGCACATCTCCTAGTATGTTTGTCCAAAGAGCAATATGTTGGCTTCTCAGTTTGTGCATTAAGTCTTATTCTTGTCCATCTCAGCTCTCTTACTACGGTGTGATTTCCATCGGCAATCCTCCTCAGTCCTTCCAAGTGATTTTTGATTCTGGCTCCGCCAACCTGTGGGTGCCTTCTATCTACTGCTCAAGCCAGGCTTGCCGTGAGTATCAGTGGGGTTACACGGGAGACAGTAAATTAATACAAGCCATATGACTGCTTCATAAAAAAATAAAGAGAGGTAAATGTTACAAAACATACTTATATTGCTTAAACATGAGCTCATAGTAATACTGCAACACTCTGGCAACTGTTTGCCATAATTGGACAGACAGTAAGTTTCCAGCACTTCCCCACAAAAAAAAAATTTTTTTTTTTAAAAAAAAAAAAAAAAAAAACCAACAAAATCCAGCACTTTCCACACCAAGAACACAGGCTCTGACCATTCAGTATGGCACAGACAGATTTACATGATTTTCTTTCTGATTTCATCAAATGGATTTTAAATTATTTACAGGACAGCTAATAAAATAGAGACAGGTCCAGAAATCATAATGTTTGCCCTCTGAACCATGCTAAAAAAATATTACACTATACTAATCCCATGTAAGCCTTCCAGTACTTAGTTTCCTATAACTTGCTGCAAGGTAACCGCCCTACATAGTTTTTATGATTTGTGTAATATGAGTCAAAAGGTGACAATTTTTCCATTAGTTATCCTTCTTATTGTGAGCATCAGGCTTTTGGATCTAATCACTGAGAAAACATGTTTCTTTCATTTGAAATTTAAAAGGAATAAGATTCAGATATCTTCTGTAGTTAAGCGTATAAGATACTGCAACTAATAGGAAGAGTTAGATGTTTAAAAAAAAAAAAAAAAAAAACAACAAACAAACAAACAAACAAAAAAAAAACAGCAGTGAGTGACTCCTGAGCTTTTGTGCTGTAGGTCGGTGGAATCTCAGTGCAAAATCAGATCTTCGGACTGAGCAAGACTGAGGCGCCCTTCATGGCCATCATGAAGGCAGACGGTATCCTGGGTCTGGCCTACAAATCCCTTTCCTCTGATGGTGCCACTCCTATCTTTGACAACATGATGAGTCAGAATTTGGTCTCCCAGGATCTATTCTCAGTCTACCTGAGCAAGTATGCCTATTTTTTTCTCCTATTTTAATTTTAGTGCATTTAGACAAGCTTTAGAAATCGTATGAGCTTCAGACATACCAAATTACACTGTTATAATTTGAGTCTGAAAAATGTCAGTCTACCTCAACCACGGCTTTATTTAAATTCTACAGTGGTCAGCAGGGTAGTGAGGTGCTGTTTGGTGAGATTGACACCTCCTACTACACTGGCAGCATCAGCTGGATCCCTCTGTCCTCTGAGAGTTACTACCAGATCACCATGGACAGGTAGGCAGGTTATGAACCAGGTGCAATCATATAATGTATACAAAACTCTATCAATGATTTATATAGGTACTTACACTGAGGTATGGTTAGTGTCTGGTGTGATGATGTTAAAGAATGTTTTCTGAACATTACTGTTAATGATCTTTTTGTTGCAAGAATTTGTTTTTTTTTAAAGAATTTCTTTTGAACATAGTGTTTATAATGTTCAAATGTGTGTTGATGTAAGAATGTTAACAGCATTATTTTGAAAATGTTACAACTTAACCTTTTTAGACCCTTTAGATCACTTACAGTATCATGCTCTGTTATAGCTTGTACTGGGTGAAACATTGAATTATTATAGATTCAAAATCACACAAATGTGAAAACCATGCAAAGATTATACTCTTAGAGCTCATCGGATACCATTTGTCTATCATACATTTATACATTATGTATACCAAGTGAGCAATAATGCAAAGCCTTCTACTTCTCACTAACACAGTGGCACAATTACCAGTCATTTCAAATGCTAAGCAATTCTCACCAAAGCCACACTGCCGTCAACTACTTGTATTGTTCCCTGCTTGATATATCGCTTTGCTTATTTGTAAGTCGCTTTGGATAAAAGTGTCTGCTAAATGAATAAATGTAAAATGTAAATGTAATTACAATTATTATTATTTTATTTTTACTGTTTGCAGTGTTTCTATCAATGGGCAGACTATTGCTTGCTCTGGAGGATGTCAAGCTATTGTTGACACTGGCACTTCCTATATTGTTGGCCCATCCTCAGAGATCAGCAACATTAACTCCTTGTTGGGTGCCACTGTAGACCAATATGGAATTGTGAGTTAATATTTTAATAACTTGATTAAAGTCAAACCAAATTTTGTCATTCTGCCTTTGTTAGAAAAAAAAAATTTTTTTTTAAATTGAAAAAATGTTACTAAAAATGTCATAGTTTTCCTTGCAGCTTAGTGTGAATTGTAACAACATCTTAAACATGTTTTCAATTACTTACCCTTAACTAGCTACTTCATCTTCACCATATCCTATACACGTCAGTCAGGTAAATCTAGACAAACTTCCTTTTCATTTCATCTGTAAAAACCTGCATATTTAAGGTCAACGTTTCAAATTTCACTTTAAACATGTCATATTTACTCTTTTTACATCCCCACCCCCCCTCCTCCCCTCCCCAGTATTCTTATGGCTGCAATGTAGGTTTTAGTGGCAGCGGTGACTCTCTGTGGATTCTGGGTGATGTTTTCATCCGAAACTACTACACCATCTTTAACAGGCAGACCAACAGTGTTGGCCTGGCTCAGCTTGCTTAAAAGAGTGAACAATGAAATTTATCAATCTCTGTATGATTTATTGATCAATAGATCAGAAATTACAAACAATAAAGCATATAGTGTAGCAAAGAAATTTAGAATTGCTTATAGGTCTTCATTGTATTTTACATTTCTTTCAAATTTGAAGCAAACAGATCATATTTTTTAATATGCTCAACCATGTTACAAATGATAAAAATAATCATCTTAAGGTCTTCAATCCCTCTGCATTGAAAACACATTTGCAAATGTTTGCATGTCAGAAAGTACGAAAATAATTACGTCTGCTTTTAATTCATTAAAACACCAAACATACCTAAATTCTCTGAG
The DNA here is from genome assembly GCA_012411365.1 of Ameiurus melas. Classification (NCBI taxonomy): domain Eukaryota; kingdom Metazoa; phylum Chordata; class Actinopteri; order Siluriformes; family Ictaluridae; genus Ameiurus; species Ameiurus melas. The sequence continues at coordinate 6,842,255 of CM022776.1, read as the reverse complement.
TCAACAGCATTAAAGATATTTAAAGTAATACAAATGCAACATGTTTCCAGCATGAAACTAATATACTTATATAACTATATATATTTAGTCAATTTTCTCTAATGACCATGAAACTCATCTTTTAAAATCACATGTTACTAATAATATGTTCAATAATATGTAATCATTTTGCCCATACAGAAACAAGGTGAAATAGAAGTGTTCTACATATTGAAATAAACAAATAAATAAAATAAGGTGATCAGATGTCCTCTTTTTCAGGATTAACATATGATTCTTGTGTGGGTTTTGGTAAAGTAAATAAAAATAATTGTATAATTACCATGGAAACAAACTCAAAGCTGTAACAATCCCATGAGTTTCTATTTTCTCCACACACCTTGTAGGCAACATAACTCATTGTGCATAATGCATAGCAGACATTGGTATTAAAACAAATAAACAAACATTTATACATGGAGGGGTTTGGGAGATGTTTGTCCTGCAACTCTACACAATTAGCCACTTGCAATACCATCCCGTTAGATTTCTAACTATAAACTTTAAAATTGTGCAGGATGTGTGAAGAAGATTTGTTATCGGGGGTGGGGGGTGGGTGGGTTTATTGGCAAAATTCCCCCAATGGTCCTTATCTACCATGGCCCCCTAATAATCTCCATCCCTGAATTGACTACATCACTTTCCTCTCGTCTCCACCAATAGCTTGTATGTGGTTGGCGGTCTGGCGCACTGTGGATGCCGTCGCATCATCCAGGTGGATGTTACACACTGGTGGTAGTTGAGGAGATTTCCATACAATTTGCCCAGTAGTTTGACACAGTTGACAGCAAGGACAAGGGAGCTGACTGCACTAAACACAAAAGAAAGTTGCAGGCAAGATTTCTAGCCAAGGTTTTTTTTAAAAGGCTACAAATAGCCTTCAAAGTGGATATAGCTACAGAGAAGCTGACTGTACAGCAGCAAATTGAAAAAATCTAAGATTAAAATATGTCATTGTGTCAGTCGTGAAACATACAATGGATATAAAAAGTCTTCATACCCCTGTTAAAATGGCAGGGTTATATAAAGTAAAAAATTAAACTAAGACAAATAAGGTCAGAACTTTTCCCACCCTCAATGTGAAATTACAATGTATAAAATTGTATATTACAATGTATAAAAGTGGGTGGCTGTGGCTCAGGTGGTAGAGCGGGTTGTCCACTAGGGTTGGCGGTTCGATTCCCGACCCACATGACTCCACATGCCGAAATGTCCTTGGGCAAGACACTGAACCCCAAGTTGCTCCCAATGGCAAGTTAGCACCTTGCATGGCAGCTCTGCTACCATTGGTGTGTGAGTGTGTGTATGAATGGGTGAATGAGTCACAGTGTAAATATATATATATATATATGCCATTTATGATTTAAAACTTAAGTGATCATCAACAAGTGGAGAAAATGGGGCACCACATTGACATTAGCAAGAACAGGATATTCCTCCAATATTTACAAAAAAGAGCAAGAAAATAACTTACCAGTGAGGCTGCCAAGAGACCTACAGCAACATTAAAAGAGCTGCTGGAATATCTAATACTCTTTGCATGTGTCAACAATCTCTTGTATTCTTCACATATCTGGGCTATAGGGCTTCTTATCTTCAGCGAGAACTGGGGCTTTTATCAAGGTGGAGGGAATCATGAATACCAGTCAATTTTAGTGTAAAACCTTCAGGTGTCTGCTAGCAATCAGAAGATGAAAAGTAATTTCCCCCTACAGCATGACAATGACTCAAAGCCAATGCACAGCTGAGTTTTACGCCTAAAACGCCAACCCCAAATTATTCATCCATCTTCTACCGCTTACTCCTTATAGCATCAGATAGCATCAGACACAAGGTGGGGTACACGCTGGACAGGGTGCCAATCCATCACAGGGCACAATCACATACACACTCACACACCCATTCATACACTAAGGACACTTTAGACACTTTCATTATTTTCTCTCCTTAAATTAGCTTAAAAATGAGAAGGAAAGTAAAACAATACTAATTATGTAATATTTACGTATTAATAGGTTATGGTGGATATTTTACTATTGCAGGCTTAAAAGTTAAAGCTCAGTGGAATAGTATTCTTCCATTTCAGTTTTATTATTAACAATCCATTGCGTGTGGAAAATAAAACCACAGGTATATAAACATGGCACTGTGTTTACATGGAAAATACTGATAACTCAAAAGTCATACCAGAATTTACCATTGTGTGAAATAGATTAGATTTTGAATCTCATATTTTGATTTTTGCACACATAAATGTTATACTTTTTAACCAGTTTGATTTTTCACAAACTCTTTAGTTGACATTTCTATTTCTAAACATCAAATCTACTATTTCTTAAAATAACTTTTTTTTTTGTTTTGATTAAATTCTTGTGTCACGTTAGGATAAAACAACACAAAGAACAACAATAACAACAATGCCTTTCTAACAAACAATCAGTTAAACAATTTCAGATAATAAATACACCGGGACAGTGAGATGAAGCTCTACCCTAATATTTGATTCATGCAAACATATAGTACTGTGTAAAAGTCTTAGGCACGCTATTTTATTTAGTACAAACTTTGTTATAGATTTTTATTTTATGACTTCCTTATCGAATCAGCACAAAACACATTTTAGATTACCAAACATTAGTTTTCAAGCACAAAATTAAATGTTAGAGAAAAATGTTTGTATGTCAGTGAAGAAAGCAGAATATTACATGGTAAGAGACACTTTTCAGACAAAAAACACAATGACGGCTGCTGGGTTTTGCTGCAAAAATAAGAAGCAAGTGCGACAGTCAACGTCTCCAAAAGAACTGTGGTTGGTTCTGCAAAATACTCAACAAGATGTACAGTTCATGTCCTCATAAAACTGCACTAATTCTACATGAGACTAATTTTTTTTTTTTTTAAAGCAAAGAGTCATCACACCAAATATTGCCTTTGTTTCATTTATTACTGTTTACAGCTATTTATAGTATTTTTTAAAATGGAAAAACATTTAAATCAATTATTTCTGAAGGCATCTTTGCTCTACAGCATTTCTTTGCACGTGCCTAAGACTTTTGCACATAATTGTACATAATTAAATATATAAAGTATCATAGATTTTACTAATAAATTTGTTATGGCCATGTATTCATGTAGTATAGCGTCCTCTGAATATAGTTGTAAGCATAATGCCAGCCCTTTATTGACATTTGATATAATTCCTTTATCAAAGGTATTTGGTTATCACAGTGAAGAGGGGGACCTAGTAACCTTGACATAAAAAAGTTTGATGTTCCAAGATTACAGCTCCAAAACAATTCAGTAAAACACATATGAAAACAATACCAATGTTATACAACAAGATATTCCTCACCTAATCATTCTTTTATCAGTTTCAAATGGAAAAGTAAAGTAAAGAGACTGTAGTCTAACGGTATATAAAGCATCAGGTCTCCCTGTGTTTTATCTCATTCAGAAGACTTTCAGTGAAAGAAAATGAAACAGATTCTGCTCCTGTGCATGCTGGTGGCACTCTCTGAGTGCATCAGGTAAGACTTGACTTTTTTTTGTCTTTAAAAATTTTTTTTTTAAAGAAATATTATACATTACATGTAAGGACAGAATTTGGTGTTACTATTTAAACGTTTAAATTCAGAGCCCATAATACTATATATATATATATATATATATATATATATATATATATATATATATATATATATATATATATATATATATATATATATACATATATATATATATATATGCTTATGGGCTCTGTGCTTTCACTGTTTGTGAAGCTGTGCTGGATTCTGTTTTGTGTCATTGTCGATGAAAGCTATATAAATTATATTAAAATCATAATCATTTATGGTACAGGGTGCCATTGATTAAGGGCAAAACTGCACGGCAGAGGCTGCAGGAGAAAGGCCTATGGGAGGAATACAGAACTAAATATCCTTATGTCCCCTGGGTCAAGTTTGTTCAGACTGGTCAAGAGTCCATGACCAATGATGCTGATGTATGTAAACCAGAATCATGTATTTCAATTAGGTTTTTATTTAATTTGTGTGTCTTATTTTGCTTTCACCCACAAATAAATAAATATTCAATATATTCATCAAGAAGAAATGCTATAATGCTATAAATGCTATAACAAAAATTATATTCTGACATATATTCTTGTCCCTTTTAGCTTTCCTACTATGGTGCGATCACCATTGGAACTCCTCCTCAGTCCTTCACAGTGCTTATGGACACAGGCTCATCTAATCTGTGGGTGCCGTCTGTCTACTGTTCAAGCCAAGCCTGCCGTGAGTATTACAGTGAGGGAAAGAAGTATTTGATCCAATGCTGATTTTGTACGTTTGCCCACTGACAAAGAAATGATCAGTCTATAATTTTAATGGTAGATTTATTTGAACAGTGAGAGACAGAATAAAAACAAAAAAATCCAGAAAAACGCATGTCAAAAATGTTATAAATTGATTTGCATTTTAATGAGGGAAATAAGTATTTGACCCCTCTGCAAAACATGACTTAGTACTTGGTGGCAAAACCCTTGTTGGCAATCACAGAAGTCAGACGTTTCTTCTAGTTGGCCGCCAGGTTTGCACACCTCTCAGGAGGGATTTTGTCCCACTCCTCTTTGCAGATCTTCTCCAAGTCATTAAGGTTTCGAGGTTGACGTTTGGCAACTCGAACCTTCAGCTCCCTCCACAGATTTTCTATGGGATTAAGGTCTGGAGACTGGCTAGGCCACTCCAGGACCTTAATGTGCTTCTTCTTGAGCCACTCCTTTGTTGCCTTCTTCTTGAGCCACTCCTTTGTTGACATTCTTTGTCAGTGGGCAAACGTACAAAATCAGCAGGGGATCAAATACTTTTTTCCCTCACTGAATAAGACTTGAAGTTACTGAATATCTAAAGATCTCTTCACTGAAATCCATCTTTCCATGGGGTCAAATGAATTGTATATCCATGGCAGGTAAAGTGGGACTAGATTATTATTTTTTTTCTTTAGAGAACCACGATCAGTTCAATCCACAGCAGTCCAGCACTTTCCAGAGCACCAATGAGTCTATCTCTGTTCAGTATGGCACGGGCAGCATGACCGGCTATTTGGGATATGACACTGTGACGGTAATGATAATTTCTTTGACACACACACTAATCATTGAAACTCCTTCTGTGCGACAAAGGAAATTAACATTTTTTATTTTATATTTAACTTGAGAAAAATGCAACATGAAAAAGTAGCATCTCTTAATTAATGGCCTACATAGACATAGTCAGCAAAAAAAGAAAAAAAAGAAACTGCTTTCATTTCTACCAAATGTGTAAATATTTGTATTAACATAAAAACATTCAACAACTGAGACATAAACTGAACAATTTTAACAGACATTTAATGAAAAGAAATTGAATAATTAGTCCCTGAACAAACAGGGGTCAATATTAAAAGTAACAGTCAGTATGTGGTGACCTCCAGCTGATTTAAGTACTACAGTGGATCTCATCCTCATGGACTGCACCACATTAGTCAGTTCTTGCTGTGAGAAAGTACTCCACTCTTCCACCAAGGCATTTGCAAGTTCTCGATTATGTCTGGGGGAGGGGGGGGGGGCATGCTTACATGTAATTTTCCACTGCAAGGACAATCAGCTGTCCTTCCTGTCTCCTTGTACCACTTTCTTAGGTGTCTTACATTACAGACATTGCAGTTTATTGCTCTGGACACATCTGCAGTCCTCATGCCTCCCTACAGCAGGCCTATGGCATGTTCATGCATGTTCAAATATGTTCATACATCAACACGTAAATGTCTAGTACAATATACAAATTCAGGTTGATCTTGTGGGTATTATGGCATTACTGTCTGAGTTTCTCATGGTTTTGTAATGAGCTCTGGATTTTCTGCAATTCTGGCTGACATGCTTTATTACCTCAACAAATATACAGATAACAGCATTAAACAACAAAATGCCATTGAAAGTAATAAGAGCAACAACAAAAAGTCCTGTTAAAACATTAATACCGTGCAGGACTGTCTTGGAGTTGCAGGGCTTAGTATTTTTATCTGAATTAAAAATTTTAATTTTTCAAAAGGAATTTTAAATGTGTGTTTGGATATAAAGATTGATTAATAGCTTAAAGTCATACCTAAATAACTGATGTTATGTTACTGGAGAGTGACTCTGGAGAGCATTTGTGCGGTAGGTCGGTGGAATCTCAGTGCAAAATCAGATCTTCGGACTGAGTGAGACTGAGGCGCCCTTCATGGCCAGCATGACGGCAGACGGAATCATGGGTCTGGCCTACCAATCCATTGCCTCTGATGGTGCCACTCCTGTCTTTGACAACATGATGAGTCAGAATTTGGTCTCCCAGGATGTCTTCTCAGTCTACCTGAGCAGCGAGTATGGTGATCCCTAAAACAACTAGTTTTCTAGTGTATGATTAATATAAAAATATTAATAAAATTCCAGAAATATCTGTCATTCAAGACTGCTTACCACTTCAGGTTAGAATTCTTAAGCTCTGAGTGCTTTGAAACTTCTAGATAAAATTGTAATGTCTCAAAGGTCTGCTAGGTTTGCTTTGAGAAAGTGAATAGGATCTGTTTATATCTTTTAGTGAGCAATCGGGCAGCATGTTGTTCCTGGGAGAGATTGACACCTCCTACTACACTGGCAGCATCTACTGGATCCCTCTATCCTCTGAGAGCTACTACCAGATCACCATGGACAGGTAATCTGCAACATGTGATAATCAACTGTATACTGAATCCTGGAGTCAACATAAATAATATTTACAGTAATCTCTTAAGCTGCAGAGTTCCTTAAGCGGCAATTCCTGTCACACCTGACCATTCCTCTTTTCTTTATATGATAAATCTATATTAGAACCTTAATTCCAAAAAAGTTGGGACAGTATGGAAAATGCAAAAAACCAAACAGAAAGAGTAATTTGAAAATTCAATTCTCCCTGTACTATATGGAAAACATATTATTAACACATATATTAACACATTATTACTTTGTGAATTTAATTTATTTGTGAAAATATACAATCATTTCAAATTTGATGACTGCAACACACTCCAACACCACTGTGTAACATCACCTTTTCTTTTAATAACACTTATTAAGCGTTCGGGCGCTGAAGACACCAGTTGGCTAAGTTTAGCAAGCTGAATTTTCCCGCATTCATCCATTTTACATTTCTTCAGCTGCCCAACTGTACGGGACCTTCGTTGCCCTATTTTGCACTTCATTATGTGCCACATATTCTCAATCGGAGAAAGGTCAGGACTGCAGGCAGGCCATGCTAGAACCTGCACTCTCTGCTTACACAACCATGTGTTTATAATCCAGACAGAATGTGGTTTGACGTTGTCTTGCTCTAGATGGCAGCATATGTTGCTCCAAACTGTGTACATATCTTTCTGTATTAATGATGCCCCCACAGATGTGCAAGTTGCTCATGCCATGGTCACTAACAAACCCCCGCACCATGACAAACGCTGGCTTTTAGACCTGACCTGACCCTGTCCCAAAACTATTTGAAATGTTGACTTGTCGGTCCACAAAACACCATTCCACTGTTCTAAAATCTCTGATGAGACTGAGCCCAGAGAAGTCGGGGTGATTCTGGACAATGTATGGCTTCTGCTTCACATCCTACCTATTTGTGTTTGGGGAATGTTGTTGACAAAGTGTTGGATTATTCGCTGAAGCATCTGTTGGTAGATTAGTGAGCCTCAATCCATCCTTTCGCTTGAAGGACTAGGCCTTTTTTTGGAGGCTCCTTATTTACTATGATTAGACACTTGCCTCACCTGTTTCACATCACCTTACTTGCCACATCGCTATTGGTCCTAAATTGCCCCTCTCCCAACTTTTTTGGAACGTGTTGCATGCATCAATTTCAAAATAAATGTTTACCTTTACAAATCACTAGTCTTGTTTTATTACCATTTTCCATACTGTCCCAATTTTTCAAGAATTGGTGTTGTATAACTCTACCTTCATCTGGTCTTTTGCAGTGTTACCATCAATGGACAGGTTGTTGGTTGTAGTGGTGGTTGTCAAGCTATTGTTGATACCGGGACTTCCCTTATTATTGGACCAAGCAGTGATGTCAGCAACCTGAACGCTTATCTTGGTGCCCAGACAGACCAATATGGAGATGTGAGTGGATGTATAACACAGGCTTTTTCATTTCAAGGTAACTACCTCTTAACTAGTTCAAAATTGGCTTTATTGACAATGCCAAAATGTTTTTATTGCAGGCTATTGTAAGCTGCAGCAGTGTCCAGAGCATGCCTTCAGTTACCTTCACTATCAATGGCTATGCCTTCGCCATCCCTCCATCGTCCTTTGTCACTCAGGTCTGTATAACACCCTTTGTGACTTAAATGTTCAAACTGTGTCAGAGATGTGATTAACAGATTTGAGCTGGAACATAAAGAAATGTATCAAGGTGAGTAATTCAATGACATTATGCTGCTTCTAGGGCTCCAGCAGCTGCCAAACAGGTTTCTCAGGTGGAAACTTCGGAAGCAGTTTCTCCTGGATCTTGGGTGATGTTTTCATCAGGAATTGGTACACCATCTTTAACAGGTCGAACAGCACTGTGGGCCTGGCTCAGCTGGCTTAAAAACTAATGTCAAAGGGGTTGAAATATTAACCCTTTATGTTTGTCTTTTTCAAGTTATATGTGAAAACATGTAAGATAGCAAATAAAGTGACAAACAATAAAGGAAAAATAGCATCATCACAAATCAACCTGTTTGTGTTACTGCTTTATCACGGTAAATACATTACAGGTAAATTGATGATACTAGATCCATTTGCGCATAAGGATTATAACAGGTGCATTGGGTAAAATAAGATATCTATTTTGAGGTCAAAATGTATAAGATATCATATTAGAATCTGCAGGAAACAAAACAAAAAAGGCTCTGACAGTTGTCCACTTATTTGTATACCCATGGTCACGTATGTAACTTACCACTCAATAGTCTCAGGCTTGCTTAAATTAGTTTAGGGCTTTTTTCAGGTGTGTATGTTCTTGATGGTTTACACTAATATGAGATGACAACCTATGTGCTCAGTGCTACTACTTGGTCTAATATTATCTTCTTAACCACACTGTAGTGCATTATTCCTGTGTGATTAACTATTTGAATTGCAAGCACTATGTTGAAGTGCATCAATGTTGAGAGCAATCAGTCATGGAATTTTTTTCTATTTGTTCCATCAGATGGAGTCAGCATGACACAGTATCATGTGTTTTATACTTTGCTGTAAAGAAAAAAGTCTGATATACCAATATTTTAGTGCAATATTTTAATGGTCTTTATTTATATTTAACATTGGAAATAAACAAAAGGATTTAGAATTAATATTTAAAACAAATGCTCAACAAACAAAAAAGCAAATGCTCAATATCTTGAATATTTAATATTCAAGACTGTACACTATTTCCAGGTCCTTATTTAAAAGTAAGCAAATTTGTGATATTGACCATGTTAACTGCTCTGTACAGAAGTTTAGATTTTCCTCACTGCAAATCTCTTCTATTGAAGCATGTATTCAGACAACACACCAATGAATTTGATCTAAAATGGATCATACGGTTAATGCATTAATGCGAAAAGCAGACATTCCAAAATTAGGAAACTCTGAAAATTTTATTTCAAAAGACTCAACTTTTCACTCAAGTTGTTGTCAATGATATAATTAGTAATAGAAATTGTTGTATTAAATTAGAAAAGAATGCAAAATAGTAGCACTTGTGGTCTCAGACTTTTGGACCCCACTGTATTAGACAAGTTCATTAAATATTGAGTGTCATCAAACTTACTTTGAGAAAACGCAAAGATTGCAATTAACATAAACAAGTAAGTGTATACTGGTAGGTGCACATTTACACAGTATAAAAGCTCATACCTTTTTGTTTTTGCTCATACAAAATTGTTTCTACACAAATAGGCCATTGCAGCCTATGTAATATTGTAAAATTTTAGTGGCAGAAAATATTTCATCAACCACTCTAATAAAAACAGTCACAGATCATGATTATGATTTTTCACTGATCATAAAACTCCTGCTATTGTAGCGTACTCTACACTGTCCTGTGTTTTCAGTGTATTGCCTGAATCAGGTCTTGAGTTGTGGATGTCCAAGTTGGCATATATGTTGGACGTTTTTTGATGGCGCTTGAAATCCACTGTGGTGTAGATGAGCTCCTGAGGTAGCTGCTGCAGAATGCAAAGACACTGAATTCAGAAATATTACAAGAAACTAAATAAAAATGGTACAAAATTTGCAGTCAAGTGAAAGATATATCCTGGTGTTGAAATGGGTTGTATTTGTTCCAAGCATGTGAGGATGAGTCAGTTAGATGAATCAGTCTTACTTGCGTGACGTTGGGGGCACTAGGGAAGTTTCTACCACATTGATCTAAAATCACAGAATACACCGTGTTAAGTAATATGAATTCATGCTATCTATATGCGAGGTCTTGTTCATGATATAAAAATCCTGTGATATTAAATGTGTCGTTTCTTACCTCTTGAGTTCTTTTTAAAGTAGACCACGGTCAGTGTGATGGACATAATGAGAATGATTACCACGATGCCAAATATGGTTCCCAGTGTGACTTTCAAGATCCATTTATTACTGATCAGCAAACAAGAGTGAAGAATTAAAACTGGACTTAAATGATACCACTATGCAATGATTCAAATTACTGTAGTCAGTGTGAGCAGATTGAAAGTGTAACATGACGAACACATAGGTTGTCATATGCTATGAATGTGTGTTAGAGCTAGGTAGATTATTTAGTGTTTGATCTTACCTAGATATCTCTTGGCGTTTCTCTAAGAGGTGCTGCGCTGAGCTGACTGGCGAGATGGTGGATTTTGGAAAGGCTAGTTTTGGGTTCAGTTCAGTCTCACTATCTGAATCATTGTGCAAGAAAACAAGCTCATTTATAAAACAACACAACAGAGTACAGAAATAGACATCATAACATAACTATGAAACAGGTTGTCACAACTCATCTGAAACAAGTTTAGTAATTAAGACCTTACCAGCTATAACAACTTGAAAATCCTGGTATTTTTGTGTCCCAAGGATTTCACATCTGTATCGCCCAGCATCCATTGAGCGCACATTCCAGATTCGTACATCAAATGTTCCAGAGTATGTATAGGTTTCTATTCTTCCTTTGTAAGCGTTATGAACATATCCATTGCTACTCACAAAAATTATGCACCCATATATAGTAAACTTACAACAGGATTTGTCATAGGAATTATAGTCTGGAAGAAACATAAATCTTAGAAGCATTTCACCAGATAACTCCAGATGTAGTTTTCCTTTTGTAGGACTTATACCTGATGATGCAAACAATGTAGACAATAAGATTGAATTTTTTAAAAATATCATTTCTTTTAAATAAACGCAAGCAGACACACCCTCACCATTCGTGAAACAGAAAAGGAAGAAGTAGAAAAGCTTCATTTTGGCTCCTCAGGCTCACAGGCTTCCACACAGATCCAGGATGATTCGGCTCAGTGACTGAAATGAGGAACCACACTTACAAGGATATGATGTACTGCCTGATAAAATTATTTTGCTAATATAGACACCAGTCTTGTGTAAGTTATTTCCGCCTTTTCAGAATGTGTTCGCTCTACCACAAAAGATCAGAAAATTGGGATATACTATAGTTTATCATTATAATAAATTCACATAAAAACAATCAAGTACATAAACACCCTAATGTGAATACAACTATACATTACTATTAATGCACTAATATTACATAGTTAAGAAAAAAAATATGAATAGCAACAAATAACTGAGACTTAAGTGGTATTAGCTTTATTATTGCCAAAGCAAAACCTCATAGAAAATTTTATTATATATATATATATATATATATATATATATATATATATATATATATATATATATATATATATATATATATATATATATATATATGAGAAGAAAAACAACGAATGAAAAATGAATGAAAGCTACTACTTCGAACAGTGTTTCAGGAAAACATGACAAAACAAAGACCATAGAACTAAACCAGACTTCCAAAGTACGTACGTAGTACCACCAGTAGTCATTATGCTCTCTTAATCACTAAAGAAAACCAAGCAATCATTTAAATTTAATTAAATACAGAATTTTGTATTCAAAGCAGAATAGTGGAGGCAGAGCAAGATAAATCAGTTTCAATAATTACAAGGCATGAATTTCTTTTATATTCCACTATTGTACTTCCCCAGTCTTTCTATAATTGTACTTTACAGAATATACAAAAACAAACAAAAATAATCATTTGTATGTTAATTTTCCATTATGGATATTAACAGTGAGTTGTTACTATGGCCTCTTGATCGTCATGCTCCATGGCAACAGCAAGCCGTGCAACCTGTACGTGTCCTTATTCCCTTGTAAATGTGATGACATCGTATTGGATGCCTTGCTGCTGCATCTGCTCCAGCTGTTCAGGTGTGGCCTCTGTGGTGTAGACTGTTTGACCTTGGGCCATGGCAGCATCAGCTACAGCTAGAAACAGAAAGTCACTCTTATTTACATCACCAATCTGCTGCTTCAGCATTTTTGTATTGAAATCTCTTTTAGAAAACTACTTCCTGCCTGAAATCTTGAGCCCATGGACATCACAAAATGCTGAGTTTCCTCCCTTGAGATGCTTTGCCAGGCCTTTACTATAGCCGCATTTAGTTACTGTTTGTTTGTGGGTCTTTCAGCCTTAAGTTTTGTCTTCAGTAAGTGAAAAGCATTTGTGTTTAAGAACATTCCATTTCTTTGCCTTAAAAACTCTTGGGTTGCTTTCAGGGTACGTTTTGGGTCACAATCCATCTGTACTCTGAAGCTCTGTACTATCAGTTTTGCACTATGTGACTGAATCTAAGCAGAAAGTATAGATGTACACACTTCAGAATTCATCCTGCTATTTCCATCAGCAGTCACATCATCAATAAACACCAGTGACCCAGTTCCATGGTCAGCCATACATGACCATGCTATAACATTACCTCCACCGTGTTTGACAGCTGATGTGATATGCTTTGGAACATGAGCCCTCCCTTTCCTTCTTCATACTCTTTTCTTCCCATTATTCTGGTACAAGTTAATCTTGCAGCATAATTGGCCAGGCTTTTTTTTTTTAAAGCAAAGTCTAATCTGGCATTTCTGTTCTTGAGTGTTACCACGTGTTTGCATCTTAAGGAAAACCCACTTTATTTACATTCACGAAGGGATCTCTTGATTGCAGATGTTGACAATGATATGCCTACCTCCTCTAGACTGTAACTGACTTGGCTAGATGTTGTGAAGGGGTTTTTCAATTACGAAGAAATAAATAATTTACTTTAGTTATCTTCCAGGCCTTTTGGTGTTGCTGAGCTCGCCAGTGCATTCCTTCTTTTTAAGAATGTACCAAATTGTTGATTTGGCCACTCCTAAAGTTTCTGCTAATCGCTCTGATCGGTATGTTTAGTTTTTTCAGCCTAATGATGGCTTCCTTCATGTGCCTCTTTGGACTGCATATTGAGAGTTCCCATGAACAGCTAACAAATGCAAATCCAACACTTGGAATCAACTCCAGACCTTTTATTTCCTTAATTTGTCATGATATAATAAAGAAACAGGCCACACATGGCGATGAAACTGTTCATCAATCAAGTGTCCTATTACTTTAAAGCCTGTGAAAATGGAGGGACTCTGTAAAAATGGATGAACTTCCTAAAGTGATTCATTTCAAATCCATTGTGTTGGCGTACAGAGGCAAAATGACAAAATAAAATTGTGTTATGTTGAAATACTTATGGACGCGAGTGTATATTTTACGGTTATAGGAGGTCCATGGGTAATAAAAAAAACTGACAACCCATGATTATCACTTTTCTATCAATATTTTTTCCATTGGCAAAGAATTCTGGTTTAACTCACATAAACGTCAGAAGATTTATTCATTTGGGATGCTTGTTGATGAAGGGGAATCATCCTGCCATAAGGATTTACCCCAATGATTTGTAAGATTTTACTTAAACAATGAAAGCAGGTGGAAAAGGTCATACCGGTGACAGCAGAGTGTGCAGCAGCTTCTAGATCCTCAGGGCTCACTATCTGTTGCTCAGTGCTGATAGGGAAGTACTGGATTTGTCCATTGTGAGTCACAGCAATCTACACACACGTGCACACACACACGCACGCCACATGAGGTGAAAATGCACTGACAGTAAACTTACCATAAATTTTAAATAAATTCAATAATAAAAGTGTGCCACTGTTGTTTCTGTTCCACACCTGCTGTTCTTGTAGGAGTGTCCCGTCATGCTCATACTGGATATGAGCAATCTGGCCATCCTCCATCTGAGGAACAAAGTAGACATTATTGAAACTTTTTCTTAGAAATAACCTTTACCTTTTTTTTTTTTACCAATCATATTTAATAACATGTATATAACAACTAATTTATTTAAAAAAAACCAAACAATGTTTACATTCCATTGATTAATGTCATTACAGTATTTAAACTTTGCTGTTTCAGGAACACACCTGAAGAATGGTTTAATCAAGACTTGTATTAAAGTGCAAGCTGACCTGAATGTGGTTGCCATTGGATACAACAACATATTCCTGTGGGATCAAGTGCTGAACACTGTCCTGTGAGATGATGTATTGAACCTAAAGGGCAGAAAGAAGCGAATATCATTACTTACATAAAGCAGCCGAAACACATGAAGTAGAAAAGCTCAGCTTAGATTTTGCAGCAGTATAAAGTGTATATTAAATAATAATAATCATAATAATAATAATAATAAGCGAAAGAAGTAGAAGACACTTTAAAGTGCTCCATTTCTTGAAAGGAAAAAAGCATTTTACTAATGCCATCAACTCAAAGATAATACTAAGTTTCCTAACTTAATTTTTTCTTTAAAGATTTTCCAGTCAGTTAAAGACTTTTCTCCTTTTTGCTTCTTTACCAATAATGACAATTTCCTCTTATTAAAAATAATCCTGGAATCAGAGATTATATAAAGCAATGTGCATCATCCACACACCAGGAAATCTGCCTTCATGGAAAAAAACCAAAACAATCCTCAGATGAAAATAGTCATAGTGACTAAGCACACAGTGTTATCACTGTGATAAGATCATTACAATTAACATGTGGAAAAGTAACAGAGAAATAATGAAAGATCTGAGTGTAGGTGATTGGTACAAAGAGACATAAAACACTGGCACTATCTAACTGATTAGTTTGGTAACAAGGAGGTGTGTGTACTTTGGTGAATGCAAAAAAGCAAAAGATGAGGTAATTCAAACAACAATCATGTGAAAAAATAAGTACACCCAATGGAAATGGTTGGCGTTTTTGACATATTTGATCATCTTTGAAAGAGTGCCTGTTAATTAAATTGATGTACTTGATCAAAGCCACAAGGAAAATGAGCTTTTTCAATAATTTATTTAACAGAAATATCGATATATGTGATATTCTTCTGTGGAAAATGTAAGTACACTCTGACATCAGCTTGCTGGGATTTTTGACCACTCTTCTGTGCAATATTCTTTCAGTTGCAAGATGTTTGAGCATTTTCTTGCATGTACTGGCTGTTTCAAATCCCCCCACAATGTTTCAGTGGGATTTAAATCCGGGCTTTGACTAGAGCATTCCATAACCCTCCATTTCTTCTTTTAGAGTGGTTCCTTGGTGGATTTGCTAGTGTGCTTAGGATCATTATCCTGTTGAAAGGTCCTTTTGGCTAAACTTAAAAATTCGGACAGATGGCTTCACATTATCTTCATGCACTCTTTGATATGATACGGAATTAATTAGTGTAATCATTTATTGTAATACATTTTCATTTGTCTCACTTTCTTTTTCAGAAGTGTGCAAAAGACCTGATACAATAATTTTGTAATAGTTGTAATAGTTATTTATTTATTTATTATTATTTAATAAATGGGGTCTTCTAGCAATCCCCAAGGTACAGATGACATCAGAGACTGCTTCTAAATATGATAAGAAAACGGTCACTTCTGTCACCTGATTATCCGCCGTCATTAAATGTTGCACTGTCTGGCCATCTACTGTAGTTATCTGCTGAATGTATGCAGCATCCTCCTGACAAGGAATTTGTTCATTAATAATAAATAATTATGAATAATGACCTTTTTTCAACATAAATGTCTAGCATCACTGTAACAGTAACAGACATAGGGCAGTACCTGGTCAGACAGAGACTGTTCCTGGGCCACTATTATGTGCTCCTGTCCTAAAGCCTGCTGCAGCTGCTCTGGACTGATCACAGTCTGACCTGCTTGCAATGCTGTAACACACAACAACACAAAATGAGTCAACAGGCAGGTTTAAACAAAATGTCTGTGACAAAAATAATGAAAATCAGACTCCTCAGATGTGTTCGGTCTACTCACTCTGCAGTGTAGCCAAGGCCTCCTCATCACTGTTCACTATAATGGTCTGTTGGGAGCTGGTAGATCTGGGCTTGCGAGGCGGGGGGTCCTGCGTGTGCAGCCTCTCCATGTGAAACTTCAGATGGCCATTCCTATTAAACCTGAGCCAAACACACAAATACAAATTTGAAAGTGATGAAAGAAATATGCTGCATTTGTGGATTTTCAGTATTTGCAGTTGCTTACAGAGTGATATAAGGTAGAGACAAACTGCCTAGCCTTCAAGTCCTGGTAAAGAACTTATCCCTCATCATCATTGTGGAGATGAGAATATAGCAAATGCATAATAAACGAGGAGCTGTCTCTGAGTCAGCTTTGCTCTTAGTGCATGGAGGAAAACTGTACAGGATGAAGCATTAGTCATTATTCATTTACTTTTTCATTCATCTTCAGTAACCACTTTATCCTGTCACGGTGGATCTGGAGCCTATTCCATGAACGCTGTGTGCGAGACGGGATTAGACTACAGATAGGACACCTGTCCATCGTAAGTCACCATGCACACACACATTAACACACTCCATTACACCTAGGGGTAACTGAATGTAAGTAATCCACCTGCATGGTTTGGGAGGTGGGAAGAAACCAGAGAACCTAGAGGAAATCTACTAAATTAAAAAAAAAATCTAAATATCTGGGTCACTGTAAAGTCCTGTTTCTCACCTCTGTCCACAGACTTCGCACGAAAAAGGCTTCTCATTGGTGTGCGTCATCATATGGCGCCGCAGGTCCTTCTTGTTTTTGGAGGCAAAGCTGCAGCTTGGGCATTTGTGAGGCCGCAGATAGGCATGCATAGCCATATGAGTCTAGAGAGAATAATTGATGCATCATGTTGACAGACAGACAGACAGACAGATAGACAGATAGACAGACAGACAGATACGTTATTGATCCCCAAGGGGAAATTCAAGGGTAAGTAATAAAGGATGTTGTTGTAATAAAGGATGGAGTCGGTTTCTCCACCTGTAAACTTAAACTGAAACAATACTGGTTTTATAATCGCATTGTCTACCTTAACCTCTGGCCACGACGTAGCAGTGAATTCACAGTCAGGACATTTGAATGTGTTGGGGTCCAGGTGCGCCCTCTTGTGGTTCTCCATGTCGGAGCGTCCGTGAAAAGTTTCCATGCAGACCCGACAGCAGAAGCGTTTGGTGTTGAGCTGCTGGGGCTGGGAAGATGAACTCTGAGATGGAGAGCCTGGGGCTTCACTACTCAGCTATCGAAGAGAATTGCACATTTAGGTCTAGTGCACAAACAGCACAGACTTGACACTAAACATTCTCATTCTAAAATCATGCTATAAAAAAAGCTTTAAAAAAAGTCAATACACTTTTCAAAAGATACCATGGGTATTATGAGATACATTAATAGCATTTAATATAATCATACAAAAATAATATATTTTTTTAATAAATCAGCTGATTTGATGTTAAAATGTTATACTAAATCTTTCAAATTTTACAATTTTATTTATATTTTTATTATTCTATTTTTTCGTACTTTACAGTGCAACAGTTCATTTTTGTACACATTAGATAAAGTGTCCCTGAAGTCAGTTTTCTTTGTTTGGTAGTTTCTCAGCAAATACATCATGCATCTACCAGCAATCAGTAGTATTACATCACATACACACACACACACACGCGCGTGTGTGTGTGTGTGTCTCTCTCTCTCTCTCTCTAACACACACAAATATATATATATATATATATATATATATGTGTGTGTGTGTGTGTGTGTGTGTGTGTGTGCGCGTTGTGGAAGGCATTTTTGCTGGCATTATTTGGATTATATAATAGTGTGTTTGCAAATCAATACAAGCGTTGTGACTGGCTGACTTGCCTTTATCCTATAATGAATTACTATCCTGATGGGAGTGTTCTCTACCAGGATGACAATTCCCTCATTCGCAGGGTATGACGGCTCACTGAATAGCTTGACGAGTATGAAAATGATGCAAGTCATTTGCCATAGCCGTCATAGACATCAGAACTCAACCCAATTGAACGCTTAAGTCAGATTTTGTACTGACATGTTAGACATTATTTTATTTATTTGTTTGTACTTTTTTTGAAGAATGGTGTTCAAGCTTTAGATTTGTATAAACTACGTCAAGGCACACTGAAGCTGTTTGAAAGGATTGTGATGACCTTAATAAGATGCTTTGGGTATAATAGACACATTATTAGTATAGAGCTATAATGCATGCATTTGCTTCTCAACTAAGACTTGCAGAATAACCTTTATTTAATATTATTTAAAACACCTAAGCGGTAATGCTCACCTCCACTTGCTGAAGCACGCCATCAGTCAAACTGGAGCTCAGGTAGAACTTGTCTTTGTGTTCCTTCAACGGTGTAGAGAGAGACACTGACTCAGTGCTTATCTCCACAGTCTCATGATCGGCTGAACTCTCCTCCACACTGCAGCCACACAAAATGTTTATAGATTATCAAAAGTCACAAAGATCAGCCCTATACACAGTAGTGCGTACAGAGGTATTCTCAAAGTATGTGAAAATATTCCATACTTCAAACAGCTGTGCTGGTGATTTTGGTTGTGCTAATCATGAATACCTATAAGCTGTGGCAGTGTTGTGAATCTCCTCAGCACTCTGTTCCACCACGCTAAACTCTCTGGCGGTCGCGTAAGCGCTGATGGCAATCTGCGCAAACTCCTGTTCACCTTCTGCGACCTCCTCCTGAGTCAGCGCCTCCTGCACGAGGGTCTCCCCATTCTCAGACACATGATAGGTCACCACGTTCTGTGGTTGCAGGGATGAGTCTTGACCTGCAGACTCCGCTGTGACCCAAGGACCCGCCTCCAGGGTCTTGCCATCCGATTTCAGGACAGCTACCTGAAAAGAGCATTGCTAAATGTGAGACACAGAGTTACTGCAACAGATGGTGTGAAAGCCTATTTGGATCGCTCCAGAATTCTGAACATGTAATTACTCATTACATATTTTTAAATAGTTAGGCAACCTCCAGACCGCAGTACCTGGAGTGAATTTCCAACCAGCTCTCGTGCATTACTCATGTTCAGGAGCAGGTCCAGTGCATTCTGGGCGGACAGTTCTGATGACTGGCCTACAACGAGTAAAATAAATTTACTTATCAATACACATATTGTACATTTACAGTATTGAGGAAGGTCATTCATGTAACACCAGATGCTATTAAGACCTTGCTCGTAGATGATGGTGGTGTTTCCCAGTGCATCCTGGGACACAGATGCATTCCCCATTGGCTCCATGGTTTGAAGGGTTAACGGATCCACGGTTACCTGTGGAGGAATGATCAGGATTGGTGATGAATACATCTCCTAAATCTTTAACATACAATTAAAAAAAAAACTAAAATGTACCTAAATCTAACGGAACATTTATTATTATACCACAATGCTGTTAAATTCTCAATTTGTCAGAAGGTGTTGTTTAATTTTTCTATCACAGCAATACTATCAGCTGCAAGGCAAATAAAAAGAAAGGTTTATATTAACGTTCAAATATCGTTTTTACAGTAACAATGTACATAGGGACTTATATGGCACACGGTTACAAACAGATTTTGAGAAAAAATGTGTAACTGTTGATATGGTTAAATTTTCTGAGAGGAGATGTATTAAGCATTTTTGGAAGGAGTCTCCAGCATCTCTCTGGTATTTGTAACACTCAGAGGTAAAGCGGGTATTTTCAGTTTTCCGATATAGGAAATTATTCAGGACAGATAGCTTTGTGGTTTCTTGGTAGCATGACAAGCTACATTTCTGTATTATTACTTTCAATTGAGAAAAAAAATGCTATTAATGCAAGTGAAAACAGGACCTAACTTGCTTCGTGGATGTGCCACAGTATTAATGTAACTATAAATGAATAAAAAAATTTTTATCAAATAAAAAATTGTTAGTGTTGGCAAATTGCTGTGGTATAAGAGGAATACTTCAAGACCTGCTCTTATTTGAAAAATAATCAACACATCACGCTACTTTGTCTTGAGTATTTTGTTATATAATACAATTGATTCCATGAAAAGAGCTTAATGTCACCAGTAAGTGTATAGTGTACTCAGACGGTTACTTTAACCACTCATTCATACTCAGAGTTTATTTGAGGACTCACAATGGTGCTCTCTAGTGTCTGGCTCTCGTGCTGTTGTTTGAGTGCCTCTATCTGTTGCAGGGTGAAGAAGGGCTTCCTGCGCCTCCTCACTGGCTCCTCAGGATTAGACTCGCACCACCTTTCGAAAGCTTCAGGGTGACGGCACTGCATATGCAGCCGCAGGTTCTTCTTGTGCTTGGTCATGAAGTGGCACAGGTCACAGCAGAACGGCTTCTCTCCTGAGGAACACACAGAAACCAACAGCTGTCATTATATAGTGACAGAAATCACTTCCTTTACTTGCCACATTATCGTCACAGCAATAGTGCCAAACTAAAGAAATGAACATTGGGGATTGATGTGGCATGCAGAAAATTGTGTCAATGTAATTTTTTCTTTGGACTATTATATATGCATTATTGGTCACATCTTTGAACATATGCTGCATTCGTATAACACTTATAAATCAGAATTTCTGACCAGAGACTATTAAAAACCAAAGAAAGCACCCTTTCAACTACGGATGGTCTCCTCAACCCGGAGTTCAGCATATGACATCAAATCATCAAGTCTGTTCACACCGTGTAAGATCACGTCTCTACTTTATAAATGAGTTTATAGACATATTTACTTTAGATCAACCAACTTAGACAGATTAGTTGGTAAAATCAAAAAAATTAACCATGCAATTTGCTATTTTGAGAATGGAAATGCATCATAAATGTGCCATCACTCATGTTACCTGGCTAGCTTGTTGCTATCAAAACACACATTTTCATGGCAGCTTCCATGATTTTCCCCACCTTGTAGCCCCAAAAAAATCCTTCCGAGTTCTGTGTTCGCATTTCAGAGTTAAGTCGAAGTTAGCAATAACGTCACTATTTACACAAAAACAAATGCTACAATTGAAGCTTAATATTAACAAAACAAAATGAATTTGAAAATCAAGTGCATAGCTATATAATCTAATCACAATCTATGTGACATGTTACTCAGTGTAGATACTCAACTCACCAGTGTGTTTGATAGCAATGTGAGACAACAGGAAGTCCTCTTTGCTTGTGGAGTACTTGCAGTAGTCACATTTGAAAGGCTTGTCATTGGTGTGAGACAGCTGGTGGTTTAGAAGCTGCTTCTTATCATTACAAGTGACCTCACAGAACTCACACTTAAATCTGATTGAAAAAAAAGAAAAAAAAATCTAATTTACTTTAGTTTATATTGTGAAAAGCTTCAGTTTATACTGGACTTGAATTTGAAGTATGAACAATCAGAAGTGGAGATAAACACATGAATGGCAACTTACAAGCTGTTTCCACAGTTTTGGATGTGTGTGAGCAGATGCATTTTGAAAGTATATCGTTTCTTGAAAGACTTTCCACACTGCAATACAAAAAAATAATTACAGGCAGAAACGATCAATTCCAAAACAAAAAACAAAATACATGTTATGCTGCATGAGTAAGCCTAAATTTCAAAATTGAGTTTCTTCCACAGACATGTGACAAATTAAAGGAAAAAAACAACAATAACAAAGTGCATTAGTAAGAAGATGTTTTGCTGATTGTAGTAGAGAGTGCTGTCTAGGTCACATCCCCCACAGGTATTCAAGTTTATTGAGATCTGGTGACTGTGAAGGGCATAGCATATAATTAACATCATTTCCATACTCATCAAACCATTTCATGAACTGTTGTGCTCTGTGGATTTTGGTACTGTCGTTCCAGAAGAGCCCTTATGCATAAGAATAGAAATCTCATCACAGGACGAAGGGGATCACTCAGAATAACTTGATTTGCAGTACCGTTTCAAAGTTTCTGTTTTCCTTTAAATTGTCACCAATCTCCAATTCTACTGCATTATGTGCTTCTTTTTCCTCCTTGTACAACACCATTGAACATACAGTCCCGTCCAAAAGTACTGGGACAGCAAGGTCATTTATTAAGATATATGGATATATAAGATATATGGGTTTGAAATCATGGATGAATGAGAAAAGATCAGAATTTCAGCTTTCAAAGCCTTATATTTACATCTACATGTGTTAAACAACTAAGAAAATCAACAGCAACCTCCAAAGGGCAGGGGTAAAGGTATCACCACCATTCAAAGAGGACTTCGGGTGTGGCTGTCATACCATAAGATGCAAACAACTCATCGGCAATAAAAATCAGAAGGCCAGATTGAAATTTGCAAAGAAATACAGTTTTGTAACCAAGATTCTGTAATCAAGATTTTTGAAACCAGGATAACCTCTACCTAAATGATGGAAAGGCCAAAGTTTGAGAAAGAAAGGATCTGCTCATGATCCAAAACAAACTCCTCGGTCAAGCCTGGTGGAGGTGGTGTCATGACTTGTGCTTACATGCTTCCTTCCAGGCTTGGGGAGTAATGAAATACAGGTAACGGCGTTACAGTTACGTCGAAAAACAAAGTAAGCAGATTACAGGAACATTTTGTAAAAATAAATAAATAAATAAATAAATAAGTACCTTGTGTAAAAATGTCATTTATTTACGTACCTTATCACACATGTGCGGTTTCTCTGAGCTGTGTGTCTTCATATGCTGCGTGAGGCGTTTCTGCATGGGGTAAACGCGATGGCAGATTGGGCACGGGAACTCAGACACCTTTGGAATCTGGGGAAGACCATCAAAAGGCTGCCATCATATTAAAAGCTGTTAGTGACTTCAGATGTATGTAAACTGATATGACATCACACTTTGAACTAAAAGAAAAACAGAATTTGAAGCTCAAAATCTGACAGAGTTTTAAATATCAATCCAGAAAACAGCAAATCTTACCAGGTCTGTCTTCTTACTCCTGAGGAGACGGGAAAAAAGGATGCATTATATAGAAGAATTTTATTTCAATAATAATAATAATAATAATAATGGATAACTCGGATATCAATTATACTTCATAAATATTCCTGAAACCACATCTACATAATGTTTCAAGGCTGTATTTTAACCTTCCAGTATTGCAACATGAGAAACCTTACTTTTCTTTGCTGTGAACTGCAGAATGTCGGACTACGTCCTTTTTGTAGACACTTGAATAGTCACAGACTTCACACTTAAATGGTTTTGTACCTTGGTGGTTGAACATATGCTCCTACAACACATGGAGAAATATCTTTAACTGCATTTCATTGAAGAGTGGCACATTCTTGAACCAAACAAGTATGAAATAACTAAGCTATAGCTCTTTATGTTGGCAAGTGCTACACAAAAAGACTAGAAATATGTCTTCAGACATCTCAGTCAGATGACCACATGCCATTTTGCCTTTGAGAGGAGCTAAAATGCATATATTTGTTCAAACACCATTACAGTACACCTCGTTGGAAAACATGAAAGTTAGCTGAGAGTTACTTTTTCCAGTGCTAAGCAGAGTAGCAGACGTCTCTGTGATAGAAGAACAAATGTTTCAACCAACTTACCTTAAGTGAAGACCAACGTTTACAGCGGTAGCTGCACTGCTGACACTTAAAGCGTTCTGGATCGTTGCCCTCATGAGAATCCACATGAAATCGGAGGTCCTCTTGAGACAGAAAGCGTGACCCACAGATCCAGCAGTTATGAGGTCTCAACAGAGGCTTGAGGGATTTGTAGTACTTGCTTCACATACAAAAATGATGAGTACGCATAAATAAAAGACAGTCACTTTTGATTAAATATGCCCGTGTTCTGACTGATGAAAGAAATGTATATGCACTGGTTACACCTAGTTTAAGATGAATGAAAAGGTACATAAGAGGGAACTTACTTTCTGTTAATATATTTTTTATATTTTTTGCGAAGAAAGCGCCTTGATGGTCGTCCGCGCCTCCTTGGGAAAAACTCCTCGTCATCAGGGCCATTGTTTGTTGAAGGGTCTTTGTTCTCTGAATCTGATTGACTGACACCTTGCTCCACAGCACATCCATTAGATATTGAGGCAGCGCCATTCTCCAGCCCAGAGGAACTGGCCTCTTCAGGAGCCTGGGGGTCCATTGTGGAGCTTGTCTGAGACACTGACACTGCTGTTTCTGTGAAGCAGAAACATTTTTTTCACTACAAAGACAATTCACAAAAGATGTGTTCGCGTGGAGTACAAATTAAAGTTGTGTCAATGCTCTCCATCCTATGCACCTTGAAAGAAAAACTGTTTTGTAACTTGACTTAAGATTAATTAGGTTATTAACTCTTCTTCTATGGTGACACATGGCCATGGTGAGGAAAACTCAAGACATAATTAACTTACACGTACATAGTCATTGTTGTTGTCAGTCAATGAATAACCTACATAAACAGTAGTTGCTAGGTATTGCTTCTTATAAGTAATAAGTGTGATATCGAGGAGCACACAATCATCGTCATTTTGTAATTATTGTTGTTTTGTTACTCGCTGACCTGTGTAACTTTGAGGGAAGAGAAATTTGCGGGGCGGGCCCACCATCCTACGAGGCCGCTTCAGTGAGTTAGAGGAGAAAGATGAAGAGCAGGAGGCAGGAGATGGTCGTTGAGTAGGTGGTCTGGCTCTTAACTGTTCATCTGCTGGATTATAGTCACTGTCCTCTGAAAAATAAAAGAAATACATTAGAAAGGATAAATACGTTCAACCAAATATACTGCTCTGTACACACACAAAATCAACAAGAAAAAACAACACCCACCTTCAGGATCATCAATGGCACCAGCGTCTATGATGTCATCTTCATCTTCCTCTGGCGGCTCTTTTTTCATCTTTGCCCCCAGTTGGGCCAGTGTCTCAGATTTTCTTGGTCTTCCACGTCCTCGCTTTTTAGGAGGATCACCTTGGTGACAAACGTTACAGATGATTATAAAGCCATTTTTAACTCCTTAAAGAGTATTTCAACTAACAAACATATGACTTCCTTTGTTCTAAGCATGTGTAGCTCATGCTCACTGGCCTGTCCTTGTCATAGGTCTTTATCACAGTGTACAGATGTGTGTGGGTCCGCCTCAAAATTCTGTTACAATGTCTAAACCATGCTTTTTATGTACCATTTGTACATATGCAAAAGGACAAATTTTCCATTATTTTCTCAACAAAGGGAAACATGTAGAAATTTGTGTCATACATTACGGAGGTGACATTATTATTATTTTTTTTAAATACTGTTTTTTTTTTCTTTAAGGAACCTCCAGTTTCCCCAAAAATACCTGTTAATTTTATTTTTTTTTTTTGTTAAAGAGAGAGAACTTAAAAATGCAGCAAGAAATGCTCAGTTCTCCTCACCTGCAGGTTTGAAGTGCCTGTCTCTCATGTGATTGATGAGGGTGTCTTTAGAAACGCTCTTATATGGACACATCTTGCACTTGAACTGTTGCACAATGACCACTTCCATCATTTCTTCAAGCTCAGCCAGGTCGGGAGCCCTGTCCCCTGGCCCTGCTGCCACTCCGGACTCCACCACAACTCCATCGTCCTCCCTGGGTGCTGCCTCAGGCTCTGGATGGGTGGAGTATGTACCACTGCTGCTGATGTATGGCCCGGCTTGGCTTTCGCTGCATTCCATTTGATCTTGGAGATGTGAACCAGCTGTGTCAGCCAATGAGTGCCGCACAGTGCCATCATCCACACAGCTGCTGTCGCTACATTCAACCGCGCCACTGCACTCGGCCACATAGCCTCTCATCGGTTCCTCGGATTCATCTGCACCATACTCTTCAAACCGGGACTGACCCGGATCGCCCGTCTGATCTGGATCAGGACGACTAATGCTACTGCTGCTGCTGCTGCTGCTACTGCCGTCCTCATGCTCACTGTAGTCTGAATGGCCTGGCTGGTCAGGCTGCAGGCTCTCTGATAGGTCTGCCTGATCCAAACAGGTGGAGGTTGGCCCATCCGATAAAGCGTCAATAGTGAGGCGGCTACATAGTGCCGAGGAAGACATCTGTGCCACCATAGGAGCTCCTATAGACAGAAAAAGTTTTAAAACCTATTTTGACAAACACTGTTACAAAATCAAGAGATGCCCTGGACCAATAACAATCTATTATTTTGCAAACCGGTAGTAGTATGTAATCAGTCTCATAGTAGATCAAAACGACCCAAAACATTTTAGAGAGATATTTATTCAGGGAAGACTGAGGTGTTAACACCTCCAGGGTTAAGGCAGCAACGAAAAGACAGATAATGCCAAACACAAGAATTTTTCTGACGTCCTCACCATCATCAGGTCCTTGCAGGATCAGATACTGGGTGGCCTCTGCATTGTCATCTTCTGCACTTGTTACTGCAATACATCCTGTAGATCAGGAAAATAATGAAAGATTGACTAATATTGTGAAAATGGAGGACATATTTGCCAAAAAAAACCCTTTGATTTTAGTGCACAGACAAACTTAATGTTCTAGTCTAGTCGAGATTTAACATAATATGAAAGACAAGTATTTTCCCACCATTCATGATATCAGGCCCAATGGTGGACTCAATTATTTTGTCAATGGCAGAGCCCAGGTCTGAAGAGGTGGAGGCTGTTGAGTCAGACACCATCATCCCTCCTTCAGATACAGCACTGGAGTGCACGAGGACCTGCGGTGACTCGGACACCAACAACGACTGGGTGACTGTGGACACACTGGAGACACTGGTGGACTGCGCGACAGAGGAGGAGTCTGGGAGATGGACACCACGCACGTCTGTACTGGAGCTTGTCTCTGGGATAAAAACCTACGACAACAACAGGCCAGTAAGCATAAGAAAAACATGCTTAGAACAAAGGAAGTCTTTATGTAAGCTTATTAACGATATATTTTCTATTAAGCTGATAATTTTTCTTACCACAATGCCCTCAGAACTCTGTCCAACATGGCAGTCAGACTCCGGTGCAAGGGCTGGCAGTGTGGCTGCGTCACTGCTGTCTGCAGACATGGCTTCTGATGACTCCATTGCCATGCCGCTCTCGGACGGTTCCTCCATCCCTGAATGCCCCACATCGCTGCTACTCTCCACCTCCATATCCTCTGAATCCATCTCAGCTCTGGAGGAGATACTGTGTGTAGTTGAACACTGTCTGACTCTGAGCTTATGTACATGACAAGTGCAATTAAGCACCTTCATGTGTATGGTTATACTGTGCATGCATATGGTTGAACTTGTGAGCAGTTATTGGATTATAGAACCATTTGCTGCCTGAGAAACACTTGCAAGTATGAAGGATTGTTAAGATTAAAATTTCCTGCTATGTGTTCTCCTCAGTGGTGTAAAGTTGAAGATAAAATTCAGGGTAGATGGTGGGTTAAACGACAGAGAGGTTGTGGTTACATTTAAACATATTATTTAAGAAAATGGGGGGGGGAAATAAAATAAACTAATCGCTTTATCCAAGTCAAGGTCATGGTGGATCGGGAGCCTATCCCAGGAACACTGGGCATGAGGTGGTAGTACACCCTGGATTGGGACGCCAGTCAATCGAAGGGCACTGTGCAGACACACGTTCACCATTTTAGAGTAGCCAATCTGCCTACGGTCATGTTTTTGAGAGGTGGGAGGAAAAGAGAGAACCCAGAGGAATCCTACCACCACACAGGGAGAACCATTACCATTACCATAATGTTATTGCAACGTTTCTATTGGGCGGGAGGGGTGTTAGGTTATTACATAGCTAACATAATGTGACCTAGAATAATTGAATAAGACAATATTATAAATTCTACATTTCCTTTTTAATTAACTGCAGAAATATTTCACCACCGTTTCACCGTAACATATCCACCCAAAGTAGTTTCAACTGGAAATTTGTTCAGATTAAACTGTAAGACAGCTTCCACACTCATATCAAATCAAATCAAGCCCAGCTTGTTCTCTAACGATAAAGAACTATAGTGAAGGCGTATACAGATGTTTTGAATGGTCGGTATTTCTCAGCAAATTCAATACTCAAATAAGGCTCAGGGTGAGAAAAACATGTCGAGGACCCGAGTTTGTATCCGTAGGAAAGAAACATCCTTTATTTAACAACACGAGAGGAGAAGAAGAAGAGAAGCTAAGTTCGTGATGGGGACATGTGAAGGAAACACACACACACACTTTCATCGCCTCAGAAACTCGCAGCCACAAACAAAAAAATTAAATCATCTAACAAACAACAAAAATGAGTTTATGTTTGTCTTTGAAATAAAGCTGCCGTGAATAGTTTGAAGGAGTCAAGACGACCGGATCAATGAGTCGCATTCAGACCGCTAGAGACCGCTACACCGCTCACATAGAGATATGATGAAACAGTTACCAACTGTAACGCTAATTCCGAGACTATCATTAACCACCACAGCTACTTCTATTAACTGTGTTTAGCTCGTGTTTACATTCAAGTCCATGTAAAAGACACATTATCACGCCGCTAAATTAATTATCTTGACGTGATTTCCTGCTCACAAACTTAGTGTTAGTGCCAGAAGCACGCGAGGGAGAGGTTGTTGTTGGCTCGCTAACACGACTCAATATTCAAGGGCAACAAGAAGGCCATATTTGTGTTCGACATTCCTAAACGCAGAGAAGAAAAATCTTAATTCCCAGTATATATATATATATATTTTAAGATACTTTATTCCAACTATATGCGCATACGATTCGCGCGAAACTGCAACCGCTCAGTAAAGCGCTGTTGTTTAAATGGGGGAAAAGCTGCCCTCCGTCCTGCCTGCAGCAGGACGCCATTTTAGAGCCTCGTTCTTTTGCACTCAGGCAGTGTGAGAAACTGCTCGGGGACCTCGAGGGCCTACATGCGACACAGACCGCCCGAATTTCCCCCCTGAATAAAAACAATCAAGCGTAAACATGATAATAAACTCGAAACTCCAAACGTTGTCCTTACCGCGAATGCGCTTCCGGTTCGTGTTCCTAGTCCCTGATGCTGTTAAATAAAAAGGCGTTTGTAAGCGATCCTCGCTACTGCTTTCTAGTCGGGCGCCATCAGTATTTCCCCGCTTCCTGTTTCAGCTGACCGGATCCTATTTATCTGAGCGAGCACAGCTCCTCGCGGTGTCTTCGTATTCAAAAATAATTCATCGTAAGAATATATAATTTAGGACTCTGTTTGCGCAAGCATATAGTATAATACCGCGTTAGTGTATGCATATTTTTTCATAGATCAATTTTGTGGATTAATGAGTTTACATGTAGCTCATTGCAAGATGTCAAAATGGCTGCTAACTTTAGTCAGTTACCAAAGTATTGTTATAGAGCAGGGGTTCTCAGACCTTTAAAAGTGTCCCCGTACCCCCAGTACAGATTTATTTCATTAACATAAATACGTACAGTAATATTTAGTCAATTTGTGCTGGGCTTCCACTGCTGTAACTACATTTAAAAATCATGGACACCCCCCCCCCGCTTTTCTACACGGACCCCATTTTGAGGAACACAATCGAGAATATCGTCTTTGTTTACAATTCAAATTTTCAATTACTCCTAAGTTAGTATAATTAATGTTACGGCATTTAATGAATGAAAGCCACGTGTGCAATGAAAGTGGCATGTGATCGGAATATACGCTCAGCAGATCATTTATTAGGAACACCTGTACACCTGCTCGTTCATGTAATCATCCAATCAGCTAGTCATGTGGCAGTAGCACAATTGCCTTACAACAAACAAACAAACATGCCTATACAGGTCAGGAGCTCACATCAAACATCAGATTGGTGGAAAAATAATGTGCTCTTGAATTGTCCGGTTTGGGGAAACTGTGCCCACTGTGGAAAAATAATGTGCTCTTGAATTGTCCGGTTTGGGGAAACTGTGCCCACTGTAGCGTCATATTCTTGCTCTTGGCTGACGGGTTGAAACCAGATTTAAGGTTCACCGTGGTGTGCTTTTTGTGTACTGTAGCTGGTAGCATCAAAAAGTAACACTGTAGCAGTCAAATATAGGTCTATGGGGAGAACCGGGAAATTTGGTAAATAATGAAAAAGAAAAACAAACATAGGCTTTCTAATTTATCCAGAATTTCTGGGCATTGCAATTCAGAAATGTTGCTAATATGATTCGTTTAAATTGCCTCCAATCATAGCCGTGAGATTTTGAACATTGTTTGTGGTTTTATGTCCATTGTAAACTGTATTGGCCATTTTGATTTAAACATTCTGGATTTAATTTATTTTAACCTAAACAGTTTCAGATCATTATTGCTGAATATTCTCAGTTACGCCACAAGTAGTTCCATAATATGGGCCATGAGAGTGCACCGCACATTCTTGTTTTGTCTCCTCTGGTCCTTCCAGACCTTCCAATTTCATTAATCATGAAATTCCTCTACCAGCTTTGATTATGATCATGTGCATTTGGGTCTGTCCCATGTAAGCCTGTGCTTACAATAATTATATACCTAATATTAGATAGATGTGTAGATTTTTTTAGATTTTATTATTTGCCATTTAAAATACTGCAAAAGGGAAAAAAAAAACAACAACTGAATATTCTTGCTCATATATACAGTGCCTTGCGAAAGTATTCGGCCCCCTTGAACTTTTCAACCTTTTGCCACATTTCAGGCTTCAAACATAAAGATATAAAATTTTAATTTTTTGTGAAGAATCACCAACAAGTGGGACACAATTGTGAATGGAATAAAATCTATTGGATATTTTAAACTTTTTTAGCAAATAAAAAACTGAAAAGTGGTGCATGCAAAATTATTCGGCCTCTTTTCTTTCAGTGCAGCAAACTCACTCCAGAAGTTCAGCGAGGATCTCTGAATGATCCAATGTTGTCCTAAATGACTGATGGTGATAAATGATCCCAAACATACAGCAAAATCTACAAAGGAATGGTTCACAAATAAACGTATCCAGGTGTTAGAATGGCCAAGTCAAAGTCCAGACCTGAATCCAATCGAGAATCTGTGGAAAGAGCTGAAAACTGCTGTTCACAAACGCTCTCCATCCAACCTCACTGAGCTCGAGCTGTTTTGCAAGGAAGAATGGGCAAGAATTTCAGTCTCTCGATGTGCAAAACTGATAGAGACATACCCCAAGCGACTTGCAGCTGTAATCGCAGCAAAAGGTGGCTCTACAAAGTATTAACGCAAGGGGGCCGAATAATTTTGCACGCACCACTTTTCATTTTTTTATTAGTTAAAAAAGTTTCAAAAATCCAATAGATTTCGTTCCCCTTCACAATTGTGTCCCACTTGTTGGTGATTCTTCACAAAAAATTCAAATTTTATATCTTTATGTTTGAAGCCTGAAATGTGGCAAAAGGTTGAAAAGTTCAAGGGGGCCGAATACTTTCGCAAGGCACTGTATGATCACAATACCATTAGTGATAAAGATAAGAGAAAATAATATGTAGATGCTTAAAATACATTTTATTTAATTATTCATTTGACATAATACTTATTTTAAGAAATAATTCAGACAATTGTTAAAAACTTTTACTTGTACAAACTTAGATTTAATAAAAAGAACAGAGAAAATACAGAAGATAAAATATATTTTAACATAAATTAACGAATATATTCTTAACTGAATTTATCATTTGCAACAGGCAAAGATTTCTTAATATAACTCCTAAAAAAACATTTGTCCATTATTATAATATAATACTTTAATCTGATGGAATCAGATTCAGAAATTGGGACAGTTCAGGAGTTCAAAGACATATCCCACTTTATCAACCTGTCCCTTGCTGGTCATTCTCCAGTAGTAGATGTCTCGACAGAAGTAATAGTTTCCTGGAAAAAATACAGAGTGATATATATATATATATATATATAAAGTTATTTATTTATTTTTAAATTTATGATATCTAAAAAACTGTAATTTGGACAAATGAAATATAATTGAAATTTGATACTTAGATGTTTTTTGCAAATGGATGCCATATAAAGTGACTTACTGTTATAGAGGAACACATTGTGAGCATCCATTGGTACCCCGGGGAAGGTCCTGTCAATGTGGCGAGGATATCCTTTATCTATCTGCTGAGTCTTCAGATCCAGCCTAAGAAAATGAACAAAGGCCAAAAGCAGTGGAAATTAGTTAAAACTCATTTTATATGTAGTTTTTATTTAAGTGAGGGCATCAGAAAGCTTTAGATAGACTTATATTCACCTCCAGTAATCCTCCCCACTAAAAAGCAGCACCTTGCCTTTTCCCCTCTGCAGTGCTCCTTCAACTTTCTTCAAGCTGACAGGCAAGCCAAGTTTCTCGATTTTGCGTGGTCCTAGTACATTCTGTCCAGTGAACACCCAGAACTTAGTGCCTGAAACAAATGGATAATCTCTTAAATCAAATATTCATTTAATTATATAGCCTATATATGAAATGATAAATTATAACAAGCTACCTCATTCTTTCTTACCTGCAAAGAAGTACATCTTATTAGTAAGAGAGTCCTCAAAAGCAGTGTCGAGCTCAGCTGGCAAGGCAGGCCATCTCTCAGAGACCATGAAAGGGCCTTTGCGTGCCTCGTTATTACGATTTGAGGACTTCCAATAGTACCTAATGGGAATAAAAGATTATTTCCTTTAATTTCTTGAGAGATTACTGATTAATTATATATGACTAAATATCCAGGCGTACCACAGATATTAATTATTATCTATACTCATCATTATTTTAGTACTTGAAGCTACACCTGCTGTATTCCTCAAGCATACCCAACCAGATACCTGATCATAAAAATTCACTTTATGTATTCTGGGTATATATACAGCGTTGGTCGTACTTTTGCATTCAGGCTTCCAGTTCTTACCTATCTTTGAAGAAATGAAGCTCTCCTTGGATCTCTGTGATTGCATCAAATTTAACCACATTGCAAGGATCTACTGAGGGTTCCACAGGTGTATACACAGATGGAGTTGTGGTAGAAGTTGTAGATGGAGTAGTCTTTGGTGTTGTTTTAGTGGGCTTGAGAGTAGAAACTGGGGAAGTTGTAGTGGTTGATGGCTTGGGTGGAGTAGGATCTGGGCCTGTTTTGGGTCCTGAATAAGGTAAAAGATGTGAATACATTATTAGGTACCATGATTTTTTTTTTGTCAATAGTTGTGTCCAATGTCTTTTTGTTACGTCAGGGTTATAAAATTGGTGAATATGTAATATCCATGTACATGTGCATACCATAGAGAGACTGGATGCCCTCAATGTCATCCTGATGAAGAGAGAAATCTGCTATATATTTGTACATGGGATACATCAGAGCATCCTGAATGTTGGAATGGTCCAGACCAAGAGCATGTCCAAACTCATGGGCTGCCACCAGGAACAGACTGTATCCTGTGACAAGCAGAAATAGGGGTTCATAGCAGTCCTTGAGTTTTGCGAATATGTGTTAGCTGTAGTGGTTAAGAGACGCATTATTAGCTACACTGATAAAATGCGAAAGGCTAAGAACATTACCTTTATCAGGACAAAATCCCCATTTACTGTCTTTGTCATAGTTGCTGGTTGTGGCGCACCACAGTTTTCCATCACTGCGGCCTTCACTCGTGCAGGAAGTATAGGTTTTCTCCAGGAAGCTGAAAGGAAACTGACACGGCTCCCCCTCAGAGTTTCCACCAATTACAGCAGTATCTGTTCAAAAATTTATACACACATTTAATTTGCTAATGAACATCACTTGTATGTAGTAGCACTTCCTTTGAGAAAAAAATGATGTGCTGATAAACATAAATTGTATCATGAAGCACTTCCTTTAAGTAACCTTGACCTAATACTTAGTTTTTTACAATAGCTAGGTTCTCGGAAGTGATTAAGCAAAATGGTGCACTAAAGGCTCTCACCTCGGTTAGGACAGAACCCATATTTTTTGTCCTGGTCAAAATTGGCTGTAGTAGCGCACCAGCGATATCCATCATCACGTCCTTCAGTGGTGCAACTGGTGTATGTTTTCCCCTCAAACACAAACGGAAAGACACATTCTTGACCATCTCCATTCCCATCATATGTGAAGAGAACTGTGAAGAAAGAGAGCCAATCTCAATTACTTTATCATCTCACATACACTGAAATGTTGCTCAGGTCTTGCCATATATAATAGAGAACTTACGCTCGCTAGGGCAGAAACCATATTTCCCATCTTTGCCATGGTCAGCAGTCGTGGCACACCATGGCAGACCATCTTCACGACCTTCAGTGGTGCAAGTGGAATATGACTTCCCCTTAAACTGGAAAGGGAAATGACACAATGCCCCCTCTGCATTGCCAAAGTAGGTTCTGATTGCTGAAGGAAAAACACACATTCATGCTTACATGAAACTGTGATAATCAGCTCACACTTTGGAGGAAGTTATGCACTATTGAGTTTGCATGACCAACCTCAGTGAGTATGCTGTATAATCAAAACTCTAGAGGGAGCTATAGTTGTATTTTTGAGCATTTGTGCAGCATCACTGCTATTTGACAAATATTTTATGTTTGGTAAATTGATACAATTTTATAATTTTTTTTAAGTAAAAGACTCTTACCTGGTCCATTG
This sequence comes from Ameiurus melas, assembly GCA_012411365.1. Classification (NCBI taxonomy): domain Eukaryota; kingdom Metazoa; phylum Chordata; class Actinopteri; order Siluriformes; family Ictaluridae; genus Ameiurus; species Ameiurus melas. Next base: position 6,807,168 of record CM022776.1, on the reverse strand, counting down.
CCAAGGGTCCAGTATTCATCATCATCAAAGTGAGCATCTCCCTGCACCCCTTCACCTGGAGGATAAGCATGTGCCAGCAGGCCATCTTTCCCATCAAATGGGTAGAAATCGCCATGATCTGCAATAGACATATCCTAACAGTTTTCTCCCTTTGTTTTGTATTTGTATCACACAACTGCATGATGTTAAACACTGCATAAACAGTTGATTTGGAAAAGTGATGAAACATAAATAATTTGAAAACTCTGTTCTTGTCCTCTTGACTCATAAAATTGTAAAATTCCCAGTCACAGGGCACTGCTTAAAGAGATCTGACCTGGCAGTATTTATGCTTTATTATACTATATTCTTTAATCTTATGATTTAAAACGAACCCTTTTTTCCAAACGAGATCATGATGTCAGCATTGTCATTGTAGAGACGTGTGAAAGTTAGGGGTGTGACATCACTCCACACCTTGAAGGCTCTCGCAAAGGCATCATCAATAACAGCGGCATCTAAGTCTGGTGAGTAGTTCAGAATCCTACAGGAAATATAACAAGAAAGTAATTAGTATTACAATCAGTAACCCTTGACCTAATCCTGTAGCTGTAGTTCTGATGCTGGGTATTCTTCTGTCTTCATTTGTCACACAGATCACATCTTCCCTTAGACTCGTTCTTTAAATGATGATCCATTTAATTTTTAATCAAATGACTTTTGATTTCCATGAATGATCATCTGTAGTGACAGTGGGGAAGTATAGCTGTTTGCAAAAGTACAGGAAAAGATACAATTTTATAAAAAGCTAAGTTGTTTAACACTAAAATAGTTACCTGTATGTAATGTCATTGTGATCCCATTTCAGATTTCCATCAAATGTCTGGTAGTTGCGGACGTCTGGCACACCGCAGCGTGGTGTCTTTATGGCATCAATTGTCGGTTGATCCAGCTTGCCAGTCTCTTTCAGACCCAGTTGATTCTGCAGCCTCTTGAGAGCTTTGGAAGTAGACACTGTTCCCTGTCGTCCACTCTTATCCAGAATCTCCATATAACCAAAGCGCTTCAGGTAACTCTGGAGACAAACAAAATAGGAAAAGGCAATCAGGCAAGCTTACTTGAATACGTGTATAATTTCCTCTGGTAATATATTTAGATGTGCTATTTAACCACATATATATTTTGTATGTATGGATGAATAAATGGTAATGTTACCTACAGTTATCAAGTATCCTTCAGTTATAGTTAAATAATTCATTTACTAGAACATGTTTAACAAGGTGCTCTACACATTTCTGTGAATCTGCAAAAATGAAGTAAGACAAGCAATACTCACTTCAGCCAGCTCTAAGTCTGTCGTGTTTTTGATTACATCCCCGGGGAAGGTCACAAAGACGGTTTTAATTGGGTGGCTCCATGCACTTAAAGTGCAGGTCCCAAGAACCATAAATGCCAAGATACTTATTCTCATACTGAGAGCTTTCAGCCACTGATTTGAAAATAAAGCAAAGCTGTCTGAAAGTCTGCCAAAGTCTATGGAGAAGTCTTCTTTAGTTTTCTTCCCACTGATCTTACTCAGTCTAGCCTTGAAGTCCAGCAACCAGTATTTATAGTTCTGATGTGACATAATTACTCTCCCTCCCCCCTTTTATGCCGCCCACGATAGTGTTGTTTTTCTTCTTTTTTCATTTACTAGTGCTTATTCCAAAAATGGAGTCCCTTTATCTATCTGAGTCTTCAGATCCAGCCTAAGATAATGAACAAAGAAAATGAATAACACTTTGTTGTTAAATGAACCAGCATAACAAATGGAAAAAAACCCCGTTTGAGGCAGTTTAATAAAGAGACAAAAACTAAAAGTATTCAGCCTGTTATTTACAATAAATGAAAAAGATTACAATACTTTAGCCACCAGCAATATTCTTAGTTACCAAAATGACATAATCTTATATTTTTATATTTTTATATTTGATAATTTTCCAGAACAGAATGATGAATGTACTTTCCCACACATTCACACTGTAATTGTACTTATTTTGTTCTACTGAATGATGTAACTATTAAAATGCAATACATTGGAAGTTGGAGTCAGTACAGAATGACACAGAGCATTAGTCATGTGAACATTAGCAATAGTTGTATTGCATAATATGTGATGCCATTTAACCACACGACTGTACATATCCGCTGATCATTACATCACTTTCCATATCATACTATAATCACACACACACACACACACACACACACACACACGCACACACGCAGGGCACATTACAAAGCACATTACATTAAACAAAGTGCAATATATGGTATACTATAACAATGAATAAAATAAAGTGAATATAACAGTTAATAGCATTAAAGTTGTGTAACGTGACCAAGTGTAAATTGTCAGAATATGTCAGAAACTGCTAATCTCCTGGGATTTTCACATACAACTGTCTATAGAATTTACACTGAATGATTTAAAAAACAAACAAACCATTCAGTAAGAGACAGTTCTGCCTTGTAGATGAGAGGTCAGAGGAGAATGGCCAAGTTTGAGCTGACAAGAAGGTTCCGGTAACTCAAATAACTACTGTCAGGATATGATTTATAGGGTACATAGGCTATTTTTCATCTATTTAATTACTAAAAGGACATTAACCCACCTCGTTCAATCTGACAGCAATTTCATTTGGATTCTCCTTAATCAGTTTACTGTTTTACAACTGAAGTGTACTGTATACATCACCCTTTTTATTTTATTCCAATTGACCAATCAATCGGAACATTAAGGGATTATTAAGATGCATGTAAACACAGTTAATGACAGAAAATGTGATTATTTTTGTAACCATAGTGAATTTTGCTTCAATCACTTGTATGAGTCTAACCTGCTTTGTTTTTTCCTGTTGTTGCTTTTCTGCAAAATTGTTTTATGTATGAACCAAAAATCTTTGTACAGGCAATTTATTTTTTAATAATCAAAAGTTTTCATGAATACTCCAGTACTACAAAATTTTTCTCGGTGATTCTGAACTAGCAGTATCACTTAAAATGTAAGTGTACGGCCCTGTTAAAAAATTAGAGCACATGAAATCTTGTTGCACAACTCTTCAAAGGAAAGATTGATTTGGTTGTGAAAAGCCCAATTAACTAGTGGTGCAAGTGATATGTGAGATATTGCAGGCTATTTGCCCATTAAGAACGTTTCATATTTTTATGGGGAAATTAATACTTTATAAAGGTTTGTGTCTGTAGGCTCTGTGTGCAAAGGAGAGATTGGAGCGAACATATTGAGGGACTAAACCTGTGAAATCTTTATTGCTTAATAGGGTGCCTGATCACCCTGAGAGTACCACTTTGAAAACTTGTCAACTTGAGGGTGTGGATGTGTCACAAGGTTGTAGACGGGGACGGAGGCAGGTGCTGATCCAACTCTTTATTAAACATAAATATAAAAACTCAAATCAAACGTAGCATAGACAAACCAGGAGAAAAGTGGCATCGATAAACCAGGAAACCGCTACAACACATGCTACCTGTGAACCAAACTAATAGAATCACTATCATCAATACCGAGCAACGTGCTCAGTCATTCAAGGGCTTTAAATAACCAGCATTACTAACACAAACGCCATTAACTTAACTTACTTCAACTGTGGTACATTACGGTAGTTAAGCTCGTGCTAAATCGGGAAGTAAGTGAAACCAAAACAAAAGTCACGTGGTTGTCCGAAGACAAGTCCCAGTGCCACAGTGCCCTCTGCTGGCCGTACCGTGACAGGATGGAGAACATGGCAGTCTTCTATTCCACAAGGTGTTTCCAGCCTTCAACTTAGTCATTGGTTATATCACGGTAGGGTAATATAGCTTTTGCCTAAAGGCATTAGTCTCATTCTGAGAAATGACCTAGCAGGAAGCCACACACACTCAAGGCTATGTCAGAAAATTAGAAGAAATGAACAAGACGGTAGGCTTCAAATCATGGAAAGGTGAGCACAATCTCCAGACTTAAACCCCATCAAGCTGGTTTGGGATGAACTGGACAGAATGGTGAAAAGCAAAGCAAAGCAACAAGTGCACCACATTTGTTGGAATGTCTGCAACAGTGGTCGGAAGAACTTTCCGAACAATATTTGATTTCCCTTGTTGAAGGAATGCTCTGAGTGTGTTCGGCTGTTATATCTGCAAAATGTGGCTACCCTGATGAGACAAAAATATTGATAAAATTTTGTTAAACAAAATGCTTCCATGATTTATTTTTTATCTCCAAAATTTATTTGTACTATGCTTTAATTTCAGAGTACATCGAGACATTAAACTGCGCAAATGTCAATAAAAACTGGGAAAATGGAGGTGTTCTAAAACTTTTGACTGGTATAGTGTGTGTGTGTGTGTGTGTGTGGTGTGTATAAATAAATTTCAGCTTTTGCTGCTATTGATGCTTTGTATGTCTAATGAATCAGGTAACATCTGGCCTTTTTTTGTACATAATCATCTACATTAATAATTTGGTCATTCACAGTCATTTGTGGCTGGAATCTAAATACTGCTTACAGCTGTTACTGAAGAGGTTGCAGCAAGCTGGGCTCAAGTCACTTATTTGGGTCAGCAGGTTGCACATCACATCTCATAATGCAGCTTTTCTTTACTTTTCTTGGGATTCCCCCCAACTGGGTCTCAGTAACTCTAATCCAGGCAGGGTACACTTAGTCCTTATTTGTACCATTCATGAGGATCTTTAGGATCAAGCTTTGTCTGATCTCTCCCCTAAGATCCATTCATCAAGGGTGACCCTACTACACTACAGTTCACCATGCTTAATCCATGAAAGGAATGCACAGCTGAATGAAGGTTTATATGGTTAAAAGTTCTAAGATCATCATAAATGAATATTTTTTCAAGGCAGTCCATTTAGTTAATAAATATTCTCAGCTATGCCATTAGTATTCACCCATTGTTCAGCATATGGGCTATTAAAGTAGATTAAAGTAGATCTGACTGAATTTGACAAATATTCTCACTTTTTTTTTTTTTTGCTTTGCCTCCTCTCGCTTTTTTTTCTTGTTTTCTTATTAATCGTATAATTCCTCCGTCTGTCACTAGTGCTGACTATTATGATTATGTGAATCTGTACCTGTGATATGTATATCTGTGGCTACAGTAATTACTTGCTGAAAATGGGATAAATGTATATATTTGTAACAGTATGCCGTTTAACATATTGAAAAAAAAATCATATAGAGACTTAAAATAAAAATTTATTTAATTATTCATATGACAAAATACTACTGATTTTATAAATAAATTAGACAATTGTGAAAAACATTCACTTGTGCAAATTTAGGCTATACGAAAAAGAAATAGAACAGAGAAGACAAAATATATTTTAACATACTTTAACCAATGTAACCTTAACTAACTTAACCTTAATTAAATTTACTATTTGCTCCAGGCAAATATTTCTTAATATACCACAGAAAAACATTATTACAAAGTTTCTACTCTTTCAATAATACTATACTTTCTTTTTGAAAACACATATCTGGGATTTGCTTTTCAGTTAGATGCGCTTTCTTTATAATACTTCAGTCTGATAAAGTCAGATTCAGTAGTTGGGACAATTCAGGAGTTCATAGACATATCCAACTCTATCAACCTGCAGCCTGCTGGTCATTCTCCAGTAGTAGATGTCTCGACAGAAGTAATAGTTTCCTGAAATGAAACAAACAAATAATAGTATTTTGCTTAATTCATGACATCAGAGTATGATCTCTAAAAGTTGTACTGGAACAAATTAAAATTTTATTGAAAAATGATATTTAGATATTTTTGCAAATGGATACTGACTATTTAATACTGAAGAAAAGCAAATTACCCTTATAGAGGAACACATCGTGAGCATCCACTGGAACCCCACCAAAGGTAACGTCAATGTGGCGAGGATATCCTTTATCGATCTGCTGAGTCTTCAGATCCAGCCTAAGAAAATGAAAAAAAAGGTCAAAACAGTGGAAAATAGTTCTACCTCTTATAGTTTTTACAAAGGATAAGCAAGTATTTAATGTTAGAGCATCAGAAAGCTTTAGATAGACTTATATTCACCTCCAGTAATCCTCCCCACTAAAAAGCAGCACCTTGCCTTTTCCCCTCTGCAGTGCTCCTTCAACTTTCTTCAAGCTGACAGGCAAGCCAAGTTTCTCGATTTTGCGTGGTCCTAGTACATTCTGTCCAGTGAACACCCAGAACTGATTGCCTGAAATAGATGGAAAATCTCAGATGTAAATTTGATAAACGAAATAACTGGAAACTCGTAATTAGAGCAAGTTATCTCAATCTTGTGTTACCTGCAAAGAAGTACATCTTATTAGTAAGAGAGTCCTCAAAAGCAGTGTTGAGCTCAGCTGGCAGGGCAGGCCATCTCTCAGAGACCATGAAAGGGCCTTTGCGTTCTTCATTTCCACGATTTGAGGACTTCCAGTAGTACCTAATGGGAATTAAACATTTCTGATTAATCACTGATTAATTAAATATGACTTAACTTTCAAGTCTTGCTATACTAATAATTATTTTACTGCTTAAAGCTGCACCTGCTCTAGTCTTCATGCATCCCAACCAGACCACAAAGACGCACAATTTGGACTGATCAGGTGTTCTTGTGGTTATTTATTGGGAGTACTTGATCATAAATATTCACTATATATACAGGTGTATATAGAGCCTTGGTCATACTTTTGCAATCAGGCTTCCAGTTCTTACCCATCTTTGAAGAAATGAAGCTCTCCCTGGATCTCTGTGATTACGTCAAATTTGTCCACCTTACAAGGATCTACTGAGGGTTCCACAGGTGTATACACAGATGGAGTTGTGGTAGAAGTTGTAGATGGAGTAGTCTTTGGTGTTTTTTTAGTGGGCTTGAGAGTAGAAACTGGGGAAGTTGTAGTGGTTGATGGCTTGGGTGGAGTAGGATCTGGGCCTGTTTTGGGTCCTGAATAAGGTAAAAGATGTGAATACATTATTAGGTACCATGATTTTTTTTTTGTCAATAGTTGTGTCCAATGTCTTTTTGTTAAGTCAGGGTTATAAAATTGGTGAATATGTAATATCCATGTACATGTGCATACCATAGAGATACTGGATGCCCTCAATGTCATCCTGATGAAGAGAGAAATCTGCTATATATTTGTACATGGGATACATCAGAGCATCCTGAATGTTGGAATGGTCCAGACCAAGAGCATGTCCAAACTCATGGGCTGCCACCAGGAACAGACTGTATCCTGTGACAAGCAGAAATAGGGGTTCATAGCAGTCCTTGAGTTTTGCGAATATGTGTTAGCTGTAGTGGTTAAGAGACGCATTATTAGCTACACTGATAAAATGCGAAAGGCTAAGAAAATTACCTTTATCAGGACAAAATCCCCATTTACTGTCCTTGTCATAGTTGCTGGTTGTGGCGCACCACAGTTTTCCATCACTGCGGCCTTCACTCGTGCAGGAAGTATAGGTTTTCTCCAGGAATCTAAAAGGAAACTGACATGGCTCCCCCTCAGAGTTTCCACCAATTACAGCAGTATCTGTTGGCCCATATTTATACACATACATTTCATTTGCTAATGAACATTACCTGTATGTAGTAGCACTTCCTTTGAGTAACTTTGACCTAATACTTTAAAAATGTTTTAAAAATACAAACACGTAATAGCTAGGTTCTCGGAAGTGATTAAGCCAAATGGTGCATTAAAGGATCTCACCTCGATTAGGACAGAACCCATATTTTTTGTCCTGGTCAAAGCTGGCTGTAGTAGCGCACCAGCGATAGCCATCATCACGTCCTTCAGTGGTGCAACTGGTGTATGTTGTCTTCTCAAACACAAATGGAAAGACACAAGCTGCACCATCACTATTCCCGTCAAATGTGTACAGAACTGTGAAGAGAGACAAGCTCAATTACTTTATCATCTCACATATGCTGAAATGTTGCTCGGGTCTTGCCATATATACTGCTCAAAAAATAAAGGGAACATTTGAAGATACATTGCGCTGTTTAAGTGTTCCCTTTATTTTTTTGAGCAGTATATAATAAAAAAAACTTACGCTCGCTAGGGCAGAAACCATATTTCCCATCTTTGCCATAGTCAGCAGTCGTGGCACACCATGGCAGACCATCTTCACGACCTTCAGTGGTGCAAGTGGAATATGACTTCCCCTCAAACCGGAAAGGGAAATGACACAATGCCCCCTCTGCATTGCCAAAGTAGGTCTTGATTGCTGAAGGAAAAACACACATACATGCTTACATGAAACTGTGATAATCAGCTCACACTTTGAAGTAGGTTATGCACTATTGAGTTTGCATGACCAACCTCAGTGAGTATGCTGTATAATCAAAACTCTAGAGGGAGCTATAGTTGTATTTTTGAGCATTTGTGCAGCATCACTGCTATTTGACAAATATTTTATGTTTGGTAAATTGATACAATTTTAGAATTTTTATTTATTTTATTTATTTATTTAAGTAAAAGACTCTTACCTGGTCCATTGCCAAGGGTCCAGTATTCATCATCATCAAAGTGAGCATCTCCCTGCACCCCTTCACCTGGAGGATAAGCATGTGCCAGCAGGCCATCTTTCCCATCAAATGGGTAGGGATCGCCATGATCTGCAATATAAATATCATGTTTAAACTGTTATTCTCTTTTGTTTTGTATTTGTATTATACCATTGCCTCGTGTTAAATACTGCATAAACAGTCAATTATAAAAAGTGATGAAACATAAACAACTAAAAAGAGTCTGTCCTTTTAATCTATCAAACTGTATAATCCCAGTGATATAGGGCACTGCTTAAAGAGATCTAATATGGCTGTATTTATGCTTTATTCTTGGGTAGCTGGTAGAAATTATAATCTTATGATTTAAAACGAACCCTTTTTTCCAAACGAGATCATGATGTCAGCATTGCCATTGTAGAGACGTGTGAAAGTTAGGGGTGTGACATCACTCCACACCTTGAAGGCTCTCGCAAAGGCATCATCAATAACAGAGGCATCTAAGTCTGGTGAGTAACTCAGAATCCTACAGGAAATATAACAAGAAAGTAATTAGTATTACAATCAGTAACCCTTGACCTAATCCTGTAGCTGTAGTTCTGATGCTGGGTATTCTTCTGTCTTCATTTGTCACACAGATCACATCTTCCCTTAGACTCGTTCTTTAAATGATGATCCAACGTATACGTATGGCTGTTTGCAAAAGAAAAGATAAAGATACAATTTTATAAAAAAGCTAAGTTGTTTAACACTAAAATAGTTACCTGTATGTAACGTCATTGTGATCCCATTTCAGATCTCCATCAAATGTCTGGTAGTTGCGGACGTCTGGCACACCGCAGCGTGGTGTCTTTATGGCATCAATTGTCGGTTGATCCAGCTTGCCAGTCTCTTTCAGACCCAGTTGATTCTGCAGCCTCTTGAGAGCTTTGGAAGTAGACACTGTTCCCTGTCGTCCACTCTTATCCAAAATCTCCATATAACCAAAGCGCTTCAGGTAACTCTGGAGACAAACAAAATAGGAAAAGGCAATCAGGCAAGCTTACTTGAATACGTGCATAATTTCCTCTGGTAATATATTTAGTTGTGCTATTTAACCACATATATATTTTGTATGTATGGATGAATAAATGGTAATGTTACCTACAGTTATCAAGTATCCTTCAGTTATAGTTAAATAATTCATTTACTAGAACATGTTTAACAAGGTGCTCTACACATTTCTGTGAATCTGCAAAAATGAAGTAAGACAAGCAATACTCACTTCAGCCAGCTCTAAGTCTGTCGTGTTTTTGATTACATCCCCGGGGAAGGTCACAAAGACGGTTTTAATTGGGTGGCTCCATGCACTTAAAGTGCAGGTCCCAAGAACCATAAATGCCAAGATACTTATTCTCATACTGAGAGCTTTCAGCCACTGATTACTGAAAGTCTGTCAAAGTCTATGAAGTTGAGTCTTCTTTCGTCTTCTTCTTCTGGCTGGTCTTACTCTCTGTCTAGCCTTGAAATCCTGCAACCAGTATTTATAGTTCTGATGAGACATAAATTACTCAACATCATCCCGTTTTATGCCGCCCACACCATCCACCCCACACCCGCAAAAACATGTCGTTTTTTTCCCTTTTCTTTTCTTTTTTCAAATTCTCATTCTAAGGGGAATTCCATGAAAGATGCTTACCTACAAAAGTAGTATATATACAATATATATATATATATTTTTCTAGAACACCTTCCCATACAAATTTTTATTTTAATGAAACTTACTCCATAATTATTATCTAATTCATTTTTCATTAATATGATAATACATTTCAGTTAATTAAAAATTATTTTGCAGAAAACATGAAGGATGAACTTTAATTATTTTAGTTAACACAAGGGCTTCCTATTTTGATTGCGAAATCCATTACTTTTGTACCACTCCTTGTTTATTCTCTCAAACACTATGTATAAATAAAGTAATTATAAATAAAGTCACAGTTTTGAATACCCATAGAAAACAGCATATGCAATCCTTCTATAATAAATGAATAATATAATAATATTTCTTTTCACTGTTAATAGAGTCAAACAATTTCCATGTACTTAGAAATATTGTCAGAATGTAAAATTTTTCTATTATTTTCTCAAATAAATATATGTTGAGCACATTCCATTGTATGAAAATGAAAAATATTCAATTATCTTTTCTTTAGTTTTGGTGTATTTATGAAAATCCACAGTATAGTTATATTTGACAATATGGCTGATTATAAATATTGTCTTCCACAGACACTCTGTAATTATACTCTTTTTCTCCTAATCTTGTAAATATTCTAATAAAACAATATACTGCATGTTGAAATATGGAAGTTAGATTAAATACAGAATAATACAAAGCATTTCCCTGTTAATTATATAAGCTTTAGCAATAGTCAGAGTGAATCATATTGGATGTCATTTAACCACAGAATTATGCATCACCACTGCTCATTATATCACTATTCCTTAGCAGAATATGTGCATGTTTAATGTGTATACCCCCCCCACCCCCCACCCCCAAATATGCTTATGCCAGCCCTGCGATGGATTTTCACCCTGTCCAGGGTGTACCCCGCCTTGTGCCCGATGATTCCTGGGATAGGCTCCAGGTTCCCCGTGACCATGAACAAGGAGTAAGTGGTAGAAGATGGATGGATGGATGGACATCAATGCGATGGATTGGCACCCTGTCTAGGGTGTACCCCGCCTTGTGCCAGATGCTTCCTGGGATAGGCTCCAGGTTCCCCATGACCCTGAAAAGGAGTAAGCGGTTGAAGATGGATGGATGGATGGATGGATGGTTATGCCAAGGAAGTATAAATGTGTATTGTAGGATTACAGTATAAAGTCAGTTTGGATTACATGCAGTCCAAATAACTGTCACATTCCTTCAGTGCACAGCACATTTCCCATCATGCTGTGTGCTGATCGCACCTTTATCGTGCATGTGTTACTTCCATGTGTAAGTCCAAGCCTTGTTTCTATGTATCTGTGTTGGTCTATGATTATGGATATACCTTGTTTGATGCTGCTTGCTTGTAATTTGACTTAAGCTGTGGATTATGACTACGAATATTAAACTGGCCCTAATTTAGAAGCCTGACTATAAACACAATTCTGCCTCTAAGTACTGTACACTACAATGACTTTTTTTTTTTTTCAACCTGTATAGGATATACGTTCTCCCCATGCTTATGTTGGGTTCCTGCCATGTCCCAAAGAAATGCCAGATTGGCTATGCTAACATTGCCCCTATGTGTGAATGAGTGTGTAAGTGTGTGTGCATGGTGACCTGCGATGGACTGGCAACCAGTGTTCATGGGAAAGTCTCCGGTAGACAAACAAAATAGAAAAAGGCAATCAGGCATGCATACTTGAAAACTTGTATAATTTCCTTTGGTAATATATTTAGATGCGCTACTTAACCACATACACATTGTGCATGTATGGATGAACAAATGGTATTATTACCTACAGTTACCAAGTATCCTTCATCCCTCCAACCATCCATACATCTTCTACCGCTTACTCCTTTTCAGGGTCACAGAGAACCTGGAGCCTATCCCAGGGAGCATCGGGCACAAGGTGGGGTACACCCTGGACAGGTTGCCAGTCCATCGCAGGGCACAATCACATGCACACTCACACACCCATTCATACACTTTAGACACGTCAATCAGACTACAATGCATGTCTTTGGGCTGGGGGAGGAAACCGGAGTACCTGGAGGAAACCCCCACAGTACGGGGAGAACATGCAAACTCCGCACACACATGGCCCCGGCGGGACTAAGTATCCTTCAGTTATGGTTAAATAATTCATTTACCAGAACATGTTTAGAGATGTTTAGAGAAAAGATGAAGGATGAACTTTGGTGTTAAAGGAACCAGCATAACAAATGAACTGAACAGCTGAGGCAATTTACTAAAAGAAATACAGAAATAGAGGAAAAAAAATTTCAGATTGTTTTTCTAGTGAATGAGTGGATTACAACATATGAGCCAACTGTAATGGTTTTAGATAACACAATCACTTCCGGTTTGATTGTAAAATACAATACATTTGTGCCACTCCTTGTTTATTTCCTCAAACACATAGTGTGTGAGGACATACATAGTCATACTGTGTATATATAGAAAACCTTAGAAAACTGTATATACAATGCTTTTATAATAAATTAATAATATAATAATATATATTTTTACACTGGTTCTTATACACACACACACACACACACACACAATGGTAGCAATGGTAATACAGTCAAGCAATATCCATGTGCTTAGAAATATACTCAGAATGTAATATTTTTCTCAGATTCAAATATGCTGAACAAATTTGATTGTAAGAAAATGAACAAATATTAAATCATATTTGCTTTAGTTTTGGCTTATTTATTAAAATCCACAGTACAGTTATATTTGATAATATTATTGATTATAAATATTGTCTTCCACAGACACAGAGTAATTATACTCTTTTTACTCTTGTAAATATTCTAATAAAACAATATACTGCATGTTGAAATGTGGAATTTAGATTAAATACAGAATAATACAAAGAATTTCCCTGTTAATTATATAAGCTTCAGCAATAGTTAAAGTGAATCATAGTGTCATTTATCCACAGGATTTTGTATCACCACTGCTCATTACACCACTATTCATTAGCTTAATCTGTGTTTGATGTGTATACATGTTTGTTTGTTTTTTAAAAATATAGTTATGCCAGTAACTAATAACTAATAACCAATAATAATTGTGTATCATAGGATAACAGTATAAAGTCAGTTTGGACCAAATGCAGTCCAAATAAGTGTAACATTCCTTCAGCGCATAGCACATTTCCCAGCATGCTGTGTGCTGATCGCACCTTTATCCTGCATGTGTAAGTTCAGTCTGTGTATCTGTGTTGATCTGTGATTATGGATATAACTTGTTTGATGCTGCCTGCTTGTAATTTGACCTATGCTGTGGATTATGACTATGAATATTAAATTATCCCTAACATAGAAACCTGATTATAAACATTTGTGTCCCACCTCTAAGTACACTACAAATCCTTTTTTTTGCTCAACCTGTATAGGTTATATGCTCTCCCTTTGTTTACTTGGGTTTCCTTATGATTTTATAGAAAGTGAGAAAAAAGGGGAAGCATGGGGTATTGATTGCTGAAACTATAAAATGCTTGGTATTTATACATATGGTGGATTTTATTCTAATTATGGCATCTTGAATTTATCTGACAATGAATAGATAACAAAAAATGTATATATCACATCTATTGTGCATTACTAACAATCACTGTATCACTGTGTCCTGTGGCTTTCAAACCGTGACTTCAATAACAATACTGTGTCTGGCACCGAAGTATTGTACTGAGGGTGAAATCAACAAAGCTGAATGTATTCAAGGTGAGGTAAGAATGTAATGTGTGTGTTCAGGGAATAGAAGGGAGTGACATAATAAAGCAGGATGTTGAGTAACATCCTGCTGCCACATTTAAACATTCAGCTAAAAAAAATTGCTCAAGTGCTTCTTTTTCCTCAATGTGGACATCTAACCACATCAACCGGATATTCTGATTACTACAATCTAAATAAACATTCTTCGTGCATCAGTTCTACTCCAGTGTGTACCGGTTTTATTTGGAATAGAGCTTGAATAATAGACAAGCATTACTGTATGTTGATAATACAATGCATTTCCAAATATGTAATGTTTCATTTATAGGGGTGTTCACTCTCAGAAAAGCCAGATGTCCAACCAGGACTGAAACTCAAATGTACTATCATGTACTAAAATTTAGAAAGTGCCTATATTGTGTTAGAACATACAACAAAACTTACAGTAAAATTGCTCCTATTTATGCTTCATATATTTAACTGACAACGCAAACATATCTTGAAATTTTTATTATTAAATGACAAACTAGTACAAGCAGGGGTGCAGTTGGGGATGAGTGGTATGGGTGGTAGTTGGAGTAAATTGCTCAGGGTTTCCAAAAGGTTGACATGACACTCAAAGGAGAGATTGGTGCACTCACAATGAAAAAGGTTCAGTCTAGAACCCTTATGAGTTCTACACTTTATCCTGCTAAGGGAATGCTCAAAGGTTTCATACAGTGTGTTTCCTTGTCAGAAAGAAAGAAAGAAAGAAAGAAGAAAGAAAGAAAGAAAGAAAGAAAGAAAGAAAGAAAGAAATAGAACCATTTTAGGAGCCCTTTTATGAAGCAAAGTAGAGCCCAGTTAGGAACCAAATCTTTGTGTAGAATGGAGTGGCTTCTTACCCATGTCTACAAACACAGAACCTGTGTATCAAAATGCATGAGAGTAAAGGTGTACTTTTCTAAGGACGTGCAATGTTTGGAGTCTCTTTTGCTTTGCACATACCATAACAGCAGAACCAGTATTAATTATGTCTTTCATTTTGCCCTTCCTTTTGCTTCACTGGCCAAATGAGGGTCAGAATTATAATGATGCATTGTAATTACAATATGTTTATGTGTGCGTGTGCGTGTGCGTGTGTGTGTGTGTGTGTGTGTGTGTGTAAGCCTATAATAACAATAGAGCATGTCCATAGATTTTCAGATGGAACATGAATACTTTGTTATTCAACGGTACAAAAGCCATCATGGCTTTGAAGTGGAAAATGAGTTCCTCAACAGAAATATCCATATAAAATGCATTTTAACACAAAACTCAAAGACATTCAAATCCAATTTCTGCCATTTAAAGTAGCAGCACTTGGTTATAAGGATTGCAACACACCCTTTCATAAGCCACTTCCAGACACTGACAAAGATTATAAAATCATTGGGTTATGACTCATGAAACTTTGCTCATGGTTTTCTGTGACTTCCTTGCCATTGTTATTGTGGTAAGAATACTAGGCCATGTAATAGCTCACATATAATGTTTGTAAACAAAGCCTTTACATATTACATAAGGAATATACAGTACAGCTTTTACTATGATAATATAGTATGCACTGTGTATATATACTCATTTCAGCTTAGGCTAATTGACACCATTTAGACACAACCATATATATCTTGTTCTATTTTTATCGTAGACATTTCTAAATCCTAACAAAAACATCAACATCTGCCACTGTTTAAGCTTGGCGTCAAATGCGTAATGAAATTGGCTTTGGGGCTGCACCGGATGGCACCATGGTTTTGTTTCTCTGCTCCAAAAGGCCTGGCTCTGCTGTAAACAAATTCACATCTTTGTTTGGCAATGATAATATTCACCCCCTCATTTGCCAACAGCAGTTTACATCCATTATGTGAACATGCAAAGTATACTAGACGAGGGTATTGGTTGACCACATTTTAGACATTTTAAATGAGACAATCCATCTACAGTGTGGTTTAGCTGCTATTTGCTTACATAACAAAAGTCCAGGATGGTTTGTTGGATTTACCCTGGTTATGGGACTTAAGAGTTTATCTATACACGTTAGTTTTAGGGGTTCAGTCCTGAAAAAAGCAAGAAAAAGTTATTGCCTGCAGCTTCATTTCTTTAAAAACCACCCTTTCATGCATTAAAATTATTCTTTAAAAACTGCAGGCAGAGAAGTTGGGCTATAAAAGAACCACAGCAGCAGAATATGCCCTACCCTTCTCATTTAGACCAAATCCCACTCAGATTCTGAATGCACACAAACACTTGGCTTAACTCTGCAAATAAGTATCAGGCAAGGAAAGAAGTACTCCCATAAGACTTTATATTATATTTGGCACATTGGTATTGGTTTGTATTAAAATAATTAATGGCTGTGTTATTAACTACAGATGCAAAAGTCATTTTCTAAGGCATGTCAACATTTATAAATGACCATAATGATATTAAAAGGATGGTTGTATTTAGACCCATATTTAAAATATTTTAGTATTTTTTTTTAATGTTACTGTATGCCCTTGAATTTAATGTGGAAAATAGACTTCTAGGGATTTTTGAGATATACAAGACATAATAAGACCATTCAGGATCTGTTGTATTTGTCCAAAATGCATATATTTCCTCCTTTTGATATGTAATATATGTATTGTGAACAATGTTAATAAACACGGTCAGTGAAAATCCCTTCCTATTATGCTTTGTGTTTATATGGCGTTAGTATGGTGCTGTTTAACACAAGACAAATGTGTTTTAGGGGATTTTTTTCTTTTTACAAAAACAGAATGAAAACCACATATGACCAGTGTAAGTTTGATACAGGACTTTTCCTTGACATCGGCTTATGCCAAGTGGTCAGAAATGCACAGCCACAGCTTTTTTAGAGCAGCTGTCTCATATGTGTGGTTGGCACGAATAAGCTGGTATGTGACCACTATGTAGAAATTTACTGAATATAGGACCACAGGTTCTAATGAATTTCGTTCACAGTGAGGGAGGGTGTATGCACCGCTTTAGCAACTATTACCTGGAAGCAAAGCATGTTTTTTTTAACTGACAAATAAAGCACAAGTGACTAAGTGCCCTGTGGACAGGTGCTCATCTATTTGTATTGACTAAAAAGTAAAAAAAAACGTCTTCCAAAATGTTAGCACATACTTATACAGTGAGGGAAAAAAGTATTTGATCCCCTGCTGATTTTGTACGTTTGCCCACTAACAAAGAAATGATCAGTCTATAATTTTAATGGTAGGTTTTTTTGAACAGTGAGAGACAGAATAACAACAAAAAAACCACCAGAGGACAACTGGGTGAAAGTGTTGTGGTCAGATGAGACCAAAATGGAGCTCTTTGGCATCAACTCAACTCGCAGTGTTTGGAGGAGGAGGAATGCTGCCTATGACCCTAAGAACACCATCCCCACCGTCAAACATGGAGGTGGAAACATTATGCTTTGAGGGTGTTTTTCTGCTAAGGGGACAGGACAACTTCACCGCATCAAAGGGACGATGGATGGGGCCATGTACCATCAAATCTTGGGTGAGAACCTCCTTCCCTCAGCCAGGGCATTGAAAATGAAAAGTAATTACTAAGTCATTACCAAGTACTAAGTCATGTTTTGCAGAGGGGTCAAATACATATTTCCCTCATTAAAATGCAAATCAATGTATAACATTTTTGACATGTGTCTTTCTGGATTTTTTTTTTGTTGTTCTGTCTCTCACTGTTCAAATAAACCTACCATTAAAATTATAGACTGATCATTTCTTTGTCAGTGGACAAACATACAAAATCAGCAGGGGATCAAATACTTTTTTTTCCCTCACTGTATGTATACATTTTAGGTCTTTTTCAGATAGTCTTTAAGAATGCCTTTGGCAAAAGAAGAACATACTGAAATCATTCTAATGGCTGGATCGGAAAGCTGTTGCAAGGTTGCGATGGACTTTAACAGGAAGTACATCTAACACAACACTGTTGCTAAATGTATTAACAAATTTCAAGTAGAACTGGACATCCTCAAACATCCACTGACAATGGCAAAACCAACATGGTCCCCTATGTATGGAGACTTTTGGGACACCATGTAAAATTGACATATTTAAAATCCCTTTGTCATCCTTTATCATCACCATAGGGAGATCCATCAAGCTTTCAACACAAAAGAGGTTGCAATTTCCTCATCAGAGCATCCCACAAAATGCAGTACCTGAACTTTTCTGTGCATCATTGGAACTACAGTTACAATTGAAATAGTTATAAGATCAAAAACGTTCTTGGCCATGCACACTATCAACATGTTTTCAACAAGTCAAACTTGGCTGCATTATAAAGAAAAAGTCCCGTTTGAGGTTTGAAGTTGTTTGCAGGTAGTGGTATTGAATACATGATCTGATTTGAGTTATGGAAATGGGTAAATTAAAATGTCATAATTTTAGGCAATGGCCTAAATTTTCCCAAATCTGTCTCTGAGCACAGAATAAATGAATTCCTGGAAGAGACAGGGGGTTTTGAGCAATCTGTATGGCAGTGCCAGTTATTCATACTGACCTGGGGGTAATGCTGAATGCTGTCTTTCATTCATGATCTGCTCTGATGTGAACAAGGTTGGAGTTTTCTTGAAGATGCTGGATGAAGACTTGCAGCTGAATGGGGTCCTTTAGTGGATGAATTGTTTTGAGATCTATGAAGTTGTCAGCCACTTCAGTGCAAGTGTGTGAATGCTGGAGCAAAACAGAAATTCAGAGTGATTTTGGTGAAATAATGAAAGACAAAGCATACACACCACATGTGTGTTAGCATGTGGTTGTTTAACATCTGAATTGTTGAGACACAGTGGGTTGTCTCTCCACAGTAGAAACAGACACTTTGCTCCAGATGATACTTACATTCTTTGGCTGTTTACTTAGTTAACCTGTGACAGCTTACGTTTACAGTTATTCATTTAGCAGATGCTTTTATCCAAAGCGACTTACAAATGAGGAAATACAAGCAAAGCGATATATCAAGTGGAGAACAATACAAGTAGTGCTACCATGCAAGATCCTGAGCTGACAGGAACAGAATGAAGACTCATCTTCGGTCAAAGAGATTGTGTAGGTGAATGACCAGTAAGCCAAGTCAGTAATTTTGTGGGACAAGTCTGGGAAATCTTGGAAAATTGTGAAATCTGGGATTGGTTCCTTTTTTTTTTTTTTTTTTTAACCTGGAAAAGCCATTTACCGTTATGTGTATAGCCAGTTTTTGTTGTTGCTGTTCACTGGTTACACAACCTTCAACAGAGTTGATTCACTGAAGCCTGCCGTGTCAGCAGTGAAGTCTTCTGCAACAGATAAATGGAAGCACACGTCTCCTTATTTAATTAAAACCAATGTAGAAGGGGGGAAAAGATCTAGACAAAACTCAGCAACATGAAGCAGGCAAATAATCAGGCAATCAATAACACAGAGAGTCTGGGTTATTTAAAGGACTACTGTGATTGCAAATAGTTGAATTCTACCAGTAATCAGGTCACTGTGAGCTTGACTACAAGTCATGTGGTAATGTTCTGGGCTGATGATCACGAGAGCTGTTTTCTGCAACTTAAGTTGTAGTTGACACAGAAGTGGCAAAACATTTATGCACAACATACAGTTAAACAATATGAGCAACAGAAGAAATAATTGCAAGATGAAATCATGATGTGTATTCCATTTGTATATAAAGAAATGCAAACCAGAGTTAATTTAGTTAACTCAAGCTTCGGATGCAGAAACAATACATGTACAAGTCACAAGTCAAGATGTAAAGTAGGTATGTAAAATTTTTGATGATAGATGCTTAAATAATTGACAATGACCCGTTCCATATGTTTGCTCAAATGTAGATGTGTATCTATAGATTCTTTTAGGCAAGAGAATACAATTAGAAACCTCTCATGTGCCCCATTTAATTGATCAAAGTTAATGTCTTGGTTCTTCATATACCTGCCCATCATTTCATTGAGACCAGACAAGGCTTTGAGCTATTTCTCTAAAATTCTCATTGTGCTTTTTCCTGCTCTTTTTTTTTAAATTGCTCTTAATTCACTCCTCATTGCCCTCACCAAACCCCCAAACACTCCCCCTTTCCCTGAAGCATTAAATTATATCTGCAAAGATCTCTGCTTTGCTACTAGGATAGACTTTAAAGACAATGTCTTTCTTTTTTCCTGAATGGAAATGTGGAAATGTTGATAGCTAACCTAACATCATGAAGTGTTAAGGCTGCAGTAGCACCTGTTTAAAGTTATACAGGTGTATACAGTTATACACCTGTTATACTGTAGCTTTTCATTGCTCAGTATCACTTCATTTTATGTAACATCTTCAACTGTTTGAAAATGATGAACATAAATAACACTAAAACCAAAATAAACCAGTTTATCTGATGACCTTGGGAGAAATTAGTCAAAGCATTTGTGTTGATGGTACTCAGATGACTATGTAGTCTGGCCTGTAAGAAGTTCTGCAAAATATTTTCATAATGCACATGTCTATATGTTCATGTTTGTGTGTGTGTGTGTGTGTGTGTGTAAAAGCAAGACTCCTCCTCCCACAAAAGGTATTTTAAAATAACATCTGGGTGAAGGGGAACATAGTGCATGCTTCCCATGACATTTACCATCTATTGCTTGAAGACATTCTTAAGCTCTGTTTTCTATGTATGATGAATTGATCTTTCTGATCCTCACAGATTCTTGCACCAATAAAATCAGAGATTATCTCAAATGCATTGCAAAGATGAGCTTTTAAGGCCATGGGCTTCTAGGCAGTCCTGTGTACCAACTAGGATAAAGGTATGAAATGATGCACTATTCATATGTTAGAAAGTTAGAAACTTAGGATTTATAAAGTTCTAGCTGCTAATTCTGTGATTTTAACATACACTACATGACCAAAGGTTTGTGGACACCTGACAGTATGGGTCTTCCACAAACTGTTGCCACAAAGTTAGAAGCATGCAATTATATAGGATGTGTTTGTATGCTGTAACATTACAATTTCACTTCACTGGCACTACAACTCCCAAAGGTGTTACAGTATGACAATGCCCATGTGTACAAAGAGATGTCTGTGAAGACGTGGTTTGTCATGGTTCGAGTGGAAGATCTCAAGTGCCTTGCAAAGATATATAATTCCAAGATTTTGAGATGGTAGATTGCTAGACATATATAATATATAATAAGCACCAAGTGTTTAACATCACTGTCGAAAATATATTTTTGAGACTTACATAAATACTTTTTTATTTGTCTTATTTGTTTATTAAAATTTGTGTATTTGCCTGGGAATCCCAGATACTTCACCTCTGACCTAATTTACATAAAATATATAAATTTTTTGTGTTTTGAATGTGTGATTTTTTTTTTTTTTATATTTTATTATATTATTTTTAATTTTTTTTTTTATTATTTTTTAAAAAATTAATTTTTTTTTATTATTTTAATTTTAATATTATAAAAAAAAAAAAAAAAATAAATATAAATTTAAAATTTAATATTTTTTTTTTTTTATTTATTTTAATTTTAATAAAAATTTTTTTATTAATTTAATTTAATTTTAAAAAAAAAAATTTTTTAATTTTTTTTTTTTTAAAAAAAAAAAAAATAAAATAAAAAAAAAAAAAATATAGATTGGTTTATATGGGAAAATAAGTGTTTTTTTTTTTTTTTTTTTTTAAATTATTTTTTTTTTTTTTTTTTTTTTTAAAATTTTTTTAATTTTTTTTTTTTTTTTTTTGAATAAAGTCTGTAAAAGTTCTTCTCCTCTAGTGCTATGAGGTAGGAGAATAATGGAAGGTTTCAAAACATACGAATCTAGATCTTAGTTGTATTGTCGATGGTTGTTTTATTTTTCTTTTCTATGCGGTTTAAACGGACGGACTTTATCTATGAGAGCAGAAAGTTTTTGTGAATTATTTGATCAAAAGAACAAAGGGTTCATCAATAATGACAATTTTTCACAGCCTTCTTTGCTCATATTTACCAAGCATGATAATATTAATGGTGAGCACTATACATGCTTAGTATATAATTGGGCATATGGAAGCGAAGCCAGCCACTAAAATCATATAAGAAGTCTCGAAACAGGTTTTCAGTGCAAATACATGTGTAGTACATATAGAGTAAAGGAGGTACATTATACATGTTTCTGACTTCTGCAGTGACTAATGCAAATATTGACTTTGTAGACATGTTCAAACATTAATTTTTTTTTTGTATCAAATAAAATCCTACAAACTCAATAATATGTTAGTAATGGACAAACAGTATGAGTTCTATATGAGTTTAAGGACATTCCTTGTGCTACGCTAGGTTTATTTGACATATACAACCTGCAGTACTATACATAGACAGTCCCCGGACTTCTTCTCAAAGTCTTATTCTTTTTCTTTTTTTCTTTTTTTATGTAATGTGTGTTGTGAAAATTCTTTCAAAACATGGATATTGTAAAATAACTTCCTGTCATCTGTGTTTACATGATAGCACTTATTCAACATGAGACAAAAAAAAAAATCACACTGTTGTACAACTTTTCTGAAATAAAATCTCACACCCCAATATATATTTTAATAGGAGTATGTGACTAATGGGACATGTAGTAATTTAGGTCATTTTGAAATTTAGTCTACAATGCATGTGCGAACATCACACCTACGTCAAAGGTAATGCTCATACACAGGACTTGCAGGTGGCGATTTGTTGTACCTCAGGCATTAAAACTTACAAAGTGACGACAAGGCACGGTGTCAGTTTTCGCTATCTGCTGGTTTATACAGCCCAGGAGGGACTAATTATAAGCTAAATGTAAAAAAATGATTCAAATAATTTGAGGAAGAGCATAATAAATGACAGTTTCTATTAGACCTTATATTTTCTGTACTTTCAAAAAATATAACAGTACTTTCAGAAATCTATGTTGGCAGTACTGTGTGTAACTCTTTACTGTATGCAGACTGTTTCATGCTCTTTTATTAGAATTATTTAACCAACCTGTAATGTAAATATCATCTGTGCTTGTAATCCCACTGACCACAAATCACAGAGTCACCTTTACCAGCATGTAGCCCCCTCAGATCTACCCCCGCCCCCCCAACACACACACACACAAACACACACACAACGGGCACAAAAAATGCTAAGTGTAGAAAACCACTGCTTAGGAAGGGGAATTGAGGAAAGAGGGAAATTCCTGCAACATCCAGACAGAAATGAGTCAAGGCCAGAATTCAGCTCAGTCAGACCACACGCAAGCCTAGACTTGTTGAAGTGAGCAATCAGCATTGTGTGTATTTATGTGAGTGTGGCAATACATTTTGCAGCCCCTTCCTCATAAACAAGTATTTTAGCTGGAATGCAACACAAAATAGATTTTTTTTTTCTAAATCATGTAAACATTATGTAGTTACTTTAACTGCACTGCAAAAAAAGTCATCTTAGCAAGTGAAAATATCTTGAATATAGTCAAATATATCTAGTATTTCTTATTATAAGATTACAATAAACCAAATATAAGATAATTAAACATATTTCTAGGCAATATTACTAATTTCAAGCTAGTTGGTTTCTTATTCTGTTGGCAGATAATTTTGCTTCTTTTTTAAGAAATAAATGCTTAAAATGAGTACAACTTTCTGCCTATATAACTATTTAAAGCTTGACATTACAACTGGCTTGAAATAGATTTCATAATCTTATAATTTGCTTTATTGTAATCTTATGATAGGAAATACTAGATACATTTGACCATATTCAAGGTATTTCCACTTACTAAGATTTTTAGTAGTGTGAAAATGTAAAAAAATTAAATAAAATAAAAGGCTTATTTCCTGTACCCTTTGCCCTACTATTTTTCCCCTTTTTCTTTTTTTAACTACATAGAGAATTAGCAAACTCATTGCAATGAATGTAAACATCCTGGTTAGTGATATCACCACAGCTACCACTACACAAGAAACACTTGAATTAGGGTTCCTGTAAAATGGAAGCATCATCGCTATGAGTGAGGGTTATTTATAGCCTCCATTTTTTGCTAATACCTAATTGCAAGCAATGTTGACCATGAGGATTGTTGATAAAATAATTATACAGGGATATTTCAGACAGTACACATACTGTTTCACATGATGTGTAGCTCAGCCGGTCGGTTCAGTCGGTTTCTAGACTAAGGGCCCTCTATTCTAAATCAGTGACTTACGTCCTAAAGTTACCTCAGTATTTATTTGGAGAAAGTAATGCGTATTCAGAGACAGGTTACACGTTGATTTTCTGGGTTCAAATCACCTGTATGTAGTTCAATCATCTGAGGTTGCCATGTTTTTCTTGACAGGGTCATAACATTTCATTTTGCCCACCTCCTTCACACAGGAGCGCTTGCATTTAAGCCTGAAAATTTTTGGTTGTCAAATGTAACATGATGTAATATAATATCAAGAGACAATTAATAATAATAAAAAAGAGACTAATATGATGATAAATGAAGGAAAAGATAGTAAGCATTGAAACATCTAACAGGAGTCTAGTATATTGACACTACATTGTTCCATAGTCCTAATTGTAAACATCACATTATTCACTGCAATATGGATTCCAATATGGTTTCCACCCTTATTATTCAGGAGCTTCTAAAATAGCACTTCATCCAGCACGTGATACTTTAACTGCAACTTTAAAAAAATAAAATAAATAAATTAATTAATAAGTAAATAAATAAATAAATATTGTGCCCAACAATTAGTTGTATGCAACTCAAAGTACACATGAGATAATTAGTTGAAGTCATGAGATTATAAAGTGTGGGCAGGATATAAGCTATTTTATCTCACTTTTATTTCACTGTTTTGAATTGTCAAATTAATTTTAAAAGTGTCTTTGTTGATCCTATAAGGAAAACATACATGGTTTAAAGTATAAGTTGATTGAGCACTCATCTGCTGCACTTACAGATTACTTTAAATGTAGTTCATCATTTTATCCATAATTCAGTCCTTAATATAAGCAGGGTCATCATAAGATGCTGTCTCAATACAATTAATTAAATAAATAAAAAATAAAGTGATACTATTCATTAATTAATAGTTTTATATTTAATGTTGTGCAATGTTTGATTCTTTTTGAAAACAGATATTAACTGGGCCAGATTTACTTACTGATCATGACTAATGTACATCTGTGTGTGACGTGTAAACATTCCACACCTGAATGGCAGCCTGTGTTTCCCCATGATAAACATCTTTCACCTCTGTGTTTAGATGCTTGGTTTCAGTGCATATTGTAGTTTTACACTTCCACCCCCTAATTTAGTGAATTACTTGCCATCTTGGCATTCCTTTATGGGTGTCGTTGAAAAAAACAAGGGTTTCCCTGTATCATGTGCTGTTTGAAAACCATGCAAACATGAAAAGGGCCAAAGGCTCCGAGCAGGTTTACACTTGCTGAAACTTTTTCCATATTTTAGAAGTGTTTTTGTTGTTGTTGTTGTTGTTGTTGTTGTTGTTGTTGTTGTTTCCTTTGTATTTATGGTCCCAGAATTTTCATAATTTTTCACTTTATTTTTATGCTTTGCAAGTTTATAATAAAGGCGGGACAAGATCTGACATGGTATATCTTAGTGTCATTCTTTTAATTCACAAGCTGCCATTTCAACAGGGGTGTGTAGACTTTTTATATCCATTGTATCTCACTTCATCTTTTTGCACAATACATTTTTACAGTATGAGGGAATTGTCTAAGATTCTTGTGCAGAATGGGCATTTCCTAATTTCAGACAACTTTGTTTGAAAATGTTTTGTTTTTGTCATCACGAGTACAGCACATTACTTGCCTTTTGGAGCATCATGATGCCCATCTTTCTGAATAATACCAATTATTAGCAAAACCAAGCTTTAATGAGTAATGGGTCTTTATTGGTCACATATACATATACACAGTGAAATTATGTTCTTCGCATATCCCAGCATGTCAGGAAACTGGGGTCAGAACACAGGGTCACCCATGATATGGCGCCCCTTGAGGAAAGAGTGTCAAGGGCCTTGCTCAAGGGCCCAACAGTGGCAGCTTGGCAGTGCTGGGGCTTTAACCCCCGATCTTCTGATCAGTAACCCAGACGTTAACCGCTAAACCACCACTGCCCCCTGAGCATTTGTTTAGCACATGAGTTGTGATTGGTTTATTACTTACTAAATTAATGTTGTTCAGAGCTCCTACATGAAAGTACAGAATAACAATGATATTTTTTACATCCAAACAAGTCTGGGGCAGTGCAGTGGCTCAGAGGTTCAGCAGGGAGCATTGCCACCTCACAACTCAGGGTTCCATGTGATGGACTTGCGTCCCATCCAGGATATATTCCCGCCTCTCAAACAGTGTTCCTAAAATTCTACCATTTGACTGTGAAATAAAATGGAAAAATGGAAACCAATTCTGAATGTGCCAAATGATGATGTTCATTTCCCAGTATATAAGCATTAGTAAAATAATAATTTCCAAGAAAATAATATGTCACATACAGAGCCCAATGTAACATATTTCAAATATTTTGAAGGAAAAGCAGGCTCCTTTACTATCCTCCTGCAGGAGATGACTCATTGCTCTTTGGGAAGTCACTTGGACCATCGTCAATTGCCACAGCCTGACGGTGTAATATATACAGACGGTAACAGTTTGTCTTCTACATGAGCAATGCAAGGATGAATGTACTGAAAGTTATAATTCCTTAGATTTATATTGCAGTTTTCGAGGGAACTCAAAGAGCTTTATATTGTATGTGGGAAATATATTCAACTATTACCCCTGTGTCGCGACCACCTGGATGATGTGATGGCAGCCATAGTGTGCCAGAATGCCCATCACACACCAGCTATTGTTGGACAAGAGAGGAGAGTGATGTAGCCAAATCAGGGATGGAGATTATTAGGGGGCCATGATAGATAAGAGCCAATGGGGGAATTTCGCCAGGACACCAGGGTTCTACCCTTACTCTTTACAAGAAGTGTCCTAGCATTTTTAATGACCACAGAGAGTCTGGACCTGAGTTTACCATCTCATCCCACAGACAGTGTTGTTTTCACATTATAGTGTCCCATCACTGTACGGGGGCATTAAGCCCCACACAGACCACAGGGTGAGCACCCCCTGCTGGCCTCACTAATACCAGCAGCAACCTTAGTTTTCCCCAGTTCTCCCATCCAGGTACTGGCAAGGCTCTAGGATACTTAGCTTAACTGGGAAACAGGTGAGATCTTCAGGTTGATATGCAGTGTCCTTTTTCTTTCCTCCCTTAATATAGTGTATACAAATGGCTAGCAACTTCAATAAGACAAGACAAACATATTAACCTATGAATATGAACACTTTATGGCCAAAGGTAAATAAATGAGCTTGTACCTAACAAATAAAACCACTGCAATTACTGGTGTAAGCAGAAGTGTATTCCACATTAAAATGTGTTTTTTTTTAATGTTACATTTGTGCTCTTTCGGGTCAGTTCATGTCATGCTCCAGAATTCTCATGCTAGCTTTGCTTGATTTGAAGAACTATTATTCTTATTCTTCTTATTCTTATTATATTATATAATATGTTGAGGTATGGGTACACAGTGGCTTAGTGGTTAGCACGTTCGCCTCACACCGCCAGGGTCTGGGGTTCGATGGTGCCAGGGCCAAGTATGTGCGGAGTTTCAATTCAATTCAATTCAATTTTATTTGTATAGCGCTTTTTACAATAGTCATTGTCTCAAAGCAGCTTTACAGAAATAAAAAACAGGTATAAACAGTCAGAAACATCTAAAGAGAGACAAACAGGAACAGATAAACAGACAAACAGGTAGAAAACAAATGGAATTTATCCCAACTGAGCAAGCCACTGAGTGGCGACGGTGGCAAGGAAAAACTCCCTAAGATGTTTTTTGAGGAAGAAACCTTGAGAGGAACCCGACTCAGAAGGGAAACCCATCCTCATCTGGGTAACACAGAATGTGAAGGTAACACATATGTGAAAAATGAGAAGTATGGCCTTAGGAGCAGCCGTAGTCCCAGCAGAAGATTTGGGCTCATCTAGAGGCAGAGGGGATCTGGATCTCCAATATCTCCATAAATTCGTGTGGGGCTCGGCAAAAGGAGAGAGAGAGGGAGAAAAAGGATTAGGACTGTGAATTAGTGAGATAGAATCTAGTCAGGGTAGGCTTGAGTAAACAAATACGTTTTAAGCCTAGACTTAAACACTGAGACTGTGTCTGAGTCCCGAACACTAATAGGAAGACTGTTCCATAACTGTGGGGCTCTATAAGCGAAGGCTCTTCCCCCTGCTGTAGACTTCACTATTCTAGGTAATATCAAATAGCCTGCATCTTTTGATCTGAGTAGGTGTGGCGGATTATATAAAACCAGAAGGTCGCTTAGATATTGTGGTGCAAGACCGTGTAGTGCTTTATAGGTTATTAGAAGTATTTTAAAGTTAATGCGGAATTTGCATGTTTTGGGGTTTCCTCCGGGTACTCCGGTTTCCTCCCCCAGTCCAAAGACATGCATGGTAGGTTGGTAAATTGTCCATAGTGTACGAATGGGTGTGTGAGTGTGTATGTGATTGTGCCCTGCGATGGACTGGCACTCTGTCCAGGGTGTACCCCGCCTTCTGCCCAATGCATCCTGGTATAGGCTCAAAGTTCCCCGTGACCCTGAAGAAGGACTAAGTGGTTGAAGATGGATGGATGTTGAGGTAAAACCATGTCATTGTAAAAAAAAAAAAATATATATATATATATATATATATATATATATATATATATATATATATATATATAAAAAAAAAAAAAAAAAAAAAAAAAAAAAAAAAAAAAAAGAGAGAGAGAGAGAGAGAGAGAGAACTTTAAATAATATATACCCCTGCAAAAAAAAACACCTTTTTTTGGCATGTGATTAAATGCAGCAATTTTAACACCCTCACCCTCACATCTCTTTCACCTCACACAAACAAGCATTTATGCACACAATCAGATATGCAGTAGAGGCATCTCAAGAGTCATCTGCTGCTCTCCTACTTATAATATATTCTGCTTCCCTCTGTTCTAAAGAAATTACCTTACTTGATTACACACAAGATCATGCCCCTCTGAAATTTCCCAGTGTACATTAAGAAAGAATTTCCCAAGGGCATCACAGTATAGTAGCTCTCCATGGGAAAAAAAAAGATCAGGTGAGAGGAAAACTGTTTGTTAAATCAACCTGCTTAATAGCACAATATGCAGTGAAACAGTACACAATATGTCTTGATGCAATATTCTAGATGCAAAAGACACCTCAACTGTAGGGAAACCAGGATATGTTTGCACAGTAGGGTATATACTGTATATACAGTTATTTATATGGCTACTGCATTAATGAGACAGTAGAAACATTTGAATACATTTCTATATTTTAAAATACAAAAATGTAATTCATTTAATAATTAGACCATGTAATCAGAAAGCAGTACCCCCTCTTCTGCAGTGACACAATAGACAAGGCAGTCTCAGTTAGATTAATGGAAGGTCAGAAACCATTTGAAATCCACGATGTCTGTTTTATTCTCCGAAATATGAAACTCATCACTTAAAATGTGGTTAAGAATTAGATTAGTCCATGGCACTACAGGAATATGATATATTGTTATGCCTCCTGCGCCCATAAGAGGGCACCCGAGGCTCAGTTATGGAAGAGGCAAAGCCCTTGGCAGGTTCAGGACTCATGTATGCATTCTTATTCACAGAGCTACTGAGGTGACATTAGGTCATTTGTAAGGATATTATTGCCTATTAAGGACACAATATGTTTGTCAAGATCAATTTAACCACAATTTTATTTGTACTGAGCATTAACCATTAGATATTGACAGAGAGCAAATTAACAGAAACCCAGATGGTTTTCTCTCCATTAAATACTTGGCTGTGGCAAACTACTGTACTGGTTATCCTACACAGGATCACGGAGAGCCTGGAGCCTATCCCAGGGAACAATCAGCCTACAACGCATGTCTTTGGACTGGGGACGGAAACCGGAGTACCCGCAGGAAACCCCCAAAGCACGGGGAGAACATGCAAACTCCTCCCGAGTGAGAGTCGGGAATGGAACCCCAACCTCTGTGAACAGTATGATCACAAGAACCTAAGCATTGAGCTGATTTATAATA
This sequence comes from Ameiurus melas, assembly GCA_012411365.1. Lineage (NCBI taxonomy): Eukaryota > Metazoa > Chordata > Actinopteri > Siluriformes > Ictaluridae > Ameiurus > Ameiurus melas. The sequence goes on along the minus strand of CM022776.1, from coordinate 6,777,044 downwards.
AACTTTAATTCGATCTTGGAATGATGCATAAAGACATACAGGAATCACTGGCATTGCAACATGGATAGCCTACCATTAGTCCGAACCACCTTAAATTAATTCTCAAAAATAATAGACTTTTCAACCATATAATTAACTGGAGGCCATGTATTAAGAATGACTTTCACACAATATATTAAGTTACATTGGCCTCAGTGTACATAATTCATAGTCACGATTATGGTATGTGGCCATAAGATGCTTAGTTTATGGCCTCAAAATATTAATTTGTGGCTAAAGTATATTAATTCCTAGAAAAGGTTTATAAAAAAAATAACTACCATGTTACCTTAGAGGCTGCAGAGAGATGATTTAGAACTGCTAACAGTATTTAAAGTGCTTCTGTGGCCTTGCTTGATGGGTTGTTAATGACAGTCCATGAGAATGTCCAGGAGAGGCATACATTTTATGCTTCAGCATTTTTGACCTTGCAAATCTGGCCAATCTCAAAATCACCTCTTGGTTTTGTATCATCCATCAGAGTGCTTTGCCATGTTCACTTTCATCTCAAGTCCTTACTTTCACTCTCATATTCATTCACACTTCATGCAATGTGCTTATCTTCCACACCCCCATGACAACCATCTGCTGTGTCATTCCAGAGATGCAGAGCATCTGCTGTTTCCAGCAAGAGAGAGAAATAATCACCTTTTTTCTCAAGTCTTTCACTAAAATTCCTTTGAGATTCTGGTCCACACTGACATAACTGCATCACATTACTGTTGCAGAATTGCCATAATCAAACCTGCTAATGCTTATTTGAGGTAAGTCAAACTAATTTGGTTCAGGTTTTGCTGCAGCAGTGACCAGGTCTAGATTTATGTTCTAATAAATGTTATGGTACCACAGAGCTAGAGTCAGCAGAAATTTATGGCCAACTAGGAAATAATTCAGCAGGTGACACCTTTATAGCCCACCTGGTCTACCTCTATTGCTGTGTATTAAATTGGAATTGGAACCAATGTAGAAGTATTGATATATGTCTAGTACAGTGGTTCTCAACCGGGGGGCGTGGAGAGATCAGAAGGGGGCCGAAAAACACAGACAGGTCATCATTTTGGTACTCTGTGTATTTTATTGCTTTTCAAATAGAATGTGCGTAAATGAAAAACCCTGCATTCCCTCTCACTCTGAATTTTCTTTCTGCTGGAGAGAGGCAGAGCTTAGCCTGCCTTTTATCTAGCTGTCAGTGCAGACCAGTGCTGCCAACTTTAGCATCTTCTTTTTTTTTTTTCCCAAAACAAACCCCCAAAAACGACTTTTTGGACAAACCTTAGCAACTTTTCAAATGTCACCAGTACTGTCTTGCAAGCGCGAGGTCTTGCTTTCCCGCTGCACTTACACCTCTCTCTGCGTCTGCTCTGTTCAGTGAGGGGCTGAGTGCCGGAGCGCAATCCCAGTCATCTCACGGCAGCTGACATGGACATTAATGTAAAAGAAATCAAGTGCAGGTGTCCCACTGATTGATTTAATAATGTCATGGATAACGTGATTAAATAATTCATATGCGAATGTTTTTAGAATGCTAGACAAATGGAATGCAACCTGTTTTACATGTAAAATAGTCCACATTATTACAGCCTAGTTCTCTTGTTCAAAGTAGTTATAGGTTTCAGAAACATTTTTGATCATTAATTTTTGATCAATTTTGATGTTCCATACCTGTCCATTATACACTTTTATCAAAGTCATAAAAGTTATTTTTTTAAAATCATAAAACTTATGAAAAGTAATAAAATTTTTTATAAACGTTTTATAAAATTATAAAACATCTATCTATCTATCTATCTATCTATCTATCTATCTATCTATCTATCTATCTATCTATCTATCTATCTATCTATCTATCTAAAACAGATTATAGATTAGGTTATATATAGATAGATTTGATAATGAATAGATAATCATAGATAAGTCTCTTCCAATATGAGGGTGTGCCACATGATAAAGGAGGCTTGGGGGGGCTTTAGCTACAAAAGGTTGAAAACCTCTGATCTAGTATATTAACAAAAAAATTCAAAAATAAAAAATAAAATTATATATATATATATATATAATTTTTTACATTTTATTTATAAATTTATATAAATGTATAAATTATTATAATTTTGAAATTTTAGTTCTCTTCAGCTTCAGAGTGCATATGTTTCTGGAGCACATGGTCCAAACTTAGGTACTGCTTTCAGGTTTCATTAATGAGGTGAACAGAGCTTCACCTCTGTAACACAGATCAATATGACTAAAATGATGTCTGCAAGTATGATCTGGCAAGCCTGCCATTATGCCATTATATCGCACATTAATGGTGAGAAGGCGTATCTCTAAAGAGCACGCATAGCAATGAAAAGTGCTTAGGCAGCAGCACCCTCTGGATGAACACATATCCATAAAAATATTGGCAAAAAGACTAAAAATATCCATGCTACCTCTAGAAAGCTGAGCTAACCTTGTTCTATAAGTGAGTACATATACAAGCCTACTGCTGTTTTTTCCCCCCAGCTATTCTTATTCTAGCAAAGATTGCATTCCAAGGATTTGCAGCATTTGTGAGCAAGTGAACAATGGCTTTTTAGGCACAGACAAATCATTCTCTGTCATGGTTGTGTGTCCATGGGTTATTAATATCCAACTCCCCTCCATTGGGACGAAGCTCAAACAACTTTACTCATCATGGCTTCCACAAACAGTGTAACTGATTCAAGTCACCTGTTCAATTTTAAACTACTAACTCGTGCTTTTATTAATTTTCAGAACAGCTATCATACACCAAAAAAAAAGTTTGAACATAATCTATATCGATCATTCATAACTACTGGAGCACAAATTGCTAAGAAAGTGAAGGTTAGCTATGACAGTAAGGTGTCAGAAGACACAGTGCATCACAGCCTGCTATCTATGGGGCTGCATAGCTGCGGACCAGTCAGTGTGTCCATGCTGACTTATAGCATTAAACATAACTTATAGGACTTAAAGGATCTGCTGTTAACATCTTGGGGCCAGATAGCACAGCACACCTTCAGAGTTCTTGTGGAGTCCATCCCTCGATGGGTCAGAGCTGTTTTGGCGGTACAGACCTACACAATATTAAAGTTTAAAGTATAAAATATAAAAGTGGCATTGAGTTCATGCAGAGATTTTGTCCTGCAGTGTTTTATGACATGTGCAGTGCACTATTCAGCCTTCCTCTTCAAGACACACACACACACACACACACACACTTCCCCATAAGCAGATAAGACTGCATGCTCATTACCATTTTATGAATTTCAGCATGTTGTCTTGCGAGGCTCAACGAGCTGGAATTAGCGCCTCACAGTTTTTCTCATTTTTGCAGGTAGTCAGCTCATAGTTTCATCCATGGAAATGGAACTAATGAAAATGAGAAAATCTAACAGAAACAGAGAAAAAAAGATTACGAGGCAAGATGTGAATTCCAAACTGCAATATTGGAGCTCATTGTAAAATTTATCCCTATATTCGGTATCCCTAGTTTTCATTAGAAGTGCAAAGAATTGACATATTCTGTTCTATACTGTATACTGTGGATACAGAGCTCATAACGCGAATATATAATGGAGCTGTGAGGGGGAAATGCTACCCGTGTGATAATACTATCACACTACATACTTACAATTACAACAGACTATATCCTACTATATCCATCTAAAAGATTTTTATTCCCACTGGACAGCCTTCTTTTTAACTTAAAAACAGATGTGTAAATTCTCACATGATCAGAAAATCCAGAGTTTGTTATTTTGCCCCAAGCCCTAAGACGTGATATGCTGTAATTGACCTGAAGCTAATTTTATGTACATTCAGTAAATGCAGTGGTGCTAGCTAGAATAGATTTTAATGATATGATATAAACAGAATTCAATATTTTCAATATGTCAATATTTTAAAATCAAGAGATCTTTTAAAAGGAGGAACGGGAAGACAGGTTATTTGCAAAGAGACAGCCAATCCATCCTCAGAACAAGAGTAAGTGTGAAATAGACAGTCAGCACTATTCCCCAACTGAGATTAAGCCAGACATTCATTCCTTCTATTCGAGGGTGCTTCAGATCTTTTGTCCACTTATTTCTGTCTGATGTAGCTAGTAGATGGTGCTGATAGACCACATCATTGCCTCTTTTTCTAGGTTTAACAGGCCTCAGGTTCACTTGAGGTCCAGCACAGCTGGCACAGCTATAGTTGGTTCATAGCTATTTTCTTTATTTGAAGCCAACTCATGATTTGTATTGGTGTCTGAATCTGAGTCTCACATCAATTTTGGAGCTCTCTGAACTTGAAGGTATTTATTTGGCCCCGGAGCAGGATTTTCATATCCTTGATTCACCAGTTGAGAACGGCCCACTATTATCAAATATGTACACAGTGATAAAACTTCCAAGTGCCAGGCCAATGATAGCGTGAGAACCCATGACATCAGAGCTTATCAGAACCCGTGAACATCCTGACAACACTCAGCATCACCACGCTACTGCTCACTTGCCAGAAATAGCATTTCACTGTGAGCCTTTTTTCAGTTTGTTCATTAGACTCTGTCTGGCTTTGCCATTGCTATCAGGCAATAAATCACTTTACACAGAACCAAGGTGAGACCCAGGTTATCTAGAGGTGGCACACCATTTACATTTGATTTTGTTTCAACATTGCTTGGCCACCTTGTGATTTTGGAAAAATAAACATACTATGAGAGAAACAAACAAAAGATCGTGATAATGAGTCTATACAACCTCCACAGCACTTGATAAATGTGCTAACTGACACTGGTACAAAAGGAATTTCTATAGCATTGTTTGTTTTTACAGCAGATGCACTAAAATGCCAGGTTGGTGGGAGTGTTTCAAACAATAACAAGGACAATTAAAAAAATTGCTTCTGTTGCAGCACAATAAGTCTGACTTTGATGTAATCTGCTTTTATTTTTTAAGCCACATGAGTATACTAAAGCTTAAAACAAATCCTCTTGAAAAGTGCCATCATGTACATGTAAAGCAAACTCTAAATTAATTTATCTTCCACAAAAAAATGTAAAGATGTGTTCAGGTATTTCTAATTCTCTACTGACCTAATGCTGTGATGGTCTGTTTATGATTGGGGGATCTATAGCTAATAATTTTAAGTTAGTAGAATGATTTGTGAACGTTATATTTCTCGGAACTTTTGTGTGTTATGTTTTCCGGCTGTTAATAGAATGTTGTACATAACCTTTATATACTTTCCTACCACATTGTTGTGACATTTTTAGTTGTTGGACTCAAAGCTCAAGTTGATTATTATTCCACGTCCAAAAGTATCTTATTCCTCGTATACCACAGCAGATCACTAACTATTAAAGTTTCAGTTAATTAAAGTTACATCACACTTTTTTAAAATATCAGTTTGTAGTTACATTTTATTTTACATTAGTTATTTCTTGCCATCACTTACATTAGAGCAGCTATTAACAGCTATTTCCTCACAAAATCTCTCTTCAAGTTAATAAGACAAAAATGCAGCTTAATATGTTACCAGGAAGAAATATCAGAAACAACTCGGTCCTGAAGCCTCTCCCATGGCAAAAATGTACTGGCATTTACACAGCACTGACACCGGATACCCCTATAAAGTACTGACACGGGAGACTCCTTCTATAAATAATAAACCCCCCTTACAGGAAACTTCACTATATCAAGGAGTTTTTTTTTTGTTAAATAACAATACAGTTTTAGTTTGTATTTTCTTAATGTCCCTTCTATAGCTACTCCTACAGAGAAGGTAACATATTAGAATGAGCATATTAATATAAACCTTGGCTGTCTTGGCACCATAGCTGATTGATTAGCAAGACCTTTTCTTTCCATGATTATTTATGAGGTAAAGTCATGACAATCAAATCAAATGCAATCAAATGCCTATCAAGCTAAAACAAACAAACAAAAAACAAACAAACAAACAAACAAACAAACAAGAAAAACCCTTCAGCCCTCATCATGACACTTAGTCAGTGTTCTCATACCTCTTCAGGCAGCCCAGAGATATCATTGCTACATTAGTGAGATTTTTATCACTTATCTACTACGGAAACTCTCAGGGCTGCAACATGACCCTTCAAACACCCTTTATCTTTTTACTAAGAAGACCTTTTGATGTTTTGAAGCTGATGGCTTGATATTAGTCAGTTTGGTGGGAATAAGACCTGAAACACAATCAAGTCTGTGCATCAGAACAAACTTATTATAGAAACAAGCTTTTTATAGAACTCACTTCTCCTACTGATTAAGATTATGGGAAAGGGCAGACCCTTAGGCCAGTATAGGCACTTAAAATAAAGCAGCATAATCTTGAAAACCTACACAGTAACACACCTCCTCCCTCAACAGTTTCCTGAATAAAATACAAGATAATGAAGACTGTGTTTGCTAGTTATTGATTGCACTGCCAGGACATGCAACCTGACACTAAATGTCAGTGAATCAATGGGGAATTACTTGCACTAATACACGACAACACTTCTTTTTTGTATGTGGGGCATTTATGGAAAAAAAAAACATTCCCATATATGAAGAAGAGATAGTAAGGTTTGCTTTGGTTATTAAGCAAACCTAAAGCCCTGTAGGAGAGGAAGGGGTGATCTTATATGTGAGAAATCTTCTACACTCCTGAGGACTCACGTACTGCAGAAATGGAAGAACATATTTTATATACAGACACACACACACACACACACACACACACACACACACACACAGAGTGTGCAACATTGAAGATGTTTGAGCAGACCATCCCAGGGGCTGATCACTTTGTAATACGTGGTTTACCAGCCCTTCGAGAGAGGCGCTTCTAATAGCTTGTGTATGAGCACTGATACTAATGGATTGCTGACAGGAGAGGCTCACTGCAGGGAAATGGTTAGGTTTGCCTGTTTTATTTGCCATTTGTCTCTGCTGCTGTCCCTGATTCAATGCCATTATACTATAGGTCAGTCATCATATGTCCACTCAAAGTACAATGGTAAACAGTGAGGACTATGATCAATATAATGGATCAATATACTATTTACATATTTTTCCCATTAAAATTTCCACATTTGCCACACAATATCTTGTGGATATTTCTCTAATTGCTGAGCTTATTCATCCCATTCCTTTTGCTGTTTTTAAAAGAGATGTCTCATAATTTTCCCAACACATGTGAGTAATAATTGTGTCCACAATCATATACACACATGGACAGAGAATGTATATCAGTCTGTGTGTACAAGGATGGGTTACCAACTAACCACTGTCAAAGGCCTAAAAGTCTAATAGCCTATACAACAAATTTGAAGATGTCACAACAAAGAAACTATTATTACACTGAATCCTCTGTTACTAACGTACTACAATATGGACCCCACAACTAATCCAAAAAAGGTTCACAACAACAAATCCATTCGAACTTCTAACAGACCTCTCAGAGGTTGCCCAGAAAGAGCATATAAGGTCCACCCCTTCCAAAACATATGATTAAAAGTAAATGTGGCAGTTACCTAAAGGCATGATTCATAAGAAATCTGCAAGGATATTTTTTTCACCCTGATTTGTCTAGGGCCCCCTAACTCATATAACAGTTTTTGTCTTCCAGACCAGTATACAACTGAGTTGTCACTTGAGTTGTTTTTGAAGGTCTATATGAGCCATCAGTGGTTTTGCAAGTGTTCCCAGTTGAAGCATTTTGTACCATGAAATATTATGCATGCCATGTAGCCTGCACTCTGCTCTTGTGGTGTGCCACATGGCTCCTTTAAATTTGTACTGCTAGGCCTAAACTGGAACAAATAAAATTACATATTAACAAAAATAATATTATTACTTTTAATAGTTTATCGGACTCCACCTCTTGCAAAAATCAGGGGATGCCCCCTGTAATTGCATATAATACAAGTAAGGAATAATTTATGACGAGCCGTTAAATTATTAGAAAATTACGCACAGCTGGTAATTCTCGATTCTGATTGGCTGACAGACATTAATATAATATAATATAATATAGGGCGGAGTTTGTGTGTGCAGAGTTTGCATGTTCTCCCCATGCTGCGGGGTTTCCTCCGGGTACTCCGGTTTCCTCTCCAAGTCCAAAGACATTCATGGTATTCTGACTGGCGTGTCTAAAGTGTCCGTACTGTATAATGGGCGTGTGAGTGTGTATGTGATTGTGCCCTGCGATGGATTGGCGCCCTGTCCAGGGTGTACCCCGCCTTGTGCCCCATGCGCCATGGGTTTTCCTTAACCCTGAAAAGGATAAGTAGTATAGAAGATGGATGGATGGATGATATAATATAATATATATAATGTTACTATAATATAATATAATGTAATATAATATATAGCTAGAGCATGCATGTTGAACAGAAAATTCATCTGCAGTAAAGTTTGCTTTCATGTGTTATCTAATTACAGAATACTCTGTGATGCTCTAACTACAGTACAGGAGCAGGCATTCTCTCTAAAACAGTTACACCATCTGTTCAATCTCATCTACCAGCAAAGACAATGAGCCATGCAGATCATTGGGATTTAGAGCTCCGATGGCTGGGAGACCGATAGAATGGGAGGTGAGCTGTGAGCAAAACCAGCCTGTCAGATTTACCCTCACCCACAGCTATCTCCATTTCACTTGCAGGAAATCCAGGTCAGAAGCAGGCCACCTTTAAAATATAAGCTTGAATGAAGACAAAGAAGGATGATTCTATAGAATGGAATTAGCTTGGGAGTATAATCATATTCAGCTCACTTGTGATCTAAAAATAACTGCAAGATCCTATCAAAGCAAATAGATATTGTTTGGTGTTGTAACTCTACTGCTGCATAGAACTTTAAGAATGCATCCGATTACAGATTAAATAAAATGCCCTGTGATTGGTTGGCATCCCGCCCAGGTTGTGTTCCCAATTTTTGGAATATTTGCTAAATTAAGTCAGTTAAGTTAATTCAACAATATTCATAAGTCTCCCTCTGTACATTTACTTTGACTGATGCTTTTATCCAAACAGAATTCCAGTGTTGGCCAAAACCGAGGTATTATTGATTAGTTTCCTGGGATTTCTGTAAATATAAAAACTTTAGTTGGACTTTTTTCACTCACATGATACAAAACTCTCTCTTAGTTCATACTTAGGGAAGTGTATATTAGTAGGTACTAAAACTGCCATTCCAGGGTGGCACAGTGGTGCAGTGGGTAACATTGCCACCTCACAGCTCCAGGGTTCAAGTTTAAGCTTCTGAGTATGCTCTTCTTATTTACACATGGGTCTTCTCCAGGTTCTCTTACTGAAAAAAAACATACCAGTATGTAAATGGTCTGCACTTATATAGTGCTTTTATCCAAAGTGCTTTACACAGTGTCTCATTCACCCATTCACATACACACTCACACACCAATGTTAACAGAGCTGCCATGCAAGGTGCTAATTTTCCATCGGGAGTAACTTGGGGTTGAGTGTCTTGCCCACGGATTCTTTGGTTTGTGGGGTCACATGGGCCAGGAATCAAACCGCCAACCCTATGATCAGTGGACACGCGGCTCTACCACCTTAGCCACAACCGCCCACGTATGTGAATTGGCTATGCTACATTGTCCCTAGGTGTGCAAGAGTGTTTGAATATGTGTGAGCATGGAGCCATGTGATGTTTTCCTGCCTATTGCTCAGTGTTCCTGCGATTAACTCTGTATCCACTGCAACCCTGGCCAGGATAAAGCATCTACTGGAGATGAATAAATGAATGAATTAAAAGTCACTGCACTATGATGCAGCCATAGTACATTACTATCACTGAATTTCAATCTAAAACTGGAAATAAGATCCCATTTGTCAGGCTGAGTCAGATGCAATTGAGGTTATCTTTATCTTTATTAAGAATAGGGCAGAAAAATCCAAATCAAGAGACAAGCACAGGGTAAAAATCAGGCTTAGGTCAGGCAATCTACAAACAAGACAAACTGGGCAAACTCTGAACACAAAAATTAGGAAACAAGTCAAGATCAAACCAGATCAGTGATAACAGACAAAACAGGTTCAGTACTGTCAGGTATAAGAGACAAACTGAGCATACTTCACAATAAACAAAGACACACAAGGGTTTAAACACACAATCTAATCAAGGGGCAAATTGAAAACAAGTGCAAGTAATCAAGACACATGTGGGGGACAAGTAATGACAGTACATGGGAGGAGACAGGACATGAATCAAAACAAAACACACATGGATACGTAAAGAGTGTGCCATAGCACTGCGGGCTGCTATGTGCTGAGCATCTCTGCATGAAGCGCTCAGCACAAGGGGGAAATATGTGACACCATTAAATATACCTCTCCTCATATTATCATGAAATATTACATAAAAACAATGTGAAGAGAAGTGGGAAAATAATTATCCAAAGCTTCCTTAAAATAGCCATAGGGAATATGTTGTATTCACAGTAGCAGCTTCACAGTTCCTCACCAACATCCAATATTGCCCAGCTATGAATTAATTGTCCTTTAAATAGATTAATCAAAGACCTTGACTCCAATACCTGGTATACAATACAACTGACTGTTCATTTAACCTGCAATATATTTTAAAATGTGCATTTTATTCTGGCTTCAACAAAACTCCAAAGTAGATTCGGTTCTGAATTTGTTTTTTTAAATGTACAGGATAAAGAATTTCTAGATCATAAGGTCCAGTGGGGAGAAATTCATGGAACACTCTCATGCTGTGTTGAGTTTTCCTGTTTACTGACAGGGTGAGAAATAAGTAGAGACACAGGCAGGTAGTATTGCTGTCGGCCTGCTGTGTTAGTGTAAAGTGAGAGTAATACTAGCAGGCAGTGCTGTTATGCATCTACGACACATGTCATCTCTCCAATACTGAATAATGCTTTGAATATCTCCTCAGGTGATAGAGCATAAATCTGTGTTAATTAGATAAAAATATATTCTGTTCTGTAGTTGAAATGTAAACAAACCTTATTATGAGGCAATGAGGATGTCAGCTTTATTTTTAACCTTTTGTGTGGCAACCTTTTAACCTGTCAACCTTTGCATTCAGTGATGCTTCTTGTTTTTTTCTTTTTATTATTTTTTTTCATTGTCCATGGACAATGAAAATCACCACCACATTTAATTCAAATAATACATGAATTCACTCTGTTTCAAGGTGATAGAGACCATAAATGAAAAAAGAGATAATACAAGTACAAGTGAAAAGATTTATACAAGTGAAAATACAAGTGAAAAGATTTATACAAGTGACCTTCCTGTGAAAAGGGCAATTTCACCTTTCTTCACCTTGTTTCACCAAACACAAGGCTTAGGGCATATTCAGCATACAAAATAGCACTCAAATGCAGGATGTGCCATCAATCTTTTCACATTTGTTGAAGCCGTTTTTCCAGGTAGTATTTCTTTACTGATAGACAATTTGATATTTGCTTGAAATTTGATTGGCCAAGAAACTCTCCATAAATATTCAAAATAAATATGGGGGAAAAAAAACCCAAAAAAAAAACGGCATCATCTAATTGATTTCAAACTGCTATTTTTTTTATAATGCAGCAAAACACCCCTACACTATACTTCAGTATAATACATTATGTATTTGTAAGCATGTGCATAAATAAAGTGAGCAAATATTTTAAATTATTTTGAAATTTGTTTATTATATTATGTGTATGAAAATAAATTCTTAATAGTAGTCTTATTACCATGAGAGATAGTCAGAGTTTAAATTGGGGTGGAGTCGGGATTCAAGCAAGCTGGGCAGCCCCACCTTTGGTTTATGTAATTGGCAAACGGAGATGAGCTCTGGTACTGCAATTTCAAATTCTCACTGGTTTAAAGAAATTTTGGAATGTAATGCCTTTACCAGAAATTAACGTCTTTGCCAGAAATTAATGAAGATGTCAATGATGAAATGTTCTAACCAGGTCAGATGCAGCCAATATATTATCCACATTTGCATGATTTGAGAACTCCACATTATAACACACGAAGCACTGTTCGCACAGCTGTTCGCACTTTGTTGAAGCACTGTTCAAACAGCTGTTCGCACTTTGTTGCCACCCATGGAAAAAGTAGGGCCCCCTGCCTCCTAAAACAATGTATAGCCTCTGGCAACAGCTGTTGTGTTATGACCAATAAAGATAAGTATATGAACCACGTCCAGGCACTTCTTGTTTGTTCTTTTCTATACAAAAAGTTGTGATGGTACACACTTTAAACTTCTCAAAGTGTCCTATATAGTCTAGAGCAATTTGGTTAATGGACAGCCTGGCAAATCTTCTTGAACATTCTGATCCTACTTTACTCCATATTATACAGCATCGTGTATAATCGTGACCAGTTGTCAGGAATGCTGTGGATGTAGTGCTATTCTAATTCATGTTAAGCAATAAATCAATGATGCAATTCACTGTCTCTGGCGATCAGTTACTACCAAATGTTCTATTAAGCAAATGCATTTATTCTGATAAATGACAGGAAAGAAAAGACTACATGCAGAGAGTCCTTTGTTGATGGCATCAAGTCTGTACGAGTTCGACTAGCTTAGCTTGGTTTTTTTGGGAATGATGGCTGCAGTCAGAGCCAAACATGTCTTAATCTTACTCTGATAAAAAATGTCCCCAGCAGCACATTTCTCACCATTGTGATGAAGGATCTGTCACTCAGACATTGTCCTTACTAAACTCTGACTCAACACACTGCTGTAATAGTCTGTCTGGCAGTTTATGAGTCTGGATGAGGTAACACAACAGGAAATGATGGCAGTGCATATGTGAGTAAGAGAGAAAGCATTGAACACGAAAATATTCTACTATGGGTTGACTGAATCTGGCTTCCTGCTGGGATCAAGTTTGTAGACTGAAGCCTTAATATAAACCTTACATATTCAACAAGATTTGTTGCAATATGACAAGAAACTAACTAAATTTGCTTTATCAGCCACCTATCACTAAAACTGAGACTTAATGACGCTTATAGAAACTGGACCTTCTCTGCTTGTTATATCATAAAAATGGGTGGTGCCTTTCAAGGCCATGTGGACATTTGAAGAGACTGTTACTCCACTGCAAGCATTATTCAGGGTGGGAGCCCTGTGCACATGGACTATTTAAATATCCAACAGATTAACTCCCTAGCAGCAAAACAAATACTCTGTCACTACTCTGAGTATACTACATCAGCCAGCAGATGATTCCAGCCTTCTCAGTATCAGAAAGCAAGCCTTCACAATAGCAGGCTTTAGCAAGTAATAATTTTTTTTCCTACACAAACATATCTAATTTTGTCTTTGATTGCGCTAGAAAAATGGTTTAAGAACAACACACTAATCTTTCAGTAGAACTATAATGCCACAGCACTGACCCAAAAAAAGAGCCTGCTATTTTTGAACCAGAACTCCTCTGTGACAACTTTGAGTGCTTGCTGTTATATTGCCAGCTGTGCACAGCACTTCCTCTGCAGGTTCACAAACTCATACACCTACTGCTTCCAAGTAATTTAATCCGTCCCATTAGGAATTTAGCCTGTCTTTAATTAAAGGATATGTTCTTTCTAATCATTAACATTGATCATTACCAAGACAATTAACATCAGTTGGTTTATGTATATGCTGGCATTGTACAACAACTTGCCCTTGATCAGATGAGGCTGATTAAATGAGCACAGGTGAAACCAGGTCATGTCATGGCTCTGCAGTCTTATGTTGCAAGCTTATATTTCTGAGAATTCTGTGAGATTATCCATGAACACCATGCACCAAGCTGTTGTTTTGATAGCAATAATATGCTCTCAGGACCTATAAACAGGACTATGGCCATTCTAAGCTATGCATCTATGCATAACCACAGTTTACAACCAAGGCAAGCAAGAAAACATCTCAGAATGCAAAACACATCAAACCTTGATGCAGATAGGATACAACAGCTGACAGCCACATCGGGTTCTGTTCATATCAGCTAAGACCAGGAATCTGAGGGTACACTGGGCACAGGTTGACCTAAACTGCACAATGTAAGAATGTAAAAATGTCATCTGATCTTCTTCCAAACCTCCGAATTTCGGTGAGCCTGTGCCCAGTCTAGCCTCAGATTCACCATGCTTATAAAGAGTGTTTTTTTGAGTTACCGTAGTCCTGTCACCACAAAACAGGCTGGCCATATTCCTCTGTTGTCTCTCAACAACAAGGCATTTCCTGCCCAGAGCAGAAATATGGCTCAAAAAACGGGCGATCCTATTAAAGTGGACTGTGATTGTATATAAAATCCTTATATAAATATAAATTCTAACAGGGCCCTCTGATGGCTCACGGGCCTTAAGCAACTAATTATACTGCTTGTAACTACAAACAGCAATGCTGATAGGGTTTAATTCAAACCTGACACATGTACCCATTCCCCAGAGGTGTTCATGTGATGGACGAGACACTGCGGGCACAGTGCTTCCTGTATCACATTGTGTCCAGTGTAAATTTCAAAGCTCATGCAAATCATTTCCCCAGGCAACTATCTTCATTCTGTCCTTCCCATAAACCCATGTGGGTTGCTTCATGCAATTTGCATATGATTTTACTGTCTTTACATTTAAATAAACATCAAATAAAAGGTGAAATGTTGTTGGATTGATTCATTTCCCAAGAATTCAGCTGTTGCATGTTAAAATCCAATTGCGGCTAGGCCAGCTGGAACCAACCTCAGAAAACAAATCAGGCCATGCTTTTTAACACACACACACACACACACACACACACACACAGAGCAAATAGAATAGTAAGGCTATAGTCATAGTTCCTATAAATGACAGATAGTTAATAAGTTATTGATATTTGTTCATAATTTCAATCATTATTTATACCATCCATGACTAAAAATATGTGTCTTGTGAGTAATCTGTGTGAACATGTTTGCCAGGGTAAGTAGTAAAATTAAGTGAATTAATACTGAATTTCACATTTTTACACAGAGACATGAGTTAATTGTCAGCATTTTGTAAGCAGCTGTAATTAACGTAGGCTTATTTTTAGTCATGGAATAATGTAAGGAAAGTAAGTAATAAAACACAACAGATCATGAGTTCTCTCATAACTACATGCCTTATAATGATTTATTCTGCAGATACAACTGCAACTAGCAAATAATTAAATATTTTTCTTTATTAAAAAACAACTTGTACTTTTTAATCTATTTATAGATACAGTTAGTGTTGTGGAAGATCTGCAAAACAAATTAGCTCCTGCTATGATTTACATTATAGCAGCTACAGTCTAAACACTAGGATTCTCTTTACACTCAAAACCAAGGCCTTCAGTGAAGTACATGTTTTAGGCTCTACATCATGTACATAAAATGAAGCCTTCAAACTGTATTTTGCCTGGATGCACACATTCATATTTGACATGAAATACATCCTGATATACAGGATGTGAGATTTAACAAATAATTTTTTTTTAAACCTTTCAGTTTGTTTATCACTAGTGTCTTCTCCTTACGTAAGGTGCCGTTTCAAAGTGTGCCAAATTTATGAACTATCGCATACAGTAATCCCAGACTTTTCCATTCATCTAATGAATGAGCTAATCCTCATCACTATTTCTGATTACAGGATCACATCTCCACTAGTTCTTTTACACTGACATTAGCATTTTTTCTGGTTGTCATTTAACTGGCTTTATTACTTGGTTAACATTATTTATAATGAATTACTGCTGAAGCTGATGCTGGGTTAAAGTTAATTAATGCAGAATTCACTCCATTGTTACCTATGAATACTATTTCCTGAAGCAATTTTCACAATTACACCCGGTGAGCTGAGGTGTGACTCTGGATGCATATGCTCATGAATGAATAAGGTTTCCTCATTATTCTCAACATATTCAAGCACACTAAGTGATGCTAGCAGCAGGGGACAAAAACACTGTTTTTATATCTGAACAGAATGCGCAGCAAAGGTCAATAAAGAATGTGCTTTTATTTGGAAGTCTTTCATTAAGGCTGGCCCCATGTCTTCGTTCTCTAGGATGTATTTCAGTAGTTTTTGCCTGACAGCAAAGTGTAAGTGCTGAGTATTTGTTTTAGGCAGGTATTCAGTTATCCACAGATCAATTAAATAAATTCAATTCCTCTCTGCCTTAGAAGAAAATACTCCTTAAGTATGTCAGAAATTGGTTCCACCAAGATGGTTTTATTTGGGAAATTGGGTTTTGATCTCTGCATCACATAAAGGACTCTATCCGCTCACCCACCCTTCAGGCTATTTTCATTTCCCAAATAAGCTTTTTTTTGCATAATCTTAATATTTCCAGGCACCGCATGTCAAGGTTCAGATGAAGGTTAAACACATACTTATAAACACACAATGTTCCCTTAGTTGTTTATTTGCTTGGGTGAAAAAAGCAAGTAGGGCTATGTTATGTTCATGACACTAAGATTAAAGTGAAGCACAATTCTTATTCATTTTAATATTTTCCAGCTATATAATTCTGCTAAGCAAAGAACCATCAAAGCAGACTTCAAACAGCCTCATCTCCCATGTTTCTCTCAGGAAAGTGTATTATTATTCCTCGTGCTGTTCTGTGGTAACACAACTAGCCTATTTTCTGAAGAAAAAAAAATAATTCCATTAAATCAGGACATAGTGTTTGAGTTCTGTGTATGAGCCTAAATCTACATCCATTAGGATACTTATGAGCAAAACTTAATTATCGTTTTGTTTCTTTGTCTTACTCAAACACACACACACACACACACACACACACACACACACACACACACACACGCACGCACACACACACGCACACACGCACACATGCACACATGCACACACTGTTTTCAAAAAAACTTTTCCAGTTTTATCCCCATTTTTCAAAAGGCTTACTACAGCATAAATCCTATGCTACTGCTTACAAATCCCACCCAGTCATACTCCGCTGTGGCTGATGTCTTTCTCTCACCCTCATCATCATATCCTTCCAGTCTCCAAGCCCTTTCTGCAATTCTATTTCTCCCTTTTTCTTCCTCATTATTTTTTCCTCACAATCTCTGTATTATAATAATGTACTTCCTGCACACACTGCAGTTTCACTGCTCAACCTAGACCATTCTGAGGTCTTGTATTGATAGCAGTGCTATAAATGTACAACTCCAGAACCAGAGATTTAATCAATATTACTTATCTGCTCTATAATGTCAAGCATTGTGACAGCTCTAGTGAGTTAAGTTTTATAAGCACGCTATCTATGAAGGATTACAAATAGAAGTGGTTGATAGCTTGGTTCGCATGTTTTTTTTTTTTGTTTGTTTTTTTTGGGGTTTTTTTGGTGATGCGGATTCAGACTAAGGCAGAAAAATATGAAATACTATTACAGAATATCTCTGGCTGTGGTAGAGTGTGGTAAATGTCTCCTACCTGCTCTTATGCATGCTTTTATAGTAATATATTATTGCATTGTGTAATGTATATCTGTGTGACTGTTGGGAGTGGTGGGAAAATGAGACTCACATCTTCTGAGCATATGCAACTTTAAATGTGTGTAGCAGCCTGTTTCAGTGTCTATTTATAGGAGTAGCACAGTGTCTGTCTAAATAGGTTCCTGTGTAGGTGTAATTTTTCTATGCTCTCAAAAAAATATTTTTTTACTCTTAATTTAATTGAAGAATGTTTTACACACAGTTTAATTTAGTTCATTAAAAATAAATCAGTTTTGTTGGGTTAGCACAATTTAGTTGGTTTAGGTCAAAATTCATTACTGGTGTCAGGTCTGACAATATAATACTGTGTACTCACAAATTTTGGCACCCTTAGTAAATATGAGCAAAGAGAGGCTGTGAAAAAATGCTTTTATTGTTTAACCTTTTGATCTTTTGTTTATTTATTTTTTAATACTCTGATCTCATTGATATCAAACAATTGCAAACAAAACACAGGTTTATTAAAAAAAAACTTTGCTAAATAAAGGTGTGCCACAATTATTTGCACCCTTTTAGTCAATACTTTGTGCTATATCCCTTTGCCAAGATAACAGCTCTGAGTCTTCTCCTATAATGCCTGATGAGGTTCATGGCAAGGGATCTGAGACCATTCCTCCATACAGAATCTCTCCAGATCCTTCAAATTTCAAGGTCCATGCTGGTGGACTCTTCAGTTCACCCCACAGGTTTTCTATGGGTTTCAAGTCAGGGGACTGAGATGGCCCTGGCAGGACATTGATTTTGTGGTCAGTAAACTATTTTTGTGTTGATTTTGATGCATGTTTTGGATCATTGCTCTGCTGGAAGATCCAACCACGGCCCATTTTAAGCTTTCTGGCAGAGGAAGTCAGATTTCCATTTAATTTCTGCTGATATTTGATAGAGTCCATGATGTCATGTATCCTAACAAAATGTCCAGGTCCTCTAGCAGAAAAACAGCCTGAAAACAATAAAGAGCCACCACCATATTTAACTGTGGAGATGAGGTACTTTTCCATATGGCTAATTCACTGTGTGCGCCAAAACCACCTCCGGTGTTTATTGCCAAAAAGCTCTATTTTGGTTTCATCTGACCATAGAACCCAATCCCATTTGAAGATCTAGTAGTGTCTGGCAAACTGAAGAAGTTGAAGAACTGAAGAAGTTGAGTTTGTTTTTTGGATGTGAGTAGAGGCTTTTTTCTTGAAACCTTTCCAAACAACTTATGGTGATGTCGGTGAGCTCAGACTGTATTTTTGGAGACTTTGACCCCAAGACGCAACTAACATCTGTAATTCTCCAGCTGTTATCCTTGGATATTCATCCTCTTCACTGTGTGTTGAGATAATATAAACACACGTCCAATTCCAGGTTGATTCGTATCATTTCCAGTTGACTGGAACTTCTTAATTATTGCCCTGATGGTGGAAATGGGCATTTTCAATGATTGTGCTATTTTCTTATAGCCACTTCCCATTTTGTGAAGCTCACAACCTTTTACCGCACATCACAGCTATATTCCTTGGTCTTATCCACTTACCCATTGTTATGAATGACTAAGGGAATCTGGCCTATATGTTACCTTATATTTACACACCTATATTTAACAAAGATTACTTAAAAAAAAAAAAAAAAAAATTTAATGGTTTTTGTGAATCTTTTAACAAAGGATCAAATGGTTAAACAACAAAGACAATTTTTCACAGCCCTCCTTGCTCATATTTACTAAGAGTGCCAATATTAGTGGAGGGCACTGTAGATCACTGAGTGCCTACAGCCTAAGCACAAGCATCACTCTTCAGCAAAATGGTAACCACAAAACTCAAAAACATTATAGAAACTCATTCAACTGAACATTATACACTAACATAAACTGAAAAGAAAGAAGAAGAAAAAAACATATAAAATAACACTTAATCCCTAAATTTACTCTCCTAATACAGTCCCTTACAAAGCATGCTGGGAACTACAGATGCACTGCCAAGTTAGTTGTCAACAAAATGATTCATGTAGTTTTAACACAAATGAATTATGTAAACTTAAATGTTAAATATATTAGGTTGGTTTGAACACAATGAAATTAAGTTGTGACAAAATGTTCACAAATCTATTAGCTCAGGTTCAAAAATCTTTAGCTCATTCTAATTAATTAAACTGAACAATAGGCAAAACAATATTGTTTGAGTGTGGGCAAACCAGGTTTTTGTAATGAAAAATGCTTTATTTTGCTGTGGTTAATTTGTGATGCTATTAGTGGAGTTTTTTGTAAAAATTTTTTAGGGAAAATTACTCGAATTTACAAAAAAAAATCAGTCCATGAATTACAGAATTAGTTTCCTTGTTTTCAAGAGCTTTCGAGAACAAAGTTTATAGGCCTCTTATTGTAGAGGGGATGAAGTGGAAAATTGGCCATTTAGGGAAGAATGCTGTGGAAAATGGAGTCATCATTGAAAGTAATTCTATAAAATCCTGCCTGACAAAGGACACTAAGTCTCCCACTGATAACCCTGATTAAGTAAAATTGTCTTTGAGAAATCCTATTTCAGATATTTGAGTGCTTACAGTGTACTGAAAGAAATATGGTGAGCAACACCATGCAGAGCACAACATTTATGTGCTAAATTAAAATATTTCCACAGAAAGTATTCTTAAATAAATGTGTAATTAGTTCATTGTGTTTCAAAATGACTTACATAATTAGAATTAAATGTGCTCTGATTTAGTAATTATTTTCCTCCAGCATATGCAGTATTAAAGATTAACTAAGTCTTTTTCAATGCCAGAAGACTTGCTGAGCGACCATCTGCTAGCATTTCTGGTTTTAAGAATCACTGAGCACAGTGAAAGACAGAGCACTCTCCAGATATAGCATGTTGGCAGGTTCTTTATGCAGCAGAGAACTGGCAGTCACTTCGAAGGCTTCACTCAGCAATGGGCCTTCCATTATTCTGTCAAGTTTTAAGAGCGGGCTAATAGCAGGGTAAATAAAACAATCATTTGAACTGCCTGTGTTGGGTAAATCTATCATTCAAATGAAATGTGACTTGTCAGTGCATGACAGCCGCACTTGGTACCAATGAAAGACTCGGTCAGCCCATGCTAAGGGGCAAATCTTTTAGTGCTCTATCAAATAGACTCTTTGCATTCAGTCTTATAACGCATTCCTGTTTTGAAATAGTGCGGCTGTTGCGTTTCCGGTACTGTTGTTTATATTTGTCAGTACAATGAGACAGCAACTTGTCTATATCACAATGAGTTTTAGCTTTAAGGTATTTAAAAGAGGATATTTTCAGAAACGAATGAAGAAACATTCTGAAATACTTCACTTCCATAGCTTTCCAGTCCAGAGTGGTCTCAGTAGACGATGGTTAGTAAATGTATGTCATGACCATTTCACCACTTAGAAAGGTATGATACATTGCTAACTTTTTTCTACTTAACAAATCATCAATCAAACTAAATACCAAAATTTGCATATCTTGTCTGCTTGCCTAAATGATCAAAATTAAATTGACAAATTAAAATGTCCATCCATCCATCTTCTACCGCTTATTCCTTCTTCAGGGTCACGGGGAACCTGGAGCCTATCCCAGGAAGCATCGGGCACAAGGCGGGGTACACCCTGGACAGGGTGCCAGTCCATCACAGGGCACAATCACATACACATTCATACACCCATTCATACACTACGGACAATTTAGACACGCCAATCAACCTACTATGGAGGTCTTTGGTCTGGGGGAGGAAACCGGAGTACCCGGAGGAAACCCCCGCAACACAGGGAGAACATGCAAACTCCGCACACACATGGCCCTGGCAAGGAATCGAACCCCGGACCCTGGAGGTGTGAGGCGATCGTTAAAATGTGTTCATTCAATTTAATGTAATGAGTTCAGTTAATTGCTAATACCATATCTTAGTTACATTTAGTATAATAACAACAACAACAACATTAATAATAATAATAATAATAATAATAATAAAAGAATAACTTATTTTACATAGCGCCTTTAAAAAGGCCTCTCAAGGTGATTTACATAAGAGTATATAGGTATGTATATATCTAAGTCTATCTGCAAATTACAAACCAGACAAGGTGTGTCCTTTACATTATCCACATTTTTGTAAATATTTGATTATATCTTTTCATGTGACAACACTGAACTTTCACTTAGGGGTGTACTCACTTTTGTTGTCAGCGGTTTACACATTAATGGCTGTGTGAGTTATTTTGAAGGGACAGCAAATTTACATTTGCTGTTATACAAGCTGTACACTCTCTACTTTACATTGTAGCAAAGTGTCATTTCTTCAGTGTTGTCACATGAAAAGATATACAATGAGGGAAAAAAGTATTTGATCCCCTGCTGATTTTGTGCGTTTGTCCACTGACAAAGAAAGGATCAGTCTATAATTTTAAAGGTAGATTTATCAATTTAATCAATTTATAAAATTTTTGACATGTGTTTTTCTGGATTTTCTTGTTGTTATTCTGTCTCTCACTGTTCAAATAAACCTATCATTAAAATTATAGACTGATCATTTCTTTGTCAGTGGGCAAACGTACATAATCAGCAGGGGATCAAATACTTCTTTCCCATTTACAATAATGTGAGGGATGTACTCACTTTTGTGAGATATGTATATGGAATATATAAGTGTAAGTATGTCATTGAGTTCATACAATATCAGTATTGAGTTGAAAGCAGCTCTGAGTAATCCTGCCTTTAATGCCATGGACGCAATTTTGCTTTATTTAAAGGAGAAATTAAAGACATTTATTTGGATCAAATTTTCAGTATAAAATGAATACTTTTTATATGGACCTAAAATATATTTTAACTAGGAGTGTGTGTGTGTGTGTGTGTGTGTGTGTGTGTGTGTGTGTGTGTGTGTGTGTGTGTGTGTGTTGCATTGTAGGTGCCTGTAAAGCAACATGGTGTGAAAACATCAACATTGGCCTCTTAGCAAAGGTTTCTTTTCTTTCTCTCATCAACAATGGATCTAACATTTTTGGGTCACTGGCCATAAATAGGCACAGCAGGCAGCACTGCAGGCTCATAACTCCTCTGTTTTGATCCTGAACTCAGGTTACTGCCTGTGTGGAAATTTGTATGTTCTCTCCAAGTGCAAATAGGTTTCCTCCAGGTTCTCTGGTACCCTCCAGTGTGTATTCCTGAATTGCACCCAGTGTTCCTGAGATATGCTTTGGATCCACCACAACCCTGACAACCCTGTATTGAATATGAATGAATGAATGAATGCATGAGAAATACCATCAGATTTGCTCATGGTACCATTTAGTAATATATGTTTATATTCAGTGATAACATTAACCTACTACTTACATGAGATTAACTGTGAATTTCTTAAAGGGTTATATTTCAAAAATGTTCATAAGTTTCCTGCTAATGCTAGCTAGATGGCTAACATAAGCTAACTTGTCATGTTATTTCTGAAAAAAATTTTTTTAAATGGAATCACAAAACCAAACCTATTCCGAAAAGTTTGAAGAGCATATATGGTATAACTCAGACATGACGTGCAGGTCTGCAAACAGCCAATTCCCAGAGGGTCTGCATAAAATACATTATTTTCTTACTTTAGAACTCTGACAGGCTTTTAGGCTGAAACATGTAATATGATGTCTGAATATGGTACATTAGAAAGATCAGTTATTTATTAAATGGGAAACAAAAAGAAATAAATTGTGCCTATATAATTATGGAAAAACATGGGACTCTTTAAATGCTTTATTATTTTTTTTTATTACACTCCAAATGTTTATTTGCTTTCTTTGAGGCTATTTTCATGGGTCGGTCTAAATGCCTAATTTTGGTCACATAGTACAACAAATTCTTCACAGTGTGAATTCCTCTGACAGATTAACAGCCTACTGAGACCTGAAATGGCCTTACAGTCTGTCTTAAATGGCCTGTGAAATGATATTGGGGTTCAGTGTGTCAACTTATAAATCTGCTAGATAACTTATTAATGAATCAGGGCATAGGCTTCTAAGGAGAGCTATTAGAATAATTACGCAAACTGGAGCACTGTCAGCATACTGCTGCTCCCAGAGCAAAATCTTCAGGAACAGCACAGCAGCTTGACCTAAGATTCCAATCGGGGTGATCAGCTGAGTCTACATTTTGCAAATAAAGCTTGTGTGGTGTACTCACCCAAATGAAAAACATGAATTTTTAAAACACACAAGCCTTGGGGAACATTTAAATCATATATTGGACCTTAGATGAAGATTTGGATTCAAAGCTCTAATGTTTAATGAGTATGCACTCACTTTAAGTAGCTATTCATTTTGTAAATACTAATTAAAGGCTGATCCGGAAGTCATGCATTATTACTTACATTAGGCCAGACTATTGATTTAAGATTATATATTCCAGTGGGCTTGGATAAACAGGACAGCACTGTGAAATACAGCCTGGATGGATGCAGCAGGGCCATTTTTCTCCAACCTTTGTTGCTTTTTTTTTTTTTTACATTCTATCTGCTGTTGTCAGGTCAGTGAAGCTTTTTGTTGGTTTTGCAACCAAGGACCTGAATGACACGCTGAACTCTACCACATCACAGTAAAGTGAGTAATTGCATTTATAACACCACAGTGCTATTTTGTTTTCAGACTCTGTATTCAGTATTGTTTGCATTCCCCCATTAGTTCTCACACTTCACACACCATCATGCATTAGCAGGACATGCGAAAAGTACTGACAAATCAACCAGTAATGATAACATTATCTTTAAAATTCACCAACTAACATCAGCAGCCAAGCTCCAAAGAAATCACAAATTAAGTCTGTGGTTTAAAAAGAAAAAAGAAAAAAAAGGCTGTGATAATGGGCCGCTCTTAGGGGAATATTTTTGTTATCATGATTTCTGTGTACTGCTGGTTAATATTTCACTTTCAACCAACAGATTTAAGTTTTTCTTTTTAAATATGCCACATATTGTACTAAATTAGAGACTACTTCTCCTAACTCTTATAGCCTGTAAATCACTATCTCCCTCTAATTACACTGTGTGGCAATCATGTAACTTACATAAACTTCTAAATAAACTGTTTCTGTTAAGCATTTTTATTTTAGGACCATTTGGTATAGTGTAATAAATGCCACTATCTGTATCTGTATTGGTGTATACTTATACATGGCATAAAACAGTTGCTGATTTGTTGCTGTTGCTGTTTTTGTTTTTGTTGTTGTTGTTGGTGGTGGTGGTGGTGGTGGTGGTGTTGGTGTTATTTTAATTAAAAGTGAAACCTAACTCTATGCCACTGAAACCAAATTTAGTTGGTTAATTTTCCCAAAATATAAACAGATTTTTTTTTTATTTGTGTCATGGTGGCGCGCATGTATGCAGCAGTTTTTTGCTCTCCAGTTCGGTGTTTTGTTTGGGTGGTTTTGCATTTGTTTTTGCGTCTGTGGGTCAAGACTTGTATTGCAAACTATGTTATAGTTGTCAGGACTTCACTGGTTATGGTTTTCAGTGTAAGCTACCCATAACAAGTGATTTTCAGTGGACTCACAACATACCGGAGGACATAGCAAGAACACAGAGGTCTCCGTGGATTGTTGTCGGATCTAGCAAATGATGATGCAGTAGGAGGGAGAGGAAACAAAAGCAAGGATGCTGGGCAGGCCTGCTCACTATGCTACGGAAGAAACCACATAAACCATTGCTTCCGAGTATCTTTCTCACCAATGTCAGACCAGTAACCCATAAAATGGATGAATTGGAGCTACAGATTGCAACAAATCATTGTATTTAGTTGCCTCTTGTGTGATGATAATAATCGAAGCTTGGCTTTACATGCAAATTCCCGATACTGCATTTCAGCTAGCGGGCCACACAATACATCAGCAGAACAGGAATAGATATATAGGGTAAGAGAAGAGGAGTTGGACTTAGCATTTACGTGCTCAATGAATGCTGCAATAACAGTAAAATCATAGACAGGTATTGTTCTCCTGAATTGGAAGTGATGTCATTTATATGTAGGCCTCTTTATTTATCATGGGAACTAACAATAGTTATAGTGATTGCTGTTTACATTGTTCTCCTGAATTGGAAGTGATGTCATTTATATGTAGGCCTCTTTATTTATCATGGGAACTAACAATAGTTATAGTGATTGCTGTTTACATTCCACCAGATGCAAATGTTAGTGTAGCTCTCACTCAGTTACTCACCATTGTAAACAAATACCACCGGACAAACCCAGTAAGCACATCACAAACTCACTGTCTCCATCAACCCCCAGCACCTGCCATCCCACCCTACAAGAACATGAAGTGAAATGGGTGCTTAAATCTGTAAGTACAAGTAAGGCCGCTGGCCTTGACAGAGTATCTGATAAGGTACTCAAAGCCTGTGCCTGCCAGCTTGCCGAGGGTCTTCACGAATATTTTCAACCTCTCTCTGACATTACCCACCATCCCACACTGCTTAAAATCAAGTACCATTATCCGTGTTCCAAAAACGCTAGTCATCGACAGCCTGAATGAATACAGACCTGTTGTACTTACATCAATAATCATGAAGTGCTTTGAGAGACTGGTCTCATAGCTCATCAAATCCAGCTTCTAGTCCACCTTCGACCAACATTAGTTTGCGTATAAAGCAAACAGGTTTATGGAAGATGCTATCACCATACCCCTTTAAACTGCACTGAACCACCTTGAACTCTGGGGAACCTATGTAAGGATGTTCTTCATAGATTACAGCTCGGTGTTCAACACGGTCATCCAAGATATACTAGTAAGCAAACTAGCTAAACTGGGCCTTTCTCCCCCCATCTGTAACTAGATAAAGGACTTCCTCACAAACTGTCCACAATCTGTTTATGTGCTGATGACCCATCACAACAGCCCCATGCTTCATACGTAACATGGTGCTGCACCTCAGTGTTTGATAATACAACATCATGGCACCGACATTGCAAAAGAAAAACTGAAAATGGACAAGAGCTGAAATTTTATGTTTAATTTCAGTTTGGGGAGAACAACATTATAAAATGCTGTTTGAACAAATAGTACATAATCATTCAAGTTAGAGAGGAGATTTTTCAGGGTGTTTGTGATAAATGACCTTCTGTCAAAGTGGAGTTTGGTGACTGGAATAAATGTCGAGAACGAACTGACTACATAAAAAGAAAATATAGAGAGTGCATTTGCAAGGGATTAGTTTAACCTGGGGGCTATTGTTACAGGCCGCTTATAAAACGTAAAAGACACTTTAATCTTCATCGGCACAGGAACTGGCAGCTCAGAAAAGTCCAGAAAAATAACCGACATGACCAGTTCGCACTGGATTAAAATCACAGAGAAGCTCTTGTAATTATTACATTACCCCACCTCCCCATATAAAACCCAGAACACTGATGGCTCTTCCATAGGAGCAGAGCACAACCATTTATATCAACAGATAAAAAATCGGTTCATAAAATCCCCATTTACAATGACATACATTTTCAATTTTGTTGAAACACAAAATTAATTATTTCTTTTGGGTCACCAATGATTAAAATTTTTTTTTTTTTAATGTTGCTGTTTGACAGATATAAACTTATGTTCCACTGATTTGTTTTCCTTTCTCTATGTTGATCAGTCAGGCATGCTCACTGCTTTTATCTCCATAGAGTTATTTATGCACCAAATGGTCATAAATGGGAATTGCACAAAGCACTGATAGAGACCCATTGCGGTAGGAATCATGATGCCGAGTGGTCAAAGGAGAAGCAGAGTGTAGGATAATTAATGACAGAGCTGCCAGATTGGGCTAGTTTAAAAAAAAACATCAACAAACCTTTCACGATGGCCAATATATTCTTTTACAGCAATATTAGAGTTACATCTGAACATTTCCACACACAAAGGCCCTGTGTTAATGCAGACAACATAATATTTACTAGATTATAATAGTATAATTCACAAAATACAGTAATATAAGTGTGATAGATTTACAACTTAATTTTGTTAGAGGCTATGTTGTTATTAACGTCATCCTGGCCCACCAAAATCTATGATCATGAGCCACTGCTAAATGTCTTTGTATTTGGTTACATCCCAATTAGATGAACATAATTTGCAGAAGTATCATCTCATATTATTTTCCACACACCCACTTCTGTGGCAACACATCTTCATTGAGCTGTGTCTTGGTACGGATGGTGTTACATAAACAAATATGAGAAAGGAGGGATCCATTTGGGCTTCTCCCAAAGCCCTCAAATAGCAGGACTGAAGCCAGTTCTTCAGAGGCATATTCTGGAAATTATTCTGACAGAGAATTCTAATACACAAACAGACCAGATACTGGATCCTTCAAACCTCCTGCATGGAAACAAATGTGTGAGGTTTCATATAATTATAGGTTATTCTATATTGGGAGCTATTTTTTTAAGGTCCCCATGAAATCAAATTGAAGCTTTGTGGCTTTGAGTATGAATAGGTTAGCCTTAAGGTTATCTATAAGCAAGAGTGCTCAAAAACATTGACATAATTCGCATGTAGAAGATATACACATTCAAAATTTGCAGTCTCTCTCTACCACCAATATAGATCAACAATTTAGATGACATCATTCTGCACATCAGCTTCTCTGTCCAATCAAATGCTTTCTAGAATCTTAAGTGTCCTGCCCACAACATTATAAAAATCTCTGGTACTGCCAGGTATGGCTTAGCCCAAGCTGTGACGTAAGCTAAACGCTATTGACTATTTAAAAAAGGAGAGTAGCCACTCGATATGTCCTGTACTGACTTCCTGTTTCAGTGAAAATTATGTCAACACATCAAATAACTCTGTGCATTTCAAGTCCCTTTGCAGGGACTTTAAATATAGTTTTGTTTGGTGATGCTATGGGTGGTCTTCAATATGCTATCCTGACATATTTCTTCTGTTAAAAAAACAAAAACTTGACATATTTGCGTCATCTTACCACAAGAAGTATTTCATTGACTTTCATGAATCCTCTCACTGTATTCAATGTCACACACAAGGAATTAAACCTGCCTCTAAAGTGCTGTCTATACAACCTGCAGTCTGACCTGCAGCAGTCTGTTGATGGATGTAAGACAGGCATTGTTCATTTTCACAAAATCCTTCTTCTCTTAATCTCTTAGTGGTTCTGAAACCCTTGTCAGACGCTCTCCCTTATTTTCAAGGTCTGATACAAACCTCTGCCTTTAAACTGTTTGTCCATGAAACATGCCAGGGTGTGCTGCATTATAACTGGACAATTTAGAAGGTGACAAAAAAGGCAGCATTACTTCAGCAGCACAATGTAACAGGCATCCTGTCAGGGCTCGTTTTTTTTTTTTTTTTTTTTTTAATAATACTTAAGAGTCTTCCACTGCAATAACTCTGTCTTTTACCAGTCAGTCCTGACTCCATTTGCAAATCTTCTCTCTCTGGAACATAAGCAGATATTTCTCCAAAACAGCCAAATTGCTATGTTTGAAAATGACCATACACATCTTACTATGTTTGGGGGATAGAGAGTGTTATCTGTATTTTGATTTATAACTGTATATTGTTGACCATATACATACCTTCATATCTAACAACAGTCTTGACAATTTCCAGTGTAGGGATTTTTGCGTAACTATTCATAGTGTGACTACAGTGCTTTCCAAAGTCTTTCCCAAAAATCTAAAAAATAATTTGGGATAATGAAAATAATGTTATGAATAACATTTATTAGTCAGCTGATATCTGGTTGCATGTTAGTATTTTTCCTCACATTTACTATATAGCAGCACCACAACCTACAGCAGGCTCTGTTGTACCATCCATACATTAATCTTAATCTAGAACAGTATTATAAAAGGAGCACATGTGTAATGTCACAATCTCTCCTTCTGGCAGCACACTCGGAGAGATGAGAGCTACGAGTGCTCAGCGAGTACATGCTCTTCAGATGTTTACTGTGGACATGTGTATTTGTTTTGTTTCTGTTCTGTCTCCTCCCTGTTCTGTCATTGGCTGTTGTTCGGCAGTGTATCTAGATTGGTGTCAGCCGCCACCACTTAACAATGATTGTGTTTGCTTATATACTGTGCTCATCCAAGTACATAGTTAACATAGTTAGATGCGTTGTCTATGTTATGTATATATTCAGTTAACTTAAACTTTAGATTAGTCCATTTAGTCCACGCTGGTTTTTCAGCTCCCAGTTCCTAGAACGAGATTATGTTTATTGTTTTTTGTTTTGACCCTGTGTTCTGTGACCGCGACTCTAATTTAAATGTTGCACTTATAATAGCACTTTTATCCAAAGCGCTTTACACTGTATCTCATTCACCCATTCACACACACTCACACACCAATGGTAGCAGAGCTGCCATGCAAGGTGCTAACTTGCCATCGGGAGCAACTTGGGGTTCAGTGTCTTGCCTAATGACAATTCGCCAATTCGGCACGAACCGCCAACCCTACGATTAGTGGACAACCTGCTCTACCACCTGCGCCACAGCCGCCTATTTCTGCTTTGCCCTGTTGATGCCTGTTTGCCGATCGCCTGACCCTTTGCCTGTCTTGACTACGTTTTTGGATTACGATTTGGATTCGTCTGCATTTGTCTCCTTTAAAAAATACGTCTTTTCCTGTACCTGCTTCTGTACTCAACTCCCTTACGTCTCGGGAAGTGACATGCAAAACATGAACCATCTCTAAAAGTCTACCCAATTTTATGCAGAGAACACAACATACACATCAAACATTGTACTCACCAGATAGGCCTTTTTAGCTTACAAATTTAAAAATTTAATTCTTACATCCACAAAATTCAAATTATTAAAAGATTTATAGCAAATTACATTCAAATATAAAATGTATATGAATTCATTGCACTGTTTTTTGGGGTTTTTACTGGCTGCACAAAACAATACCGTTTTTTGATTCTGTTTTTCTTTCTTTGGACAAATTGTCACAAGACATTATTTCATTTGTTTTGTAATGAAAGTAATCACTTCATGACTCACTCACAAACAATGGCCATCCTAGTCAGGGACACAGTGCATCTGGAGCCTATTTCATTAACTTGGGAGGCCATCACCATGGGTTGGGAATGTGTATGTGCATTGCGCCGTGTTATAGAAGGCAATTTACTTCAGCTTCCATGTTTTTGGGAGATGGGAGGAAACCAAAGAACCTGAAGGAACCCTATGCAGGCATGGGGAGAACAGACAAAATTCCACACAGACAGCACCCTGAGCTCAAGGGCAAACTGGGGACCCTGGAGCTGGACCTCGGTATGTGTGTTTGTCTGTGTGTGTGTGTGTGTGGATATGTGTGTATAAACTTACCATAAGGTAGGATAACTTACGATAGAATCTAAGCTAAGTAGGAAGATAAGCTAATGAGAAAGACAAACACAGTACAGTGTTATTACAAAAGTCGATTGATTTTAGCTTCTAAATGTGCATGGTGTTTACAAATATAGATAAGGTAAGAATCTACAGCACTTATTTTCCCTTATTTAGCCATTTTTAGCAGAAGATGGCATGACTCAGTAAGAGGTTAATTCTCAAGCATCATGTGATTTCAATGACTGGCAGCATTAGTGAAGTTTAAGTTCAAGCAGGTTATTTATGTCAGTTTTTAATTTTTAGGAATAGCTGCTAATTACAGTACATTTGGTAGCTCAGCACTAGTTGTTACAGCTAACTTTTGCAGTTAACTCAAAATATTCTTGTTCACTTACGTCTTCAGGTGTGTCACATTGGCTATGGTATAGTTAGATAATAGTCAGATACAGCATATCCAATTCTGTTACATTACAGCATTTGTGATAGTTCCAAAAAACCAACTTGTGTGCTACAAAGTTGGTTAGCAGTCTAATCTTTCCTGTAGTTCCCTGCTGCTTACTAATTGCATTATATAGAATATGCTTTCACATCATATGTAGTGCACTGTATGTCC
The DNA here is from genome assembly GCA_012411365.1 of Ameiurus melas. Classification (NCBI taxonomy): domain Eukaryota; kingdom Metazoa; phylum Chordata; class Actinopteri; order Siluriformes; family Ictaluridae; genus Ameiurus; species Ameiurus melas. The sequence goes on along the minus strand of CM022776.1, from coordinate 6,745,608 downwards.
AACAACTAGCCCTCTTGCTAAATTAAGCATAAAAAAACATGCAAGAACATTTAAAAGCAGATGGTAAGAGCTTGGAAGCTGAAAAAATTATTTAAATGTGAATTTTTCAATATTTTGGTGCACATGACATGAAATACTTATTTTTTTTTCCTGTGGTGTATTTAGTAAATATACATGTAAAAAAACATTTTTCTTTGCTTTTCTAGAGGTAAAAATGTTAGAGTTTATAAAAATACGTCTTTAGCAGTCTTCTTATATTATTTACTGCAGTTGGCTGATCTATTTATAAAATGATGTAGTTCTGATTCTGTTGCATTGTCAGGTGTATAAATACAGAAGCCTGCTTCAACACATCTTTTCTTCTTGACTTTGGGTACACTGAGCAAGCATGCAGTACTAGAGCTCAGTGAATGATTTGGAACACATGGAGACAGACTATGTATTACAACCCCAATTCCAAAAACATGGAACGCTGTGTAAGATGTAAATAAAAACAGAATGCAATGATTTGCAAATCTCATAAAGCCATATGTTATTCACAATAGAACATAGAAAACATATAAAATGTTTAAACTGAGGAAACGTACTATTTTAAGGGAAAATGAGGTAGTTATTAATTTGATGGCTGCAACACGTCGGAAAAAAATTGGGACAGGGGTAACAAAAGGCTGGAAAAGTAATGTTACTAAAAAGAAACATTTTGCAACTAATTAGGTGAATTGGGCAATGGGTCAGTAACATGATTAGGTATAAAATGAGTATCTCAGAGAGGCAGAATCTTTCAGAAGTAAAGATGGGGCAGAATCTGGATGGACGCATATGTTGCTCTAAAACCTGTATATTCCTTTCGGCATTGATGGTGCCTTTCCAGGTGTGCAAGCTGCCCATTCCAAAGATACTAATGCAGCCCCATACCATCAGAGACGCAGGCTTTTGAACTAAATAGAACTAAAAGAATTTGAAATTTCTATTTTTCTGACCACATAATAGTTTTCCACTTTGCCTCAGTCCATTTTAAATGAGCTTTGGCCGAAATAAGACAGTGGCGTTTCTGGACCATGTTCATATACAGTGAGTAAGAAAAGTATTTGATCCCCTGCTGATTTTGTACGTCTACCCACTGTCAAAGAAAGGATCAGTTTATACTTTTAATGGTAGGTTTATTTGAACAGTGAGAGACAGAATAAAAACAAGAAAATCCAGAAAAATGCATGTCAAAAATGTTATAAATTGATTTGCATTTTAATGAGGGAAATAAGTATTTGACCCCCTCTCAATCAGAAAGATTTCTGGCTCTCAGGTGTCTTTTACACAGGTAATAAGCTGAGATTAGGAGCACACTCTTAAAGGGAGTGCTCCTAATCTCAGCTTGTTACCTGTATAAAAGATACCTGTTCACAGAAGCAATCAATCAATCAGATTTCAAACTCTCCACCATGGCCAAGACCAAAGAGCTCTCCAAGGATGTCAGGGACAGGATTGTAGACCTACACAAATCACTGGAACGGTTCTACGCTGGGTGGAATCCTATCTTTCGGACAGATCCTTCAAGGTATCATGGAGCGGAGGTATTTCTGAAACTCAGCAACTCACAACTGGCGTTCCACAGGGGTCAGTTCTGGGTCCACTCCTCTTTTCTATCTACACTACATCTCTCGGGCAGGTGATTGAGTCTCATGGCTTCTCCTATCACTGCTATGCTGATGACACCCAGCTCTATTTGTCCATCCAGCCTGACGATCCATCTGTCTCTGCACGCATCTCTTCTTCCCTGTCAGACATCTCGGTCTGGATGAAGGAGCACCATCTTCAGCTTAACCTGGGAAAATCTGAGCTTCTTGTCATCCCAGCTTATCCCTCAATCAACCAGAACTTCACTGTACAGCTCGGTTCACTTACACTCATACCAACCAAGACGGCCAGGAACCTTTGGGTGATTCTTGATGACGGCTTGACCTTTACAGACCACATCTCAGCAACTACAAGGTCCTGTAGGCTCATCCTGTACAACATCAAGAAAATCCAACCATACCTCACCAAACAAGCTACACAGATACTAGTCCAGGCTCTTGTCATCTCTAAACTGGACTACTGGAATTCACTGCTTTCAGGCCTCCCAGCCAGCTCCATCAAACCCCTTCAGATGATTCAGAATGCTGCAGCGTGCCTTGTCTTCAACCAGCCCAAGACAACCCACGTCACACCCCTCTTCATCTCCCTCCACTGGCTTCCTGTAGCTGCCCGCATCAAGTTCAAGGCCTTGATGCTCACCTACAAGACCTTGTCAAGAACAGCACCCTCCTACCTCAACTCTCTCCTGAAGGCATACATTCCCTCTCACAATCTGCGATCGACTAGTGACCAACGTTTAGTAGTTCCCACTCAGCGTGGCGTCAGGTCCCTTTCCAGAACCTTCACGCTTATCGTTCCTCAGTGGTTCCGATCTCAATCCGGACTGCAGAATCTCTCACTATCTTTAAAAAACAGCTAAAACAGCTTTGCTTCCTCTGTTATTCAATTAATGGATCTTGTATAGTAGTACTACTTGTATTGTTCCCTGCTTGATATATCACTTTGCTTATTTGTAAGTCGCTTTGGATAAAAGCGTCTGCCAAGTGAATAAATGTAAATGAAAATGTAAGTCTGGAATGGGCTACAAGACCATTGCCAAGCAGTTTGGTGAGAAGGTCACAACAGTTGGTGCAATTATTCGCAAATGGAAGAAACACAAAAGAACTGTCAATCTCACACAGCTTGGGGCTCCATGAAAAATCTCACCTCGTGGAGTTGCAATGATCATGAAAACAGTGAGGAATCAGCCCAGAACTACACGGGAGGATCTTGGCAATGATCTCAAGGCAGCTGGGACCATAGTCACCAAGAAAACAATTGGTAACACACTACGCCGTGAAGGACTGAAATCCTGCAGCGCCTGCAAGGTCCCCCTGATCAAGAAAGCACATATACATGCCCGTCTGAAGTTTGCCAATGAACATCTGAATGATTCAGAGGACAACTGGGTGAAAGTGTTGTGGTCAGATGAGACCAAAATGGAAATTCTAATTTGTTGACCAAATATAGATTATAAATATGAGGACAAGGAAAGCTGATCGATCATCTTATATTTTAATCTCAAACCCAAATGTCTTCAATGTATAGCGAAAACAATATAATTGGCTATGCTGTTCCAATACTTTCCTTATAAATTGTATGTTACAAATATGGTTTTATGTTGAAGCTCAGTAAGGCAGTCAGGCAAAAACCAAATAGTTAATCTCCCATTAGTATAATAATGACCATGCTCTTTTTTCATTTCTGTGAGCAAGTTTGCCAAATTCTGCATGTCTGTGTGTTGCAGAGGTATACTGCAATCCAGAAATGCATACCACTTTGTACCTTTCTTCACCCAAAATAACAAAAATAAAATGCATCTACTTTTTCTTGTGAACATTTTGGGCTAGACTCAAGTTTTTTTGTTTTTTTCAATTGTTGTTGGGAATTTTGCTGACACCTTCCATATATCTATTCATATTTGTTTAGGGTGTATTATCTGTTCGATCCGAATAATGTATTCATATTTGGTTACACCCCTATAATAGGTTTTTCTTTGTTACATCATCCATTTTCTTCTATAACGTTTATCCTACAGGGTAGTGGGGAACCTGGAGCCTATCCCAGAGAGCACAGGGGTACATCCTGAACAGGGTGCCAATCCATTACAGGGCACAATCACATACACTTTCAGACACCCATTCATACACTATGGACACTTTGGCTATACCATGCAGGTCTGGGGGAGGAAACCGGAGTAACCGGAGGAAACCCCCGGCAGTACAGGGAGAACATGCAAACTCCACACACACAGGGCAGTGGCAGGAATCAAATCCAAATCAAAAAGGTGTGAGGCGAACATGCTAACCACTAAGCCACCGTGTTCCCTCATTTTAAAATTCATTATAATTTGAATGAGCTGTTACATATGAAACAGTAATGTTTTTAGAATGAGCACATCAATATAAATCTACGTCTTCCCTTGCAGCTATCATTATTGTCAGAGCCATGCTCTTGTAGAAATTTAATTAAGAACTTGTGACCTTTTTTTTTTTATCATCAGATACGAGCATTAAACAGCATTCTTGTGTTAGAGGGAATTAAACCACTTTTCAAGTCTGTCTAGAATAGAATAGATTAGTGAGCAGTAGCAAAGGCAGCAGAAAGATCTGACAGTACAGATACAGATATTTAGTCTGAGAACATTGACTACCCTCAGCAGCACTGTGTGCCACTTAGTAAAGTAGATGGACTCATCGAGGGGAAAAAAAAGCAGCAATATGCCATTCTCGTGTCAGTGTCACTGCTGTGCTGAGAATGGAACATAAATAATATCACCTAATGGCACCTAAAAAAATATGTGTTCTGGTGTCTGCTGAGTGATGGGGTAGAGGGTTGGTTATAAATTGTTGATAGGAATAGATAAATCTTTAAAAAATAATAATAATGACAAATAAATAAAATTATATATATATATATAGTGGGAGTACAAGTGTGCCCCTTCCTCATGTGCGTGTTCCTTATGCATGTTTGTCAGCACGTGTTGTAAGTGTATGGAACTCACTCTGCAACAATTTAACAATAGTCTAGGAAATACAAGTAAGCATTCCAAATAATTAAATGAAGGTTCTTGTTTATAGTTCTGAAAAAAATCCATCCATCATCCATCAAAGATCATGTAATAACTGTACCTGTATGTCAAATTTTTTTTTTTTTTTTTTTTTTTTTTTTTTTTTTTTTTTTTTTTTTTTTTTTTTTTTTTTTTTTTTTTTTTTTTTTTTTTTTTTTTTTTTTTTTTTTTTTTTTTTTTTTTTTTTTTTTTTTTTTTTTTTTTTTTTTTTTTTTTTTTTTTTTTTTTTTTTTTTTTTTTTTTTTTTTTTTTTTTTTTTTTTTTTTTTTTTTTTTAAAAGAGAAAGGGGGAAGAATTTTTTTTTTTTTTTTTTTTTTTTTTTTTTTTTTTTTTTTTTTTTTTTTTTTTTTTTTTTTTTTTTTTTTATATATATTTTTATTTTGTTTGTTGTTTTGTTTATTTTTTTTGTGTGGTTTATATATCTCTCTCTTTTTTATTATTATTTTAAAGATTTTTTTTTTTAAATAGGGGGGTTTTTTTTCTTTTGTCCATCCATCCATCCACCCATCCACCTCTCTGCCTATTTCATTCATTTATCAGCCTTCATGGGCATATCTTTACCCAGAAGGCATTGTACTCTGATGTGTTTTTCAGTATTAAACAGCGCTCATACTGTTACAGTTTCACAAATGTACTGAATGCACTACTGAATGAAGTCATTAGCTCCACGCTATACCTCCTTCTATGCTAATGTATTACAGTAATATCAGAAACATGGGAAGCTCACACACTGAAGAAGGCTGGACCGGAAACGCTCGGGGAGCTGTAAAACACGCTGTGAAGGAAACACGCAATATTTGCTGAAAACTGAATTTAAAAGAGTGCTGACAGTAATCCAGGGCTCTCAGCTGGGACGGCCCTGATTCCCCCCATGTCCTTCTTTTTCTTCCTCTTCTTCTTTTTTTTTTTTTTTTAAATATATATATAATTATTCTCCTGCCCCAGCTGAGCACACGCCTCTCTGCAGGCTTCGTCTCGAGACCGTTTGGGACTTTGCTCAGCATGAAAGGGGCGTCGGGTGCGTTCGTGTATTTTAATTCTAAGAAATAACGCCAATAAACGAACACAAAGGAAGGACAGACTGATCTGGGACACTGTCTACGCGGTGGCTTCTGAGGACCCAGAGAAGCTCCACGATTACAGTGGACGGATTTCCAGAGCAGGAATGAAGCGCTCTCTCGTCCCAATTTTGAAGTCTTGGATGGTGGGACGACTGTATGTCGAATGCAGGTGACAAATGAAAGCGGAACCTAACTGTTTTCCACGGACGAAGACATGCAAACAGCAGGACATGTGCACAAAGCGCAGGTGGATCTGATGAAGAGACGCGTTTGGGTTATGCGAATATGGTTCCACGATCGGACAGTTTTATTTTACGAAAACGAATAAAAGCACACATTCTGTGATGCCGTTCATTAGATATTATTCATGCATGTATTGCTCTCTTTATAAAAAGCATGCTTGGTGTGCCAGAATAGCCCAAAGTACTCCAAGCATTTTGATAGGAGGAATTTTATGGACTGCAGCCAAGCATTTAAACGCTCCTTCTTTCTGAAACCCAACATCCATTCCAAACTTTAATTTATTGAATAAGCAGTTGATTTATTGCACCCTATACGACCATGCCAAACGACTACGACGCAGCTCAAGCCCTCTACATGGGCATGGAGGTGCTGATCGCTGTGTCCTCGGTGATCGGAAACGTGATGGTGATTTGGGCGGTTAAAATAAACAGGTCACTGAGAGACACAACTTTCTGGTTCATTGTGTCTCTGGCTGTGGCCGATATCGCGGTGGGAGCTCTCGTCATCCCGCTCGCCATGACCATCAGTATCGGACTCCAGACTCACTTCTACAGCTGTTTGCTGGTGGCGTGCACAGTGCTGGTGCTCACTCAGAGCTCCATCCTCGCCCTGCTCGCCATCGCCATTGACCGATACCTCAGAGTAAAGATCCCGACCAGGTAACACACATCTTACTCATTCTATTGGAGTGCAAAGTTAAAGTCGAAGAAATTCAGTTTTCTAACGTGCACTGCTTAAGTGGTGCTCTCAGTTCACTCCCAGATGGCTTTTGTGGGTTTAGATGTTGAGTAGGACTGTGGTAAACCAATTTTTATCCGATTTTACTAAGTGACCTCTTTTCAAATTCCATATTGTTTAAAAAGACATCCAGTTTAAACCTGAGCCTAAGATAGAAGTGAACTATAATGAGTGTCACATTGCTTAACTTCTTAAAATATTGCACAATATGTATGTGATAGAAGATAAGTCTCAGTATGAAACGTTCTTAAATGGAAAAAAAGGGGGGGGAAAGAAATAAAATGAAAGAACCTTGTTTCAGTCTATAAGCGTATTGTGGCTTAGGGCCCTGGGTCATCAGGGGGGCAAGTAAGAATACAGTATTTAATACATCAATCTATACAGTCTATCAGTGTCTCTCTCTCTCTCTCTCTCTCTCTCTCTCTCTCTCTCTCACACACACACACACACACACACACACACACACACATACACACACAGAGGGGCTAACACTTTAAAACAACAGAAGTAGGGAAACAGCCCTGATGCAATTTTTTAAAACTGTATTATTGGAATAAACAACATATGAATATTGTGTTGATTTGGTTCAGTGCTTAACACAGCTTTATTGCCACTAACTCTAAAGGTACATTAGTCTTTCAGCAAAACAATTAGTCCACCAACATTAACTGTATGTTGGTAACTAGCAAGACCTGGGGGGAAATCCCATGAATTTCTTTACCATATAAACACATTAGCAATAGATATTCTCCTGTGGAAAAACTCTTTTCTTGTTTGCTATTTTGTTTGCACAAATTGCCTCTCGCCTACCACATCATTTGTTTACACAAATTTCTTTTCACTGCTACCAAAATACCACTAAACTTTTGGTGGTAAACATTTGATATGAGGCGGCGATTAGGGTTTAAATCAAACTTTACTTACGCATACATATATGAAACACTTGCATATACATATATAAATTACTCACACATACATGTGTATTATAGAATCCTCAAACAAATACATATGAGACACCCATACATACACACAAACTCCATACATGCATATACACATATAAAAAAATAACACCTACATATAAACTCCATACGTGCATATACAGTACACTTATAAAACACTGACACATACATATAATCTCCATAAACCCAGCAGACTTCCTTTATCACAGTAAAGTTTTATACTGGCTTTAAATTGGACATTTGCTGCACATTCGAACTTCTCTCTTCTTTTTCTCAAGAAATAAACACACAAAAAGGACAACGTGTATTTTCTTACTACAGAATGGGCAGAGAATCAAGTACAACAGAATATATTTAAACATTTTCTCCCGTTAAAGCCAGCTGAAGCTAATCTTTCACAAAAGCAGGTCATCAACATTTTATAGTAATGGAGTCAGTAAGAGACGGTCTATATCAATAGACTGTATCATATTGCAATTGGTTTAACATGTGTAACTTGTACAGTCAAAAATTTGTTGAATTTTTATTTTTTTTCTTTATAAAAATTAAAAAATATTAAAAACAGAGTTTTAAACCATGCATTTGGTTTCTCACTCCTTAGGATTTTCACATTAATAAATATTTCTAACCTAACCTAAGCAGTATCATAGTACATTTACTTTTAAATATGTAACTCCTACAAGCAATAAGTTAATGAATTTTGATTATTTTTTAAACCCTGGGATTATTTTCAAAATATAATTGACTTTGATAAGAAGAATGGAGTATAATTTAGTGTGAATCACACAATTAAAGTTTAATTTCTTTTTGTTTACAAAAACATTTTTAGCACTAAAAACAGCACTTTGCTATAACCCTGGGTTTTATATGGCACAATATGTTTATATGTGTAATAAAAATGTACATCATTAATAATCATTAATAAAATACTGTACTGTATTCTAACACTGCAATACATTAGATATACTGCGAAGTAGACGACTATAATCTTGGTAGAATCTTACATAGTTGCCCAGGTCATGCACTTTTTTAGACGGTCACTTACTGACTCCATTACTACTATAAAGTGCTGATGATCTGCGTTTCTCAAAGATTAGCTTCAGCTGGCTTTAATGTGAGGGAAATTTTTTAATATTTTCAATTATACTTGGTTCTCTGCCCACTCCAGAGTCAGAAAATATAAATTTTATACTTTTTGTATGTTTATTACTTGAGAAATAGAAGAGAGAACCTGGAATGTGCAGCGAATGTCCAATACAAAACCAACTTTACAACGGTACTTCCTTTTACACTGAACCGACTTACGATTACTGTGAGCATTTCTAGCACATCACGTATAAAACCATTTGCGCATATAAACAGACTGTAGAGTCTGTATGCGTGAGTCTTTTATAAGTGTATATGCATCTATGGAGATTATATGTATGTGTAAGCTTTTATAAGTATATATGCATGTATGGAGTTTATATGTATGCATGGGTTTTTATAAGTATATATGCATCTATGGAGTTTATATGAATGCGTGAGTTTTTATAAGTATATATGCACGTATGGAGATTATATGTATGCGTGAGTGTTTTATAAGCGTATATGCATGTATGGAGTTTATATGTATGCATGAGTTTTTATAACTATATATGCATCTATGGAGTTTATATGTATGCGTGGGTTTTTATAAGTATATATGCACGTATGGAGATTATATGTATGCGTGAGTGTTTTATAAGTATATATGCATGTATGGAGTTTATATGTATGCGTGAGTGTTTTAAGTGTTTATGCACATATATTTATATTTAGACATGAGTGTTTTTTAATTGTTGTTATTCTTATTAACTTTTATAATGTTTTATTTTTTTTTCTGTGTACTGCTTATTTTGTGTACAGCGATTTGAAAAGCTGCTTTTAAAGGTGCTTTATATAATAAAGTTTCTTCTTCTTCTTCTTATTATTATTATTAATATTATAAGGGTATGTGAATGTATGGAGTTTATATGTAGGCGTGAGTGTTTTATAAGTGTATATGCACTTATGGAGTTTGTGTGCATGTATCGCTGTTTCATATGTATTTGTTTGAGGATTCTATAGTACACATGTAGGCTATGTGTGAGCAATATACATATGTATATGCAAGTGTTTCATATATGTATGCGTAAGTAAACTTTGATTTAAACCCTAATCAGCGCCTCATATTTTGATCCAAAACATGCTGACTGCTGTGAGTTCTATAGCAGCCATTCATATAAACTGAGTCTTCACTGCTCCGAATATACTGTAATTCTCTGGGATATTCCAGTCTCATTTAGTCGATCAATTACCACATGCTACTCTCTTCCAAAAACAAACTCAAGCATCTTCAGTTTTCCAGACACTACTTGAACATCAAATGGGATCGGGTTGAAACCAAAGAAGAGCTTTTTGTCAATAAACACCAGAGGTGGTTACACGGAGAGGTAGCCACATGGAAAAGTAACTGGTAACTGATGTCCACGGTTAAATATGGTGGTGGCTGTTTAATGTTTTGGGGCTGTTTTGTTAGGATACATGGCATCAATGACTACGTTTACATGGACAGCAGTAATCTAATTATTGACCTTATTCTGAGTAAGACAATATTGTAATTAAGATGTTTACATGAGTTGCTTTTAGAATACTCCTTTCATGTTCCCGTTTTATATGTTATTGAACATAGAGCGATTATTGGCACACGTCATTACGTCACCGCGCCACGCCGTCCAACGTTCCATCCAGCATTTCACGTATAAACGTACAGTTGGTCTTCATTGTGGTACCGTATACAGTTTTGGGTGTTTTAATTTTTTATTTTTTGAACGCTTGAAGTGCGGTTAATTGTTTGTCATGCTGTACGTGCAAATAAACAACTGCTTGAAATCGTGGGCTGCGTCACAAAGCATGTACTTACCTACTATATAGTAGCTGAGATACATGTATTTCACCTAATATACAGTAGGTAAATACGTGGTTTCCGAAGCAGCCTTGTTCTCTTGTTTGCTGTCAAACGGTTGAGAACTGCCGTGTGTGATCGTGTCCTGTTGCAAAATGCGGTGAAAACCCCCACACGACGTTAATAGTGTGATTAAGGTGTGTACATGTCTGTAATATACGTCGATAATGTGACTAAAAGGAGTAGTCCCTATGTCTTAATTCGAGTATGACTTTAATCGGATTAAGGTAATAAAAAAATGCTGTTTTCATGTTAGTTTCTTAATCCGAGTATTGTCTTAATCGGGTTAATATTAGATTATTGTTGTCCATGTAAATGTACTGACTGACAATATCAAATATCAAGATATTAATTGAAAATCTGACTTCCTCTGCCAGAAAGCTTAAACTGGGCCATGGTTGGATCTTCCAGCAGGACAATGATCCAAAACATACAGTATCACACAAAAGTGAGTATACCCCTCGCATTTTTGTAAATATTTGATTATACCTTTTCATGTGACAACACTGAAGAAATTATAATTTGCTACAATGTAAAGTAGTGAGTGTACACTTTGTGTAACAGTGTAAATTTGCTGTCCCCTCAAAATAACTCAACACACAGCCATTAATGTCTAAACCACTTTTAACAAAAGTGAGTACACCCCTAAGTGCTAAATGAAAATGTCGAAAAATTGGGCCCAAAGTGTCAATATTTTGTGTGGCCACCATTATTTTCCAGCACTGCCTTAACCTTCTTGGGCATGGAGTCCATCAGAGTTTCCCAGGTTGCCACTGGAGTCCTCTTCTACTCCTCTATAACAACATCACGGAGCTGGAGGATGTTAGAGATCTTGTGCTCCTCCACCTTCCGTTTGAGGATGCCCCACAGATGCTCGATAGGGTTTCGGTCTGGAGACATGCTTGGCCTGTCCATCACCTTCACGCTCATCTTCTTTAGCAAAGCAGTGGTGTTCTTTGGAGGTGTGTTTGGGGTCGTTATCATGCTGGAATACTGCATACTGACATTTAAAAAAAAAAAAATGATATACTGGAACTAAGATAAACTTATTTGGTGTTTGGAGGCAACCAGGTGAGGAGTACAAAGACAAGTGTGTCTTGCCTACAGTCAAGCATGGTGGTGCTAGTGTCATGGTCTGGTGCTGCATGAGTGCTGCCGGCACTGGGGAGCTACAGTTCATTGAGGGAACCATGAATGCCAACATGTACTCTGACATACTGAAGCAGAACATGATCCCCTCCCTTCGGAGACTGGGCTGCAGGGCAGTATTCCAGCATGATAATGACCCCAAACACACCTCTAAGACCACCACTGCCTTGCTAAAGAAGCTGAGGGTGATGGACTAAACCCTATTGAGCATCTGTGGGGCATCCTCAAATGGAAGGTGGAGTAGCACAAGGTCTGTAACATTCACCAGCTCCGTGATGTCGTCATGGAGGAGTGGAAGAGGACTCCAGTGGCAACCTGTGAAGCTCTGGTGAACCATGCCCAAGAGGGTTAAGGCAGTGCTGGAAAATAATGGTGGCCACACAAAATATTGACACTCTGGGCCCAATTTGGACATTTTCACTTAGGGGTGTACTCACTTTTGTTGCCAGCGGTTTAGACATTAATGGCTGTGTGTTGAATTATTTTGAGGGGACAGCAAATTTACACTGTTACACAAGCTGTACACTCACTACTTTACATTGTAGCAAAGTGTAATTTCTTCAGTATTGAAAAAAAGCTATAATGAAATATTTACAAAAATGTGAGGGGCGTACTCACTTTTGTGAGATACTGTGTGTATATATATATATATATATATATATATATATATACACCATAATTTCCGGACTATAAGCCGCTACTTTTTTCACACGCTTTCAACACTGCGGCTTAAACAATGATGCGGCTAATTTATGGATTTTTACGGGCTAACGAGTTTCATGCCGCCAAAATATTTAGCCTTGTCACATCAGACCAATGAAATGACCCAACAGGTCACAGTGGAGCAATGAAACTGTTCGAATTAAATCTATCGCACACACACTACATTCTTTAGATCAGTCATTTTGCGATTCATGCACACCCCCTCATCAGGGAAAACACAAATGCATATTGGTGATGCCATGTGTTGTCGAGTCACGTGTGTTTTGTATTGCCTGCAGCTGTTAGCAGTTTGGCTGGTGTGTATATATCCCAGGAGCCATGATACACACAGCGCGGGTAATTAGATATAAAGTTAGAATTAGATAGCGAATATAGTTAGAGTCTTTGTTCATGCCATGTGTCTTAGTTCTTGTTCATATTTCCTAGCCATGTCTGAGTTCATGTCAAGGCTAGTTAGCTTATAGCATGGCTTATAGCATAGCTTATAGCTTAGCCTGTAGCCTAGTAGCTTATAGCTTAGCTTATAGCCTAGTAGCTTGTAGCATAGCTTATAGCCTAGTATCAGATAGTATAGCTTAGAGTTGTATAGACTTAGTTTAGAATATAGATGTAGAAATGGTTTATAGAGTATAGATATAGAGTCTTTGTTTCATGTCATAGTTAATGTTTAGGTTAGTTGGTTTAGTTAGCTTAGTTCATTGAGTTGGTCATGTTTTGTGTTTCTTGTTTCTCTTGAGTCTGCTCTCCTCTGTTTCAATAAAAGCTCTCATCCTAATTGCACTTGCATCCGTTCTGCTTCGTTTATGTCACGAATCGTGACAGTTACAACGTGGACACCTGCGGCTTATAGAGAAATGCGGTCTATATATGTTTAAAAAAAATATATATATATATATATATATATATATATATATATATATTTGCAGTCGTGGCCAAAAGTTTGCAATCACTATAGATTTGTTCATGACAACGGCTATAGAGCATGCCAACAACAACAGCAACAAAATCCAGTAAATATTATTTATTGCTTGTTTAACGCGTTGTTCACATACCGTTGTCAGTTCTTAGTACTTGCAGTGAAGCCCCTTGTTCTTATAGCCATCTCAATGCATTGAGGCATCGACCTAGCTAGTTTCTTGAAAAAGTCCAGCGTTATCTCATGCACCCACACTTCTTTAATGCACTTGATCAATTCGGCTTAAGAACTTAATATATCATATCAAATATCAAATTGAATAGCTGCATATCGATCTGCATATCAAATTGCAAGATCATTAAAACAAAAAGAAGTCACAAGAGACCAACTCACCTTGCAAGCTTTATTACAGCAAAAAACTATAAATGATTATTTAATAAAACAAAACTTCACAACTCTCAAAAAAGAAGCACAAACGGACACAAAATAGCCCAATAGCTAGTCTAAACAGAGCTAAACCTAATTAACTGTGAAAAATTGCATGAAATTGTTGGTATCGCAAACCTTTGGCCATGATATATATATTATATATATACACACACATATATATATATATATATATATATATATACACAACATACATTATATATATATCAAACAATTGCAAAACAGAACATGTTTATCAAATTATTTATATAAATATAATTTGATAAACATGTTTTGTTTTGCAATTGTTTGACATCCATGAGAGAAGAGTATTTGTGTGAATCTTTTAACAGAAGATCAAAAGGTTAAACAATAAAGACAATTTTTTCACAGCCTTCTTTGCACCAAGAGTGCGGATATTAGTGGAGTGCACTGTAACTACTGCAACATAGAGTAATTAAATAGTACACCAGTCTCATAAAATAATATAACCATATTACCTCAAAATATTACCTCTTACATTGAATGCATGTTGGTCATCATATCTGCTTTTAAATAAAGTTCACAGATCTTGTTGTAGTGGTCAGTTTCTGAATTAGGTTTTACTTCATTATTAAACACTTTACTGCATATTGATGAAAAGTGTACATTTTGTAATTTACATTTGGCTTGACATGAACTGCATTTCAGATGTAGATGGAATTAAAATCTGAATAATTTAAATTCAAATAAGGCAGCACAGTGGGGAAGTGGGTCACAACTCCAGTAACCCCCATTTGATCCTGCTCTGAGATTATTGTCTCATGTGGGTTTCCTCTGGATTCTCCGGTTTGCTCACGCCTCCCAAAAAACATGCCAGGTGTTAGATTGGTGACTCTAAATTGCCCCTAAGCTGAATGAGTGTGTGGATGTGTGTGCGCACAGTGCCCTGTGATGGACTTGTGTACCATTCTGGGTGTATTCCTGCTTCATTCCCAGCCAGCCTGACCAAAATAATACAAGTACTGAAGATGAATGAATGAGTAACATCCATCCATCCATCCTTCCATCCATCTACCGTCCATTTCTGTACCGCTTATCCTACACAGGGTCGTTGGAATGAGTAAAATCGTAACATAATATTTCATACTGTGAATCCAAACAGGATTAAAAATGTGTTTTTTTACAAA
Source organism: Ameiurus melas (assembly GCA_012411365.1). Classification (NCBI taxonomy): domain Eukaryota; kingdom Metazoa; phylum Chordata; class Actinopteri; order Siluriformes; family Ictaluridae; genus Ameiurus; species Ameiurus melas. The sequence continues at coordinate 6,730,578 of CM022776.1, read as the reverse complement.
GGGGGAATTTTTTGTTATTTGTTAAAATGAGGGAATCGTCCTGATTATATAGTAAGAAGAATTAATGGCTTTTTGTATTCAGCTCATATGGTTATAAGCTCAAAGTAATTTATTTATTTATTAATTGATTGAGGCTAGTAGCTCAAGTGGAACATGTTAGAGTTAACAATGGACAGGTGCTTTTGCAGACATAATTGCACGAACCACTGGGAATGGAAAAATACATAATCTAGAAAGAACCCCAGGACCATTGATCTCATCTCCACCCGAATACAGCTTGATTTAATGAAGTACGTGTGATTAAATTCCCTGTGTGATTGTGCGCTGTCTTTTTTTCCCCTAGAAATAGAGAACTGATTAGAGAAAGATACCTAGTGGCTAAGAAGGGAGCTGTTTAGCCCATATTCTGCAGACTCAAATTATATTTCCAGCTGTGATTCTGTCAAATATGATAGCAGCTGACCCTTAAAAGGGTAGTGGCGTTATTCAACAAAATGTTTCATTGTTTATGGGGCATTAAACTCAGACAGCCACACCATATTTCACATTTTAGAGACTAAAATATAAACAGTTGTGCTGATCCGAAAATGGACAGTCACTGTATCATGCAGATGGTTTGATTTCTTGTAAATAATTGATCATACTGATCAATGGTAACAAAACTGAATAATGTTATTGGATATTGTTGCAGTTACAAACGAGTGGTCACTCCAAGACGAGTACAGTTAGCGGTGGTCGCATGCTGGGCAATCGCCTTCATAGTTGGCATGACTCCTATGCTCGGCTGGAACAAGTTACACAACCTTCAGCAACAAAATGGCTCTCTCAGCAGTGACTTCATCATCACCTGCCAGTTTGAGAACGTCATCAGTATGGAATACATGGTTTACTTTAATTTTTTCGGCTGGGTGCTTCCACCACTACTCCTTATGCTTGGCATCTACACAGAGATCTTCTACATGATTCACAAACAGTTGAACAAGAGAGTGAACACAAGTCACAATGACCCAAACAAGTACTATGACAAAGAATTGAAGCTGGCAAAGTCACTTGCTCTCGTTCTCTTCCTGTTTGCTGTCAGTTGGCTCCCGCTTCATATCATGAACTGCATAACACTCTTTTGCCCCAAGTATGAGAATCCCATATTGCTCCTCTACATCGCCATCTTACTCACTCATGGCAACTCAGCAGTGAACCCTATCATCTATGCTTTCCGCATTAAAAAGTTTCGCATCGCATTCCAAAGGATCTGGAAGCAGTATTTCTGCTGTAAGGAGGCACCTCCCATCGAAATGCAAATGAGTGAACGAGTGGATAAGAATGATTACAGCCACGCTCCTCCACCTGCATTGCCTATGGAACACAATAACATTTAACCAGAAAACCAGGGGCTTACTGAGCAGTCTGGCATTCTGTCACATATGAATGTAATATGAATGTAAATCATATGCTGACTGCAGTTGTCAGAGTGTGCCCCCATTCTGCAAATCAATATTAAACTTTATTGTCACACTGGGATGGACACAAGGGAGGGAAATTTGGATCATGAAGAAGGGAAGTATGATGTGTTGTACAGAAAATAAAAAATGTTTTATACTTGTAAAGATGTTTACTGGGTGATCAAATGCCAGGAAAACCACAGGGAAAGTACCACACAAGTTTAAAAAAATAAAAATAAATTTATATTATATACATACACTGGATCATTTGCACCTTTGTGCTAACCAAAATGTCTAATGGTGCACCATCGCTTACACAGATTACATAGTTATATGAATGAATGTGGATGTTTACAAGAAAATGTAATTTGATATACTGAACACTGAAGCACAGATATCATAAGAGAATGTTAGGAATGATAAAGAAAAGGAATTGTATGTATTTAAATTTATTTATATAACCATTTAAGTAATAGTCACAAAGCAGCTTTACAGAAATCCTGATCTAGGCTGAAGCAAAAATGGCATTCACGAGGAACCCCCCAAACCCCCCCCCCCCAAAAGAAAAGAACGTTAAGCCCATTTCACACCAGACATGACATGGCATGTGCAGCAAGCCACAATGCATTTTAATTCACACTGGGCACAATTTGAGCAGCTGACCAGAAGTGAAATTTGAAATGTTCTTTTCTGTACTTTCTCTCCATTGATAATTAAATATTTCATGCAACTGTCTGTACTGATCATCAGAGTATTATGAGCATGCATTACCATTGTATAATTTATTAACCCATTGAGAGTTTCACTCCTATTTAGAACTGTACAACAGGTTTCATAAGGGAAGGAAATACCAATCTGCCAACCGGACATTGAAGTTTAGTAACATTTAGTGATGCACCAATAAATTACCAGATAATAGATAATACCAATACCCAATAATGAAAATAAAAACAGTACTGGTAACTTGCTGGTCCTGATTCTAGATTAACACACATTTATTGTTTTAAAAAAATAATATTTCCTCAATTTCCACTGAATAATATCATGGAGAAGTAATTTAATTCAAAAAGTCGAACGTTCATATATTCTAGATTCATTAAACAAAGTGAAATATTTCAAGCCTTTTTTTTTTGTTTGTTTTAATCTTGATCACAGCTTACAGAAATGTCACCGTGTCTCATTCACAGTGTCAAGCAACTCCTGAACCAGAGACAACCTCAGAAGCATCTTACTTGGGTTAAGGGGAAAATGAACTGGACCGTTGCTCAGTAGTCCCAAGTCCTCTTTTCAGAGTTTGCATTTCATTTGGAAATCAAGGTCCCAGAGTCTGGAGGAAGAGTGGAGAGGCACAGAATTCAAGTTGCTTGAAGTCCAGTGTGAAGTTTCCACAGTCAGAGATGATTTGGGGGGCCATGTGCTGGTGTTGGTCCATTGTGTTTTCTCAAGTCGAGAGTCTTCATACTTCCATCTGCTGACAAGCTTTATGGAGATCCTGATTTCCTTTTCCAGCAGGACTTGGTACCTGCCCACAGTGCCAAAACTACTAGTAACTGGTTTGCTGACCATGGTATCGTGCTTGATTGGACAACAAACTTGCCTGACCTGAACCCCATAGAGAATCTATGAGAGAAACCAGACACAACAAAACAGATGAACTGAAGGCCACTATCAAAGCAACCTGGGCTTCCAGAACACCTCAGCAGTGCCACAGGCTGATTGCCTCCATGCCACGCCGCATTGATGCAGTAATTCATGCAAAAGGAGCCCTGCCCAAGTATTGAGCGTATAAATTAACATACTTTTCAGAAGGTCGACATTTCTGTATTAAAAATTCTTTATTCTGATATTTTGGGATACTGTATTTTTGATTTCCATGAGCTGTAAGCCGTAGTCATAAATATTTATTTAAAAATATTAAGGCTTGAAATATTTCACTTCTAGAATATATGAAATTTTTTGAATTAAATTACGGAATATTTTTTTCTTAAAAAATTGAGATTCACCTGTATGAAGCATGAAAAAAAATGCTTTACTGGTGTATGCAAAGTGCAAATATTTTAACTGAAACAAACTCTAGCATAATGACTTAAAAGTAGATTGATACAATAGAGAACCATAAAGCTTAGCATTTTCACTTTAGCATGGAATTAAAATGAAAATTATATTATGTGTATACTAGCGCAAATCCCTTTACAATGACAGTTTAATTTAAATTACTTAAATGTTTAGCATTGCCTTCAAATATTAATGTCTATTGAGCAAACAAAATGTGTTTCTATAGCAAAAAAACACAGAAGATGAAAACTGCATTGCTTTCTTAAGTGAAGAAAATAATCAGAAAGTGATATAATGATTTTGTCATCATTTTGACTGTTTAAGATTTGTTTTTATTTATTTTTCCCCACAGTTTATTCAAGTCAAATAAGGCTTGCTATTCACTATGGTCAATAAATAGACTGTGACATAATAGTATTGTCCATTCTAGTGCACTATATGTCTAGTAGAAGGTCACATTAAATGCATTTACAGAAAAATATTCAGCCATAGTTAAGATTATCACTGATCAGCCAGAAGATTTCAACACTGAGGTATCATTCAGACGGTCAGATGGTGAACTTCTTCTAGGCCTCAACTGGAAGGGTGTCAAAACTGTTCGAATTCGAACATTAATACAAAAAGGCAGAATTGCAACAATTTCTTGTAATTTCTAAAATAAAAAATATTGTTTCAGATGGCCCCCTTGGAATTTGTTCAAATTGAGCACCAGTACATCTTATTCACCATAATAGAAACTGGGTATGTCAAAAACAGAAAATCCAGTGAAACAGCTAAAAATATCTGATGAATGATAGCTGAAGGTAATTAAGAAATCTAGTCAAATGAATTCTAAGCATCTGGCATCAAAGTTCATGCTTCAGCTGTGAGCAGACGTCTTAGAGAAATTATTTTGGAGGACAGGTTGAACTAAATCTTCGGCAGAAAGGCAAAACAAAGTTTCATGCAGCGATTGTGATATTAGGCATTATTATGCATGTTAGAAGGACGTGTAGGTGTTAGTGTAAGGCTGCATGTCTATAGGTTTGTATGAAGCACACTGACAGCCCTGTCATGGTTTGGGGTGTATTTTAGCTAATAATGTACAGGGCCTGGTTTTAAAAAATGATGAATGTTCACAAAGGAAATCCAATTTTGACTCGGTATAACGTACGTTTGGGGAAAAAAAAAGTTCTTACCATAGTAATGACTCCACATCACAAACACAATTAGGACCTACTTACAGCAGTAAGTCAGATAAGACAATTTGAAGCAAAAAAAAAGGTATAACAACTCCTTAAAGAGGCTTGGAAATATGTAACACTGTGCTAACTACTGTGCATTTAATTATATCACATATATCATAATATAAAGTAGGAAAAATAACTTTCTTTTTTCAGGTTGCAAGAATAATACTGTGTGTTCTGGGAAGACATAGGATTTAACAAATCTGGAACATGATATTATAATCATTGGTGTGTGTTAGAGGGTTGGTGAGAGAGAGAGGGAGAGAGATGGGAAAGGCACTTAACCACTTTTCAGTCTCTCTGTAGTTACTCAATATTTCATAGTTGTTGCTTAAAATATTTTAAAGATGCAGGAATAAAAGGTTATATAAGGTCTATAAGACAGCCGGGTCATTTCTTTGCAAAATTTACACCCATTACACCCAGATTCGAGGTTCCTCCAAACCAGTATTGTGTATATACACTGTATAATCTATTATTATAAAGGGAAACCTGGAAACCTATTCATCAGGTGATATATTAAAATTTTTCTGTGTCATTTTCGCAAACACAAATCTCTTTTGTAAACATAAATTACAGTGTTTAATGATGTTCCTCACATGACTGTATGTGATGAGACATTTGAAAAAAGTAATAAAAGAATCGCTTCTGTACAACTCATGTAAGAACTGTTTCGAATTAATCATATGTACGACTGTAATTGTTTGAAAGCAATGATCAAACTACCAATCATCTGTATATAATCTCTCTTGCTGCATAAATGGGTATTTTAATTTTATTATTTATTATTTAAAATCTTTATTATTCTTTATATTTATATATAACAAAAATAAATATTTTTTATAAACATTGAAACAAACATTTAATCAAAATTGCCACATAATATCTTTGTGAAATTAAAGTAGAGGTCCCATGATTAGTATGTTAGACTATAACAACATAAAGTTGAGGTAGCACACTTTGGGTCAGTGACAGTTCAATACAATATAAAAATTACCCTTAAAGAACAGAAAAAAAGTGCATGTTAACAACATAAGTAATAATAATTTTAAAAATAAACTTTTGTTGTATAAGTGATATACATAAACGATCTACATCTGTGATCTACATAAACGCTTGGATTTACATTGAGCCGACATGAGTCTCTCTTCTGTTTTTTGTAGAGGGCTTTACACTTGCAGTGTAATTTAAGCAAAATTATTCAATGGAAAACTCTTTTCACCATCTGCTTTACTCTGTGTGAAAGAGGCAGCAGGACAGGGAGCATATGCCTCTCCTAATATACTTGCCTACTGTATGTAGTGAACTGTACTAATGAAGGATATCATAAAAGGAAATGAATTTTCTTAATGAAGCACAGACACAGCAGGGCACAAAGATGTGAATGCATGGATGCTAAAAAGGGATAGTTCACACGAAAATGTAAATTCTGTCATCAGTTACTCACATTCAAGTCATTCCAAACTCATAAGTTTTCCGTTCATCTTCGGAACACAAATGAGAAGATTTTTAATGAAACTTGGAAGATTTCTGTTACAATCCAGTACCCAAAACATTCAAGCTCCAAAAAGTTAATATATGCATCATAAAAGTAATCCATGTGACTCCGGTGGTTTAATCCTAATTTAATGAAGTGATAAAATTGCTTTGTGTGCACAAAATAATGTAAATTAATTCTTTACTCACAAGATATATTCCCTTCTGCAAAGATCTCCGCTCTCGTGTTACAACCAGATCCGGAAGCCACTGTACTGTTTACAGAAGAGGAAGAGGGACACTGTACACAAACAGAATAACATAGAACAAGCTTTGTAACAAAGATGTCTGCAGATTTACCAACTGAGCCTGGGTGAAAATGTATTTGCCCCATAGTTAATAATTCCCCAGATCTATGAACCTGAATTCATAACGGGGTTCAGCTGGACTATACACAACCAGGCCTGATTACTGCAAACCCTGTTCAAGATATAATGAGTTAGAAAGTGATTGAAATGCATAAGTCTGGGAACGGATACAAAGTTATTTTTAAGGTTCTGGGACTCCAAAGAACCACAGTGAGAGCCATTATCTCCAAATGGAAAAACAAAAAAAATAACATCGGCACAGTAGTGTACCTTTCCCTTCCAAAATTCCTCCAAGAGCACAGCAACTACTCATCCAGGAAGTCACAAAAGAGCCAAGGGCAGCATCAAAGAACCTACAGGCCTCTCTTGCATCAATAAAGGTCACTGTTCATGACTCAGCTAAAAAAGACACTGGGCAAAAATGGCATCCATGGAAAAGTGGCGAGGTGAAAACCACTGTTAACCCAGAAGAACATTAAGGCTCATCTGAATTTTGCCAAAAAAGACCTTGATGATCCTCAAACCTTTTGGGAGAATTTTCTGTGAACTGACGAGTCAAAAGAGGAACTGTTTGGAAGACAGGTGTCCCGTAACATCTGGCGTAAAATAAACACAGAAATCCACAAAAAGAACATCAAACCTACAGTCAAGCATGGTGGTGGGAGTGTGATGGTGTGGGGATGCATTGCTGCTTCAGGGTCTGGGCAACTTGTAATAATTGAGGCAAACATGAAATTTGCTCTCTACCAGGAAATTCTAAAATAGAATGTATGGTCTTCAGTCCATAAATTGAAATTCAAATGCAACTGGATTATGCAGCAACACAATGATCCAAAGCATAAGAGTAAATCCTAATCCTAGACATAAGTGAAAGTCTGATCTCCAGTTATCAAAAGCGTTTGGTTGTAGTTATTGCTGCAAAAGGTGACACAAATCAGATTTTAAGTTTAAGGGTGCAATTAGTTGTTCACGAGTGCTAACTTATTTTGCTTCAATAAAAAAAACAACAACAAAACTGTATTGTGTGTTTATTCAGGTTGCCTTTGTTTTATGTTGTCTTTCGTTTGAAGATCTAAAACTATTTAGTATGAGATTTACACAAAAACAGAAGAAACCAGTATGGGACAAATACTTTTTCACAGCACTGTATATCATATGTAGCAAAAAAATAAATAAAAAGCTTGCTGCCTGGAGACTTATTGATATGCCTTCATTAGTACACAAACCTTAAAGCACAGTCTTCAAATAATATTTTGGCGAGTTACTATCCTGACATCAGATAACATACTGTACGTTGAAATGACACAACACTTCACTTCCGTCGCAACTTGCAGTTCTTATGAGAATCATATTCTCATTACTACACCATTTATGTATTAATAAGATTGGCGAGAAATTCATCTGTGTTTGCCAGTCATGTGTCAGAAACGCCCAGGTCAAAGTCAACCAACTGACAGGTGAACTTTTCCTGACCCCAAATGCATTCAGTTAACAATATGTCCATATTAAAGTGTCACAAATGGCGCCATAATCCCTATATATAAATCACACCACATAAGGTATACAATAATTATATTAAAACTAATTCAAAAATAATTATACCTTAATTAGTGCATTATACTGTATATACACCAAATAGTCATTTGGAAGGAAGCATTCGGCGCTGCTCTGTCTTGTCGCCCTCTTGTGGTTACAGCAAGGATTACCATACTGCAACATAACATAAATATCAGATATTATTTGGTAATTGGTTTAAATGAAAGATGATTACATACATTTTATATATATATATATATATATATATATATATATATATATATATATATATATATTATATATATATAAATAATGTAGGTCAGTTGTTTTTATATAAATAATGTAGGTCAGTTGAATGCATGAAGTATATCATTATAAAGCGTTTCATATTGTTTTGTTTACCAGTTGTCACACACTACCTTCACAATTCAGTAACAAGCCGTTTTATTAAAAAATAAGTCAGTAAATAATCAAATGTAATGGATTATTTAATGGCTCCGCTTCTATGTTACCCCTGTGGACTTTTAGTGCCGATGTGCCTTTAAGGACTGCATCAGCCAACGGGAAACGGTCCGTTGTTTGCCTTGGCGGCCCAAACAAACCAGCCACGCAGCTAAGCGATGTGTTCCGTGCTTCTGATGCATCGGGGTTGTGGTTTGTTTGAAATAAAACACTGTAACGATAACCGGTTGCTTCAGACGTTAGACCGTGAATGCATAATTACTGTAGCTTTCCAGTTCAAACCCGGTAGACAAAGCTGGATTTCCACCGTACTGCAATGCTAAGCTAGTTAGCACAGTAGCACCTTGTTCTGTTCAGTGTCAGAACTTTAAAATGCGGTACTAAGAAACACATGGTATTCAGGCGTCACACATTTTGTTGTAAATTCGTAAATAATTACACAGAATGGCATCAGAGTTAGGTACAGCTAATGAGAAGTGGTTGATGTTGACTAACTGAAGTGGAAAGCCTGTGTGCACTGGAGGTCTATATCTTACCATGACAACGCTGGAGAAGATTCTATCTGGTATAATCACTAAATGGCTGCTGCAAATGCTTGAGTAAATGCTCTCTGCTCAGCAGCACAGACCTGCCCTTCTGAAAGTCTTGAGGTTTCCCCAGCAGAAGAAGAGATGAATGGTAAACTCATTCCTCACACCCCCCTGGCTGTGGACTGCTGGCAGCTTAGAAAGTGCAGCCATGTCCGACTTTTCTTCCTCTCACACATGCACTCAGATCACACCTGTGGCCTCACATCCACCTGGAGCCACCGGCCCATATACTGCTCTCCTCTCACCGCCAAGCTCCTCAAACTCAAACTACAGGTGAGTCCTGAGATTCTGCACAGGGTACGCTCTCAGACCTGAAAAATCCAGTTTAGTCCTCTTTCAAACACAGGCCGAGTTTGTCAGACTGGTAGACCATCTTTGCCAGCTGGTATGTGCTTGTTGAAGAGAAACAGATTTGAATTACAGTTGCTACCTACCGCCACGTCGTGCGCTCACTTTAATAAGAACACCTGTACTCCTGCTCATTCCTGCACTTATCCAGAACCGGACAGTTGACGACTGGATAAAGACCAGGTGACGTTTTTCTGATCTTCCGCTGGCTGACGTCCACCTCAGGGTTCAACACGCTGTGCATTCTGAGATGATTCTCTGTTCACCACAGTTGTAAAGAGTGGTTATTTGTAGAGATGCACCGATACAAAATCTCTCAGCCGATACCGATAGCCGATCTGTCTTTTATGCCTTCTTTTAATTGAATAATAATAAATTCCACAATTCTGAAGGAAATGCAAATAAAAACTTCATTGTCTCCATTTCAGCAAGTTGCTTCACAGTAACTGGTCTCAGAAACAGAAACCACTTGACTCAAATTAACATTAATACATGAACTGAATTCTGAAGATCAAAGTAAGATTTCTTAACTTATTGAATGTTATTAATTCATATTAACATTTACTGAATTCTAAAAACAAAACATAACAAAAAAAACCTGCTGATAGTCTTCACATTCACTCACCACAAACAAAGGCATTTCTACTTCAACATCGAACATCAAACTGGTATAATATGAACTTTTAAAAAATAATATTAACTCATATTAACATTATCTGGATAAGAAACATACTACCTGTACTTTACAAATATATTTTTCTGTACAATATGTGCCTTTTTTGGTCAACTCGTCTACATTTAAATCTTTCAACCATGTATTAGCCCTTTAATGCAGCGCGGCAAAATAAGAAATAAAAAATTGACTCAACAGCAAAACTCCCGCTTCACTGCTGCAGCATCCGGTGTATAAGCACTCATTCATTAACATGCATGCTGGAAAAAAACCGCACTGCTTCTGTTCTGCTCGCAGTGTAGTATTATAGCAGTGCAGAGCTTACGAACTGCAGTGTTGTCGTTGTTCCCCAATTCAAAGTAATTCCACACAAGAGACATCTTTACACACAGCACAAATTCCATGTGTTTTCCTGTCCTGTTTTGATTCACAGGATATAATCAATACAACGACTTAAGCAGTGTCTGAAATACTCAAATTCCAAATATTACAGTGCTTCCGCACTATTGATTGATCTCAAACATGTACTGATTTCTTTAATCAAATTAAATGGAAGCTGCAAAATAACATGGTCTACCAGTTTGAACAACTCAGTCTGTGTTTTAGCACCTGGCACCTGGTGATATTAGGCTGGATTTTTCCGCAGGGTTATGAATCCACTGGGGGATTTTTCATATACAATATTATATTCTAGATATTTCTATAGTTCTCCACTCAGTTCTGTAGGTCTTTTTCTATGTAGTGTACATTATCAAGTTTTTTCTGCTTTCAAGACCTGAGCTGACTCTAGCACTGTTTCGGTTTAAAAATTTTATGGTATGATAACCTAATCTAAAAATGTAATGGAATCAATTGACCTTTAAAAATACAGAACAAAAGCTATTTATTACAAATTCATGGACATAAACAACAAATGAAGAATCAAATCTCCTAATTGTTCTTCTTTCTTAGAAAAGATATTACTGTGAACAGATTTTCCATCAAATCTCTTACATAGTCATTATTTATCATGTTGTTATTACCAGTGGAAAGAGAAAGTGGCTGCAGTGTGCTGAGGTCAGAAGAAATTGATTGGCCAGATTAGTTTGAGCTGCCAGGAAGGATATTGCAACTCAAATAATCACTCTTTACAACTGTGGTGAGCAGAAAAGCATCTCAGTATGCACAAAACATCGAATCTTGTGGATGAGCAACAAGAGTAGAAGACCACACTGGGTTCCACTCCTGTCAGCCAAGAAAAGGAATCATGGGAACAGGCTCACAGAAACTAGACAGTTGAAGAAAAAGAATCACCTGGTCTTTTTTTAGTCTTCATCTGTCCCATTTCAGTGAGTCAGCATGATAGCCTTAGATTTCTTTTCTGTGACAGGAGTGGAACCTAATGTGGTCCATGTTGTAGCTCATCCACCTCATGTTTTGATGTGTTGTGAGCTCTGAGATGCTTTTCTGCTCACCACGGTTGTAAAGAGTGCTTATATGAGTTACTATAAACTTCCTGTCAGCTCGAAGCAGTCTGGTCATTCTTCTCAGATCTCTTTCATCAACAAGGTTTTTCAGCTTTTTTTTTTTTTCCTCCCTTCACAGGATGTTTTGTTTGTTAGTTTTTCACACCATTCTGCTCCTTTGTGCTGCTGCCACATTTAAGGCTGATTAAATAACAGCATGAATGTTCCGTTGTTCCTAATAAAGTGGATGGTGAGCGTATAAACATACAGTGTCTTTTCTTCTGATTTACGTTTTCTAGAGTGTTGTTGCATTTGACGTTCTCTGATATGCAGGTGAATGAAAAATGGATCCGGCCTCTGGAGGTTGGTGAGCCGCACCTGTTGCCCCTGGATGACATTGGCAAGGAAAAATTGACTGTTACCCTTATTGATGCCAACCACTGTCCTGGGGCTGTTATGTTTTTTTTCGAGGGCTACTTTGGCACTATTCTTTACACTGGTACACTTTAGTTTAAGTTTAATTGAACACAATTATATGTGAGTAAAGCAGTCTGTAAAACAGGAAGCTTATAACCATTTTTCCACTTTTTAACAGGTGACTTTCGATACACTCCATCAATGCTGCGTGAGCCGTGTCTCAGAAATAATACTACTATTGATGTGCTTTATTTGGACAACACTAACTGTGACCCCACACGTTTGATTCCTACTCGCCAGCGAGCCTGTCAACAGATTAAGGAGATCATACGAGACCATCCAAACTACACTGTGGTCATTGGTGAGATTCACAGTTTATAATCTTTTCAAATGTGTCACATGCCTGGTTCATGCTGAGTTGCACCTTTTAAAGCTTCATTAATTAGCAGGTAGGAAGAAAAAGTATAAGATGATAGGAAAATGCAAAAAAATAAATAAAATGCAATATATTATATACACGCCATGCACTTTAATAGGAACACCTTTACACCTGCTCATTTATGCAGTTATCCAATCAGCCAGTCATGTGGCAGCAGCACAATGCATAGTGTGAAAACCAAAACCACTGAGTGAGTGACAGTTCTGTGGGTGGAAACACCTTGTTGGAAAATGGCGAATCAAGCTGCCAGGAAGGATATAGTGATTTCATAAGAAATGAAATCTTTAAATGTCTAGAATCTTTAAATACAATTTCTCCCTTTCCACTTTTGGGGGTAGCTAGATTTTAAAACGCTATAACATAATGAGATACATGTAAAAGTATCTCATTACATACATGCAAAAGAAAAACCTAGTAATTTTATAAATGTTTTACATATAGAAGAAATTGGCTACATTTGATCAGGTGAAGGGGTTTTCCAGGCCACCACACTATCTTGTTGTTGGACAGTCTGTGATGAATAATGCATGTGATGAATTATACAATTTCAGGATCCAGCTGGGAGTTCATTTCTCAGTTGTATACAGAATGAGGTTAAGCAGTGTAACAATTTTTAATGTATAAAATATGAATATAGTATTTTTTCGCACATAGGCATGTATGCTCTGGGGAAAGAGTCTCTGCTTGTAGAGTTGGCGAGGGAGTTTAAGACCTGGGTGGAGGTAGACGTGAAGCGCCTGGAGACCCTGCGGGTGCTAGAGCTGCCCGATGTGTTCTGTACAAAGCCAGGCTCGGGGCGTCTTCGTGCCGTTGCTCAGTCTGAGGTCACTGCATCCAACCTCTTGGCCTGGAATAAGGAGTGGCCTACCATCGCCATACTGCCCACCAGCCGTCCAGTGGTTTCCTACCATCCTAACGTCCATGTTGTGCCCTACTCAGACCACTCTTCCTACCAACAGCTGGAGGAATTTGTTTCAGCATTGCGTCCTTTGTCTCTGGTGCCAATTGTGGGCAGCTGCATGCCAAACTTCTCCTCTCTTCTGTGTCAACGCAGGAAGCGACACGATGTGGTGATACCCGAGTCAGTACAGCGCTACATGATGGCAAAGCCTAACGTTCAGCCTTTTACTTTCACACGAAACTTTCTTCATCGTTCTTTGCACACAGTGCCTCGAGGGGTTGTGTTCGAATCACCTGGAAAGCATCCCAGACTCCCTAGCCATAATGACGTTGAAGATTCAGATGCTATAGAGGCAGAAGATGATGTAGTGGAAGTCGATTCTGAACTGGATGGAGATTCTCATTGCATTCTGTTAGACATGAACACAGCCCTAACACATGATGTTAACACTCAACACCCTAAGAGTCTAAATCTGATTCGGGTCACATTGGAGGATGCAATCATGATTGACAGTCTCCCTCGAGATGAGACTGATTCCCTCATTGCCCTTGAAGGATCACAGTCGCCTAATGTTAATAGCACAAGAAAAATCACACCTTCACCCTGTGATGGCGTTACTGCTGTGACCCATAACAAAAATCCCAGGAAGAGGAGCCCCCAAATGGGAAACATTAACTCCAGAGTGATGTGCTCATCAATGGACAGCATTAGTCTCCATGACAGGAGCTGTGTAATGGCTTTGGCAGCTTTAACACCATCTGAAACAGATCCTGATTCATCCGATGCATTTGATACAGTCGAGAGAGAGGAGACAGAGCAGTGGCTACTCAACAACTTCACTATTCCAGAGGAAGAACTTGCATGTCAATACAGAGTTATTCAAGGTCTACACAAGGTGTATCCACTCACGCCAATCAATATGCCAAAAGCTGAGGGTGATCCGTTTGAGGCTGCAATACAGAGATTCAAATCCAAATAGGTATTGAAAACATTTAGGTCAATGACAAAACCAAGACATATACTGCCCATCATCATTACAAATAGCAGAAATTGTCAAATAGTGTACAAGACATTAATAGTGAAAATGTGATGTAAATGTATTCTAGTAATTATACGAACTGTTTGCCTTCTTCAAATCAGATCTGGAGAAAGCTAGGGTGGCAGAACTTAATCTAAGCCTTTGTGTTGATTTTACCAGAATAACAACCACTACACACTCAAAAGCTCTCTAACACAACTTGCTTAATGTACAACAGTTTTCACACGAAGTGTTAAAACTCTTCTGTGGTGTGTTCAGTATTTTTCAACTTATTATGACGTACCATGATGTAGCAGTTTTTAGGCTGTTCTTTCCTACTGCAAGATCACGTTTTAAGTTGGGTTCTTATTGTACTTATTGTCAAACCAAACCCATTATGTGTCTTGTTATTGTACCTAAATGGTGTTAACTGATTTTCTTTTCAACAGTATGGAAACCATTATGGAATTAGCATGTTATGCTTTTGCTATTTTATAAGTTACTTACTATATATAATGTTAACATTGTACACACACAACGTTTTCCCCCAAATAACTTTCAGATTGAATTGTAATAAAAGGTCTTACATTTTTGGTTGTCATTTCATCATTACTGTTGGTCACATGGTCAACATCAAAGGAATATTATGTTGATTGTGTTGTATGTTATATTAACTCAATCATTTATAACAAATGAATATAAGGTACAAAACTGTAACTGTAACTTGTTTTAAGACGTGAATTTCAAATTTCTTTAAGAGCATGAAGTTTTTAATTGTAGTTCAGATTCTAGTGAATTTAATTTTCCCAATGGTAGACTTGGAAAGGGAAGTTATTTCATTCATTCATTCATTCAGCTTCAGTAACCGGTCAGGGTCATGGCCTATCCAAAGTCTGTCAAGGCTGATGGGACACCAGTCTATCACAGAGACATTCACTCTTAGTGGCAATTTTGCATAGCCAATCCACCTATCTACATGTTTGTGGACAGTAGGAAGAAATCCACACGATCATGGGGAGAACATGCAGAACTACACACAGGCAGTAACCTACACGCAGGATCAAACTGGGAACACTGGAGCTGTGAAGCTGCAATGCTACCCACTGTGCTGCCCTAGGGATGTTATTTGTTTATGTAAAGTGAGTTATGCATATATCTGGAAAAGAGCAACAAACTTGAGTTTAAATCAGAGGTTTCTCAGTTCGAGTTCTGGAGAGTTGTTTTTGTGAAGGGCTACAAGCAATGGGACAAAGTGTGGGTTTTTAAAAAATTTTTGGGGCACTTTTTCTTTTTCTCTAAGTTACTTTTTTTCTCATTTAGTTGAAAAATCAGTCAGGAAGTTTTTAGTGTTGAGTGTAAAAAAAAATGGATTATACTGAAAACGCAACAAACGATCAACAATAAGACAAGAAATATTTGGTAATGCTTACTTAGAATTGGATTTAAATCAGTTATTAACAGCCCTATTGCGTAAGTGTACCAAGAATATGGTTGGGGGGGATTATAGAAATGTACCAAATGTATGGAGTATTTTTTTTAAAGTCAGATTACCACTAGTTAAGTACCTTTTTGTGGGTTAAAACTATAAAACAAGCAAGAGAAGGATGGCCAGAGTTGAAGAGTAGGGAGAAATGCATGAATCTTCTAAATATTCTCAATATTTTACATTTGAATTAACATCATTTTCCATGATTTTCAACTGTCAGCAACTTTTTTTTTTTGCTGGAAAATCTGTAAATGTAATGGTTTGTCAGTAGATGGCAGTAGATAACAGGCAATGTCATGATTTAGTCACCCTTTTCAGTCATTTTTCCCTTTCTACAAAGAATAGATACATATTCTGTTCACCCCATAATGCTTTGTCTGCACATTTCACACAAGCATGTGAATGGTTTTTGGACACTAATTCCTAATTAGTGAAAAATAACTATTAGCTCTATTTAACTAGGAGACAGACACAGTTTATAAGCACTCCATGGAAACACTCCCTCTTTTTAGCCGGGCTTCCTAATGGATGTTTCATTATGTGCTCATTTACCACAAGGCTCATTTACAATTGTGCAGTGCTTTTGACTTCCAACAACGTAAAGACACTGAGAAGTCTTTAGCACAGCAAGACAGCAAGCTCTGCACAAGTAGTCCAAAATAACACTACTTATCTCTGGTTGTTTTTTTGTTTTTTGTTTTTTTCTTTTTTCTGTCTCTGTCTCTTATCAGCACTTAACTAGAAATAGTGTGTAGTACTTTCAGACCATGCAAACGCTAGCGAGGAGCTTTGTGTGATAATTTTTCTTGTCCAACGAATATACAAAACCATTTGTTCATTACTGTATTGTGCTGTATGTTTGTGTTGTAAGTTATATGCAGTTATGAAGTAGACTTTGTCCGTCATTGTCATTCTGAGTACACCATCCAGTGTTTTAATATAGCATCAATAATACATTTACAGTTTTTTCTGCTGAAGATATTTTAAATTGGCTGTCTTAAAATTTCACATGCAGACAGACTTTAGTTCAGAGTTTGTCAACTTGTCCCTCATTCCCATGTATTTTGTATGCGCGGCTTATAAGGCTCCAGCACAGTCCCCCTCTGCTCATAAAGAATGAATGTGCTGAGGCTGTCTTGGAAACTCTTTGCATTCTCTGTGAAGTCGCTTTCAGATTAACACACAGACCATACTTTGTGAGATCAGCTCACATACACATTGATATGCAGGGTCCATTTTATGATAATGTATTCTACTTGTGACACAGTATACTATTATCTTTTACTATTACCAAATGTGTACATACAGTAAAATGAGCATATTCAAATTTAAGTTTAAATTGTACAGTCAATGGTCACTTTAGTAGGTCATGCAATAATCTAAACAATGCACACAATCCTGCAAATACAGATCAAGAGTTTCAGTTAATGTTCACATCAAACAGCGGAATGGGGAAAATGTTATCTCAATGACTCAAGGACTTTTTAAGTACTTCAGAAATTGCTGATCTCCTGGAATGCTGTTGAAATTGGACATCTTCAACTATCCAGCTGCTGTGAGCCTGTGCACTCTACTCTCTACAGTAGCACACTAGATTCCTGTTGTTGGCAGGCAAGTGTGATGTGGTTTTCTGATGTTGTAGCCCATTTGCCTCAAGGTTTTTACATGATGTGCTTTCTGAGATGTTTTTCTGCTCACATGGTTGTATCATGGATTTGCACCGTTCTGCAGCTATTATGTGTGAAAATCCCATTAGAGCAACAGAAAACCAGTCTGTCTGGCACCAACTGCCACGCCACAGTCAGAGTCAGTCAATGAGATAATATGACAACCCAAATTCTCCCATATCATCACAATGCACCAAATTGGACCAGTCCCCACTGGTGCACCATGCTTTTCCTAAGCCTGTAGGATGGCTCGACTTGACGCACCATTTCTCAAGGTACAAGGAAGACCAAACAGACTCACTGGTGTCATCAAACAAAGAGAGAAGACCTACAAGCACACAAAATGAGCACTAATTTAAAAAAAATTATAATAATTGAACTAATTTAAAAGCTAATTACAAGAATCCCTGGCTTATCATATCTCTTCTCTCTAAAAGGGTTTAGATTGATAGTATTAGACCTATTTGTACTGGCATGAAGATATGCTTTTGATGGCCTCAGTATAAGGCCATCTGCTAAATAATACAAAGGTCTCTAGTCATAAAGTTATGTCAGTTTTCTGGAAGAGCTTATGTAGGTTTCATGTATCTCTATGAATGCTGTCCTTTATTGAAGTGTTACCCCTTTTCTATTTTGTGTACAGTATGCACAGAAAGACCAGTCTGGAATACTGCAATCCATGGAGGGCTAGATCTTGAGATACTAAAGTATTATGAGAAAAGATAAAATATCTCAAATTGTGAATTTTGGCTTTTGCTGCTTAATGAGAATATTTGCTTTTCAACTACTATGGTTGTATTTTTTTCTGTCTTACTGTTGCTGTTTATTATATACTATATTGATGAACAAATAAATGGCATTGTTATTAAAGATTGAATTAAAAAAAAACTAACATTCAACCCGGAACCACTACAAATTTGTAATCTCTTGCAGAGTGTTTTTTCATCACTTGTACTGCACAGTTCGGAAGCCTATAACTGTGTTTTCAGCTACAGTATAACTCACTTCCACAATGATTGCTTTCTAGGCAGAGTTAGACATCTAAAGGTGTATTGGAGAAGTGGAAGATAAATGATGGCAAACTGCAGATATGGCTTTTATCCACAGCAGGGCAGCAGGGTGAAACCTAATGGCTTTGTTTCAAACCATTTTACTTTACCCTTGTTTTCATAGGCGGAGGACCCAGCAGTCTGAATGCTTCTATGCCACAGGCGGGTATGTGCCAGGGGAGGAATCCTTGCTAAATTTCAAGCAAGCAAAATTAGCCACCAGAAAATCTGATATTTGCTGAATATGCTGCAGATATGCTGCATTCGAATGATGTGTCCAGACTTCAGTATTCAAATATTTTTTAAATTATTTTTTATATGATGATGCAGCAGAAATATAACAGCATCCAAAAGTATTTTTGCAGATTGAATTCCTCAGTATTATTCTGCCTATGTTTATGCTTCAAAACTTTACATTGCATATTTAGAACATTAATTTTACCAACACTGCAGCACTGACAGTCTTTATCTGTACAGGGACCTCTGTCTGATCTCTAATTAGAAAATAATTTCAAGTGTCAGAATAACACATCGGCAGTGCTCAACCATGCATCGTCTCCCACCCCTCCTCTTTGCTTTGACACGGCACAGCGGCACCATTATCACACCCGGAGGTATGCAACTCAAGCCTTCTTCTGAAAATAGAATATCTTACAAAGCTAAAGTTGCTAGTGTGTTTATGGGCATATCAATAAGGCATAGAGCAGTGCCTCTCTTCACTGCAAAGCCCTATGATATGCTGTATACTGGGGGTTTCTACACAGCATAAATTAAGACATAATACATAATGAGCAAGGATGCAAGGAAGGAAAAGGCGAGAGAGAGAGAGATAGAGAGAGAGAGAGAGAGAGAGAGAGATTAAAAGGTGCTGCCCAGAAAAAAGCCTTTGAATGAGAAAAACGAAGACATTTCTGCACTCATTATTAAGGGTATTATTAAGGTCAGCATATGTCAGCACATTCTTTCTACTAATGTTGAAACATACATCTAGGAAAGTTATTGTATTTAACCCATTAAAGTCTCAGCTTATTATTCAGTTCATATCAAAACATTATTTAGTAACCAGTGTTGGGTAAGTGGCTCAAAAAAAGTGATCCGCTAAAGATGACTAATTATTACTTTAAAATTGTAATTTGATTACATTACTGATTATTGCATGTAAAAAGTAATCAGATTACTAATTACTTTCATATTACATTCAAAACCTATCAAACCTACAAAAACACTACAAAGCGAAACTCATAGTTCTTTCAGTAATTTTAGCATGTATCAATGTATGACATGATCAGAAAAACTTGGATTTATCAAAAATCCTTTATCATAAAACATAATTAGATCACAGTAACAGTTACTTTGTAACACATTACACCCAACTCTGTTAATAACTACAGTGAAACTAATAGGTAAAGTGTGTTGTTACATTGGTTTAATTTACTATTTAAATCAGCAATATTCTAATTATATAAAAATTTCTAATTTCAAATCAAGTATAAATTTACTGCTCAAACTCCAGCTGGACAAGAATTGTTAAGTTATGGTTCTTGCTCAAGTGTATGGTTACAGTACCATGCACCTGTAGATGCATTATACATGATCTAAATTTACATCTAAATTGGTGCTACCTCCAGGATTTGTATTAGCAACTTGGCAGATTTCAATATCTACATCATCAGCACACTACAGAACAGCTTTGATGTAATCTCCTCCAAGCTCAGCAAGTTTTACTGCATCTTTACTCCCCAGACACACTGCAGTATTGTAACAACATTGGGTGGTCTTCACCAACTTCTATAAACAAATAACTTCAGGCAGCAAAAAAACACAACAGATTGTAATATGTAGTCATTTCCCCCAAAATTTGAAATTCACTATTCTACAGTGAGAAGGATTGATTACAAATGGAAAGCCATTAAGAGAGTTGCCAATCTTCTCAGGAGTGAGTTTCCCAGCAAATTCAGTCCAAGGTCAGACCTATTAATGCTCAATGATATACAGCAAAGAAAAACTCAAGAGATGCATCATGTAACCTACAGGCCTCTGAAAACACATTGAATGTTAATATTCATGAAAGCATATTCAGAAAAACATAGAACAACCTTGGCTTTCATGGAAGAGTGTGTAAGAAAAAGCCCTTTCTTTTCAAAAAGTATATAGGGCATGACTTAGGTTTGCAAAAATGCAATATCCTTTGGAGTGAGGAGACCAATGTGTACAATTTTGGTTAAGTACAGCGCCACGTTTGGCGAAAACCAAACACGGCATATCAGCACGAACACCTCATACTAGCCGTCAAGCATTGTGGGGGTCAGGTGATGATTTGGGCTTGTTTTGCAGCCACACGACCTGGGAAACTTGCAGTCATTGACACAACTCCACTTTATTCCATAATATTCTTTAGACAAATGTGAGTCCATCTGTCCAGCAGCTTAAACTGGGCTGAAATTGAGACATGCAACAGGACAATGATCCCAAGCACACCAGCAAATCGACATCTGAATGGCTAAAGAAGAACAAAATCAAGGTGTTAGAATGGCCAAGTCTAAGTCCAGACTTGTTTATAGAAGTTGGTGAGGACCACATAATTGTTATTTAGGCCATGATAAATAAAAACATAGAAATGAAGGAGGGTGTACTTTCTTTTTCTCATACTTTCAAAATGATGTACAAAATGATTTTGTTGTTGTTGCTGTTGATGATGATTCAATCATTTTTTCCTCAATATTGAGCGATTCCCTAATTTTTTCAGAAAAAATGTATCTGGAAAAAAATATTCCATTAATTAAATGTATTTAGTTTAATTAGTTTGAGGTATGTTTCATGAAGCCAGAATGTTTAGCTATTAAAGAAAAATGGTTTGTGTCATATCTGGGATTTCTTTATTTGCTTTATAAGTATTTTACTTTATATAAGTAAAAAGGGTTAGAATCCTTTACGTGTAGTGATTCCATAATTTTTGCCCAGCATAATATTTTTTAGAAATATCATGTCTTTATGCCTAATACAAACTTTGCTAGCTAACTTTACTAACTTTATGTAAATGCTGAATCTGTCCATCATTGCCATGAGAGTCTGGGGTGGTCACTAATGCTTTTATGGAAAATTTACCAAATTGTTTACCAATTTATTAATTGTGTATTTTGGGTTGTATCATTCATAAAACTGCAAAACAAGCAATTATGCAGAAATAACAGAATAATTGGTTACATAATTTAATGAACTAGTACAATAATATTCACTGGTGAAATATCTCTGTCAATAATGTGAAGCCTTGATATTGGTAATAAAGAGGGTTTTTGTTGTTGTTGTTGTAGCTAGCACTATGAAACGGTCATCTGTCTATTAGGCATAGCCAGACCTTATTGATATTTTCAAATGTAAAATGTATTCAGATTGCAAAGCTAAGCCACAGCAACGTTTTTCATTTATTAAAGCTTCTTTATTCTTATGTTTTAATGTCAAGGGTAATTCACAATGTCTGAAAGGTATTTAACAATCCAATATCTTCATTTTATTGTCATATCTTTCAAAATATCAGTATAAAATAAATAAATAAATAAATAAAAACACTTATTAGCAACTACTGTTAATGTTCCAGCTGTACCATCTTCTAAATAAACACTACCATGATCTCAGTTTCACTAATTAAAGTTGACTTAATGGACCCTTTCAGAGTGTAGCATACAGTATATTCATGTAGTTTATGTTTGACTATGCAATCAGCACTCTCAGCTGACATGCCCACACACCCCATCATTAGATTTATAATTATTCATAGACCTGACAGTGGCAATGAATTGCACAAAATGTATTTATCTCTAGACATCATTATTTATTATTTAGATGACTTCTTATTCCCTTTTCTTATCATTGCAATGAAATGGATTTTAGCACCTATATTTTGAACTGTATTGAGCTAAAACATTATTTGATTACATGTAATGTATAGACGTGCACTAGCCATACTTCCACAAAGAATAGCTGTCCACTTTCTCATTATCAAACATATTCTAGGTACTGTTAATGTTCACATTTATTTAACCCATATCGATTGTGTATACCTTATTGTTATTCAGTTCACCTCTTGCCATTTTATACCCTATTACACAATGAAATTGGTATCTGAATTAGAGTTATTCTTCTGTGTTGCAGAAAATTAGTATGCTGCTGGGCTCCATACAAAGGTATTGCATATCCAAACCCATCAGCATAGACAAAAAAAAAAAAAGCAAAAAACCCACGTGTGAAAGATGTCACCTGATCTTCAATAGCGGGAGGCTGATTATCAACTCAAACCCACTCCACTGGCAGATAAAAGGTACTTAAAAGAACAGTGCCAGTTTGGATGTAAAGAAAGAGTCAACAGACTCTCCAGAGCACCACTGTCTCACATTTTAGTCACCGGATATCATTTTCACCAAGCAGCACCACCCAGAGCCTCTCTCTCTCTCTCTCTCTCTCTCTCTCTCTCTCTCTCTCTCTCTCTCTCTCTCTCTCTCTCTCTCTCTCTCTCTCTCTCTCTCTCTCTCTCTCTCTCTCTCTCTCTCTCTCTCTCTCTTCTCCTGCTACAAGATGCACAGGGTTAACACATCAGGCAACGTCACAGTTTGCAGAGGAGCCTGGAGCCTATCCCAGGGAACTCGGGGCACAAGGACAGTGCGCCAACTCATCAAAAGGCACAATTGTACATATATTCACACACCCATTTACACACTACAGACTATTTGGAAATGTCATTCAGCCAGAAATACAACACATGTCTTTGGACTGGGGGAGGAAATCGCAGTACCCAGAGGAAACCCCCAAAGAACAAGGAGAACATGCAAACTCCATTCACACAAGGTGGAGACAGGATTAAAAACCCCAGCCCCAGAGGTGTCAGGCAAGAGTGCTAACCAGGAGTGCCCCCTTGTTAAAATTTTTGAAGTTGTGTCACTATAACCATCGTCATTAATTCTGATCATATTATCTTCTGTATTGCATACATCTTATCCTTCAAATCTTTCAGAACATACTTTCCGCTTTTTAAACAACAACAACAACGCAACAGAACAACTGAGCATACACGTTGATTTGATCGATGCAGACATTTAAACTGAGAGATATTTATGAGTACAGGAATAAGGTTTGACAACATGTATTACAGAAGGTTTAACACATATTATTAATGTTTATTTTTAGAATTAGATTGCCCTAAATCCCAGTTTACATTGGCCTGTTTCTTCCCTTCTCTATCTTTGAGTGCGTTTCTTTATTGTGCTTTAAAAGCACTAAAGGCTCTTGGGCATTTTGATAAGGAGCATTAGGGATTTATGACATTGAGTATTGTTTGAAATTCTCCCATTTAGCAAAACATCTAACTGGGCCATGACACTACAAATGTTACAGGCTTAAATAAATGTCAGTATTTCATATTTGCAAATACAGTATTTATGTTTTGGTGTAGACAATATCACAGATCACACATTAAATGAAAACCCAACATAAAGTATTTTAGGAAGGTGTTGAGACACAATGAGCCATTAGGAATTAGAAAACTTAATGCACTGTGGGTTCTGAAACTGTATTGGAAGGTCTAACATGATTCTTCCTAAAGATATTCTCTCAAAGGTGGTGGAGAGTGCACCCAACAGCTTTAATTGGATTGAGAACTGGTGGCTGTGAAAGATATGGCATATAATTTATACCAAACCATTCATTGAGCCACCATGTCCTGTAGATTTGCTGCTATGGCCTTGGGACTGCAATTACCACATGCAGGTTTGTACTCAGGTCTCCTTTGGTGAACAGTGGACTAGTCGTCAAACAGACTTCATGTAAAAACCATAATGAACTTTTCTTTACTTTCACACTATCCGTTGTTACCAGATGAGGATGTGTTCACTTCTGAGTCTGGTTCCTCTCTAGGTGTCATGATATGGCCAGCGGATGGCACTGTGGCTCCGGTCAGGTCACGTGACGGTGGTTTGGGTTGCGCACTTCTTTGTGTTGATTTGTCACGGGTGTTTGGGTTTGGTGTTAATGACAAGTAGTATGTAGACGCCTTAGTTACTGAGCATGGCGCTCGTTATTGTTTCTTGTTATGCCAAGTTCGCTGAATCTCGTTTGCCTTGAAGACCGCGTTCTGTTTTGTATTTTCTATTTACATTGAATAAAGAGCTTTGACCTGCACCTGCATCTGACTCCACTATGTTTCGTCATAGAATAATGAGCTAAAGCACAGAAGCAGCAGGTCACCATGAGCCTCTGGGACCAAATGCTAAAGTTGGAGAAGGAGAGAAAGGAGAGATTCTCCGCGACATACAGATGGCAGCGCGAGCCAAGCCTCTAAGGCTTCCTAGCGAAGGAAGAGAGGGAGAGCTGTACAGCGCCATGCAACCCGCGCAGCGAGCTGAACATCTGGGGCTTCCCTATTAGGGAGAAGAGGGAGAGCTATGCCACGCCACATAGCCTGCAAGGCGACGTGATCTCCCGGGACTTCCTACTGCTGGGGAGGCACACCATGCCACACCAACAGGAGGGGGAGTCTGTGGTCGGGGCTGTGACTAACTCCCACCCTCCCTCCCCTATGATGATGCTCGCTCAGCCTCCACGTCCAGCTGAGGACGTTGCTCAGCCTCACTGCTTAGCTGAGGTCGTCGCTCAGCCTCCACGTCCAACTGAGGACATCGTGGGCCGTCGCTCGGCCTTCCTGCTCGGCTGTGGATATCGCTCGGCCTTCCTGCTCGGCTGAGGTCAACGCTCCGCCTTCCTGTTCGGCTGAGGTCGTCACTCTGCCATCCTGCTTTGCCAGGGACGTCGCTCTGCCTCCGCGGAAGATGCTCCGCGGAAGATGTTGCTCCTGATGTCGCTCACCCTTCCTGCTCCACGGAGGACATCGCTCCCCCCTCAGGCTCAGCGGAGAGCATTGTTCCTCCCTTGGGCCTCACGGAGAACTTCGCTCCTCCCCCTGGCCTCGGGAAGAACCTCGCACCCCTTTGGCTTGTGGAGAACCTCGCTCCCCACTTGAACCTTGCGGAGAACCTCGCTCCCCCCTTGAGCCTCGCGGAGAACCTCGCTCCGTGCTCCGGCTTTGCCGAGGATGTTGCTCCGCAACCCTGTGTTCCTGAGCTGCCTGGGGCGGTGCCCTGCGTTCTACTCCAGTGGGGGCGTTGCTCCGCCCATCTGCTGCCCAACGGAGGGTGCCTAGTGTCTGGTGGCAGGTAGAGACAGACTGCACGCGGGTCCCGGACCCCTGTTGGAGGGGGGTTCTTGGTGCTCCGGGAGGAGCAACCTTTGGGGGGTTGTTATGTCACGATATGGCCAGCGGATGGCACTGTGGCTCCGGTCAAGTCACGTGATGGAGGGATGTTGATTTGTCACGGGTGTTTGGGTTTGGTGTTAATGACAAGTAGTATATAGACGCCTTAGTTACTGAGCACGGCGCTCATTATTGTTTCCTGTTATGCCAACTTTGCTGATTCTCGTTTGCCTTGAAGACCGCGTTCTGTTTTGTGTTTTCTATTTATGTTGAATAAAGAGCTTTGACCTGCACCTGCATCCGACTCCACTACGTTTCGTCATACTAGGTTTCTTCCTCATATCATCTTAGGGAATTTTTCCTTGCCAACCATTGCCACCAGCTTGCTCAATAGGGATAAATTCTCACACTTAACGAATAACTTTGTATTGATTTGCAATGACTCTTGCCTCTTATCTCTTGTTACCAAAGAAACTGCAACCTACAGCATAATAGAATCAGCAGGTTTTATCTTGTGACTCGTATATAGTATATGGGTTAATGTATAACTTTTTATTATTTGCAAAATTGCTAAGTTGTATAGCCCAATAATTTATGATCTTATTATAATCTATGCAATGTGGTTGTCATATATCTTCCCTCGTTTTCATCAAGAGTTTATTCAACATTTTTCAGATGGACAAACCTGGCAGCATTTCTCTATTGCACATCAGGCTAAAGCTTCTAAAATTGGTGTTGAAATGGGATGCTTTTTGGAGCTTTTTCCGCAGATAAACAGTCGAGGTAATTATGCATGAATACCTGAAACTGCTTGGTTTTGACCTTTACACAATGCTAATCAGAAATCTTACCCATACACAGTATATCAGCCACACTGTGAACAATAAAGAGTGATTTGGATGAGCTTCTCAATACAGAACATCTGCAGAGAGACTGTGGACACCGAACTGCGATTTAATAAAGTAAAGGCAGTTCATCATTCACTCAGACCTGTTTCTATTCTGAATAGTTTGACAACAGGCTGTCATCAAACAAGTTTGCCTGTGCTTGCCACTCAGAGAGAGAGTGAGAGTGGGTGTGGGTGTGTATGGGGGGGTTGGGAGGAGAGAAATAACTTTTTTTTTCATAAACTGTAATTGGTGCAGCAGTGTTTTTTTCTCTTACTTCTTCAGGAAAGAGGCTGACATGAGAACTGAACCTTATAACATCCTGGAAGACAAGGAGATGATGTGGAGGAGGGGGCTCAGACTGAACAGGAAGATCTCACTAACATGTTCTGAGAACACCACTTACCAATAATCACTGACATTAAATAAATAAATAAATAAATAAATAAAATAAAATACTAATGTATTATGCTTTTCAAAAGTGGACTTCATTACATTTTAGAACATTACTTCAAAACTTTCATCTGTAAAACATTCAAAAGCATGGTCATGGCATCAAGAAGCACTAGTGTTGTTTTGCAGAGCTCTTTTGTTAAAATGTCTTTTCATACCAAGCAACTGGCACACCACATCTGAAATACAGGCAATCCTATAAATAAGAATGAGACTATATTTACTTGTGAGACAGTGGTGTGATCCAGTTTATGTTCATGTCTATGCAGCAGCAGTAACTCAATTTTACAACTCAGCATGCTAATAAATAAAAATAGATTGAATGTATTGTACATGTGACACATTTATCTGAACAGCTTAAGCAACTAAGTATAGATTAGTATTGATTGTTGTTGCCTTATTAATCAACACACGACAAGTATTTATACCCGTTGCAAAAGTTGCCACCGTTTTTTTTTGTTTTGTTTTGTTTTTTTATTCCTTATAAGGTAATCCATTACAAACTTCACAAAAACCATGGAAATGACAATAGCAATGCTTTAAGTTTGGAAAACTGTTCATCATGCATATTGACCGAGATCTAGAGAGATGTAAAAGAGAATAAAAGCACAGAAAAGGAAAATCAAGCAAAAACAATGAGTTGGGTCATGCTGAAAAGCTGCACTGGATGATCTCTCACTGTAGTGTTGCACACGAGAAGGAGGAAGCAGATTTTTTAGTCCCAGCATGCACATCTCATAGAATAAGCAATGGCACTTGATGGGTGGCACCTTGTCGAGGAAAAACTCTGGTACTAATTTGTTTCTACATGAAAAATCTCTTGTGTAAATTTTCAGTTCCTTATCTCCTCAAGCAGATGTTCTTCATTTGAAAAGGATTTGACTAAGTTAGCATCTAGTAATGAAAGAATTGTTTGCTGTTATTAATTATGAACTGAATCTAGTATCAACCAACATGTGAATTTATACAACAAAACTCATTAAAATCAAATTATAATACAACAAATTTGGCCAAAAAAAAAAACCCTACAAAAGGACTAAATTCGAAACAACAAAAAATTAATCCAGCAAAACAAACAAATGCACTGAAATGACTAACGATTCATTCATGCGTTTCCCATAGTGAAGGTTTACAAAAATAATGTGCATGACTGCTTAGTATCAGTTGGCCAGGTAAGTCAAAATACTATACATGCTCACTGTGACTGAAATGATACAAAATTGACTGTTGAAAAGGTAGCCTCAAAAATAACCCTACCACTTTGATCAAAGATACTTTCTGAAGTTTACCAGATCATATTCAGGACTAGGCTAACTGCAAATAGTAACAATATAAGGCAATTTAACATGCATATCCTTATTAAACATTTATGAGACATGAATTATTGCACCCAATTTATATCAAAACATCTATAAAGATCATCACATAGGGAGGGGGAAAAAATCAGTCATTACGTCAGGATGTCAAATGCACAGGTCACTCTATCAAGCAGACCATTGATTTAATGGGCTAATTGCAGTCCAGGAAATCAAAGGCCATGCTAAACTATATGAAGCCAGTGTTGAATTTAATTGGGAAAATTCCATGCAACTAATTGAATTATCATAATTTATGTTCACTAATAGATTGAGTCTAATTTCCATAATTCAAGAAAAGAGCCTCTGACCAATCTCACATTCTATCTCACAGATATCACTGAGGATTGTAATAGAAAAGTGAGAGCTCAAAGTTTAAAATGCATAAAAATCAGAATAGGGCAGTGAAAGCGATTAAGCCCTGCTGTTCACCAAGACTGTTGATGCACCAATAAGTCACCCAGTAAGCACCTATTCTAACTTAAAACTGATACTGTATACTTAACTGTCAAAAACTAGAAATATGTATTAACAATTATTACAGTTTGCCTAGTGAATTCAACCTGGGTCTTTGTGTATCCTTAAAGATTTTTGATAAAAATGACAAAATATACCAAGAACCTGCAAGATTTTAGTTAGTCTGAACTAGTTGTGCCTCTTGAAGCATATTCTTTGATTCTTTGATTTATAATATATATATATATATATATATATATATATATATATATATATATATATATATATATATATATATATATATATATATTGTACGTTTATGTTGTATGTACAGTATCTCACAAAAGTGTGTATACCCCTCACATTTTTGTAAATATTTGATTATATCTTTTCCTGTGACAACACTGAAGAAATGACACTTTGCTACAATGTAAAGTAGTGAGTGTACAGCTTGTCTAACAGTGTAAATTAGCTGTCCACTCAAAATAACTCAACACACAACCATTAATGTCTAAACCGCTGACAACAAAAGTAAGTACACCCCTAAGTGAAAATGTCCAAATTGGGCCCAATTAGCCATTTTCCCTCCGCGGTGTCATGTGACTTGTTAGTGTTACAAGGTCTCAGGTGTGAATGGGGAGCAGGTGTGTTAAATTTGATGTCATTGCTCTCACACTCCCTCATACTGGACACTGGAAGTTCAACATGGCACTTCATGGCAAAGAACTCTCTGAGGATCTGAAAAAAAGAATTGTTGCTCTACATAAAGATGGCCTAGGCTATAAGAAGATTGCCAAGATCCTGACACTGAGCTGCAGCACGGTGGCCAAGACCATACAGAGGTTTAACAGTACAGGTTCCACTCAGAACAGGCCTCACCATGGTTGACCAAAGACGTTGAGTGCAAGTGCTCAGCGTCATATCCAGAGGTTGTCTTTGGGAAAAAGATTTATGAGTGCTGCCAGCATTGCTGCAGAGGTTGAAGTGGTGGGGGGTCAGCCTGTCAGTGCTCAGACCATATGCCACACACTGCATCAAAGTGGTCTGCATGGCTGTCATCCCAGAAGGAAAGCTCTCCTAAAGATGATGCACAAGAAAGCCTGTAAACTGTTGAAGTCAAGCAGACTAAAGACATGGATGACTGGAACCATGTCCTGTGGTCTGATGAGACCAAGATAAACTTATTTGGTTCAGATGGTGTCAAGAGTGTGTCGCGGAAACCAGGTGAGGAGTACAAAGACACATGTGTCTTGCCTACAGTCAAGCATGGTGATGGGAGTGTCATGATCTGGGGCTGCATGAGTGCTGCACTGGGGATCTACAATTCATTGAGGGTACCATGAATGCCACCATGTACTGTGACAAATGCACCTCCAAATGCACCTCCAAGACAACCACTGTCTTGCTAAAGAAGCTGAGGGTGAAGGGGATGGACTAAACCCTATTGAGCATCTGAGGGCATTCTCAAACATTAGGTGGAGGAGCACAAATTCTCTAACATCCACTAGCTCCGTGATGTCATCATGGAGGCGAGGAAGAGGACTCCAGTGGCAATCAGTGAAGCTATGGTGAACTCCATGCCCAAGAGGGTTAAGGCAGTGCTGGAAAATAATGGTGGCCACACAAAATATTGACTCTTTGGGCGCAATTTGGACATTTTCACTTAGGGGACATGTACTCACTTTTGTTGCCAGTGGTTTAGACATTAATATCTGTGTGTTGAGTTATTTTGAGGGGACAGCAAATTTACACTGTTACACAAGCTGTAAACTCACTACTTTTTTTTGTAGAAAAGTGTCATTTCTTCAGTGTTGTCACATGAAAAGATATAAACAAATCTTTACAATAATGTGAGGGGTGTACTCACTTTCGTGAGATATTGTATATTTATGTTTCTTCAGAAATAATAATATCATTTTTTTTAAATGTGTGCTTTTCAAGCACTTGGGTTTATGGGTTTTAAAAAGGACAGACAGAGGTCAGGGAAGAGGATAAACTTCAAAAGCGGTTTTGTTAAATTATCTTTTGATACCTGAATGCATTTCCATATTTTCTCGAAATTGTAAACTAAGTCTGCATTGAGATGCCACTTTGAAAATTTTACTCATAATTTTCCAAATCTCAGAAACACCATTCCCCAAGTGTATCTCCAAATTAACACAATGTGAACAATTTACTATATTGCTAGCCTATCTAGGGCATTTTACAATTAAAATCATCTGACATGACATCTTTTTGCGACCACTAGTGGTTGTCTAAATTATTCTCTTCATGGCATATATTTACAAATCCTATAGCTGGATGACATGCCCTGGAACAGTGATATTGTGATACAGTGATATTATTATCCTGATGCTGCTGTGATGTGCAAGCAATAAATAAATAAATAAATAAATAAAAGAAACAAGGCAATTGTCTTTAGAGAGTGTCTCTTATTTAGGATATGCATACTTCTGAAAAGAAGTCTATAAGTCTCAAATTTTGTAGAACAGGTAGTGAACAAGCTCTAGAATGACAAAGCAAACGACACTCAAAAGAATATCCAGGTATTGTCCAAGTATTGACATATTTTTAAAATCCAAAGGTGTTCTTACAACTGAAACAAATCTCGGAAACTCAAATAGAGTGTCACTTCTTGTTGTTCAGACTCTGATAGGGGTATGAGCCATACCCTGTGGCCATTTCTTGATTGTTTGTGCTTTATAGCATGTTCACCTGTAGAGATACTGCTGGATTGGTTGTGAAAATATCCAGATGTGGAGAGAGAAGCCTGTGACTACGGCCTGTTTTCCCTGGTCTGAACTGAGCCGGAATAAACTCAGATAGTAGCGGTTGGGCTAAGCACAGCAGGGCTACAGTCTGGTGGAGTCTGGTTGGGTTTGATGCCTCTTGATTTCATGTAAGAGATTAACTGATCGGGGATCTCCGCCAGGACATCTTTGGCTAGCCGCGCCATACTGAGAACATGGTTCCCAGTCCGGTCCATGTAGTCCCGGAATGGCACAAACTGTTGTGACACAATAAACAGTTAAATGCAGT
Organism: Ameiurus melas; assembly: GCA_012411365.1. NCBI lineage: Eukaryota > Metazoa > Chordata > Actinopteri > Siluriformes > Ictaluridae > Ameiurus > Ameiurus melas. Next base: position 6,698,556 of record CM022776.1, on the reverse strand, counting down.
TTATTCCCACATCTCTGAATTCAAATAAGCAAGGGCTCATTGTGGTTGGTTTTTGTTCTGTGTCTCAATTCGCCTACTATTTATCCTAAATTGTATCCAAGATTGTAATTAATCCCAAATCGTAGTATGTTGGAATGAATATTCCAAAGGTACCTGGATTGCCTACAATTTCTAGTAGATTTTCAAAGTGTGGCTCTGTGGGCACTTTTTCAGCCCACAACTCCTTGTGCGAGTGAAGGAGGAGGAGTTTTGTAAAGTTTTGCATAACCGGATTCAAGGACGCATTTTCGACAATTATAAATGAAATGTGGAAAAATAAATCAAGGGAATGACACATTAAATTATAAAGTATACATTTTATAATGAATAATGAATAATGAGAAGGTTGTTAATGGTGACAGATGTGTTAGTATGTCCCAGCACTTGTATACTCTTTTGCTACACACTCAAAAGTATGTACTTTTTCTTCACAAAAAGAGTACATACTTTTAGTGCATAGTATAAGTAGGTGAATTGAGATGCAACATAAATCTTAAGTAAATAATAGAATGCAACCCCCACTCCAGCAGCTGACGGTATTTTTGGTTGGCAAAGGCAGTGGGCTATTTCTTTACACACAAAAAAACTTAATTTGATGTTTCAAATGTTGTATGCCTAAGAGTTGTTTGCCATTTACACCTGGTCATTTGTATCCTGATTGTAACCACATGCATTTACACTTGTAGGCAAATGCATTTCTGGTCAGCTTGGCTGCAATTCAACAGCTGTACATTATTTAGTATTGACATGCAAATGATCTCTTTATAATCTAACATGTGACATCACCTACTGTGAGGAGTCAAATGTCACTTGGAGATACATGGAGACAGATACAGTATAACATGACTAAAATGCATGTCAGACCTCAAAGTGTGATCAGATTTAAATCCCTTTCAAATGCACCATGGGTGCATTTTCTCTTTTTTATGTGAATAAGTTCTCTATTCTGATATAATCTTATTACTTAAGATGCAAGAAATGATCAGGTGTAAAAGGAGACAAAAGCTTACACATAGAAAACATTGCAGAACCCTGCTGAAAGAGACAATAGAAACTCTCATAAAATTTGTAATGGTTTTAATTATTATAATGGGAATTTTATTGGCTTTAATGGAAAGTGTAATGTCCCTGTTGGTCTCTACCAGTAATTTGTTGCCTTATATTGCTGGAATGTGCAGTTGATACTTTTAAAGACTGATAATGTTAATGGTTTAAACAGTTAATAGCTGGTTTGTAATGGTATTTATAGTGGAAAGCATTAGAAATTTTTTTTCTGTTGTTTTTTTAATAGGAAAGTTTCATAATGTCATCATGGTCGTGATCATCTCACTGCTGTAATTTGAGGGCTATAAAGGTAAGTGAGTGCATTCTGTGAATATTATAAATAAGAAAAAAAATGGGGGGACGGACTTATTTTTAGACTTAAATACAGGTTCTCTGACAATTGACTGACAAGTGTAAAGTACATCTTTTAAACTCATTTAAACTTTTTAAATCACCACATATTTAATTTATTTCAATATTGTCTTAAGAAATGTTACAAGGAGTTAGAAAAGCCAAATCTTTATCTTGTAAAATATAAGGATCTATGTATATGCATCAACATTCAAACTGGCAGCGTCTTAATGTCCTCTGTATAAAACAATTCCAGCCTACTAATGTGATTGAGTTCCAAGATTGCCTATATTTCCAATAACCACACTGAGACATTTCGCTGTGTGTATCACTCCGCTCGTGTGTGTTTGCCACGTTAATTTCCACTTCAATCAGTGAACACGGCAAACAATCATTTTCAGGAACTTTTCACTTAAAATATGTAAGCTCATCAGATGAAGATGAAAAGGAAGAAGGGACACCAATTTTGCCAGAAGCACCTTTAACGGGAATGTACAAATCAATGTGAGCTAGATAGCAAGCTAGCTAACATGGTATAAAGTAAGTGTGGCTTCTTCGGGATCTATTTATGCTAGGGGAGGAAAAATAAACATTTGGTCAAATTGTGTCTGAAATGTCACTTACTCGCACATACATTTTGGAAATGCCAGTCAGCCTACAACATGTCATTGGACTGGGGGAGGAAACACCTGAAGCAGGGGGAGAACATGCAAACTCCGCACACATAGGGAAAAGGTGGAATTCCAACCCCCAACCCCGAGGTGCGAGGCAAAAATCCACTGAGCCTCCATGCCCCCCTCTAAACCAACTTACATGTATCATATTATTAATGCTGTTGTTTTTGTTCTTGTTAACTTTTATTTGTTTTATTTTTCTGTGGACTGTGATTTTATGTGCAGCGCTTTGAGAAGCTGCTTTAAAAGTGCTTTATAAATTAATGTTTATAATTATTATTATTTTAAGTGAAAATGAGTAAAGTTTCATTATCTCAGTCCTACTTTTACATTGTCTCAGCAGTTTATATAACAATATCCAAAACCTTTATATAATGCCTGAACTGTTAATATTACCAATCGGTATTCAAACTAGCTTTTAAAAACATTTAAGAAGTTAAATTTTCCCAGTTACCATAGTGTTATCCTCTAGTCAGTATCACATTTTACAAGCCATTGAACCTCTTTTGTGAAAACACAAATGCTCATATGCAGTTCCCCCCAATTTATTTTATATGGAAGTACTTGGAGTCAAAGTAAAATTAAAAATGTATGCTTCCTTTTTTTTACTCAAATAACTATCTATATAGAGACAAAATAGCATCCAAGAGGAGTTAACAGTTTTAAAAAAGCATATTTTCAAGTGGCTTTATGTAGTAGAAACTACTGTATATGAGCAATGCTACCTGAACAATGTCCCTTTCTGCAAGCTTCCCTCTTGAGGAAATTCGGATGTCATCACCATCCAACTCAACCATGGCTGAAAAGATAAGATTATTTGTTATCATATTACCATGTCAACAATATTCAAATTTTAAAAAAGAAAATGCATTTTTCTCCTGAATGTAATGAAAATGAGCACTGAAGGCAGATGGTGCTCCATGCTCATTACATTCAACAGCTGTGAACAGCAGGTTGACATCTGCTTATTTGCCAAAACCCTCAAATCTCCACAATTAGTGGATATCTAACCCCCAAAATTCATCTTTATTTGGCTACAATTGTGGGAGAATGACTGCACATCTCAGGTTTTAGCTTGGAGTCCTAAACTTTTATGGAGACCAATGTCTGAAGTGACAAACTTTAAGAATGCAAAGGGATCTTCATTCTTACCATCAAACTCAGCCTGGCCAACTCCAACAATTATGATGGACATTGGGAGTTTAGCAGCCTGTAAGGGGAAAGAAATTAAGAGTGTCAGAAATGTACAGGGCAAAAACTTTAAGGCAACATTATATAAATGGTAATTAAAAAAAAATAAAAATAATCATTGGGAACATCCAACTGAATTCTAATATAAGAATGCATTTTACATTGCTCGATTTTTATTAAATAAATTGTTTAATTGGTAGATAGTCAATGTGGTCTTTCAATAACATCTAGACCACTGCATTTAAACACAAGCTCTAGCCTTTAAGCCCAAATAAGAGATTAATTTGGTGTAACATAAAAGAAAGAGACAAATTATAAACAAAAAATAAAAGAGAACAATACAATAATATATGAATGATAAGAAACAAAGCATTGGAATAAGCACCTAATAAGAGTCTGGGATATTGTCACTAAATTACTCCCAAATGGTTCTAGTTATATTTATGACATTAATAAACTTTAAAAAAAAAAATTTTAATTAAATAATAATAAAATCCAGCACATCCTATTATGTTGCATTTGAATTTTTTTATGTAAATAAGCTGCAAGATAGGAAATCCAATTATGAAATCGCAATGTGTACCTAGTCTATTTGATCATGCTTTTAATTCATTATTTTAGTTTTAATATATATAAAAAATAAAAAATAAAAAATAAAACAATACCACTGTTTTGGTTAATTTGATGCACTCTCCTGTAAATAAAATGTGATTTGAATGATAAGTAGACCTACCATTTGCTATGCTTTCAGCTCACTTTAAGTACGGTTGTGCAACTTCTATCATCTGAGGAGAGCTGAAAAAATCCATATGGAAGCTAGCCACATGGATTCCATGAGCAATTTCCCCATTAGTATTGATTCTATTGGGAATTGGGGAAAATCCCATTAGGAGGTTTTTTTTCTTTCTTTTCAGAAGTATTGTCACTGACGTTACATCATGCCCATGATCACACCCGCGCTGAGCGCTCAGAGATCTCAATATATATGCCTTAGACAAAAGACGAACATATTGAAATAATTCTCATGGCTGGATTGTCTCAAGGTTGTGATGGACTTTAAAAAGAAACAACATTTTGGCAAGCACATCACACAAGACACTGTTGCCAAACTGGGAGCCAAAGTTGGGAGAGATGACTCAGTGTGGGTTTACGAAGAAATGTCAACCATGTAGCAGATGTTTTGAAAATAAAGCTACATTTTGCTAAAAAAAAAAAAAAAGTTCAAGAGCTCTCATAATGTACCATTTTGTTAGAAAGAATCAATAAACAAACCATTAATAAAGATTAAGAATACCAGTTGTCATAGAACTGAACTATAAAGCACACCATGTAATGTGTGCATGTAATATTGGGCTGGGGGTTGTCATTATTAGCATGTGCAATTTGCTCTCTATTAAATGTTATTTATATTCATAAGTAACTATAAAGCTAACTAATACTACTACTACTACTACTACTACTACTATTACTACTACTACTACTACTACTACTATTACTACTACTACTACTACTACTAATAATAATAATAATAATACTAATAATAATAATAATAATAATAATGATAAGAGGAAGAATAAATGTATAGGCCTATGTAAATCTAAACTCTCCAAACATTTTATTAGGAACACTACAGTGTGTGTGTGTGTGTGTGTGTGTGTGTGTAAAAAAACATGGAAGAATAGAAATCAGATAATAGCTAGAGACTATAGTCTCTTCAGTTGTATATGGAGAAGTCGTTGGTGTATTTTCACTGGCCCTCAGAAGGACACTGTCTTTCAGAAATTTTTACACTATAAATGGTAACAGCATGAATCATAGTCTGAACTACAGAAGAACTAATCTCGGTATATGCAGAGCTGCAGAATTTTACAAGGTACAGATGATTTCCAATTTCCAGACCTTTTTATATGAAATAGCTATTACGCTTCTTCACAATTATGCTTGAAAGCTTGCAATTACTTCTAAAAATGGTAATTGATGGCCAATAAAAGAGAAATTATACAAACCAAGTATATGAGAGGTCATAAGAAAATTGAGATATATGCCCAAGTTTTGGACTGGAGATTTACAGACATAGCCAGAATACTTTTTGGCAAATGAAACAAGAAATTATGAGGGTGGAAGTAGGTCAGTGTTCTTGGAAAAGCTTTCAGGGGCCAGAGCTCAACACAGAGAGAAGAAAGCAAACACACACACACACACACACACACACACACACACACACAAATAATCTTTTACTATGGCAATGCTACAAGCTTTTTCATTGCTCGAGCTATGTTTTTCTTGGTATTGAAATTCTGAATCTTTACTCATCAAAGTTTCAATTCATTTACACTGTTAGTACAATAAGCATAGAGTAATAAAAAAAAAGACATTTGGATCATGACCATGGTATTATAATGTATTAGAATTAGAGTCTTATAATATTAAGGTACTTATAATACTTATAATACTAAATCTAAAATGCTGACATGTACACGAGAAACACAAAATCATGATTCTGCTTATTCGTTATAAGATCTTTCATGATCAACTGCTCCAAGCTCTTATCAATAAATGAGCACAATGAACAAATGACAGCAGGGCAATCCTTTTAAATAGGTTGTGAAGCAGCAAGGTTTGTCAAACTTAGGAATATAAATGAATCCTTGCAAGAGCTGTCTCTATGACATGTGGGGCAGTGAGAAAAAGAATGAGAGAAAGAAATAGGAGAAAGAGAGAGAGAGAGAGGGGGGGGAGTTTCCAACTGGAACAAATGAATTAGGGTGCAGTCACTGATTCTGTCACCTCGGACTGTCAGGTCAGGAAATCCGTCTGCATAATTTAACCAACAGCTGTGGAGAAGAGACTCGCTTCACACAAAGTGCCCAATTTAATTTACTCCACATAAAAAAGGCTTGAGAATGTAAGAAGAAAAAGAAGCAGAATTTTACTAAATGCTTACATTCTTAAAAATAAAGGATCCAATTAGAACCAAAAAAGGGTTTTTCAATCTGATGTCATATTAGAACGCTTTTAAGTTTCACAAATTTTACTTTAATTTTATTTTTAATTTAAACATTTTACAATCAAGTTCTTCAGAGAACCATCTACTTACTGGTGCTTTAAAGAACTCAAAAATGGTTCTTCATAACATATATAATCATGCTGTCATATGTTCTCTAAAAACCTTTATTTAGTGCTTTAAGGAATCAAAATAAGTTTATTAAGAATAGTGCCAGGAGAACCTTTTCAAGTTACACAAACAACTCACTCAAAGGGTTCACTGTAACCTGTTAAGGTACAGTAAGATACCTTGAAGAACCAATACACTGTTCCGAAGAACCAATTTTAAAAATACCATAAAGAACTTCTTTCATCTCCAAAGAAACTCAAGAACCCTATACAAAGAAAAATGGTTCCTGACAAGAAGAAGGTTCTTTGCAGAAGAAGTGTTGTGATGGTGTATTGAAGAACCTTTATTTTTAAGAGTGTAACACATTCAGAATGTGATCTGCCCTGATCTAGGACATTGAAGCTGTTTGTTATATAAACATAAATATAATCTAGTGGCCTAATTTAAACCACCAGGCAGTTAATAAGGATTGCCACAGTTGCATGTTAATGAACACAATCTTTGTTCCACAAACTTCATGCTTGAGCATGTATCACAACAAAATGAGACTATTGCTCCACTCATGTGACTTTTTTGTTACTTTCCACAGGATCTAGCCTTAAATACAGTAAATTCCATTTCTAGCATGCTTTCTAAAATAAAATGTAAAAAAAATAGTCCGCCTACTATTTGCATCTGTATTTGTGTTTGTTTAGGATGCATTATTTGTTAAATCCGAATAACATATTTGTTTCGGTTATATCTTTTATTATAAATGTTCTTGATCAAATATAAATATTTAATATGTTATTTAAAAAAAATCTGATTCACCATCTTTCAGATCTATGAACCTTAAAAATGCATGGATCTGTGCATCAAGGATGGTATTAAATTCCTTAGTCTTGCAGAAAAGCAAGGTTGATGGATGTGAAGAGAAAGAGCAGCAGACAAGATCTTAAAAGGAAGGTGTGGCTGTTCTAATGGTTTGACTAACAGTCGCAAATTCCCTTTAAATCCAGTCTGCTGGGTAACTGACGGTAAGGTAGCAGCTGTCGTGGCAGAAGAGCTTCTGAAGATGTAGAAGTTGAGAGAGATTTCAATCCTCCCAAAGATAATTTGGTGTAAAGGCCTTTTTTTTTTTTAAACATAATGCAATAAACTCAGGAACACTTACAGTTTGGTAAAGAAAGAGAAACAGACAGACAGAGGTGTGGTGTGTGTGTGTGTGTGTGTGTGTGTGTGTGTGTGTGTGTGTGTGTGTGTGTGTGTGTAAGACAGAGATATAAACATGTAATTAGAAACATACTTACATTGACAATGGCTTCTTTGGTCTGAGCCATGTCTGATATAACTCCATCTGTGATGATTAGGAGCACAAAGTACTGTGAGCCATCTTCCACTACCGCTGCATATCTAACACACACACACACACACACACACACACACACACACACACACACACACACACACACACAAGAAAACAAGCATCAGCACACTCCAAAGTATAGAAATCTACCGCACCTAAAAAAAATAATAATAAAAAAAGCAAGTGAAAGACTTAAATTGCATAGCAAAAGTGTTTAACACCTGAATGATTAACCATTAATAAATCACATGGACAAAAAAGGATCATGAAACAAACCAATGAACAGTTTTATAATCTATTTTTGCAGGCAGCCTAAAACCCATGCAGTTCCTCTTGGATGCTTCTTGATCTCAGACTCTGTATTGTTTTATTATCATCAAATTCTCAAAACCACTTTGAGATTAAAATCGGTTCGTGCAGATTACAAAAAAAATAATGGATCATGCTGTAGATTAAACCTCTCTGGTGTCACAACTTATGGCAGCGATTTTGTCTTATGTACTTAATAATGTAAAATCAAGCAGCTAGGTTTGATATGCATGCTGTCATTTGTTCCTTGTGCATTAATCTGAAACAAATGCAACTCAGAAATAATGTCAGCTTGTCTCATTAGTGTATGATAATGACCTTCAAAAAAAATGGACACTGGGTCCCATCAGGTCTCATGGGGTAATATCTTTTCTGTCTTGTCAAGGACTGGTACATAATGGCATGTTTAATTAAAAGCTAGACAAGAGGATTAGACACTCTCATTCCCTCACAGGCCTCTCTATTTTTCCCTCTTTGAAGGTAATGAGACATGCAGTTTGTCAGGTTACAGAGAAAACCTGAATCTCAAAGTCTTCCATCCTGAAGGTTTTCCTGTGGAAAACTTAAACAAACAGCTTTACCTCTAATCTGACTGTTAGAAAGCACTGACACTGGAGAGCCCTTATAAAAATCTCTTCAGAGAAAGCTGCGCCATTTTACTGATTACATGCATTATTTGTTAACCATGTATGTGGAGCATCTACAATAAAAAGTCCCTGTTTAAGTCATTTCAGAAAAAGGAGCAATGATATATTCTTACTAGCACATTAACATAAACCTTGCAGCTGGAATTACTCTCAGAGATGCTGTTATAAAAACTAATCAGTCATAAACAACATTTAACAGCACGATGGTATAAATTGCCGTAACAGATTTATGATTTATTTATTAACTCACCTTGCTACATGATTGATGACTGGGGCAAAGTTAGTTGGTCCATAAAGCTGAACCGTCTTCAGACTCTGGTGGTATGCCTCTAGAATGCCCTCCATGCCATTACAGTATGGGTTATCGACATTACCATTCTTTAATTAAAAACAAGAGATCAAACAATATCATACACTGCATATTAGGTAAATAATTTGGAAAGCGAGTTAGAATATCAATCATTCAATCAGTCAAATCGTCAGAAGGCATAAGACAATAATAAAACAATCTGTCGTAAGGCATAAGTTAAAAGTAGAGTAATGCACTGTGAGTGAGCACAGATATGAGCATATTAAAAAGTGCCTGGAAAGGAGCAAATGATGGTATAGTGAAAAGAGGGAGGGAGTGTATTAGTTCACAGATTTGAAGAATGCTGCAATGAGAGTACTAAGCAATATACTGTAGGAGATTTTCACAGAACTGTATGCATAAATTAAAGATAAACGAAGAAATGCAGTCCTATAAAGTAGTAGTTTAACATACATATTTAATAAACTGCAACCAAAATCTACACCATTAAACATTAAATGATAACAATGGCATGGAAATGCAAACATTAGACTAAATGTACAAAATATCGTGCAACTATGCAGGGCTGTAAACATTACATTTTAATGCTATGCCCATAAAGTAATGATGAGGAGTGCAGCTCTTACCAGGGGGAATTCATGACACACTCTGCCATCAGGGGGGAGTTTGGCTCCAAAACCCAGCGCAGGGAACATCTTGTCACTGTCATAATCCTGGATGATCTCCCCAACAGCCTTTAGTGCCATAGCATAGGCATTCATCTGGTACGGGTTCATATAATGCAGAGATGTGGACTGAGATGGGTTCCCTTAGAGGAGAGAAATGAGGGCATGTTCTGTTTTACAGAGAATAAAAACGTGCAGAAAATGGTGGAAATACACACCCCAATAATAATAATAATAATAATAATAATAATAATAATAATAATAATAATAATAATAATAATAATAATGTAACTGCCTGCCAGTAAGTAATATGACATCTTTTTAGAATGGAGTCACAAAGAGGACACATCATTAAAGAACGGAAGAACCGACAGAAAACACTGAGATCAAGTAGCGTCACATCTTTGGACAACTTTTGTGGGTTGTATGCATTTTCTATCCAAACTAAAATAACTTCATGCATATTTATTAACTAAATGAAAGTGACTAAGCTGTAACAAAGGGGAAATAAGTCAGCATGAATCTTCTGAGACAGAAAAAAAAAACATTAATCATCCTTTCCTTAGTTAATTACAATGTATTACATCTAAATTTGATCACATGTATTCTTTTGTGGTTGTTTTTTTTTTTTTTTTTTTGTGGTGTAAGCCTGACTCAGCATCATTAACAGTACTTAATTAAGTGCTTGGTCATATACAGTAGATGGACATTTGCCTGAAGAAAATTACTCATTATCTACAAAGCTGCACATGAGTTAATGAACACCATTAAAAAGTAAATCTAGAAACAAGTAAGAAAATACTATAAAAACACAAGAATAAATTCTCACCATTGGAAGCTGTGAAATCAATAGCCACGGTGAAATGGATCTGAGTGCTAGAAAACAGGGAGCAAGGGTTGGATAAAAAAGAAAAGAAATTACCAGAAATAAAAAAGAGAGAACAATTCATAGCATAAAAAAACCACTAGAGAGGAAAAAAAAACCTTGACAATGAGCATTAATATCAAGATCTTGCAGTCCAATTCCTCTGAAAACATAAACTCTCCAGACATCTCTTCGGCACGGAGGCCATCTGATTGAGCAAACTAGTGCAATCAGAGGCTCCCTGTGGACCTACATTGTGTTAGCTTGTTCTCCTGCTGTGCATTCTCTCTTTGTTCATCTCTGTCCTGTCATCCTTCAGAATCTACTTTGGATTTAGGACAGTTTTCCCAAAGCAAACCATTATTTAAGCTGTTATGATAGTGGCTGGACATTGGATTCCAACCAAATCAGCCTGCAAAGGGCAGTCTGTATCAACACCTGCAAAATCTTCCTCTTTCATTCCAGCCAGCAGGGCACCAGTGTCAGGTCAGCAGGAGCTGCTGATTGCAGGTGCTTGTCCATCATTTATTCTCATCACCTGTCACAGCTAGCTGCCCACAGACTCCTATAACAGGTCATTATAAATGTATGAGGATGTCAGAGCTCATGGAGACAGAATACTGCTGACGGTTGTCCAAAGTGCAAGCCAGTAGTTATTAGACCTGTAGAAAGAGTTCATGTACCTCATAAGTGCAGTGTTTTTATTTGTTGAGAAAATATTTCTGACTACAAGATGCCTACTATTTAGATTTGTTAGGTCCATTTGTATAGACAGGAATGTATCATATCAGGAAAAAACACAAGCAAGTCTATCTGAGATTATTTAATACCTCAGCACAGTTTGAGAGGAGTGTGTGTTAATTTAGCCATGCTCTTTTCATGATGGTAAGCCAGAGCCTATAATCTTCTTTTACTTGCTAGCTTTAATTGCATTGCACATAGGGGTAACATCTGCTGAGGCATGGTGAGGACTATTTTCTGATATGCCCAGTTTTGTCCCCATGTGGTGTTTTTTTAAATCTTGTATATAATAGGTTGGGAGTTCAATTCCGGCCTCCGGCCTGAGTACACGGAGTTCTATTTACTCCCCATGATTCAGGGTTTCCTCCAGGTACTCCGGTTTCCTCCTCCAGCCCAAAGACATGAACTGTAGGCTGATTGGCATTTCCAAATTTTCCGTAGAGTGTGAATAGGTGTGTGCATGATTGTGCCCTGCGTTGGATTAGCACCCCGTCCAGGGTGTCCATGTGCCAAAAGGTTCCTTGGGCTAGGCTCTGGGCTCCCAATGACTCTGTTTAGGATAAGTGGTACAGAAAATGCATGGATAGATGGATGGATTGATGAATAAGTTCCAAACACATCAGAAAAAAATCACATCATAAAATAAGAACTATTCAAGTTGTTTGTTTCTTAGGGTGGTTTATATATAATTCAATGTCTTCTCAGTAATATAACTCACACAACTAGACAGCTTTAACACAAAAAAAAATAAAGTTTCAGGATTCCTTTTCTGCAAGTCCACATATCTGTGTGATGTGATTGCTGTGTCACATTTTGCAAAACAGTCAAATGGTATTGCAGCATATATAAACAAAATTAAAGTGAGGCTTTATATTGGCTGTAGCTCATTATACACAGTAAAATTCCTAGTGTTGAATTAACACCCAGAGATTGCATCTGAGTGCAGTGGAATTATATAAACACTGTAGGGTGTAAATTCAACACTATGGGTTTTAAATCAACACTGGCGATTTTGCTGTGTACTGGGCTATTTAAGCTTCCCATGCTCTTTACCTTCTTTTTTAATCTAACAGGCACATGTTAAGTTATGGAACTAGATAATCCACAGACCCTTCATTATGATCATGGTCCAACTATTCAAATATGAGGCTCAAATTTGTTTATTAAACTTTAGTAACTTCAATTTGGATTAAACCCATACAGTGACCAGACAAATAGGCTAGGATGGCCTCACATGAGGATGGCCCCACAGGATGGCCTCACATGAGGATGGCCCCACATGGTGCAGCCAGAGATCATTGAGATTACTGAGGATTGTACCAGTTAAAAACCATAAAGTTGACTTTGGGCCTCAATTCATATGAACCATTAAGACATGATGGCTCTGATGGCTATACAATTGCTATGACAGCTTTAGGACTGCAATTACCACAAACAGTTTTGCACTCAAGCCTCTATCAGCGAACAGTGGATAAGTCCAACAAAATAGACTTCATGTAAAAACTGTAATGAATTATCCTTGTTACACAATTGCATTATTTGACCATATAGTATTGGCACATTTATAGAAGGGATTTATTTATATATGTGTCACGCAAATGTGGATGGGTTCCCTTTTGAGTCTGGTTCCTCCTCAAATCGTCTCAGGGAGTTTTTCCTTGCCAAAGTCGCCTCTGGCTTGCTCATTAGGATAATCTGTATACTGAATTTATATATTTCTGTAGAGCTGCTTTGGGACAATGCCCATTGGTAAAAGAGCTATACAAATAAATCTGTTTAAATGTTTCACCTATTTTACTTGGAGAATCATTGGTGTTGGTGTTGTAAAGCATATTTCAAAAGACATCTAAAGTATCCATCACTTCCTGATTGCCTTAAGTACTTAAAAAGCTGGTGCGCATTTAAACGCTGGTTTAAATTAAAGTTTTTTTTCTCATTAACCATAATTGATACAGATGATCAAAAAAGTATTTGGCTCAGTATTTCATTGATCAGTCAAGGTTTTCCATCATTGTTTCCTGTCAGCATTCCTGCCCCTAGCACATTTGAAAACAAAGTTACTATCATGGAATTGTAGCTCTTGTACAAAACAAAGATTTGGCTGATCGGCTATGTTTAGGATTAAAGGTTGGTTTATTTTGCCCCTTCCTCAGTGTAAAGCGGTTAAGATGTGATGTTAGCAAAATGGTGTTTACTTATGGTACCTTTCTTACTTATCTTCAATTCTAACACTCAGCCTGCTTCAAAGTTTTTTACAACAGAGAATTCAAGCTTGTGCATTAATCTGCGTCATCAAGCTGCTCTGAATGAAATGAATTGTTTTAGGACATGGTGCTACTAGAATCTTATTATGACATTTATTTCACTGGGCTTATTTATGAATGTCACATTCTGTATAAGCTCAGCACCAGTTTTACACAGAGCTTATGACTGATGATGGAACAGAGAAAAGTTTTATCTGTACAGAGCTGCCAGAGAGTTTTGGAAAAATGTACACAAGATAAATACAGGGATAAGGCATGACCTCGACTGCCTATTAGTCATCAATCTTTTTATAAACTGGAGGTCGAAGTTCTAACACATAACTCTCTCTCTCTCTCTCTTGTTCTCTCTCTCTCTCTCTCTCTCTCTCTCACACACACACACACACACACACAACACACTTACAAACATACATAATACTCAATTAGTTCAGCTTTATTGTGCACTTGACATCCATCCAGCTTGCTTTCTGAACGAATTAGGATGAATTATGAGTGCAGATCACAGTGCACAACCGCTGAGTATGTGGTTTCTGAGCCCTTGTGACCTACATTTTACCTACCTCCTTTTTTCAATTTACTCTATGACCTGTTTGAATGAGAATTATTTTAACAAATAGCACTGGACTGTGTAAAATCCACTATAGAAAGAAATTCAACAGTATTTTTAACACAAATAGCAAAGGTCATGGGAATCAGAAAAGGGGGATATAGGGCAGGAAGTGGCTTACTAGCAGATTAGATCATGTTCAAACAATGCACGTGGGCGACGTCGGTCCGCAATTGATTGTTTGAGCCTGAAAGGTCAATCATATCCCTCACATTCAAATTTCTTTCATACTGTCACACATTTCTAAAAACTCCCTCCCACATCCCATTTTAAGATTGACTGAAAAAGTGAGAGCACAATTCGATCATTAGGTGAGGTATAACTGTGAAATAGCTCCAGACATGGGTTACAGAAATCAGGACAACTGTTGATCAGTAAGGAAATGCATGCAGCACTGAGATAGCAGAACCATTAAGGCACATTAGAGCTTTTATCAACTACAGTAATGTGAGGCCAGTCATCACCTGCATACTAATTAAGATAAGGTTGGTGTGTGGTTTGTGTATGTGACTGTGTATAATTAATTTTCTTTGTTTGTTTTTATTACACACTGCAAAAAAAATCAATATAGTCAATATAGTTCAACTTCTCTGGTATTTCCTATTATAAGATTATTGTTAATATAAAGCAAATGTTGTTTTGATATATTGGCAGAGGTTTTGTTTTCCTTTTTTTTTAAACAGCATCTAAAATCAGGCTGAATAATCTTAAATTTGACTTATTTTAATCTCATAATAAGAAATATTAAATACATTTGCCCATACTGAAGCTATTTTCACTTGCTAAGATATCATTTTTGCAGTGCAATACCACTGACAGGTGCAGCAATTTGTAGCTATTGTTAAAATCCTGCATATTACAAATACTACAATTTGATTATTCTTGCTTATTATTTATTCAGTAGGCACAGGTGAAGTTTGGCCATGGCATATTGTGAAATGAAGAATGACTAAATTGCATTTTAATGTATTGTCTTGTTAATGTCTAATAGAAAGATGATGTTCTACATAACACTGAGCTGTAGGAAGGTGATGGTGGGTAGAAAAAAAAGCAGCATAACAAATAATAGCAATTTCACAGCACACCAGTGTGTTAGGAGGCGTGGGGCAAACCGATTAGAGTTTTCCTGTAATCAAGGCCTCAATTTTGAAAGTCTTTTCATCTTTTCATCAGGGCAAGCTAAAGAAGACGTGGCAACAAAAATGATGATAACTGTACTAATATTAACAGCTCTGTTTGTTGTGTCTGGTCTTGCAATGTGTCTGCTCCTTATCAGGGATATCCACACAATGTTAGCTATGTCAGTGACCTTCAGCTATGGAACTACTGTTTAAAAGTAGAACGGAATGTTTTGGGTTCTTTATATTCCACCATTAAAGGGTGGTCTTTAAAATGCTCAAACCTATAAGAAGACAAAACTAAGGATTTTATTTCCTTAGTATGTGCATTTGTGAGCATTTGTGCATTTGTGAGCATGTGAGCATTTGTACTCACCCTGCTTTGATGTAATCTAGGAAAGTGTGTTCCGCCTCAACAGAGAATGAAAGCAACGTCACCTTGGGAATTAGAGAAATCAGAGCATTACAAGACCTATGGATACCATATGTTCCACACTGCACACCTGCTTAGTATATTAGTATATTAGTATAAGAGCTGCACAGTATATCTCTTTTTCCCCCGATCATTATTACAGAAGGCTGCAATGGTTAAATTAATCTCCCAGCACAGCTAACAAAAATATTTTCTGTGCTTTGAGAATTCTAATCAAGCTCAAACAAAACAGATTCTAGCAAAATGATGGCATTCACCGTATGATAGCAGATAATTTTGCTCAAAATAAACTTCAGCAATATCACATTATGGGTTCTCTGGTGTATTTTTAGGCATCCCAGTCTCTACCAACAAATGCTAAAGTTGGATTTTTATTCATTTTGTGCAGCTTTAATTAGTATGGTCATGATTATGAAGGGAACCACAAGGTTACTATGGTACTGTAAAGCCAGATGATGGATTACTCATGCGTATAATTATACAGTGGCTTTCCCTCTTTCAGATCGATGCAGGGATTCTAAGTGGATCAACAGCCTCACCAGTGAAAACTAAACAAGAGATTTATTACCCATAATAAAGGGGTAGACAAATCACTAACCCAGGCGGGACTTTACGTCCAAGTGGAATTTATGTCCAGGCTAGTAGTTTTTTATTTGTTGTTGCCTGACTGACAAATGGGTTTAACAAAAAGAAAGAAAGAAAGAAAGAAAGAAAAAGAAAGACAAAATACTACTGACTTTCTTAAAACAAAATTTTTCAAACAGGTTTTCATGTCTACGTTTAAACTTAATTAATTTCATGGTGGTGTGACACACCTATGTCTATAACTCATGCTACTGATTCCTAATCCCAAAGCCTGCTGCACTACACACATTGGCTGGCAGAGTCTGCTTGATGGTAGAGCTTTTTTTTTAGTAGGTGGATTAATTAGCTTGCATGATGACAGATGACCTTTTCTGTATCAGGAACATGCAGATATGTCAAAACCATCACAAAACTGAGCAAAATAAAGTTGGATGCAAAGCAACCTGAATCTAAACCTGCTTAATACATGAAGTCACACTGTGCTTGAACATAGCAAAAGAAATTTAACATCATTTTGAATTTTGAAATTAAATATCATTTACATGTGATTACATGATAGAATACCAGTTTTCAGATCTAAAACCTTAGCTAATAACTTAATGTGTGACATTATAAACTTTGATAGACATGAATAATAATTGTACTGATTTGTTTCACTTTGTCTGTATTAATGCAATTAACAATGGTCTTGCTAGAAGTTTGTGAACCCTTTAGAATGTTCAATATTTCTGCATAAATATGGCCTAAAACATCATCAGATTTTCACACCCAATTAAACAAATTAGACAATAAAATATTATACTTGGTCATTTATTTATTTAGGAAAATGAGGCAATATTGCATATCAGTGAGTATCAAGAGTATGTGAGGCGTTGTTTTCAGTATTTGGTGTAACACTAGATAATGTATCTTTTGAAACTAAACATTTCCATTAACTGTTGATCACTCCTGCACATCAGCTTGGAGGAGTTTTAGCCCATTAGTCAGTACAGAACAGCTTCAACTCTGGGATATTGGTGGGTTTCCTCACATGAACTGCTTGCTTCAGGTCCTTCCACTACATTTCTATTTGATTAAGGTCAGGACTTTGACTTGGACAACTTTATACTTCTTTAACCATTCTTTGGTAGAATTACTTGTGTGCTTAGGGTCTTGCTGCATGACCAATTTTCTCTTGAGATTCAGTTCATGAACAGATCTCCAGAAATTTTCCTTTAGAATTCACTGGTATAATTCAGAATTCATTGTTCTATCAATTATGGCAAGCTGTCCTGGCCCAGATGCAGCAAAACAGGCCCAAACCATGATACCACTTAACATTTCAAAGATGAGATAAGGTTCTCATGCTGGAATGCAGTGTTTTCCCTTCTCCAAACATAACACTTCTCAATTAAACCAAAAATTCTACTTTGGTCTCATCCATCCACAAAACATTTTTCCAATGCCTTCTGGTTTGCAGAGGACAGCAATGTTCTTTTTGGAGAGCAGTGGCTTTCTCCTTGCAACCCTGCCATACACACCATTGTTCTTCCATATTCTCCTGATGGTGGACTCATGAACATTACCACTAGCCAATGTGAGAGGGGTCTTTAGTTGCTTGGAAGTTACACTGAGTTCACTTGTGACCTCACAGACTATTACATGTCTTGCTCTTGGAGTGATCTTTGTTGGTCGCCCATTCCTGGGAGGGTAACAGTGGTCTTGAATTTCCTCCATTTGTACACAATCTGTCTGACTGTGGATTGGTGGAGTCCAAACTCTTTAGAGATGGTTTTGAAACTTTTCAAGCTTGATGACCATCAACAACTCAGAAATTGTCCTCAGAAATTGTGAGGTCCTTAGAATTTGTGATACACTTCCACAAACATGTGCTGTGAAGATCAGACACTCATAGATCCCTGTTCTTTAAATAAACCAAGGTGCTCACTCACACCTGATTGTCATCCCATTGATTGAAAACACCCCGTGACCCTGAAAATAATGAAATAATGAATTCGTTTCACCCGCTTTGGTGCAAATAAAAGTTACAACAGGTGCACTAGAGATGAAACAGCAAGACAACCCCCAAAAAGGGAATGGTTTTATAAGTGGTAGCCACAGACAATGGATTTCTCCTTATCCTTCCTAACTGATTTGTCTCTAGTTTTGTGTTTTGTTAGGGTCCTTGTCACTACTTGTAGCATGATGCAGCAATTGCAACCCAATCAGACTGCACAGGTAGTCCAGCTCCTCCAGGATGGCACATCCATACATGCCATCGCAATGAGGTTTGGTGTGTCTCCCAGCACAATTTCAAGAGCATGGAGGAGATATCGGGAGATGGGCCTTTACACGAGGAGAGCTGGACAGGGCTGTAGAAGGGCAACAACCCAGCAGCAGGACTGGTATCTGCTCCTTTGTGCAAGGAGGAACTGGAGGAGCACTGCCAGAGTCCTACAAAATGACCTCCACTGGCTACTGGTGTGCATGTTTCTGACCACACTATCAAAAACAAACTCCAGGAGGGTGGTATGAGGTCCTGAGGTCCTCTAGTGGGACCTGTGCTCACAGCCCAGCACCGTGCAGCTTGATTGCCATTTGTCAGAGAACACCAGAATTGGCATGTCCACTATTAGTGCCCTGTTCTCTTTATGGATGAGCGCAGGTTCACACTGAGCATGTGACAGACGTGAAAAAGTCTGGAGATGCCATGAAGACCCATGGCATCTGGGTCAGTGGTGGTCTGCGGAGGAATATCCTTGGAGGGTCGCACAGATCTCCACGTACTAGCCAAAGGTACCCTTACTGCTGTTAGGTACCGGGATGAAATCCTCAGAGCCTTTGTCAGAGCCTTACGCTGATCCAGTGGCCCCTGGGTACCTCCTAGTGCAAGACAATGCCCGGCATTAGGTGGCCAGAGTGTGTAGGCAGTTTCAGGATGACGAAGGCATTGATGCCATTTACTGGCCCTCATGTTCCCCAGACCTGAATCCAATTGAGAACCTCTGGGACATTATGTATTGGAGGATCCAAAGCTGCCAAGTAGCACCACAGACTGTCCAGGAGCTCACTGATTCCCTGATCCAGGTCTGGGAGGAGGAGGACACCATTCACCATCTCATCAGGAACATGCCCAGATGCCCAGGCACATGGAGGCCATACACACTACTGACTGACATTATGAGGTGCCATGATGAAATTCATGCAAGTTGGATCAGCCTGTAATTGAAATGTGTGATTTTGAATCCAGCCCACAATGTGTTGATGATTTTGGCTTCCATTGACCATTGTCACATCATTTTGTTCTCAACGAATTACACAATGGATGTAAGTAAAGATTTTCAACTTGAATATTCCGTTCATCGAGATCCAATGTGTGATTTAAGTGTTTCCTTAAGTTTTTGAGCAGTGTACTTTTGCCACTCACAGATATGTATAATATAAGTATAATATATTATTATTATTATTCATTCAGGTTAATTTGGTGTTATATAACATTACCTACCATTTTTTGCGTAGTCAGTTAGGTTTGCATACAACCAAGGGCCCACCAATGCATAAAAATAAACAATACATCCTGGATATAAACAATTGTGAATACTCCATTCTCTAAACTGTAACACTGACCACAAACTGATGCAGGCCAATGCTGACAGTGACCATAAACCAATGTAGTTTTTTGTTTATGTGTCATATTTGCTTCCCTTTACTGACTAGAAACACTGGATCTATTTAATGATGTTGGTCTTGTGTTTAGAGAGCAAAAGTATGGTTTCCTGAAAGTCTCCATACATAGAGGAAATTAACACTTTTAAACAAAATGTCTTCTAAAACTGTTCATACTTTATATATAGTTTATATATAATTTTCAGATAGCCTTTAAAAATCTCATTGACAAAAAAAGGAACATATTGAAATCATTCTCATGACTGATTCAGGAAGCTGTCGCAAGGTCACGATCACACATGATGCTGTTGCCAATATTATTAACAAATTCAAAAAGATTGGAAGTGTTGTGGACGAACTGAGAATTCTCTGTCCAAAAATATCCACTGACAAAGGCACAGCTGACATGGTGCTGGTATACATAGTCTCCTACTGTATGGAGACTTTTGAGACACCCCGTACAACAAGAATCTACAGCTACCAAAATAAATGTATAGTTTTTGTAAGTAAGTATAAAGAAATGTAAGTATAAAAACAAGAATATTTAGACATTTGCATTCCAGAGACTCACTGTTCCAGAGTTGATGTATCTTCTCTTCTTTGTTTTCTTTTTGGCATTCACCACCTGAAATTCCCAAATTGCAAAATTTCAAAGTTATCATTGTTAACAAGAGATCAAACAAATTATATTACTGAAAACAGCATGAAAACAGAAATAACATGACTCTCTACTGAAAGAAAATCACAGATGTAAGACATGGCAGAGCTAGTGTGTTGATCTCTCTGGTCCTGCTGGGACTGTCACACTCCATTACAGCTGCTTTCACATCCAACATGGCCCCATAGGGACCATACTGTAGTACACCTACTACACATACTCACATGCTGTCTCTTTTTTGCCATCCTTTCAACTTTTTCACTGTCTTACTTCCTGCTTCCTTTTAAATGTATCTTTTCTGTATGCTTTCAGATAAGCTGGGAAAAATTCACCAGTTATCTAGCTTGTAATAGTGTCTGTGCTCTATTTGTTCTTATTCAGTCATTTGTTCTTATTCAGTCATTTTCTTTCTCATACCTTGTATTAAATGTTCCATTTTGTAAAAATATGAACAAACACCTGAAAAAAATTATCAAACTTAGTTACTAACAGGGTCTGCAGATGATTGTGTTTTTCACATGAACTAGCATGTTTCCAATTTTTATGCTTGCTTAATGATGTATTCTGGGGCATTTCAACCATAAAGTTGCAATACAGAAATTTTTTTGGTTAAAAATGTTCGAAAATCAATTATGTATCAATTATACGTAAAAAAATTAATAAATCAATGTTCGAAACTGTTTCCTTACCTTACCCTGATTCGCAATAGTAAGCTTATAGCAATGATTTATAAATTCAACTGTCGGGTAAGATTTTAATAATAATAATAATAATAAACTTTATTTTATAAAGCGCCTTTAAAGTAGCTTCTCAAAGCGCTGTACATAAAAACACAAATCACAGAATTAATAAAAGTTAATTAAAACGAATAAAACTGTAATAAAAAACAAATAAATAAAACAGTCAAAAAGATATTAAGAATCAAAAGCGAGTCTAAAAAAGTGTGTCTTTAAAAGAGCTTTAAAAATGCCAAAGGACTGATTTTTGCGGGAAATGTCAGTTGTCGTCATTCGTCTTTGCATGGTTATTTCATATTCATAAACAGATAGAACAAGAGCTGGCTACTATATCGCATGTGTGGGGGCTGAGGATGGCGGAGTGCTTGCAGCTTTTACAGTTGCTTAGAATTTAAACTGGTCATCTAGATGGCTGCTTTAAACTGGATCGTTCTAAATGCAATCATCATTGACATCTGGGAGTTCAGCTGTTGGGTGTTGTCAAACCCAAGAATTCCGAAATATGAAGGGATTGAAGAGATGGCTTTTTTCTGCTGAACAGGTCAGATATTTTAGTGGCTCAATAGGTAGCTAGCTAACATTAGCACACATGTTTACTTGATTCAGCTAGGTTTCGAGTTTCCTATGTTTTGTTGTTGTTGTTGTTGTTTTGTTATGGTCAATGTGGTAAATTGCACTTATTTTTTGCTAGGTATGAGAGAGAGCAACTCACCTCTACTCCAAGAAAACCATACCCACCTCCAGCTCTGTTGTCAAGTATTGGAGCTAATATACACATATGAATACAACAGTGTTGCCAACTCACGCAAGACAAATAAGCAACAGCTTCAATAACAAGCCGCAAATTATTATAGTCTGTCATAGCCTCAAAGTAAACAGACTCAATAAATGAGCCTGCAACATATTAAACTGAATTTATTTTAGTTAAAAAATCATCAAACGGCAACAAAGCTTATAAGGAGGACAGACACTTTTCACTTATCTACTATCACCTGCATGCAGAATATGATTGGAGAGATGGAAACGATTGCATTAGAGCCATAGCTACTATTAGTATATATGAGTATGTTATGTTTTTTTATTTGTTATAACCTGTTATAAGTGTGAGAGGGGCGAAATACACAACAGCACTGATATTATTGTGACATTGTGAGCAGATAATGTCAATGCAATGGTGAAAATAGCGACCATAAATGTAAAAAAACAACAACAAAAAAAAACAATAAAGTAGCTTGTCAGATATTCCTAACAAACAACCATTTTTTTAAAAAACAAGCCCAAAAAATGACAATTCGCAACCCAAGATTTTTTCAAGTAACTTCAGAAAAAAAAGAAGCCCAAAGTTGAGTATTATAAGCGGACTTGGCAACTCTGATGAGTATACCTGAAACCATCAGATTCATCCACACAGACGAGTAGTGCCAAACCACAACCCATGTAAAAACCTACGTAATAATAACTCCGCAATTAACTTTCAATTTTATGTTTCAAACAGTGATGGCGAAGGAAAAAGTTTGGTACTGCAGCTTTAACCTTAACCCTTTTCATTTCAAGTGAAAACACATAAAAAAAATTTTAACTTTAAATTTTAAAAATTTTACATTTTTATATATTTTCCCAAATATTCCATTGAGAAGAAAAAAAAACAAAAACAAATTGAGCAATACACAGCAGTAAACATTCACAGTTTTTTTTTTATTTTTATTTTATACTATCAAAGGAAAAAAAATTAAAAGTACCGAAACCCCCCCTCACCACCCCAGTGCTCATCATGGCTACCCAATAGCTGTTGCTGGTTATATAGATATTGTAAAACCCAACAACAGGCACAAAAATTTGAGTGGAATGTGTCTGTAACTCCATAAAGTATACAATAAAGGGATGCTGTTTTTAAAAAACAAAACTTGTCCGTACAACCATTCATCGTATACCTTATTTCCTCGAGTTTTAGAAAAAACATCACGTCCTTTAGCCTTTGGGAGATAGATGGGTATTTAGCAGACTTCCAATGCAACAGTAGGGAACGTCTTGCTATAAGGGCTGCGAAAGCAATAACATCCTTTTGTATCAAGCTCAATGTGTCACGTATCCGGAAACTCGGGACTCCATGTCCCATCAGCCACTGCACTACACCACCTGACCACATGCACCTGACTCACGTTTTTGTTAATGAGCACCAATGTGTGTATATATAGTCTTTGTCTGCACTCTTTCCGGGTCTTTCGTTGTTATAGACTCACGTCACTTCTGTCTCCGTGTTTTGTTTCTTACCACAGTATTATGCCCAGTTGTCCTAGTGTCTTTGTTTCGTTGTTCGTGTGTTTAAAATAAATGTTTAAAAAATCTGCGATTGCTTCTGCCTCAACTCGCCAGACATGACACAATGGAACTGAGGCATCAGGAATCCCAAATACAGCAATCAGTGGATAAGGTTTTATATCTACCCAGAGAATAGTGGACATGATGGTAAAAAAAAAAAAACAGACCAAAAACCATGGTGATCAGGTCAGAAGAAAAACATACGGCCAAGATGGCAGGGAGAGCCATGGCATTTATCACACTTGTCCTCTTCGTCCGGATACATCACAGAAAGTCTCAACTTGGACAGATGGACTCTATTTAAAACTTTTAACTGTATAAGTCCAAGATGAGCACAAGAAGTGTACCCTCCCTATAGCATGTTCCCAACAATCCTCACTTATCTGTACTCTGTTTCCTATGCATTCCTAATTTTGATACTCAACTCACTACCTAGCGTCAGAATAAAATCATAAATCCTAGAAATCATTCCTCTCTGATGCGGAATATTTGAAAACAAGCTTTCCTAAGCCTGTTCATGAGGCACAGACAGGAAATTATGAAAGCATCTAGAAACAATATTCTGAATTTGAAAATACCGAAGAAAAAAAATGCGTTAAAGGGAGGTCATAAGTGGATGCCAGATTGGCAAAGCTATCTAACACACCATCGGCATACAGATTTCAAACTTGTTTAATACCCTTGTCATACCACTTGTCTGTACATTTGCACCTCTTTAAACAGAAACTTAGAAGTCTTCACCGACACATGCCTTATTAACATAACACACACTCATGTCTGCACTCTTTTATTCATTTATTCATATAATATTTTAGCAGGTTTTCAACCTGTCATTCTGCCTTAAGCTGGTCTTATACTTGAGTTTCAGCTTCAATTTACTTTTCAGGGAGCCTGCTTTACATTCTAGATATGCTTGAGGCAACACAGTCCCCGATTGTCACTTGTCCTAGTACAATGATGGTTAGAGTTTTTTTGTTTTTGTTTTTGTTTTTTGTTTTTGCCTGACTTCAGCAAATTCCTGTGTTAGGTGTTAAGTGACCTCATCAAGGAGTGGGGAGAACAACAGATACAAGTGCAGAGCCCTCAAGGGAAAAAAAGTAAGTTCGTACCTTTGACATTTTGCAGTGGCATAAGCACAAAAGCAAGCAGAAGACACCACTGAGTAGTCCTAGTGAAGAGAAGAGAGTGCTTTTCAATGATTATAGGAGCTAGCAGTGGAGCCAAATGCAAGAGCTGTTAGCAGGAAAGCAACAGTGCACTGAAGTATGGAGCTCAATGGAGCCTAGTACAGCCTCCTCACATACAGAGACAGCACATGATTTGCTATCAGTGCATCTCATTCTCTAAACTTAAGGCCATTTTTGGCAGAGAGCGCTGATAGCTGGACATCAGAACACAGTGAAGATTGTAATGAAAGGCAAGAGTTCAGCATCAGCACTGAATGTGGTAAAGTCCAGACAAGTGCCTAATCCATTTTGTAGTACATCTGTAATACATATGAATGTGGCTGAGTGATTCCCTAATGTACTGATTTCATTGATTAGCTCTATGTGCACTGAAAAGGGCAGGCATACTGGCTTTAATGACAGATGCAAAAACACTAGGCTTGAAGTCAGAGAGACCTATCGTTTTTTTGCGGACAATTTTCAAAAGGAATTGTGTTTCTTAATTGTAGATGCATAAATTGTGACAATGCAAATGAAAATGCAAATCGTGTATTACTATTAGCGTCTGCTAAATTTCAAATGGAAAGTCCATTTGCAACTGCAATTCCCTTGTTTTATAATCTTGTCATATCAAAATAGCAATAGTAATTACCACGTTTGCTATTTCACTTCCTTTGGGTCACGTACAGAGCTCGCCAAAATTGTATCAGAATATCATTAGCATCATTTGCATCATTGCATTCGCATTTGCATTTCCCTTTCCTTGCACAGAAACCTGCCAATCAGTGTTGGGGGTGGGAGTATACTATGGGGCGTGTTTGTATTTGGAAGTGACGTCAGTTACAGTCGTACTGTGTACAGATGATTGTGCCAATGCTTTATTTAAAGATAAAGAAGGATAAATCTGTCGCTATAAAACCAGAGATTTCAGCGCAACTCTGTTTGCATAAAGTTTTCTAATAAGTTTATTGTTGCACCGGCGCTCTAAGAAATACATGTTTCTTGTATATTGTATTGAGGATTAATTACCCTTCAAAACTCAACACGTTTCACATCAACATTCTTATCTTTGGTAAAAAAAAAAAAAATAAAAAAATAAAACCTTTAAAAACTAAGTGAATCTCCAATAACATTCGAAATGAAAATGATAGTCTTCTCAACACATTTTTTGTTAAATATGGTCCAGTTTCTATGCAAAACATGCTGCTTATTCTACACAATACATCCATGAGGTGAAAAGTTAGGCTTAAGTCTTGTTCCACACTGGATGTGTGAGCATAGCAGAAGCAGCGTGTATTTGTTTTGGCGCCTATGGTTAATTGCTATTGCTATTTTGCTATGACAGAATCATAAGACATGGGATGTGCAATTGCAAATGGACTTTGTATTTCCATTTGAAATTTGGCAGACACTGTACGTTCGTGTAAATGAAAACACAAACACGATTTGCATTTTCATTTGTATTATGTCGAAATTCATGTGTCCACAATTACGAAATGCTTTTGACAATTGTTTGCAAAATACTTCCATATTAGTGTTCTACATGCTGATAAAGTTTAGAATGAAAAGGTGCACTGCGTGTTCACTGAATGCTGGTTTGTAAAGCATATGATACATGGGTAAATACTGCATAAGTTGCATCTTCAATACAGTGGTATATTTAATATTGGCCCAGAAGGAAATAATCCATGCATCAAACCATGGGAGCCACAGCAATAGCAGCACATCACTGTGGCTGTTTACACAGTAGAAGAGACAAGTTTCAGTCCGAACAGGATTTCACAGATTTTTTTTTTATGATTGTTGCAAATTGTTTAATGATCTTTTTTGCAGAAAACTACTTGAACTGACAAAACTGCAGTCACCTGAAATTGTATTGCACGGTCTTTCGCAATGATGTTTATTGGTAAATGAGACCTTTTAGCTCTACTCATGCTCAACACATGTGAATCGAAGATTGAACGTGCATTGTGATGACGTCACATGATGTGTCTAGGCCAAAATCTGCAGATAATCTGTGGTAATTTTGACCTCCGAATACTGCGGAGTTTGCTTGATTTTGCGTTAATTTCTAAAATCATAAAATCGTGATATCCTGGAGAGACTGGTTTAAATTTCATTGTTGGAGCTCGGTACAAACATTATGCACCAGCTGTCAATAGTACCTACTGTAGACAGGTCTTTGGTGCACAGGCTCAAAAGGCATTAAATGACAGCGTCATGTGATGCAACAGACTTCACTTAGATGCTGATCTGCACCGGAAAATTATTCCCATGGAACTGGGTTATAAAGACTGCATCAGCGAATGGAAGGTGCTCGGCTCAGGGAACATGTTGTTGCTGCTTCAGCAACCCAAAACACAAAGGTGGTTTTGTGCCAGAACACAGCATGATCAACCCTTTAAATCATGATTAACTGAAACTGACAGAGTATCACGGCATTTGTTTTGAAATGACCCAGCTAATGGTGGAATAGTTTTTCTCTCTGCAACTACAGAAGTGGAGGTTGATAACAGCAAAGCAGTTACTATTGAACACACTGTCCACAGGGTATCATTTACAGTTTTCACTATTGGCCAACATCAAACAGACAAAGGTTCTAGATCCAAGCTATTTGGCTATTCTGACGGTGGAATTGCAGTTACTACTAGAAAAAACAGGCAAAACAATATTACTTTTGATAGGATTTTACATTTTACATTTATTTTGTATATGCAGTGCATAACAGATGTGAAATGAGTGGTGAACAAATATGAGTGGTGAACAAACAGGATGCAAATTTCTACTTTCCAATTTCTTTGGAACACAGATGATTTCTCTATTTGCCCATAAGCATAGAGAGGCAGAACACTTTCATTACTGAGTTTAAAGTCCAGCCACCAACACCAAGACTCACTGCAGAGAGAAATATATTCCTTTGTTCTTTTACATATACTGTATGTAATATATATATATATATATATATATATATATATATATATATATATATATATATATATATATATATATTTTTTTTTTTTTTTTTTTTTTTTTTTTTTGTACTGTAGTAGATCATAATTAGACATTATTTATTTGAATTGTTGAAGCATATTAATAAGTATTTTTTTGTTTATTGTATTTATTGGACTTAAGTGTACCCTGCATAATGTAATACAAAATAAATAAATTAAGAAATGTAAATGAAATGTTGCAATTGGTTGTGGTGTTTAAAATTAACTGGATTATTTAATACAGACCAACACTGTAGTCTTTGCAATTTTACTGTATATTGAGGAACATTATTCTGAAATTGTTCCACAAATTGTAGATGCAGTTTTTTGCCTATCGGTGAACCTCTGCCCATCTTTACTTCTGAAAGACTCTGCCTCTCTAAGATACTCTTTTTATACCCAATCATGACCTGATTGCCAATTAACCTCCAGTTGTTTCTTTTTAGTAACACTTATTTTTATAGCCTTTTTTTGCCCCAGTACGTCAAAGCTACTAAGGAATGCTCGTCTGTGGAGTCGCAACTACAGGACACACAGGGTTTGCTGCAAGAGGAGACACGCCAGAAACTGGCTCTGAGGATAACTAGAGGATGAATAGAATCGACTAAAGGATCTTCTGGAGGAGGAAGAAGAGAGAAGGAAGAGTGGAGAGAAACAGCTTCACTCCTTTCAGACACAGATGTCAGAGTTGAGGAAGACATTGGAACAGGTGCGTGAGATGGGGGCAGAGCTGGAGGATGAGAGGAAGCAGAAAGCTCTGGCTGTAGCAAAAAAGAAGAAGCTGGAGCTTGACCTGTCTGAGCGGGAGGCTCAACTCAACCAGACCAGTAAAGCTTCAGATGAAGCACGGAGACAGCTGAAGAGAGTACAGACTCAGTTAAAGGATCAGTTGCGGGATGTGGATGAACTCCGAGTGGCGAGAGGTGCGGCACTGAGCAGTGCCAAGGAGAATGAACGCAAACTCAAGAGTCTGGAGGCTGAAAATATGCAGTTACGTGAGGATCTGTCTGCAGCTGATCGCAGTAAGAAGCAAGTTCAGCAGGAGAGGGATGAGATGCATGATGAAGTGACCAGCTGCAACTCCAAGATATCTGCTGTGAATGATGAGAAATGGAGGTTGGAGGCTCGTATCTCTCAGCTGAGGATGTCGTTCAGCCTCACTGCTCAGCTGAGGTCGTCGCTCAGCCTCCATGTCCAGCTGAGGACATCGCTCAGCCTCACTGTTCAGCTGATGGGTATGACGGGTATGTCGGGTATGTCTATATATACCGTGAGCCATGCTCCACATGGCGTGGTTTGATAGACAAATAAACATATCGACGTATGTATGAAGGAGGTATGCCATGTAAAGCTAGAGGTTTTGTTTATGCCTTAGCCATAGCATTAGCGTTAGCTGTAGCCAAGTGAGCATAGCTTAGCTCAGGAGTTTTGTTTCAAGTGTTTTGCTTTGCATTCATCACTGTAAATAAAAGTCACCTTTCCACTGCGGTTGCATCCTGCCTGCTTCCTTCCCGTCACGACCCGTGACAATAATCTAAAACTAACCTTTCATTGTACAGTCCATGTTTTTGTATGGGGTTGTACACAAAACTTGCCCTTACAAATGCCAACTAATAATTTTTTTCTGTCATGTCGGTGATACAGCAGAGCCAGTTCACCTAACCCCTTTTACACACACATACACACACACACACACACACACACACACACACGTCATTTTCACTGATGTTCCGTCAGCTATTGACACATGACAGTGACATGGACCTCCTTCACCACTTTATCCAGTGACACACTCTTTAATGAGTCTGAAATAGGGCCGTTAAAGGAAGAGCAGGTATTATCACACACTAGCCTCTGCACAGCAGTGAAATCTGCTTTAATTACACACCAACCGAGCCCTGTCAATTTAAAAATTTGACTGTATTACAGTTTAAAGGTGTGTTAGTCAATATTAGTCACAATTTGCCAAGATTAGGTGGATTCAATTTATATTATTATTATTTTATTTTTTTTTCCATTTCTTGAATCCACTCCCATTTCCAGCACATAAACAAAGCTCCGCCCCAGGACCTGCCTTGTAGTGTTCAATTGCATTAGCATGCTATCTAGAGAAATCATTAGCATGGACTGTCTTGACATCACTTTCAAGTGCACTCAGCCATTAAGCTGCTTGAACACCAGGGTATAGCACTATAAACATGGAAAAGTCAGCTCATACTGATTCATGAGAATGGTCAAGAATGCCTTCACTGTCTTGTTTTTCTTAGTAATGAGGATTTGAGCTTCAAGCACTGTTGGTAGCATTGTTAGCATCGCTAGATAAAAGATGGGCCATTAACCCACTTAAAAGCCAAGTTATAACACTATAAACATTCAGCTAATACTGATTAATGAGAATGGTCTAGAGTGCCTTCGCAGTCCTGTTTTTATTTTTAATGTAACAGAAACTTTATGTAAAGCAGGTCATTTAAACAATTCAAAGCTATATATATATATATATATATATATATATATATATATATATATATATATATATATATATATATATATAATTGCAGTTCAAACAATTCAAAGCTATAACTGTCTAGGAACAGGTATGTAATTGCAGCTCAAACAATTGATGTCAAATGTCAAAAGTCCAGCTTTATGCCCTTCAGTAATAAAAAATTAATTACTCCACTGTGGAAAAGCATTTCCAATGCTTATTTTTGTTTTACCTAATCTTTTTGCTTGTTGTTAAGTTTTTTCAAAGCACAGCATGTGTTTTCAAAGTACATTTTTACTTTGCTTTTGCTTTACTCATTCTCCAATTCACACAAACACTCACACCAGTGGTAGCAGAGCTGTCGTGCTAGCTTGCCATCAGGAGCAATTTAGGGTTCAGTGTCTTGCCCAAGGACACTTCATGTCATGTGGGCCGGGAATCGGACCGGCAATCCTACGATTAGTGGACACCCTGCCTACCAACTGAGCCACAACCCTGTTCCCAAGAGAACGATCAGGCTGTGCTGGACAATTGCTGATTTCAGATTGAATTTGGGGTAGAGTAAAGTGTTGGGGAGTGTAAAATGACTGATAAGAGGACCATGTAAACAAGAACAAGCACTCCACACCTTAACACAGCTTTTCAAACAGATTTTTTGTTTTCTCTGCCACATAATGTGCTATTAAACAATTATTGTTTTGTCCTGTTCTACACATTTTCCAGGTTATTTGTAGGTATTAAATAAAAACAATAAACTGTTGCACCTTTAATATAATTAAGAGCATTATAGAATTAAATGAAGAAATGTTCATTTAAAATTTCCAAGAAGAAAATGACCGTTTTCCAATGATGACAGAGTGGCACATGAGGGTTTTTCATGGTAGCTGAGCAGCACATGTCTTTCCTTATCAGAGGACTTAATAAAACCATTGAATAGTAAATAAATTGTAATTCTACTAACCTCATAAACATTGAACTGACTCTGGCCCCGTGACAGCTCCCGGTAGCTAGTGGAAAATTCTCCAATGAAGTCATGGCTGAAAAGCAAAAAATTATAACAGCTTTATATAAAAATTGTACTTTAATTTCATTCATGCATTTAGAGAGAAATAAGAGACATACCTGCCATCCCTGTCCCAATCATATATTTCCACCTTAATTGACCTAGAAGACACACAACATGGGTTTCAAGAAACATAATGAAAGTGCATGAAAAATAATTTTTGTGTGACATTAGCTGCTTTCCACACCCTTTTAAAACTGAAAAGCATGTTGAGGGTGTATTAGGCTACATACAGAACCACATAACCATACTAAATAATAATAGTAGATCTAACGTTGCCCTAAAACCAGCCAATCATCCCATTAGGTATAATATTCAGAATTGCTCAGAAATCAGTGCCTGGCATGAAAAATGGTTTAATTACATTTCATCATTTATTATTATTACACTTTGAATAATTAAAATCTCATTCTTTTCATGGAGCAATAATTTTGCCAATTACACAGAGACATTCTTGATTTGTAACCTTGTTACTACAAATAGGTAATAATTAAGCACATGCCATCAAGTATCAAACAAAACAAGCACACTGTGAAGAATTTGCAGAACAACACAGAAACAAGTTGGGAGAGAAATCTTGCTGCATTCTGTCTGTCAAGGCATGTTAAATTCTTTTTGAAGAATTATCTCAAAATAGCCTCAGGGTGTGTGAGGAAAGTCAGCAAAATCTGAGAATTAACAGAGCATTTTTTTGAAGTGAGAAGTTAGCAGCCTGAACTGGGAAAATCGTGCGTCGGGTTGTTTATACTTTCCAGAGAAACTTGACACATGAGATTAACAGGAACATCCTAAGTTTTAATACATAAGCAATTAGACTGATTGACAGAGTTAACCACTGTGCCAGCATCTTGCTGGGAGACACATTAGCATCAGTGCACAGAATAAAATGGTTGCCAATCAAATTAATACATACAATTGATATTTTAAAATGTTTTATTAAACAAGCAGAAACATTTTATGGAAAATAGGAAAAATAAGAAAAAAAACTTACAATAACCTTGTTGCATAAGTGTGCACACCCTTCTATAATGAATGTGGCGTGTTCAGATGACAACAAATCATAAATCCCAAAAGATCGGGTTTTTGCTTTTGGTCCATCGCTTCTGAAGCCATTCCAAAAAGCTTAAAAGCATGTATGGGTCTCTCTGTGCGTTTGATCAGGAGATGGGTTAAAAAATCCAAAACATTAGATGTAAATGGAATACTGTGAAGAAACTCCCAAGGAAGCAGGCACCACAATGACATTGGCAAGAACTGGACATGCTCAAAATTATAAAGGACAGACAAAACAGGAGGCTGCCAAGAAATAAAACAGCAACATTAAAGGCATGAATACAAATCTTGAAAATAACCCAAAGTCAAAATGTGGTCTGCAATTCCAAAAGGTATATTTGGCACAAAAAAAATCCACCAAAAGAAAACCATACCCATGGCGGAGGAAGCATTATGCCTTACGGCTTCTTTTCTTCAGCTTGAATTTGAGCTTTTTTTTAAGGTTGAGAGAATCATGAATAGCTACAGTAAAAAATAGCAGTCGATTTGAGTGTAAAACATTCAGGTCTCTGCTAGTAATCTGAAGATGAAAAGGAATTTCACCTTTCAGCACAACAATGACAAAGGATTTGTTGATACTTCATTTATAGAAGTAGGTTTTACACACACACACACACACACACACACACACACACACACACACACACACAAAACCAATCTGCAGCCAAGATCTGAAAATGACAAAAGCCAACTCAAGAAAGATTTCAAGCTATAATCGAAGAAAGATCAAGAAAAGATCCTAGATGAGCCAACCAGCAGCAGCAAAGAATCAAACCAACCTACCAGCCACAGATCAACTGACAACACAAGACTGAGAGAGTGCAGGCTTCTGTAACATCACACGCTTCAGTGAGTCAAACGGCTGAGCAAGAGAACCAAATCACATCTAAATCAAGATAGAATCTATGAAAGTAATAAAAAATCATTCATGCTGAGCGAGAGCTCTTGAAATCTTCTGAAAATTAATGGTGCATTGTATGCCCAAAGACAACTTTAACTTGGATTGCATTGATTAATTATGAAGCCACCTGAAAAATAAATGTAACCCAGGTAGGGTGCTATATAGACTAAATAGTTACGACTGTCTCTCTGCTAAATGTTTCTACCTTCATGTTTCATCTAAGAGGTTTTTCATTTGAAGTTTGAGCAGTAAGTGTAAGTGTTTGGAAACTCCTAAAGCCTTCTGAAAATGTTAGATGATGGTTAGAATAAATATTGAGCAGAATGTAAATGAATACAGCATTCTACAAGGCTTTGTTTGATACTGCTTTATAGCTCTGTGTTATGCTGCTGTTTACAATTGCTGACATTTGCTGTTGCACTGTTCTATGTTTAACACACTTCTACTTCTTTATGGCAGTGGATTTTGATTTATAGCTGTAATATATTCTTGTGTGTGTGTGCGTGTGTGTGTGTGTGTGTGTGTGTGTGCGTGTTTGCCTGTGTGTGTGTGTGTGTGCGTGTGTGTGAGACAGACTATCTTAGCTCTGAGTCAATGCCTGTGTTCCACTACTTCATGTTATTTTTGTACTATTGGGAAATTTTTACAGGGCTCAGAGGTAATCTGTGGTTACAAACATACACATTTGCTGTAATCCACCAAGGCACAATTACAAATACAACTCTGGAGATTTCCGAGTAACACCAATTCCATCTGCTAATGTTGGACAGAAGGTGTAGAAAGGTGTAGATGTCAAAATTTTCATTCATTATAATTCATCCAATATATAAACATGGCACATCTCTTCCCGCTGATATTGATCGCCCTGACTATTTATGCCATCACAGCCTTTATGTGTTCTGACCAGAAAAGTCATTTCTACATGAAATTAGTTTACATGCCAGTTATTTGATGCATGTGGGTTGATATCTGACTGGACATCATACAGGTGATCAGTGATGTCCATGAAGAACGATGCACAGGTAGTTAGATACCTTACTTGGAAGTAACAAAAGCCTCATGACTACACTTTAAAATAAATTTAGATGTCATAAAAATACTAGAAGCTGTATTTTTTTTTGGACCCATATCCAACATTAGTATGGCAGCACGGTTTATTTGTCTCTGTAGGACTTACAACTGTGTAATCATTAGAAGTCATCTTTCATCCTCATCACCCTCCATACATGTTCAGGGGTTTCTGCTTTAGATGATTTAGTTAAAGCTTCCAGAGTGGCACAACTGAACAGCGTTTACACTGTTGTACAGATATCCCAACAACGCCACAGCCATGGGGGAGGGGAAACAAAAAAAATATTGTTTTTATTTTTGAGGGGGAGGGGTTGCTTTTTTTTTTTTTTTTTTCAAAAAAAGCAATATTTTGTGTTTTTGTTTTTTTTTTTTTGTTTTTGTTTTTTTTTTTTTTATTTTTTTTTTTTTTGTGTGTTTTGTCCCTCTGTGACAAAACATTAGTATTATTTTTAAAAAAGGTAGGGGGGTGGCATTATGTGTCTCAGGGGGGGTTTTTTTTTTTTTTTTGGGGTTCAGCCTCCCAGGTTGGTAGCTGTCATATGATAGAGGAGAGCTGGCTGGAAGGTGGGTATTGGCAGGTGACCAAATAAGACAGAAAAAGAGGGAGTGGGGATGGGGTTTTGGAATAACAGTATGTATAAACTCCAACGCACACACACAAACACACAAACACTACGGGTTAAAATCTGAGTTAACCGATTATGACTTTGTACTTGTTGACAGACAGCAATTTAGCCATTAAAGATGATTTTCTTTTGATTTTTTTTTTCATAGGTCGGCCAATAGATGCCCATGAATACTTACATGGTACATCAACTGATTTTGTGTAGTGCTTGTACTCTTCCAATCTCACAGATTACTAAATAAGATGCTGCAGTGCTGTCGAAAAATTAACGTTGTTAATTTATCCATTTATTATGTTTGATATTATTTGTGACATAACTACCCATTTACAAAAAAAAATCTTATTGATTCATGAAGGGTTCATTATTGTTTTAGATTTATTCATAAATCATTAATCTTAATAGCAAACTTTAGTTAGTCTAGTTTGGTTTAAATGACAGTTGCGCAGTAACAAATCTAAATCAAAACTATGCCGTATGCCTGAAATGTCTTCCTTGACCTCTGACAGTCTTTGCCACAAGAATTGTTTAGAGTTACTGATGTTTAGAGCTACATGTCAAATTCTCAGCATGATCTCCATTAGGAGCAGATAAATGAGCTGTGCTCAGAATCATTCTGGTGTAAGGGGTATGAAAACTTCTTGCCATAGATCATCTGTCCCTTTTTAGAAATCGTTTGGGTACTGTATATAAGAATCCTACCTAGAAGAGCAGGTTTATGGATCAGTATGTACACAAAGACACACATAAATGGGATGGAAAGCCAAGTAGGGATTATGAGGCAGGTGTCTCTGACAGTATTGGACAACACACAGCTGCCAGAGTGTCTGTCAGATTCACCTGAATCACAAACCCGAAAAAACACTTTTTTTTTTTATTTTGGAATCCCTTTCCAATGTGTCTCTCAGATATAATGGCAGATGCAGCTGGTGCACTTAGTTAGAGATACATCAAGAGCAGGACTGTTATTTGTATCTATCAATCAAAAAAGACCAGCTTTTCTCTGCTGGAAGCAGCATAATACCTCCCCTTTACACTTTTGGATACAATATCACTCGCAAATCATTACTGCCTGGGGCACAGGCATTTGAGGATCATCATACTGCTGAAATTATACATACCAGGCTATTGTTGGTAGGAAATAATCCTGCTGTTGAGTGGCACTGTGTGTGCATACCTATCATAGTCTCCATTGCAGAGGGCTCTCACAGGGATGCTGAAAGGTTTCCACACAGGGTTGAGTGTGTTTTTCATCACCTCTGTCTTATGGCATATAGTAAACCTGAATACGGAATAAAAACAAAGATGAGCTAATCTCTCTGTTAATGGGCTAGTTATACATACCATATAAATATCAGGATGTACATCCATTTATATTAATGAAACCAGACATAGTATAAAAACAGGTTTCCCCCAATGCTGTGATACTACGCAGAGATGAACTGGATTGCAAATTTAGTCAAAGTACATTTTAGGAAGTACCGTTTGTACACTGTAAGAGATCTCTGATGTGAATAACATATTCAAAAACACTCACTTAGTTCTTAAACATACTAACGTGTGTTAGAACTCAGAGTGAACATGAACTGACTAACTCACGTTCCATCCTCATTACTCCGGTAGAACACCATGAACGGGTCTGAGCGACCAAAGAAGTCTTTCTTGTCCAGCTTATTGGCGCAGAATTGCATAGTGACACAGTCCTGGGGGAAGTTGAGAAAGCAAGAGGTTGTAAATCCAATAGGATTATAGTTACAGCTTGCATTGCTACAGAGAATCAGCTTGTGTATATAGAAACAAGACTATCACATTAAAACCAGACCTCATGTATGAAAATTTAAAGTCTTAGTTTCACATAAAATAATATTTTGGTTTCTAGCTACAACATAAGGACACAGGATAATGATTTTTTTAATCTTTGCCTAACATATGTTTATGTGCAGAAGGCCAAACCAAAACAAAACAATGTGTCTTAATGTCAATGGGAATATATATATATACACACACACACACACACACACACACACACACACAGTGAGGGGATTTTGCACGTTTGCCCACTAACAAAGAAATAATCAGTCCATAATTGTAATGGTTGGTTTATTTGAACAATGAGAGACAGAATAACAACAAGAAAATCCAGAAAAACGCATGACAAAGATGGCTGAGGGAAGGAGGTTCTCCCCCAAGATTTGAAGATACATGGCCCCGTCCATCATTCCTTTGAAAGCGGTGAAGTTGTCCTGTCCCCTTGGCAGAAAAACACCCCCAAAGCATAATGTTTCCACCTCCATGTTTGACAGTCGGGATGGTGTTCTTGGGGTCATAGGCAGAATTACTCCTCCTCCAAACGCGGCGAGTTGAGTTGATGCCGAAGAGCTCTATTTTGGTCTCATCTGACCACCAGAGGACAACTGGGTGAAAGTGTTGTGGTCAGATGAGATAACCACAGCTCCAACCATAGTTCCAGCTAAGTCCCAAGCTCATGTCCAAGTTCCAACCAAAGCTCAAGTCCAAGTTCCAGCCAAGCCTCCACCCACAGTTCAATTCCAAGTTTCAGGTAAATCTCAAGTCCCTGACACCCAAGTCTCAGGTCAAAGCCAAGTCCCAAGTCCCAGGTATCAAGTCCAAGTTCAAGCCACGTCACCAGTCCAAGCCAAGTCTCAAGTTCATGTCCAAGCTGCATCGCAAGTTCATGTCCAAGCTGCGTCTCAAGTCCAAGTTCCAGCTAAAGCTCAAGTCTCTGATGTTCAAGTCCCGTCTCAAGTCTCTGACGTTCACGTTCCGTCTCATGTTCCGGACGTCCAAGTCGAGTCTCAAGTGCAAGCCGCGTCTCGAGTTCCTGACTTCTCGTCCAAGCCTGCTGATCTAGTCCTGCTCACACCAGAGTCTGCTATGGCAAGCCCAGAAATTTCTTTTGGGGGGGGGGCACCGAGGACAGCAGAGCTCCAGCCTGAGGCCTACAGGGAGGTCTCTACGGTGGAGCTCCTTCCAGCCAAGGAGGTTGTCCTGCTGTCTAGACCTGCCGAGGAAGCTGTCCTGCTGCCTGGCACAGCCGAGGAAGCTGTCCTGCTGCCTGGCACAGCCGAGGAAGCTGTCCTGCTGTCTAACACAGCAGAGGAAGCTGTCCTGCTGTCTAACACAGCTGTCTAACACAGCAGTCCTGTCCAGCTGAGGACGATGCCCAGCAGTCCTATGTAGCTGAGGTCGTCGCTCAACCTTCATATGCAGCTGAGGATGACGCCCAACAGTCCTGTGTAGCTGAGGTCATCGCTCAGCCTTCATGTGCAGTTGAGGTCGTTGCTCAGTGTCCACGTCCAGCTGAGGACGTCGCTCAGCCTCACTGCTCAGCTGAGGTCATCGCTCAGCAGTCCTGTCCAGCTGAGGATGTCGCCCAGTCATTCTGCACTCTTGAGTACAGTTTCCGTGCTCCGTCGAGGACGTCGCTCTGCTCACTTGTTCGGCCAAGGACGTCGCTCTGCTCTCAAGCTTCGTCAAGGACGTCGCTCCGTTTCCCTGCTCTGCCACAAACATTGTGCAGCTTCCTGGCTCTGCATGGGACATTCAGCCCAGGGGCCCGGGGCACGAACTGTTATGACTCATGGCACTCCAGGAGGAGTGCCTTTGGGCGGGGATTATGTCACGGTTTCCCCTTGTGGCAATGTGCTCTACTGCACAAATACGAGAGCACGTGCTTTTCCCGAGTGACAGCTGGACATGTGCATTTGTTGTTGTTAGTTGTGCTGTCATGTGTGTCAGGATTGCGCTCAGCTGCTAG
This sequence comes from Ameiurus melas, assembly GCA_012411365.1. Classification (NCBI taxonomy): domain Eukaryota; kingdom Metazoa; phylum Chordata; class Actinopteri; order Siluriformes; family Ictaluridae; genus Ameiurus; species Ameiurus melas. The sequence goes on along the minus strand of CM022776.1, from coordinate 6,659,764 downwards.
CGGTTAGGAGGCTGATCCTACCGGCATATATACCGCGCGCCTCCCGGCACACGGGGCGGTTTATTAGAAGAGAATATATTTAAACTTGGATTTCATGTTCCATGTTAGGAGTTAGTCACGCTGGGTTATCCGCTCCCAGGTCCACGTCCATGTCCATGTTCACGTTCATGTTCATGTTTGTTTATCAACCCTGTTTTCTGTATGTATGCCTGTTTGCCGTTCGCCTGACCTTCGCCTGTTTGTGGATTACATTCTGGATCACGTTTTGGATTTGTCTGCCTTTCTCTCTTGAATAAGCCTTCCATTCTAAACCGCGATTGCATCTGTCCTCCATCCGCTACGTCACGATACGTGACAATATGTGTGTGCACTGGGGGATCCTTTTAACAGCAATAATGATGCATTAGCACAGTGTTATGGAGGTTACTACAGTTTATACGGCATTTCCATGTTTCATTCTCATCACTGGCACAATGAAAATGCTAGGGAGGGGAGAAATAGAAGGACAGAGGGAAATCAATGAATGAGAAGAAGCAGTAAAAAGGGAGAGATGAGATAAAAGAAAGGGGAGCAGCCTGCCAAAGGTCTGAGCTAAATGACAGTTTCACGCGTGTTAAAGAGACCGTTATAATCCAGCACACTTCACTAGGCAAGATAACTAGCATTCTTGCAGATGTTACTCTTTTAACAGAGTGTAGCTGCCATATAATTCCTCCGAGATTGCCAGAGGTTTTAAGCTGCACTTGGGAGTGACAATAAAATAGGGAGAAAATTTCACTTGTTAAAATATGGACTGCATAAAATGTCATTTCAACAAAGAATGGGTGTTCATAACAAGTTTATGGGAGAGGAGGGAGGTGATGTAGTAAAATTAATTTAATTTTGGCATGGAAAAACATTTACACAATCAAAGTGTAATATTTGAACATTGCAATTGCACTTAGTGTTAGAACCGTAGTGCAGTGTTGCCACAGTCGAGTTCTGTACCACACACAAATCTAGAAACAAAACTGTAACACTACAAGCATTCAAATACCATTTTCTCTATTATGCACAAAGATGAACTTTGCTCCGCCACACTAAATTAATACCTGCACACTTCTGCCATCTGTACTTCCTCTGGCTCTAGGAAAACAATTAGCAATGCAAAGGTCATCATCATTAGTTATAATAGTGAAGACTTCAATGAACACTGGCAAGAATTGCCTGAATATGTGCATTACACCCCAGAGAGACTACGCTTGATGTTAAATCTTTATGACTGGGATGAAGGAGATTTGTTCTGACACTGTGAAATGAATTATGCCTTAAACCAGTGAGACCAAGCATTCTAATGCAAACTTATCTGCAATATCAATGTCAGCTTTCACTAAACATAGCACACATTCCGTCTGGGAGGAAACAGGAATATATTTAGGCACACAGAATACAAAAAACTCTGCATAATAAAACCACCTTTTTTGTCTTAACACCTGTATGGTCTAAGCAGAAAGACTACAAAAGTATTTCTGTCATAGAGTGCTCTGAATCTGTGTCTTACTGATCCCTGGTGGACTATAGTGTTCTCTCAGCTTTATTGTTCTCTCAGTTTTATTGAATGTCATAACACTGGTGTGGCAGTAAATTTAATGGGACAATAGGGAGAAATTGAACTTATTTTCTAGAACATTCTAAGTGAGAAAATCTTTGGTCAGAAAATTCTCTTTGGAGAAAATTATTTGGTCAGAGACAATCTATGTTTCCTGCTCTTTTTCAGTGTGATAACAGACTATTTGGATTTGCTGGATTGCTATGGACATGACTTGAAGACAGCCTAGTCCTTATCTAAATTATTGGAGACAAATTAACATGTCCTCAGTAATCTTATATTGATCTTTGTCATGTCTCATGTCTGTTTTTGTTTTGAAGCATTTCCCCAAATTCAATTCACCGAATCTTCAGCAAAGTAGCACAAACATTTCCCAGAATTCTCAGCCAGCCCATGTGCCCTCTAAGCACATCTCCCTGTTTATCAGTAAGTATCCCAAGTTCCCTTTAGTCCATGGGCACAAGCACAACCACAAAATCCATGTCTGTTATCAGAATTAAAATGTTTGTATTCTCCAAGTGTACAAGGATTTTATTTATTTATTTATTTTGGTGCAGTGTCGCAAATAGAGGACAGCACGTTGACCACAGACTACAATATAATATATAATACAATACAATACAATATATCTCTACAGGAAGATAGTACAAATATTTAATGTGATATGTGGACAAAGCAGATTGTTGGGGTGTAATATAATTATTACTAAGACTATAGTGTTATTGTGCAGTTACTGGAAGTGTTAGTGTAATTACAATTGAATTCTACTGGTCTATTAAGGTGACTTTTGTTGCATGTCAGAGGGGAGAGATGTAAGGAGATTGCTTATTTAGAAGAATTGTAGCCTGGGGTAAGAAATTGTGCAGGTGTTAACTGGTATTAGGATATCCGGGCTTTTCTTCTGGGTTTGTGTTGTGAAGGAAAATGCTGAAAAAGTAAGTTAGAGTCTGCCATGATTTTCCCCACTCTTTGCTTCACCTTGGATGAGGTCAGTAAGGGTGAGGAGCTGACAGCCAATAGTTTCCTTCTGCACTTCTGATGATGCTCTGTAGCTTGAGTTAGGAGTGTGAAGTTGTAGCGCTGAATCAGGCAGGAGGATGTGTCTATTGATTCTGTTGTAGCTCTGTGGACTAGGACCAATAGCTTCTGTGACAGCTTAAATTTCTTTAGCTGTTGCAGAAAATGCAGGCCTTCTTGGTAATTGTGTTGGGAACTCTGTACCATTTGAGGTCCTGCTTGATGATGGTACCCAGGAATTTGTGTAACTCTGCTTTGCTGACTGCTAAGCCATTTATTTCTAAAGGAAGGCGTGGTGGATGCTTCCTACTGAAACCAATAATCATCTCCACAGTTTATGTATGTTCAGCTCTAAGTGGCACACCTGCCATCAGATTGGACTTCTGTCCAATATGTGAACTCATCTTTGTTTGATATAAGTCGCACAAGGGTGGTGTCATCTGCAAACTTGATGAGCTTGATGGAGTCACTTCCAGAAGTACAGTCCTTGGTGTGCAGTGAGTAGAGCAGGGAAGAAATCATGCAACTTTGTGTAGCACCAGTGTTGAGGTAGAGCGTGTCTGAGAACTGATCATCCATCCTCACGTACTGTTTCAGGACAGGAAATCGATAATCCAGCAGCAGGCAGGTGGAGATATGTTAAGCTGCCTTAGTTTATCCAATTGAAGGTCAGAGATGATTTTATTGAAAGCAGAATATGCCAAAGTTTGTAACAAGTAACCAATGCTTGTGTACTCTCTCCACACAGACCTTATGGATGATTCATAGACCTGCTGTTCGACACAACCCCACCCTATGTCTATCCTCTGTTGGCCACCTAAAGGAGGAAGGGAACTGAAAGCATACAATGAGGAGTACATCACAAGCCCTCAAGCCGAAGTATATCCCCTTCCATGGAAGCCCATGTTAGTCACATTAAGACTTTCCTAAAGTGACACCTGAAGAAGAAGCTATATATGAAATGTGAGAAATGTGAATTTCACATCCCAAAAGTTGTTAACATGGAGGTATTGATGATATTGAAGTTCAAGTTCGGCGTCATAACTGGGTGCCCAATCCCTGACATTTTTCATAAATTCCTAGGCATCACCAACCCACACCTCATACTTTCCATTATCATGGAGGTTGATACCATCAGCAGGGACCCTTAAGATCCTTAAAACGCCATCCAGTGACCTTGTTTTCCAAAAACATTTCCAGCTGAGTGCAATTATGTCTTTAGGTACAGAGAGCTTCTGGCTGTAAAAATTGTGCTGGAAGAGTGGCACCAATAGCAGAGAACCCCTTGTCTAAAGTAGCTGAAGACAGCTAAGTGGTTGAACCCATGACACGGGTGATTATTCTTTTACTCACATTTTAATTTCATGCTTTTGTCTCAACCAGGTTCCAAGGAAACCAACATGGACACATTCTAAAGCCTTTATCCCACTCCTCCCTGAGATGAGACCTCAAAACCTATAATTTGTGAGTCCCACTTTGTTGGTGTCATAAGCTGGGACATTGAACAAGAAATAGCTCAAACACATAATAAGCAACAAGCCCTTTCATCATGCCCTGCCACCACCTCTAATCCAAATTGACCTTATCAATACTGTCGACCACCTATGGTACCCTCCACTACTATCGGCACCCTTGGTAAATACATAGCAAAGGATCTGAGAAATTCCTCCATACAGAATCTTTCCAGATCCTTCAAATTTTGAGGTTCATGCTGGTGGACTCTCCTCTTGAGTTCACCCCACAGATTTTCTGTGGGTTTCAGTCAGGGGAATGGGATGGCCATGGAAGGATCTTGATTTTGTTCTTGTTCTTGATCTTGATCAGGAAACCATTTTTGTGTTGATTTTGATTTTGCAATATTAGTGGAGGGCACTGTAGTTGTTTTGAAGGTCTTGAATATCAAATCCAGTACCTTGTTACAACCAGAAACTATTTACATCCTGTGTTAGGAATCATCATTTGATTCTACTCAGACATCCACGAGAAGCCTCCACCTGCATGAAGCCTCAATAATTTTAAATGTTTTTTTCTATTCAGGTTCCTTCTGATCCTTATGATTTGTATAATTCATAAAAAAATGTTTCTATTAGAAGTAATTTATCTTTTGATAAAGAGCCTCTTATCCTTCCATCTAGTGTTGTTCACTGTGACTCTATAAAATAGCAATTACAGTAGATGCATCCATACTTAGGAAATGCATAAGCCATTATACTGAATAATCTCTCCAGTAATTCTAGCTGCTTAGTCATCCTTATCACAAATGATGAATGCAAGACCTAAAGCATGTGTACTAGAAAGTTCTCAACACCCTGTAGGTCTCCCAGGATGTCTAAGGATTCTAAACCTGTCAAACCTTTGAAATAAACTTCAGACTCAAAGTTGCACTTGAACTGACCAAAGAGGAATGCTGACATATTAGAAAGTATCCTACAAGGTCTGAAGAAACACTCTGATTAAGTTTTGTTAAAGCTTTATGGCACAAAAGCAGAACTGAAAAATGCAGTGCCAAACATAACTACTTGAATGGCATCTCTTTATGCATCGCATGTGTGTGTGTGTGTGTGTGTGTGTGTGTGTGTGTGTGTGTGTGTGTGTGTGTGTGTGTGTGTGTGTGTGAAAATGACTATTCTGTGGTTTGTTTGTTTTTTTCTGAGCCTTGGCTTGGAAAATGGCTTCAGCTATATGTTTAATCTTCATTACATAATAGTAAAGTTGAGTACTACAGTAAAGAAATAAACTACCTAGTATGAGCTTCAGTTTTAAAAAGTTAATTGAGCATCACAACAAATTATGTTTAGCAGAGTTGTACTCTTACAATATTTACATAAATGGCACACTTACCCTGCAGTTTCCCAGTTCCTCTGCTGTTAAAATGATAGTGCCACATTTTTTCCCTGGAATGCCCCTAAAAACAAGCCAAAATAATTGTATATCGATCAACTGTACAATCTTAAGCAGAATATAATAAAGAAATTAGATAATAAATTAGTAACACGGTGAATATTTTTTGTAATAATAGGTTATAGCAAATATATTTAATATGCAGCGAATATATTTAACATATTTTGTTTTATAATTATGCCACATTTACAGGAAATCAACAATAAGAAGATACTGCGGCAACATATCAGATCCCAGCTAAATGTACTCTAGATTATTATTAAGTTAACATTTATAATAAATGCCTCGCTTTTTTTCTCAGTTTGCCTCGCATTTGCTTTCTCATAACAAACACACAGGCAAAAGTAATGGATAGAATGAGAATTGCATACATTGCTTACATTGCAAAAATCAAATACAGAAAAATTACAATATTAAACAAAAAAATAGAATTAAACCGTTAAAAACTAATTAAGTAATTTTAAATCGGTATTTGGTGTCAGCATCTTTATGTGTGCTTTTAAAATTACAATAGTTTTCATAAGAACACCATCATGTAGTTTTATAAGGAAACTGTCCAGTAGGTTGTTCCAAGAATCTTGGAGAAATTGCCGCAGCTCTTCTGCACTCTTTGTTCTTTCACTTGTCTCTATCTTTGCAGATCCAATCTTCAATTATGTTTTTGTGTGAAAAATTCAATATCCTTTTGTCTTTTATGGCATACAAAAAAATTCTATAGTGTGTTTTGAAATTCTCTAGTGTGTTGAAATCGTAGACCAAAGTGTTTTTGTTTCAAATGTTTGGAAAGATGAAATTAGCTTTTTCCCGTTGGGCACAATAATGCAGCACTGCAGAAGACGTAAAATATCAACAAAATGTAAATTTAAGGCAAAAAGTATTATAACATTTTAAAGAGTTCACGATGTCCTGACACTCTTGAAGAGGTAAGGGATTATATTGGCATGGTTTATAAACAACTGTGAATATAGGTAAATCCCTTTCCTCAAGATCCAACCAAGAGGCCTGAATATTGCACCCTATGAAAGGTTTCAGTGATACGCCATAAAAAGGAGCTGTTACAATCACGAGAGTTATCACAAAACACTGAATCCTCAGTCTCATGAATGTTCATTGTCAAAGAATACAGCTACTGTAACTATTTCCTTCACATTTTGAAGAAATATGAGTTCACAATTTAAACTCTGGAATTATCACATAAAATTGTTAACCTTCTGTAGCTAACCTGTCACTGAAGGAAATGTCTCAGTAGTTGAAAAATGAGCTTCTGTGATACTGCATTAATTCACGGAAAATGCAACATTTACTTCTGATGGGACACCAAAATCTTGGATGATGAAACCACTTGAAATGACCCATCTAATTTCCTTTTACAACCTCCACCAGTGAATTGGGTTTTTTTATTATTTATGTGGCTTTTACTGCTCTCTGCTCCCAATGCTCCCCAGCACAGCCAAACAGAATCAATCATGTTCACACATCCCATGTCCTATTTCCAATTGATTTGCATGTGATCAAACATCAGGACTCCCAATGGCCTTGCAAGTGTTGTGTAAAATGGTAAATAAATCAATCTTTAAGAAAGTGTTTTTTTATGTTTATATAGTAGGGCACATATGCAAATCAAACTAATTAATACTGTGTATAGTTTCAAATTGCAACTTGAAGACCAGAGTTTCCTGTCTGTTTGTGGTCCAACATGAGTTGGTCAAGCTCAGTGAAGCGGTCGTTCATGAGGAAACTCAATAACAGTGAGTCAGGAAGAACTAGTAATAACAACAGTGCAATACTGGAATAGTTACTGTATGTCATAACTAAATTAGTGTTTTGTAAATGGAAGATCATGTACTCTATGAAGGACCAAACCTGCAGAAAAATAAGAATTTTCAGCTGCCTGGAACTTCTTAATTATTATTTTGTGAAGCTCAACAACGTTTTGCTGCACATCACAGCTATATTCCTGGGTCTTACCCATTGTTATGAATGACCTTTGGCCTATGTGTTACTTCATATTTACAGTGCCTTGCGAAAGTATTCGGCCCCCTTGAACTTTTCAACCTTTTGCCACATTTCAGGCTTCAAACATAAAGATATAAAAATTTTATTTTTTGTAAAGAATCACCAACAAGTGGGACACAATTGTGAAGTGGAACGAAATCTATTGGATATTTTAAACTTTTTTAGCAAATAAAAACTGAAAAGTGGTGCGTGCAAAATTATTCGGCCCCTTTACTTTCACTGCAGCAAACTCACTCCAGAAGTTCAGCGAGGATCTCTGAATGATCTAATGTTGTCCTAAATGACTGATGGTGATAAATAGAATCCACCTGTGTGTAATCAAGTCTCTGTATAAATGCACCTGCTCTGTGATAGTCTCAGGGTTCTGTTGAAAGCGCAGAGAGCATCATGAAGACCAAGGAACACACCAGGCAGGTCCGTAATACTGTTGTGGAGAAGTTTAAAGCCGGATTTGGATACAAAAAGATTTCCCAAGGAGCACTGTGCAAGTGATCATTTTGAAATGGAAGGAGTATCAGACCACTGCAAATCTACCAAGACCTAGCCGTCCCTCGAAACTTTCAGCTCAGACAAGGAGGAGACTGATCAAAGATGCAGCCAAGAGGCCCATGATCACTCTGGATGAACTACAGAGTACTACAGCTGAGGTGGGAGAGTCTGTCCATAGGACAACAATCAGTCATATACTGCACAAATCTGGCCTTTATAGAAGAGTGGCAAGAAGAAAGCCATTTCTCGTCTAACGTTTGCCACAAGCCACCTGGGAGACACACCAAACATGTGGAAGAAGGTGCTCTGGTCAGATGAAACCAAAATCAAACTTTTTGCCCACAATGCAAAACGATATGTTTGGCGTAAAAGCAACACAGCTCATCACCCTCAACACACCATCCCCACTGTCAAACATGGTGGTGGCAGCATCGTGGTTTGGGCCTGCTTTTCTTCAGCAGGGACAGGGAAGATGGTTAAAATTGAGGGGAAGATGTTTAATCTACATCTACAAAATCTACAAAGGAATGGTTCACAAATAAACGTATCCAGGTGTTAGAATGGCCAAGTCAAAGTCCAGACCTGAATCCAATCGAGAATCTGTGGAAAGAGCTGGAAACTGCTGTTCACAAACGCTCTCCATCCAACCTCACTGAGCTCGAGCTGTTTTGCAAGGAAGAATGGGCAAGAATTTCAGTCTCTCGATGTGCAAAACTGATAGAGACATACCCCATGCGACTTGCAGCTGTAATCGCAGCAAAAGGTGGCTCTACAAAGTATTAACGCAAGGGGGCCGAATAATTTTGCACGCCCCAATTTTCATTTTTTTATTAGTTAAAAAAGTTTCAAAAATCCAATAGATTTCGTTCCACTTCACAATTGTGTCCCACTTGTTGGTGATTCTTCACAAAAAAAATTTTTTTATATCTTTATGTTTGAAGCCTGAAATGTGGCAAAAGGTTGAAAAGTTCAAGGGGGCCGAATACTTTCGCAAGGCACTGTATACCTCTGGTTGAACTATTTCCTGTTCCCAGTCACCCAGGTGGACTAAAAGTTATATATATATATATATATATATATATATATATATATATATATATATATATATATATATATATATATATATATATATATATATATATATATATATATATATATGTATATATATATATATATATATATATATATAGTTACGCGCCACTCACACAAGAAGCAAGGGCAGACGTAAACGCTGCGAAGAACGTTGAGGTTTTATTTACAGTGTGCACCAAACAAACAAACAAAACCGAAACAGGAACATCAGAACTAATCTCACTGGGCTAGCACAGCTACTGCTAGCGACTAAAGCTAGGAATACCTCTACACACATAGACACGTAGTTGTCTACACACATAACATAAACACGAGTCCGCTTATGCGCAGTAGCGCTCGCTGCACGCCACTGCTCTGGGCGAACTGTGACATATATATATCAGTGGGAATGTACTTCAAATATATTTTAATCATATGAATTCATAGGGGTACCAATAATTGTTACACACCTATATTTAACAAAGATTTTTTTTATAAACCTGTGTTGTGTTTGCAATTGTTTGATATCCATGAAAGCAGAGTATATTTGTGAAGTTTTTTTTAACAAAGATCAAAAGGTTAAACAATAAAGACACAGCCTTCTTTGCTCATATTCACCAAGGGTGCCAATATTAGTGGAGAGCATTATGTTGCTCTCAAGAAGAAATGCTGATCAAACAAGGTTTTAACCAAGCCAGAGACGTAATGCACAGGGTAGAATATTTTTACATACTAGTCACACATGAAAGTGAGGAGAGCAAGTCCAGAGATTTAATTCAGTAGTATGCTTGTTATTTACCACCACTATTTACAGAGCTTTTTTCATTTTGTGCCAGCCATGCTTTAGCATCTAATTTTGTATGGGCAGGCCTGATTGTAGATGAGGATGTGATTTATGACGGCACTTCTGAGCCTAATAAGTTGCACTCTGTTTGTGTGGCAAATTTTGCATTCTACATCAGGAATCATTTAAATTCTGGCAGAGCTTTGGGCAGATCTTGGGATTGCAATTTGGTTTCTGCTCAGGCATGTCCTACAATAGGACACAACATTAAGTTCCAGGCAATAAAAAACATTCCAATTAAATGCAATGTCAAGCAATGCTTTTTGCTGTGCGTTGACATATCCCACAACATGCAGATAATGTCCTCTGTGACTTTGGAAAAAAATAAAATAAATAAAAACATAATGCAATTTAACTGGAAACAGCATTGTCATATGAGACTTCAGGGAGGGAGGCATCTTGGGAGGTTTGCACACGCACTCATTAGGATGAAAAATGGTGCTGGTATTTAAACAAGAATGCAAACTGTCATGTGGCAGGTGCAGGAAAATTGGTATTTGGACATACAGCTCAGGATGTGACGCAAGAAGCTCAAAGCAAACACCACTATTAAGGTCATCAATATGCCAATGCCCATCAGATCTCACTACTAAAATACAAATGGGAAATGGTGAAAAAATAGGCAAAAAAACATGTTTATAGAGTTAGGAACAACAGCAGTGGCAGAGTGATATAGTGGGACATGGAAACTCATGTGTTTTCAGGCAGGCAAAGGGTCTACCAGAATTTTCTGAAATAAAAACCAATTTTTCAGTGAGATAAGCTGTGCAGTCACAGACCACTGGTCCATCAGAAACATTAAACATTCAGTTTAGACCAGAAACAATTGAAAGAGGACATTTGACTCATCATGTGAAACTAAGACAATTAAAGCTTTTAGTGAAATTTGCTGGATGACAGCTACTCTAAACACAACACATGGCTAATCACAGTGACAGCATTAAGAAAACTCTATCAGCAAAGAGTCAGAACCATAATCATGTTGATTTTCAACACAGCCACTAACAATGATTATGTATAGTAGGATATAAACTGACCTGATCTTTCATATTCAGTTGTGATTTCAGTGCTTGCAGAACTTGCATGTTATTTTTTTAGGTCACTTTAGGCTCTTTATGAACCATCGATAGACTGTCCTGAAACAACCTTGAAACTAATTCTCAACAACATGATAAATGATCTTTATCTATCTTTCCACAATATAAAATGTATCACTAAATCCCCCTGAACTGAATGCAAAATCTTGATAGGGCTAGGAACCAGCTGATATAGATCTGTCTATAGATGATCTACTCTTTATCAAGGTCTATAAACTGGGCTAAATAAATAGAGTGAAGTTGATAGTATATAGAATGTGTACAGATTTTCAACCAAACATCTACAACCAAAAAAATGTTTGGGCTAGCTGATGACAGTCGCCTGACAGTTTGTTATTTTGTTGACTGGTATAGTATAAATTGTGGCAGTAAGATGATGTTGGACTGGTCAAATGAAAATGATCAGGAACATAATAAATCTGGTCATCTAAATTATGTTTAACTAAAATATTCCTCAGGTAAGCAATGTGGTAACATCATAAGATATGAAAATATATGATCATATGATGCATGTTTATCAAATAACATTTACGGTTTTCGATTCTATATTTTATACTTCTTTTACACACACACACACACACACACACACACACACATATACTGGGACAACCTGGTCCACACGAGAGACCTTTAGCCATTGTTCCACAGACTCATTCTCATGAACAGCATTAACATGCAACACCATATGGGGAGCCTACTAATCTGGAGGTCCATCCTGCCATAAAACACATTGTGTCTCTCCCATTTGATATTCTGGTCATTATACATTACACAAAGAGACTCAGGGATATAAAAACATGTAGCAGAGATGTAATCCCATCTGCATCCTATGCCAGCGACTCAGACCATTGACTTTATAAGCTCTCTCTATTTTTATTTTCTGTATATTGTGTATTTGTGTTTTGGATAATAAACCCATTTATTACTGTATCCCTAAATACTGAGTAGTTCTTTTGCAAGAAAGTATAATTCATTAAGAGTGCATGATTTGTACAATTTATATGGTAAGTTTTAGTGCGTTAGACGTTTTTGAAAGCGACCTCTGACAAGCTATTATAATAGGCTAATAGTTGCAAATTTAAATAAAAACCTCTGACAAGTAAGTAGGAAAGGCCTAGGCTTGCATGTTGATAGAAACCTCTGCACTAATAGAATAATTGAACACAGAGATATTACACTAGCACTAACTAAAAGATTATTCTTTGGAATCAGGTAACCTAGCCAATTGGAGTCAGATAATTAAGTGAAGAGTAATTATAAATTGGAGTCAGAGCTTCAATTAAATGTATTGTAGTCAGATATTTCAGTCATACAGTTAAAACATGCATTTAAGCTTCAGCAATTTCCAGCCTTGATCATAGGAGAGCAGTAGACTAAGATACTGTAGCAGTTTGTTTTTTGTTTTTTTTAGTCCTACACAGGACAGTGCCTTGAGTGGATTCAACTAAGATGTTAACAAAGTTTACTCTGCATGTGTGAAAGGATTATCACTTATATATAACACTTACTTACTAATAATTACTTAGGAATGCTACTTATGCTTAGGATGAACTATGTGAGATGGTAATAAGTCGACCACATCCAACCTCAAAAGAAACACCAACCCATGTGCTATGACTCCTTGTATAATACATTCACAAAGCACATTGATGCCACTGTGCTAGTCATTCACCCCATGATCGTAATAAGTGCTCATCTAATGCATCCTGAAATACTTTACTGTTAAATGAGCCTTACACATATTAAAATGCAGCATCATTTATTATGGAAAAATGCTCGTATTAGATTTCTATTTAAATTTCAGGGAGAGCTAAATTGAACCCACTGGTACCAGATTTCAACCAAGGGACTAGAATTAATTAATGAATTAAGAGGTAAAATGTAAAAGGCAGTTGTAAGGCTATTTTTCATTAATGCTTCCTTTAACTGTGAAGTCCTGCATGACAATGAAAGCAGATGCTCTGGCCCCTTTGCTGCCACTGCTGCTTGGGCATAATGGCGCTCACCATGTACAGTGAGTGATAGCATTCATATCTGTAATTCTGTTATATATCCTCTTAGCTATGAGCTTCTCCAGTGACTCTAAAGCTCACAAGGGTTTAGCTGCACTACCACATCATAGCTCTATTAGCCTGAATGAAACTGCACCACAAAACCCGCTTACATTTACAATGAGGTTTGACTCACTATAGAGGTTACCCCCAAACTGCCTACAAGTTAAGCAGATTGGCTAATGCTGAGGTGGCAATAAGAGTAACACACTTCTACCAGCATTTGAACTCAGTAATGCGGGGTTGTTTTTATTGATGTTGTTGATTTAAAACTCAGAGCACATAAATAATTGTGTACTTTAGGAAAATAAGCAGTTTTGTTTTAAAGAAAATAGAGACATTAGATATTCACAGAATGTGAGCAAATATATATAAAAATGTCTTAAAACTTAAAATATCAACTTGTGGAGGGCATCTCTAAAAATCCATAAAGCACCAAATCAGTTTATGCATTTGCATAATATGGGACCCTGATAAATTAAAAACTAGCCTTTGTGCATTACATAAATTACATATGCATTTCCCTTATTCTAATGATCTATTCTTGTGCTGGTTTTATAATCTTGATACTGGTCCTTTCAGTTCCCATAGGTTGGCATGGTAATACAGTGCTTTTAAACATGCATACAATATTGTGGCAATTGTAGAGTGGCATGTCACAATGTAGGTGTTGACATCTTCACCCAGTGGGCCAGTCTCTGTATAGACATTGGAGCACCCCAGATATTTCCTCCATGACAGACAAACAGTTGATCTGGTGAGCAGATGGCAGCCATTCAGTCCACAAAGTACCATAGGGCATGTACTGACCATAACAGGGAATGATCTGTAGGTTCACCATCATGAAGGCCACAAGTTCCTTAACAAAATTGAGTGATTTTACCTTGGGCAGAATACCTGGCTCACTCAAGCTCACTCCATAATCATCAGTCATCTAGTTCGCACATGGTGGTCTTAGTGCCAAGGCATGCAGTTCCCACACTCTTTTTGCTTTTGTGATTGCTACCCAATGGCAGTCTTTAGAGAGACCCATTTCAATTTGGAATCCAGCATGGGCTCATAAGGAGCAGCCTTAAAGGGCTCTAGAAAAAGAGGGAGATCAATTGCCAGGCTTTAGGAGAAGAGGCAAATCAATGCACCTTGCCTCCAGCAAGACACCATCGGTGGTGCTGTGATGCATTACAATGGCCATCACATACATCTTGAGCATAGTCCCTGCATTAAAGCTAGTACTCTAGGAACCAGGCAGCACACTGGATACAATGGATGGGGTGTACACCACCTGAGAACTTAAAGGCCTAAAGAACTTGAGTTACTAGACTGTTAGGTCAATGTAATCAACTTAACTTTCACTGCAAATGGCCAAACCAGGAAGTAGATAGGTGGCCATAATGTGGCTGATAATGTGGTGCCAAATCGCTCTGTCCATTTGGGACAAAAGATCATCTCAGAGAGGAAGTGGTGTTCTAATCACAAGTAGTAGAAAGAAGCAGTAGAAACAAAGGCTTTGATGGCTTCTTTTTAGCCACAAACAAGACCCTGTCGCCTAACTGGTGAATTCTCTTGAATCAGTGCTAGAGGCAGAGACTGTCAGCTTACTGGAAGCCTTGAAAAATCCCCAAGTAACTGCAACCAAAGAGATAATAGGACAGGATAAGAGTGTATTGTCAGCTTTAGAAGACGGGCTACCTGTAGCTCAGACTAGTTCTATAGTGCTACGGAGATAGTTCTATAAGATTTACACAAGGTCTGACATGTGTACAAGGCAAGAAGAAGAAAGAGAAAGATGGCTGTATCACAATAGTATTTATTGCTAATACTATATCATATCTTCACTATGTGACCTTGTTGTGCAAAGTATCCATGTGATGTGAGCACACTTCAGTCTCATTGTAAAGAACAACATGATGGGCTATAAATAAAAATGTCTTCATCTTTACTCTGGAATGAGTTAATTAGTGTGAACTTTAGAGAGTGTATACACCCTAAGTTCTTATAAAATTGTATAAAACTGGCTTTGTAGTTCCAAAGCTTTTTAGTTCCCTTCATTATTCATTTTAATGTGAAAAAATTAAGATGCTTTGACTCTCCCTCTCCTGTCATTGCTATATGACATTAATAGCTGCCTAGAGCCAAAGCATATCTGTCCACTTTAATATGATACTTTTGTCTGAGAGGTAATGACTTTGTTTTACATGTGTATCAATCCTTTCACCAGACATTGTGAGTTACAAAAATTACAGCATATAGATTCTCAGTAATACAGTTCAAACAAAAGCAATATAACTGGGAGGAAAAACACAGTGCATATCACAGGTAGGGCTGAATCTATGCTATGAATGTACATATGCTAGGATTAGCTCCTACAAAACAAATCTACATTTGAGCAAAATATCTTGACAACTGTTAGAGTCCTATGTGTCTGTGTTTGCAAAAACAACAAGGATGAGTAGCACTAATTATAGAGAAACGGATATCTAAATAAGGGAAATTTAGCTGTGAGAAGACAGCAGCAACAATGCTATTTGCCTTTATTATTCCCATGACAATTGAGTACACAATGGAGTTGTCCAGCAGTTTTATCAAGTGCTTGCAGAAACAAAGGCCAAAACTTTACCCTGTAATTTGTCATTTAATGACAGTAAACAACAACAACAAAAAAAAACACACAAACGGACACTAATGAAGAATTCACATTGTGTGTGTGTGTGTGTGTGTGTGTGTCTGTAAATCTGGTTAATAATTATGTCAATTGAAGATCCTTACAAGGGATGTAACCAAATAAAAATACATTCTTCAAAATGACAGATGTGTTCCTTACAGATCCAAAGACAGATATGAATAGCAGGCAATTTTTTTTTTTTTTTTTTTAATAGAGTATTTGTCATAAAGGGTCATCACAGGACATCTAGTTGAGAATAAAGGTGTGCATTGGGACATGGATCCCATAGGATGCAACAAAAAAGTTATTTGAGTAGGAGGTTTTTACTTTCATGCAGACACGTGCACAAGTTCAGACATGAAGCTTAGAGGACAAACAAAGACCACGGTGCATGATGCATTTCCAGCATTTAATTATGGTGTGCTGACAGTGCTGACCAGTGTTTTCCAGTGTTTCTGGGAGCATGATCATAGGGTTCATATTTAATTAAGAAAAACCTTTCTGATTTAGGCCAGGATTAGGGGTATACCTCTAACTGCTACAAGGATAGCAAGACAACTGTGTGTGTGTGTGTGTGTGTGTGTGTGTGTGTGTGTGTGTGTGTGTGTGTGTGTGTGTGGTGTGTGTGTGATGAGTTAGTAAGCTGACAGATACAGTATGCTCTAGGAGAGCAGGTCATTCACTGTGCTGAGAGTGAGAGAAGGCTCATTTAGACAAAACTAACTGATGTGCACAAGCCTCCAGATGCCCTTTCTTCTCCTCAGTCTCTTTGCTTTAAGGCACTTACTGTACCTATATACACAAGCAAACAGTACACACATACAGAGCACACCTCTCTTGTTCATAAACAAACAGAGAGATGGCTAGGCACTAGAAGATGGATCTGTACAGAATGTTGTGGCAGTGAGGCTGAAATCCCCTGCAAAGCTCTTAAATTCCTGTAAGGTCCTTCAGTCTCTCCCACTGGCACCCAATCACACTCCAACAGATGAAGGGATTTCACACATTCCTAGCCAGAGTGGGACAGAATTGACTTTTGTATTGGATCAGTTGAGATGCACACCCACACATACTGTAAGCACATACAAAAACAATCCCACGCCCTTGCAACCTATCACAGAACAGGTTTATTTAACATCAGCAATCTGTCACAATATATACATAAGTGATAAATATATAAGTTTAACACTATTATTAGCTAATTACTGTGCTGGCTAGGTTTGTGTGCAGTTTCGTTGGTAGTTTCGACAAGTTGAGGTCAATTATGATCCATCTAACCAACCTCGCTAAAAGATTTTTTTTTATAATAAATAAAATAAAATAAATAGACTGTTTGAAGCTGCTAATTGTTGGGTCAACTCTGTCCATGAACTCAGTTTCCCAGAACACACTGTGGCCGACAGACATGGCCACCCCGGACTACGCTTTCTCAGGATCCATCATCAATAACACATTCACAATCCCCAGAATATTGTTTACACTTACCTGTTCTCAATCACACACATATTAAAAAGACTCTCACTCGCAAACACATTGCAAAGTAAACTCTCAGCTGGTTCACTGCTTCTGACAGGTACCAAGCCATATATTCTAGTGATTGTTGTTCTGGTTTGTCAATTGACCTGATACACAGCACTCCCTAAATAATTTATTATATACTGATTAGCCATAATTTTAAAACCACCTGCCTAATATTGTGTAGGACCCTTTTGTGCCATCAAAATAGCTCTGTCACATCGAGGCATGGACTCAACAAGACCTCTGAAGGTGTGCTGTAGTATCTGACACCAAAACGTAAGCAGCAGATCTTTTAGGTGGGGCCTCCATAGATCAGACTTGTTTGTCCAGCACATCCCACAGACGCTCACTTGGATTGAGATCTGGTGAATTTGGAGGCCAAGTCAACACCTTGAACTATTTGTCATGTTCCTTAAAATACTCCTGAACAAGTTTTGTAGTGTGGTAGGGCATATTATCCTGCTAAATGAGGCTGCTGCCATCAGGGAATACCGTTGTCATTCCCTAATGGGAATGTACTTGGTCTGCAACAATGTTTAGGTCGGTGGTACATGTCAAAGTAACATCCACCTGAATGCCAGGAATATTGCCTATAGCATCACACTTCCTCTGGCAGCTTGCCTTCTTCCCATAGTGCATCCTGGTGCCACCTCTTCCCAAGGTAAGCGACGCACATGCAACAATTTACAATACTATATCAGAATAAAGGTTTTTAAATGAAATAAATTATGTTTGATGTGATTTAGATATTTCTCTCTCACTTTCTTTTTTTAGTGCAAATTACATTACTGTGTAAATGACTGTTTACCTATGTACGGTTTTCAAGCACTTACAGTTCATTAAAAACAATTTGCAACACCTGCTTTCAGGTTCAAAACAAAACTGAATAACTAACGGTGCATTCAATAAATCTTTCTAAGTGATTAATGTCAATTAATCTGTAAAAATCTAGTAACTCGTGAATTTATATCGAGCATAATTTCAATACGTTGGGCTTGACTATTATGCCTTCATTTTGCTTTCTCTTAACTATGAGCATGGCTACTGAGGGCATGAACAGCTGCTCAGATGACCAATTGTAGAGTGGACATGTCTGGTTGTGCTCCGTTAACATTCACACTCATCTATAACATGAACGCAGACTGCAGATGGTAACACTGTAAAGAAACATCTTCCAGTATTCCACAGTGAAACAGAAGCAAGATAAAAGCCACTCTATAGCTGGGAAAAGCATCCAGCCTCAATCAATTAAGAACATTTAATGAATGTGTATGGACCAAATAGTATTTGTGTTTGCTGTACATTAGTGCTTCATAAATAAAATAGGAACAATGTGTTTTGGTATAGGAAAAAAAATAATATTGGGAATATGTACAGTGTATTACGTTTGAAATATTGTACATGTTTCTGAGTTTGATTGCTCTGCTTGGCTGTGCTCTACTATTGTGGGCTGTTCTGTTTACATCAAGTGTAACAGAGATTTATGTGACACACTAGTTTTTGCATAGCAGGAGTTCATGGAGCAACAGTTTTTTGATCATAGTGCACTTTACTGAGCTTACAATGGTGCTTGAAAGTTTGTGGACCCTTTAGAATTTTCTGTAATTCTGCATAAATCTTAACTAAACATCATCAGATTTCACACAAGTCCTAAAAGCAGACAGCAAGAACCCTATTAAACAAATGTGCAAAAATATTATACTTGGTCATTTATTTATTGAGAAAAATTATCCAATATTACATATCTGTGAGTGGCAAAAGTATGTAAACCATCACTTTCAGTATCTGATGTGACCACCTTGTGCAGCAATAATTGCACCTAGTTTCTGGTAATTTTTCAGTTAATATATTTCCAATGAGGTTATTAATATGAAATAATCACCAGACATCAGTATTAACTCAATAAATTTGCAAATATAAAGAATTCACAACAATAAAGTATATAAATGCAGTTATGTTAATTAAAGTGGAATGACAGGAAAAAAGATGCTAAGAAAATTAATTCTCCAAATCAAGGTAAGGCAAGGAACTAGTTCAACTCTGTAAGTAGTTAGAAAGTAATTGTACCTCCTATCTTTGTAAATTAATATCAGCTAGGTTAGTAAATTGATGGACTATAAAAAGGCTTTTAGTTACCAAGATGTCACACAAGAAGTATCTCATAATGGGTAAAAGCAAAGAGTTCTCCCAAGAACTTTGCAACCTTATTCTTGCAAAACATGGAATCAGATACAGACATATTTCAGGGAGCCAGAAGAATAGTCAGAAGAGTAGCCCAAGAGCCAAGGACCACTCGGAAAGAGCTCCTGAAACACTTAGAGGCAGCAGGTACCATCGTCACAGAGAAAACTATAGGCAATGCACTCCCAGCCATGGGCTCTATGCATGCTCACCAAGCAATACTCCAAGAAAAGGCATGTCGAAGCTTGTTTAAAGTTTGCTACAACCCATTTAGACAAGCCTATGAAATACAGACAAGAGCAAAACTTATCTTTTTGGCTGTCATACTACACACCATGTTTGCAGAAGAAATGGCACTGCACATCACCCTAAAAACACTATATCAACAGTGAAGTTTGGAGGTGGAAGCATCATGGTGTGAGGCTGTTTTTCCTCACATGGTACTGGCAGACTTCATATAATTGAAGGAACGATGAATGGAGCCCTTTACCTGGAGATTCTTGAGAAGAATCTGTTGCCATCCACCAGGATGATGAAGATGAGACGTGGGTGGACCCTTAAGCATAACAACGATCCAAAGCATGCAGCAAAGGAAACTCTCAATTGGTTTCAGAGAAAAATAAATCAAGGTGTTAGAATGGTCCAGTCAATCACATGACTTGAATCAAGTTTTATATTCATGGAAAGAGCTAAAGATCAAGGTTTACAAGAGGGTGGGTCCCTGGAATCTTCAAGATTTAAAGACAATATGTTTAGAAGAATGGGCCAAAACCACAACTGAATACTGCAGCTGATTAATTTATTCATACAGGAAGCGTCTTGAAGCTGTCATTACAAACAAAGGCTTCTCCACTGAGTACTAAACATTTTTCAGTTAGCGAGTTCAATACTTTTTTCCCTGCCATTCCTCTTTATTACACATAGCTTCATTTATGGACTTGAATGCTTGGACTTATTTATATGTGTTGATTTCTTGAGTTAATACTAAATTCTAGTGAAAATTTCATTTGAGTAGCCTATTAGAAATATATTTACTGAAAAAAATGTTGACAGGTTCAATACTTATTTCCCCCACTCCATAGAAAATTCACAAAGTTTTAAGCACCGCTGTAAGTTCTTTGCACTTCATTATAGTCCTAGCTTTAACATTTTGATTTTATGTGCATGCAGCTCTTTGTCATGTAATATGTTATTTTATAGGAATAAATGAACCTGTAAGCACCATCTGTTTATTGAGTGGCGATTCAAGTGGCGAACAGTATACTTTCAGTTATTTAGACAAAGGGTCTTCAATCTTGTCCACAAAGGACCAGTGTGGCTACAGGCTTTCATTCCAACCAGGCAGGAGTTACAGGTTTCCTCTTGTTTAATCAGTTCATCTTGGGCTCCGATCAACTATAAAGTGTGCCTTCTATTTGGCTGGAATGAAAACCTGCAGCCACACCAGCCCTTTGCGGATAGGATTAAAGATCCCATCTCTAGACCTCAAAAAAGATTACTTTTGCTAATTTATTACAAAACAACATTTCAAACTTTTAATAAATGTATAGTTACATTCAATCTTGTGGATATCCACAAGAGAAGTTAGTTCCTTGTTTCACTTTTGATATAGTAGCTATAAACAAACATTCCCTCCTATCACAAGTCTTTAATTTGATTCTCTCCCTCCAGTTAATAAGACAAAAAACAAAGCATAGTTTTCATGTCACAGAGAAACCGAAAAGCACAACCTCCTCTGTCCCAAAGACTCTCTCATGAAAGCAAACCTACTGACTGTTACAAAGAGTTGACTTTGAAAAATGTTAAATAAACCTCTTGTAAAAGAAAGTTTTAACATATCAATGATTAGATATTATTAGGTTATTATCTGTTTATCGTTACTCTTAAATTATGCTCTGCATATGTCATGCAAGATCCTATGAACAAGCTTTTACTAGAGAAACAATAACATATTACAATGAGTCCTGCTGTTTGAATAACAACCAGCTCTACACTCAGAACCAGTTACCAGTCAGAATCAAGAATTCAACAGTCCTGTGGTATAAATGCTCATATTTCTGTTAAAGAGTAAGCTGTGTAAACTCATTATATTACTTTGAATTATGGAATTGGGGTTAATTTCCACCTTGTTCAACATGCACCTCATTTAAAATGTTCAATGACAAATTAGTTCAGAAATACTAATTCTATGCAGCATAGCACCTTGAATAAACTGTGCTTCTATATATATTTGTGAATATGCCCATTGTGTTTAATCACAAACCCAATCAAAGTGGAGGCCATGAATTTCAAAATTGGCAAATGCATGAATTGTTATCTGGTCTCCTTCTCCCTTTAGTTGTTGATTCACTAAGAGCTGTATTAAAAGCAACCTCATCTGTTCCACAAATTCATTTCAGTACATAATGCAACTGATGTAACCTCTGCCATTGTGCAGCAAGAAAGCATGTGCTATAGTTCTTAGTGCATTAGTTTCTTACCCCAGAGGCTTTTCTAGTCGACAGGCAGGAGATCCCACTATCTCACCCAGAGTGCAGAACGTCTGACCCAGGAAGTCCTGCAGAGGGTTGGCATGAAAAGGAAAAAAAAACAGGACCGGAGGCGAATCCGGAACACAGGAAATGGAGTGGAGAGAGAGCACACTGAGTCAGAGCAGCATTTTACCAAGAAATGGGTTGTACAGCTAATAAAGTCAAGGAAGGCATCCACGTACGTTCAATTCGGAGGGCTTCCAGAAGGGAGAACGGGCAGGCACCATCATTAGCAACAAAAACAGAGTACATTATGTAACAGAAAGGATAAAAATGAGAGAAAAAAAAAACAACAACAAAAAAAAGGCCGCTATAGTCAGGTATAAGAGATAGTGGAAAGAAAAGAGAGAGTAAAAGCAGTAAAGAGAAAGAGAGATAGAATGAGGAGTGGGGGTGAACCACTGCCCTCGATAAGCTGTTTACACACATTAATGTGAATACCAAATCATATATCTTAATCTGAAATAAAAATGAAAATGAACATGTTTTGGTGATATGCAAACCAGTGGTAGAGGATAAATAAATCCTTAACTAATACCCAGGGGTGAAAAATAATAAACTATCAAAGCTTCCACTTCTGAAATGTTATTAAAGTGCCCCAATTTTAATAAACTTAAGTGTCATACTTAATTAATCCTTTTCCACCTTTGGTCTGATAATGCAAAATAAAAACATTTTGTTAAAACAAGCTCTGAAAGCTTTGATAAGGGCATCGAAATATGGAAGATTTCATTTCCTGTAGAAATGAACTTGCACATTATGTGTGTATCGTGGGCACACATAAATTATGCTAACCACTCATTCAAAATGAATTGCCATCAGTAGAGAATAGCTGGTTAATAGTGATGAGCAGATGTTACTTCATTAGTTAATAGACACTGATCCAAAAAAAAACATTCATCTTTGTGCACACAGCAGTGTTATTATGATTTAAAAGCACATTTCACCATGTTGATGAGTGAGTCTCATTTGCATAAAACCAAAGTTAAAATGGGATGCGTATTAAAATAGATTGAATGGATTAAATGCACTCTGAGTCCATGTTTGCCAACAAGCACATGCACATGCAGAAGTATCTCACAAACTTACATGCTTGGCCAGGTCAGGACTTTTGGAATCAATGTCATATCTGAAATCAGGGAGTTAAAAACATCGCTTTCAAATATAGATTATTAACATCCTGATGTACTGT
The DNA here is from genome assembly GCA_012411365.1 of Ameiurus melas. Taxonomy (NCBI): domain Eukaryota; kingdom Metazoa; phylum Chordata; class Actinopteri; order Siluriformes; family Ictaluridae; genus Ameiurus; species Ameiurus melas. The sequence continues at coordinate 6,636,606 of CM022776.1, read as the reverse complement.
GATTTTTCACTGTATTATTTGGCTGAATGATTGAGATATGATGAGAACACCATATGCAGATATGAAGCCTGTACATGCCATTTGTGGGTTAAGAGTGAATATTAAATGTCCAATATGTATTAAAAGTATGAGCGGCGATCATTATGACTCTTTATGATCTGTTTGAACCATCCTACTACAAAAATCCTTCATGTTAAAACATGTCCCATGTTTCAAAATCAACTCACGTTCAGTGAAAATACACTCAAAGCTGGCATTCTGTACTTTATCATTATAGAAGAATAATCCCATTTTCTGGAGAACAAAACATGTAGTATTTAAATTATCTAATAACTTACGAACTCAAGGTATTAGTTGTAATACTTATTTTAGCTATTACTTGTACCTCGCTAATGACAGGATAGTCACTAGTCAATCAAACAGATGAGTCTGAGTGAGATTCAAGGGTCTCTGAGGCCCCTGAGAGCTGCATATGCTTATAATTAAAACTTAATGACAGGAGCCATAGAATCATAGTGTGGAGAAGCGTGATATCTACAGATCTATTCTAATGCCCTCACTCAGACTCTCAAAGTCCTCTTATTAAGCCATTATATTAGTCACTGAATCCCTGCAAGATGAGCATTAATAACTCACAATATTAAAAAGTTGAGTCAGATTCACTAGCGCAGGAGATCACACAGCCCTGACCATATGTGCCTTGTTAAGAAAAATTGTCTCCCAAGAGCCCTAGTGTGATTCAGAGGCAAGTCTCTGAGGTTAGCAATTATATCTCACACCTCTGGTCATGTGTATATGCTTTGCCCCTTCAACTGAGAAAGAGCTATTTAGGGAAAAGAAAGTGAGATGGACGGATGGGTGAGATTGGGAATGGGTGTCAATGTCTTTTGCTGAACACTGGTGAGAAGAATGAGAACTTTTATAATAATTTTTAGCACTTGTTTTATCAACCTGACTTTGACGTCTACACATGACTATCAGGGTATATATCAGGGGGCACCCAAAAATTCCCGGAATTCAAATGTGTCATTCATTGAAGTGCTTAGGCATCTATGGGAAAGCACTGAAATACATGTCTGGAGAAGATGGTACACCCAGAACTGGATCTTGCGCCACAACAATGCTCCTGCACACAGTGTGTTGTCAACCAAGGAATTTTTAACCAGAAACAATGTGGTTATCACTTCATATCCACCATTTTCAATAGATCCTGTCCTTTGCGTCTTCTTTTTGTTCCCGAAATTCATAAAAGAGACTGAATGGGAAAAGATTTGCCACCATAGAAGAAATCCAGAAAAATGGGAGACACGCTTGGACAAATGTATCACATCACAAGGAGAGTACTTTCAAGGGGATTAAATGAGAAATGCTGTAAGTTTTATAACACTAGTTTTTTCAATTCCAGGAATTTGGGGGTTCCCCTTGTATGCAATATTAATGACCAAGATCAATAACAAGAAATAAATAAATAAAGAAATAAAGAAAGAAAGAAAAGAAAGAAAGAAAGAAAGAAAGAAAGAAAGAAAGAACTATGTAAAGACCAAAGAGATTAGCTTACATGTCAAAACGCAGATTTTGCTTCTCCTCAAAAAAATAGTCCAGAATGTACTTCCTCACAAAATCTGGGTTGAGTGTGTTGTCAATCACTTCTGTCCTCCCAAACTATGAGAGAGAGAGTGAGAGAGCAGAGATGTGGGGATCATGACATTGGTTAAAATCTGACAATCTCTATTTTCCTCTCCATCTTTTATGGTACTATAGACACAGAGAAGTCCTCAGCAAATGGAGAAGCGTTAGATATGCAAATACAGATATGAATAGGAGGCACACAATGTTGTTGTTTTTTTTTAAGAAATGTTCACAGGGAATCTGTTCTGTTTGAGAATAGAATGCTTCATGACACATAAAAAAAATTGTGAGAGCAGGAGGTTTTTACCAGAGGCATTAGCTGGAATGTTAATGATCCGGGGGTGAACCCCAATTCTTCTCCACCAAAAAACTTCTAAATAGAATGTTTCCAAGCATTTTTGTCTTGCATGTGAGGGCTAATTGCTTAAATGTGAACATTGGACAAAAAGTTGGATTTATCATAAAACTTATCATAACACTTTTTGCAGGACTACCAGGCTATCTAAAATGAGACTAGGTTAGTTTGGTGTCACTAGCCAATGGGAGTCACAACTAAGCTATCAATGTATGGGTTTAGCTGCTAGAGTGCCATGTGAAGTATGTTAGCTGTATTGCTGAGCATTCGCTATTAGCACATACAGTAACTTCTGAAACTATTGTAACAGCAAAGTCAATTAATTTGCTTGTAGTATACACAAGACCTTTCTTTGGCCTTTCCAACACTTTCCAACACTTTGGTAGAGGTTCCAGAACTTTTTTGGCTCATCTCTGTATTTTTTTGCAAATTCCAACCTGCCTTTCTGATTCTTCCTGCTGATGAGTGGTTTGCATCTTGTGGTATGGCTTCTTTATTTCTGCTCTCGAAGTCTTCTTTGAATGGTGGATTGTGATAATGTCACCCCTGCCCTGTGTCGGTTGCTGGTGATGTCACTGACTGCTGTTTTTGGGATTTGAAATTTTAAAGCTTTCATATTGTTTCTGTCATCAGCTGTTGCTGTTTTCCTTGGCCGAGCCATTTGGTGTCTATTGCTCAGTATACCAGTGGTTTCTTCCTTTTTCAGGACATTCCAAATTGCAGGGCTATGCCCAATGTTTGTGCAATGCCTATGATTGATTTCCCCTCTTCTCTCAGCTTCAAAATGGTTTCCTTTTCTCCCATAGCCAGCTCTCTGATCTTCATGTTGGCTTATCCTTTTTAACAAATGCAGTCTTCACAGGCGAAACTATAGGATGCCGATCTCCAGAGCTATTTACTGTTTAAACAATCAATCTAACAGGACACATCTGGGTAGCAAGAAAGATCTCTCAGTCACATGTTCCAATATTTTTGCTTAGCTACAAATTGGGTAGTCTCATACACAATGTGCTATGTTCTATGCAATTTAACACATCTACATGTAAATACCAGGAAATAAACGCTGAAATTCTAAACTCTCTTCACATGTTCATCTTTTGATCTTAACCCCAAATGTTTTCAATCTAATGCAAAAAGAAATATTGGCCAAGCTGTTCCAATAGTTTCAGAAGGGACAGTATCAAACCACAATTTTTTATGCAAAAGTTCTGCATGTGTTAGTTGTTGTATATTAACTTGCTAATGAAGTTCACACACAGAATGAATGCTCTCTAATATTTCTGACACACTCTGTGTTCTCAGCTTTATTCTGGACTTGCGCCTGTGACAAAACATATGCTCTTCTGTGAAACTTTCCGCCTACTTTGCCACCTGGACAAGAAAACAGTGTAACAGCTTGGAGAACATATTCAAGGTGTTTGTCATATCTACATTGCACAACAGTCACTGTGTAGCAGCACCAGCAAATGCAAGGCACCTCAGAATGCCACATCTAAAGCCAACCCTTGAGTCCTTCAGGCTACAAAGGACTCTCTGCTGTTATTAGAACACAGCAGCTTGTCACAGCTCAGAGCACTAAACTCTGTGATCTCTGTCTGCAGGGAAAGTGAGAAAGAGAGCAACAGTATAGGGTGTGCTGCTCACCCCTCAGAAGCTGCTTGCCAAAAGATGGCAATTCATTCCCTCGTCTAATTGTGTTTACCATGAATAATTCAATTTAAAGAGGCAGCTCTTCAGATCTGCATAAAATATCTCTCACAAGTGTTATTGTACAGTGACAGTGTGAACTTCTAGTCAAAGGTTTTCGATCGTGTTGAGGAGTAGAGTTGAAAATGGAACACTGAAGCTTCAAGGTCTGACAGGAACCTAATGATATGCTTCTTACATTGCAGATTATAAGGCAGCTCTGAGCTATTCATTAGGATCTTCTGGATAATTTCTACTCTGTAAACTATGAGCTAAGTCAATATGGTTTGATATATGCTAATAGTGTTTCTCATTTATTATTTATTCAGCCTATAATGAAGCACTCTTCAACTGCTTAATATATAACACATCGCCTGAGCTTAGTATGATTACCATTTAATTTGTGCCATGAATTGCAACAGGTTCAGAATTTCTATTTATATATACAGTATCTCACAAAAATTAGTAGACCCCTCTCATTTTTGTAGTTATTTGATTTTATATTTTAATGTTACAACACTGAATGACACTTTGCTACAATGTAAAGTAGTGAGTTTGTATAACCATGTAAATTTGCTGTCCCCTCAAAATAACTCAACACACAGCCATTAATGTCTAAATCGCTGGCAACAAAAGTGAGTACACCCCTAAGTGAAAATGCCCAAATTGGGCCCAATTAGCCATTTTCCCATCTCAGTGTCATTTGACTTGTTAGTGTTACAAGTTCTTGGGTGTGAATGGGGAGCAGGTGTGTTAAATTTGGTGTCATTGCTCTCACACTCCCTCATACTGGTCCTGGAAGTTCAACATGGCACATCATGACAAAGAATTCTCTGAGGATCTGAAAAAAAGAATTGTTGCTCTACATAAAGATGGCCTTGACCAGAGCTTCCCAAACTTTTCCAGGGCAAGGCCCCTCAAATGGCAACATTTGACCGAGGCCCCCCTTCTGCAAGATGTCTTTAAAACACAGTAAAAATATCAACTTCTGAATATATCCCCCTTTTTTTTTATTAATAATCACATCTTACATCTTTACATTACATTATATTAGGAATTGATTATATGTGTTCGTGTGTGTGTGTGTGTGTGTGTGTGTGTGTGTGTGTGTGTGGTTGTCTGAGAGTGAGAATTTATTTTTCCCACCAAATTGTTGAGCCCCCCCTGGCGTCGGCCCCCACTTTGAAAACCACTGGCCTAGGCTATAAGAAGATTGCCAAGACCCTGAAACTGAGCTGAAGCACGGTGGCCAAGACCATATAATGGTTTAACAGGTCAGGTTCCACTCAGAACAGGTCTCGCCATGGTCGACCAAAGAAGTTGAGTGCACGTGCTCAGCGTCATATCCAGAGGTTGCCTTTGGGTAAAAGACGTATGAGTGCTGCCAGCATTGCTGCAGAGGTTGAATGAGTGGGGGATCAGCCTGTCAGTGCTCAGACCATACACCACACACTGCATCAAATTGGTTTGCATGGCTGTCATGCCAGAAGGAAGCCTCTTCTAAAGATGATGCACAAGAAAGCCCACAAACAGTTTGCTGAAGACAAGCAGACTAAGGACCTGGATTATTGGAACCATTTCCTGTGGTCTGATGAGACCAAGATAAACTAATTTGGTTCAGATGGTGTCAAGCGTGTGTGGCCGCAAGCAGGTGAAGAGTACAAAGTCAAGTGTGTCTTGCCTACAGTGAAGCATGATTAGTGGGAGTGTCATGGTATGGGGCTGCATGAGTGCTGCCAGCACTGGGGAGTTACAGTTCATTGAGGGAACCATGAATGCCAACATGTTCTGTGACATTCTGAAGCAGAGCATGATCAGTATGCAGTATTCCAGAATGATAACGACCCCAAACACACTTCCAAGACAACCACTGCCGTGCTAAAGAAGCTGAGGGTGAAGGTGATGGACTGGCCTAAGCATGTCTCCAGACCTAAACCCTACTGACCATCTGTGGGGCATCCTCAAATGGAAAGTGGAGGAGCACAAGGTCTCTAACATCCACCAGCTCCGTGATGTTGTCATGGAGGAGTGGAAGAGGACTCCAGTGGCAACCTGTGAAGCTCTGGTGAACTCCATGCCCAAGAGGGTTAAGGCAGTGCTGGAAAATAATGGTGGCCACACAAAATATTGACACTTTGGGGCCAATTTGGACATTTTCACTTAGGGGTGTACTCACTATTGTTGCCAGCGGTTTAGACATTAATGGCTGTTGGTTGAGTTATTTTGAGGAGAGGGCAAATTTACACTGTTACACAAGCTGTACACTCACTACTTTACATTGTAGCAAAGTATAATTTCTACAGTGATGTCACATTAAAAGATATAATCAAATATTTGTGTCTACTATCAAGCGTGGAAGGACCTGCTGGGGGATTATCGTGCACTACTGGAGACTGAAAGATCCTCTTACTTCTCTGTTGCTATTGTAAATAATCAAAATAATCCCATAGACTTGTTCCAAACCATAAATAGATTGCTTCAAGTAAACGCTGTTACCACTTTGCCTGTTTCTCAGCAGCTCTGTGATTCCTTTCTACAGTTTTTTAATTCTAAGATTGTCAATGTTCGTAAAGAAATTTCTGTTAACCCTGACTGTGCCACTTCACTCCTTCGTCCAACTGGGTTCACTGGTGTTTCTTTTACTAATTTTTCACTGCTTGATTCTGAGGCTCTGACAAGGGAGGTTATCCAGCATGAAATCAACCACTTGCCTGCTGGATCCAATTCCTACGATTCTGTTTAAATCGTGCTTTGCTGTGTGGTGCCCTGCTATCCTCAGCATTATAAATGAATCACTGGAGACTGGGGTCGTTTCAGCAGTGTTGAAGACTGCTGCTGTTACACCTGTCCCTAAGAGAGAAAATGTTTCTGTGGATGATTTTAACAATTTTCGCCCCATTTCAAATCTTCCGTTTTTGGCAAAAATACTTGAGCGTGTTGTTGCCTCTCAACTCTGTTCTCATCTGACAATCAATAACCCGAACACGAACACTTGGCCTCCATTATCACTTTTATGCTGACGATACCCAAATCTACATTCACTCAAGATCTGGTGAAAGCATTGATGTTTGTTATCTTTCTGGCTGTATTTCTGAGATAAAAACATGGATGAATAATAACTTTCTGTGCCTGAACAGCGGGAAAACTGAGGTCATGCTTATAGGTTCCCGTCATCAGATTCGTAAAGCAGCTCCACTGTCTCTATCTGTTGATGGCTCTGTTCTAGAGTTCCAAAGTAAGATGAGGAACCTTCTTGTAATTTTTGACACTAAACTCAGTTTTGATTTTTTTTGTTCAGAACACTGTGAAGACCTACTTTTTTCACCTCAGAAATATAGCCAGATTAAGACCAATGCTAAACTTATCTGTCGCTGAAAAGCTGATCAATTCATTTGTTGTCACGCGGTTGGATTACTGCAATGCCGTTTTAGCTGGAGTTTCTAAAACTGCAACTAACAAACTGCAGTCTGTTCAGAACCCTGCCGCCCGGATCCTTACGGGAAGCAGGAGATATGACCATATCAATCATATATATATATGGTATAATTTACTTATATCATGTAAATAGCATGGTGTTTAATATATCAATATCTTTAGAGGCTTAGAGGTGACAATGAAGAAAAGGTTCTGATCACTTTTTGTGTTTCCATCACTAGCACAAAACTCTGAGGTATCTGTGCCACCATACGATTAAAGTGAGGTAAGTGAGACAGATCCATTGACAATAGGTGTTCATGTTTGAAAAACCCAGAATGGATTGGATGGCAAGTGTGAAAGCAGAATTCTGCTTTATCGCTATCAGCACACAACACTTCCTCATTTCTGGGAGAGAATCCCACCTAAGCCCAGCCATGCCACATGCATAAGCCTGCTGCCACTCAGCTCCATTTATCAAACCAGCAAACCATCAAACCACACCATTTCAATATGTTTTCTCTTGCTAAAAGCACTCACCCACTGATGTTATTGTCTTGTTGTCATTTTGTTTCCTTGTTTTCCCTATTTTATCTCTTCGCCTCACACACACAGTGTCTTGTCAATTTAAATGAAAATAAATGCCTCCATGTTCTAATAACCCTGGTTTTGTATGGATCTCTGTTATGACAAAAGCATATATATTTCCCTGTGGTTTTATTTAAAAATCATAATTCAATTAACAGCTACTCTTTGAATTAATGGCAATTACAAATAAGAGAAATTCAATTATTCATCTGTAATTTTACGTTATTTATTGATTATTTAACATAAGCAACAGTGTTAAAACAGACTTGTAAATAAAGCTTTTTTTTGTTTGTTTTTTTAATGGTGTAATTTAAATTGGTTTAACCATCCTATTATGTTATGGGTCAATCTGACCCATTTCCACATTTGAGATGTCTGAAATACTGGTTAATCTCTCATTTTATCTCTCACTTTCCTCATTTAGGGTCATGAACTTATATGCAAATATTTCTTTTATGGCTTGTCTTGGGCAAGCCATAATAAAGTTTTACTGTTTTAAGCTGTTCCTTTCTTTTTTTGTGTGTATTTAAATTGTGGAAGTCATTTTGAACAATAAAATAATAGATGTAACTTTTTTCCCCAACATAATAGGAGGGTTAAACAGTGATGTTAAATTTGTAAGAAACATTTAAAATGTTTAAGCACATGGGGAACTATTTTGGACCAAATTTTACTTATTAATAAAAACTATTACATTATTATCTTTTGTCCATGTTTTATAAAATTCAATAAATTACAGACTAATAATTGAATGACACTTTTATAAACTTTACATATTTAATATTTTAACTGTATTTTTCTGACAGTTTATGGGCTGACATAGAGCATGTTTGATGTTTTTTTCTGCAATAATAATTCACAGAATGATAAATACTGACTTAAATAATTTATTAAATTAATAAAAAAGGTACCTTTCTTGTCCTGAAGGTTAATTACTATATTTTACTAGTTTATCTACTTTAATTTAAAACCTAATTCTGTAAATCTCTGTTTTTACAAAAGGTTAATTACCATAATATTTTATTATTTTATCTATGTAAGTTTTACATGGTAAATTATTACAATTATTGCCATTTTGACAAAATATATTATCACCAATGTATGTTTTCAAGCAGAAAAAAAAAACACCCACAAGAATGGCTGTCTTGCTTGCCTTCATCACCATCTGGCTCAATGTGTGCCAAGGCAGTAATCCCATGCATCATCTTTATGGTTTATAATCAACTGTTACATGTCACAGGTTGTACATAGTAGTATTTTGTATAAATTAATTGAATTAACTGACTGTAGTATAAATCTCTCAAAGTATAAACTTTGCTATTTCACTAAAATTTTACCTAGAATTATTAGATATTCCTTAATATAGAAACTCTGTCTTAAGGCAGATATAATATGCTATTCTGATCGTTTTTCCATGAGTGCAATATAAGACTCATGATAGACATATGTAGATATAATATATAATATAATATAGTACTTATAATATATAATATAATATAGTACTTTAGATTGTACTACACACCCCTGTAAAATAGCAAGTTTTGTGATGAATCATGTCAGATATTTTCCACCTGTAATGTGCTATAGCAACCAACCAAATTCAAGTGAAAACAAATAGAAACGTGTTAGGGAAGAAAAAGAAAAAAAAAACACCCCTTAACTAATACTTAGTTAAAGCACTTTTTGCTTGCAATAAAGCAATCTTTTTTATTGATTATGTGACTTCACAATTCATCCTGCTACTTCTATCAGCAGTGTATAGAGCAACACTTTCTTCAGTTCAGTCAAACAGTGCAAAACTGATAGGACGGCGCTTCACGGTACAGATGGATAGTGACCTAAAACTTATTGCAAAAGCAACCCAAGAGCTTCTTAGGGCAAAGAAAATAAATGTTCTTAAATGCCCAAGCCAGTCACCTGATCTCAACCCATTTGAGCATGCTTTTCACTTACTGAAGACAAAACCAACAGCAGAAAGACACACAAACAAGGTGCAACAAAGGGCGGCTGTAGTAAAGGCCTGGCAAACCATCTCAAGGGAGGAAACTCAGCATTTGGTGATGTCCATGGATTCCACTCTTCAGGCAGTAAATGATTGCAAAGGATTTGCATTCAAGTCTTAAAAGTAGCCCTAATTTTTATAATTAGGTTAATTTGTTCAATTACTTTTGAGCCTGTGAAACTGGACGTACAACGTAAAAAAATGGCTGGAGTTCCTAAACAGTTTTTGTTAAACCCCTTAACTTAAAGCTGAAAGTATACACTTCGATCACATCTTGACTGATTCATTTCAAATCCAATGTGGTGGTGTACAGAGACAAAATGACAAAACTTGTGTCGCTGTCCAAATACTTATGGACCTGTGTGTATCTTGGTTACATTTTCTCACGTCGCAAAATTATGACACATGCATAGTTACAGCCTATAAAAGTCCAAGACTATTTACTCATTTTCTACTCAAATATTCACACTGGCATCAATAATATAGTGCAGTTCCTGTAGGGGATAGTCACATACATTAAATATTGCAACCATTAGGTGAAATGTAAGAAACAATCCTGCTAATTTGAATGGTCTAACTGTACTGCAAACCTGGCATCAGCCTCCTGCTGTGGTGGATATTTTTAGTGCAAATGCAATTTCCCATTTTGTCAGGGCACAAACCATAGTGCTGATATGTATGATTTCCAGCTTAGAGAAATCTAAATACATAATGGGGTAATAATGGGGTAATAATTTCACCCCATTCTTTTGTGTTCTTTTGCAATATTCCAGAGCAGGATGTTTCTTCTTGGCATCACTATAATGCTATAAAATCAGTGTTACCCACACTAAAGTTTTACAAAATTTGATGTTGATACACAGAATTCAATAAAAACAAAGTCTGAGGATGCATCCAGATTGATTGGAAAGTTATAGCCAAGGACATAGGACTGAGTTAAGATTTGATGTTCAATATTTCACATTTAGGGTCTGATATTTGTTATGTAATGTTTGTTATGTAATGTTATTGCTATTCATTGGAGCTGAATATAAAAAGGGGGGAAAATGAGAAATGAAAGCAATATTTTTACAGTGGGATAATTTGTAATCTACTAAATTGAAAGCATTCCCAATATAGTGGCAAAAAATATGAGAAGAGAAAAGAACAAAACATAAGGAAGATTGGATAACATCTGATCTGTCAGACAGTCTGTGGTTCACACAGTTTTAATCGTTAGTGTTGGAGTAGCAGAAGTGATACAAAACTGTGATAGTGTGATGAAAATATTGGACTATGTGGGCTCTGGACATGTCTTCCTGTCTCTGAGCTAGAGCAGCGTAATTAAGGAGTTTCAGTGCCACAGAGGGAACGCTGACAGTATCTACTCCTGTCTGGACAAACCTCCTTTCACCCTAAGAGGGAAACCTAGCTTTATCATTCCCACACTGCTTAAAAGCTCTTACTGCAATCACATAACCACCTCTTGCATGGCAGACACAGTAAACCAAAGTATACAAGGTTGATCTGAGGAAGCAACTTGTTTCGCATTGTGTCAGATTGCTTCCTTATAAAAAGTCACACTTCCATCTCTGAAAAGAATCATGCTGTCTGTAGGGTCTTTCATTAACAATACTGTTATCTGATATGGTAAGATTTAATTAGGATTAAATTCCATGGATTATGAGCACACATAAAATGGTTAGGATAAATGCATATGCTTATCATTGCAATAGATTCCTACCCAATTTACATTCTCATATTCAGTGGCTAATTTTTGCTTAGCCATCAACTTGGCAGAACTGGATTCCCCACAGGAAATGTGTTGGCTAAAGGTCAATTGATTTTAATTTTAATCACTATCAGAATGTGTACATTCATCTCAACAGTCAATCACTGGAGCAGGGCTGAGGGTTAAGACATTAATATTCAGCAGTGAAATCAATATTACTTGATGGACATATGAATGATGGCCACGCTTGGAGAGGAAGAGAGTGACAAAGGAAAGTAGACTAATGTCTAGTGGAAACTGCAGGATTTCATGAAATCAAAATCTCAGTACACTCTCGGGATCTCTCAGTCCACTTATGAGCATACATTCCCTTTGAGCCACAAGCATGGCTCGACTTGACCCACCATCCCTCAAAGCAAAACTAAGACAGGCATAAAGACTATTCTCTGTCCTTGCACCCAGGTGGTGGAATAAACTTGGAATTGTGGAATAAACTGCTTTAAGGAAAGACTAAAGACCCACCAATTCACTCAACATTTAAGTAATAATAAAACTCTATCTGTGTTTATGTTGCTGTATTAACTCCATACCAGCTCCTCTCTAACAGGATTTTAGCTTACTGGCAATCCTAGTTAGGCATGACTGCCTTATCCTCCTGGAAAACCAATTCCCAGAATACCCAGTCAAAAAGCAGACCCATGACAATAGATTGTTTTAACTACAATTGCTCAAGACAAGATCTCCTGCATTCTGATTGTTTACTCATTGGAGTAGTCTAATGGTATTTGGATACTGATTTTGCACAACATTGTAGTGTATAGAGTGGATCTATTTCTTTAAGTGGAATCACTCCCCTTAGCATTGATTTCTGATTGGTAATTAGCCATGTGGATTGATAAGTTGCTTGCTCATTCTTTGGTTAATACACGAGTTAACTTGACCTCCGAGTGTCTCCTTTATTTTTAACACACTCCTTTATTTTGATCTCCGAGTGTCTCCTTTAGTCTAAAACAAATACACAACAACCATCTTTTATTGTTTGGTGCTGCCTTTTTGGAAATAAAGCACTGGTATTTAACTTCACCCTGCACACATCTCCATTCAACTACAAAAAGCACTTCTGTATGTCATTCTGATAAGGATTGGCCCATTCAGAAACCAGAACTAAATCTAGTCTAAAAACCTGTCAAATGACTTGAAGAGAGCTGTGCAATTTAATTTTAAATATCCTGAGTATTTTTAAAAGGAAAAGTGGAATATCTTTGCTGAATCAAGATGTGCAAATGTCATAGACTCTTACCCAGAAAGATTGAATGCTGTATTACAAGCAAAGGGTTCTTTAACAAAGTATTACATAAGGAGTTGCACACTCGTGCAACCACATATTTTTCAACTGTTTTTCATTTGAATTTAGTTGGTTGTTATGTCATATCATATGAAGGGTAGGGAAAGATCTGACATGATTTATCTTGGTTTAATTTTGTTACATCACAAAAGCTTGCCATTTTAACAGGAGTGTAGACTTGTTTTATCCACAGTATGTATTTTATTCTTTTTTAGAATAGCATGTACTTTTCACACTTCCTAGCATTTAACACGTGTGATTTCTTGTCTGTTCAGTATAGCAGTGCAGGTATTACATGATTACATGATGCTCCACCTGGAGGGATCCCAAAACAAAGAGCAACTAATTCCTAAATCCCCTTAGTTTACAGAATTAAATTTGTGGATTGTTCATGTGACTTTAATGTGATCAAATGGAGCCTGAGAAACTTAGTTGTTGTGTATGCATTCATCTGTGAAAAAAGAAAGTATTAAAAAAATATTTATAGGCCATAGGATGAGTCTCATGGTTTCTCATGTCACTGCTATGCTGATGACACCTAGCTCTATTTGTCCTTCCAGCCCAAAGATCCATCCATCTTAGCACGCATGTCTGAATGCCTGTCTGACATCTCGAACTGGATGAGGGAACGCCAACTTAGGCTCAACTTGGCAAAAACGGAGATACTCGTCATCCCTGCCTGCCCCTCAATCAACCACAACCTCACTGTACAGCTTGGCCAAACCACACTCAAACCAACCAAGAAACCTTGGGATGACTTTCGATGACCACTTGATCTTTAACGACCACATTTCAACAACTGCACAGAAAATATTCAGAATAGGTTCATTCTGTACAACATCAAGAAAATCAGATCCTATCTTACTGAACAGGCTACACAGCTACAAGTCCATGTGCTTGTTATCTCAAACCAAGTCTATTGAAATATACTACTCCTGGTCCTCCCAGCCAGCTCAATCAAACCCCTTCAGATGATTCCGAATGCAGCAGCATGCCTTGTTATCAACCAGCCCAAAAGAACCCATCTCACACACTTCTTCATCGCCCTTCACTGGCTAAATGTAGCTGCCCTCATCAAATTCAAGGCCTTGATGCTCACGTACATGCAGGGGCAACATAACAGGGGAAGATTCGGATGATTTAAAGGGCCCTGATCAGACATATTTTCCTGTATGATTTTGATATTTAAATGGCCTCTTTGCACAAGAGGCATGCTATAATGAATGCCCTCGGACTGTGCCAAGTGCATGTGTGTCTACCCTTAAGATGTTAGCGGATTATTCAGAAATGTGACACTTCACAGTTGTGAGTCTTTACATGCATCAGGTAGATGGCAAGAGATGGAGCAGACAAAATCGGGATACCAAAAGAGGAAATAAAGACAATTAAAATAGGAGAGAGCAAGACAGAGAAGACAGACCTGCGTCCATAGTGGCGCCCTTGCTTACAAGACATTTTCTGGAACAGCACCCACCTACCTCCTATAACTCTCCTTGAAGTTTATATTCCCTCACATAGCATGTGATCAGTTAACAACTGATGCCTGGTAGTCCCTACTCAGTGAGGCATGAGGTTCCTTTCCAGAACCTTCTAAGTGACTGTCCCACAGTGGTGGAATAAACTTCCAACGTCAATCAGGACAGCAGAATCTGTCACTATCTTTAAAAAATGGCTAAAGACCCACCTCTTCCATGAACTCAGAACTAGGGCTTAGTGGTTAGCATGTACGCCTCACATCTCCAAGGTCGGGGGTTTGATACCCACAACTGCACTGTGTGTGTGGAGTTTGCATGTTCTCCCTGTGCTTTCCTCTGGGTGCTCTGGTTTCCTTCCCCAGTCCAAATAAATGCATTGTAGGCTTGTCCAAAGTGTCCATGGTGTATGAATGTGTTTTTGCCCTGCGATGGATTGGCATTCTGCCCAGGGTGTACCCCGCCTTGTGCCTGATGCTTCCTGGGATGGGCTCCATTTTCCCTGCGACCATGAAAGATAAGCGATATAGAAAGTGGATGGATGGATGGCAGCACTTCTATTGTTATCCGCTTGATATATTGCTTGGCTTGTATTTCCTCATGTATAAGTCACTTTGGATAAATGTGTCTGCTAAATGAATAAATGTAAATGTACTTTTAGTACTTAACATCAAATCAGTAATCATCTTCTTGCTATACACTGTAAAAACTAATCATTACAAAATTATAGTGATTTACTGGCAGTAAATTCTCAAGGAATTTGCTGTTTCCCTAAAGTACTGAGTGAATCCCAGAGAACAAGTTTGAATATGCCTTGCATGTCCATGACAGACACACACACATACACAAACTCATTCACTCACTCATTCACATGCAGGCAAAATTTACAAAAACAGACTACCTACAGAAAACCCACTTGGTCAAAGGGAGAATATGCTCAAGGGCTTTAGTTAAAACATGAGGCAAACAGTGTATTTGGATGTTTTAGTTGAGGCTTAGCTTTCTTGGGTGCCATGAAAACTTGCATTGATCATAGAGAAACCACTCAGGACCCCTTTTTCTGCTAAATTTCCAGGAGTCAAATGCTTTTTAACAAGTTATAATAATGGCTCAAAATCCTGCAGCAGGATCACTGATACTCCCATAGGTTTTGAAGCTAGAAAAATTCCATATGGGGAAAGCACTTGTTCAAGGATGCACTAATTTGACTCCACTGTCATATTACAGGTGCAAATTACAAGTACTTACTGTGAAATCCAATATTTATCTGTTTCTCCAGTGTATTTTAGCTGTTGATCTTCTCAGTGTCTCCTCTTGTACTCTCATTGCCCAATGCTCATCACTGTCCATACAACTTATTGCAGATAATACAAAACATAAAATTTTTATAAAAATATATTTAAAAAAAAATGATGTCTCTCTCCCATGGCACACCACACAGATAAAAAGAAGAACTTGATGTCAAGAAGAACATTCTGAACATACTGAACACTAGTGGAAATGTTCAGTAAATTTAAAGCCTCCACATTGCCCATGAGACTGTACCATACCTGCTTCCATGTCCCTTCAGTTATTTAACAGGATAAAGGAGAAAAAGTCTTCCACATATCAAAATTTGAGAGTGTGATGAATGGAAGACTGCATTCATAACAACGTCAGGACACTATGAATATTTAGTAATATCTTATAATCCAGTATTTCAAGTTGTTATTACTACAGTCCTCTGAGAATTACAATATTTATTTGTAATTGTTTACATATACACCATTCTGATCTTCCATCCCTCAGAAAAGGAACATGTCGGTCACATTTGTCAAGGGTTGCAAAAACTTGTAGATAACCACCTTTTCATCGAACATGGAAAATGTGAATTTCATCAATACTCCACCATCCTGACCTCTCACTGCCCTTAATCATGAAGGTGGATGCATGTAAAAATGGGATAAGAGCAATCCTTTCCCTTTGTCTAGAAAATTCTCCAAAGCTATATCTCTGTGCTTTTTACTCCCAGAAACTAACTCAAGCTAAAAGAAACCATGACATCAGAAACAGTAAGCTGTTACCCATCAAAGCCGCATTGGAAGAACAGAGACATAGGTTAGAAGGTACAGATTATCCATTTTTAATCCTCACAGATCACAGAACTCTCAAGTCAGCAAAAAGGTTGAATCCTCATCAGGCCCAGAAGCCCTTTTCTTCACATGATTTAAATTCACACTCACATATTGACCAAGATCCAAGAGCACAAAAGCTGGTGCCTGACTGCAAGAAGGAACTCAGGAAGAACAATCTAGTGAACCTATTCTTCACGAAAAGAAGAACCCACAGGAAGAACAAGAAGAACCCACATCAACAAAATATACTCTAAGGAAAACATTTGTTCCCCAGACCAAGAGAGAACTCAAGCAGTGGGTACATACATCATCCTCTGGATGGAACACACAGGAAATTTGGTGAGCAGCAAAATTTGGTCAGCTTCACTTGGCATGTCAAGGCCTGTGCTGTCTACACACAATCTTGAATCATGAGACTCCTACCCACAGGCTTGCTAGAGCCCCTGCCAATACCATGTTGTCCATGATCACACATCTTTGTCGAAATAAATGACTCTTGTCATCATCAATTGCTTTTGAAAGTCCTGCATCTTATCTAGTCCCTCTGCTAAAGCTCCCCACATCAATTTAAACCATATCAGTAATCAGTGGTATTCAGACACTATGATATCCCAGAGGGCATTGTATTGGACAGGAGAGTACAGTTCACCTTATGTACATTCAACAATTTAACATCAATTTGAATTTGTCCTCAGGTTATCATCCACTTGTAAATTGGACTGAGGATTATAACCTGAGGACAAATTGATTTTGACTTTAAATTGTTTAATCAACAAACTGGAAGATTTTTCAAATACCACTATCCTTATTGACTGATACATCCTGGAAAGATGGTTTAGCTCTCCACCCAAGACCTCAGACTCAAGCTTCCATCTCAAAAGTTAAATCCTTATTACATAGGTCATTTCAATATTTTAAGACAAGTTAACCTTGTGTTTGACCATTGCCTGCATTTTTTTAATTTTGATATTGGATTTTGTTTTAGATTTTGTAATAAACTTTTCACACATCGATCATCACAGTTGTGCTCATTACAAAACCATTTATAACAACTAGCAAGTTCAGTGATGAATAATAACTAATGAAAGTGAGAGGTGGTAAACTATCAGGAGACAAGATGGAAACATCCAGAATAACAATCACAACAAAGGCTACATGTTCTGAATTGTCCCAGGAAATGAGAATAAATCTCTGGTAAGAGCACAAAAGTTTATTTGATTTTTAGTCTAAAATGCCATAAACTCTTTTCTATAGTCACATGATAAACACTACTCATGGTCTGAAATGATGGAATTTTCAAATAATATGTGATCCTAATGTCTGCTTGATTGCATAGTACTGATACCCACTGCCAAAACAACAAATCACAAGCAATGAGTGTTTTGTAATGTGAGAAGTATCATCCATCAATCAATTTTCCATACCGCATATCCGACACAGGGCCATGGAGGGCCTAGAGCCTATCTCAGAAAACTTGGGGTACAAGGCAGGGGACACCCTGGACAGAATTCCAACCCATCGCATGGCAAAATTGCACACACTTTCAAACATACATATACACAGTACAGACAATTTGGAATTGCCAATCAGCCTAAAACTCGTATGTGGACTGGGGAAGGAAACGGGAGTACCAAGAGGAAACCCCGAAGCACGGAGAGATCTTGGAAACACCACGCTGTGAACAGTATATAATTTTTTATGGATTTCGAATGTTATTCCATTTAGCATACAACATGGAATGTCTGCAAAGCATAACAGCAATGAAAAAGGTTTAGGACAAGCTGATTCTGAAATTTGTCATTCACTCACCTCTCGCCACTGCTTCGACTCCGCTCCCTGAGTATACAGGATACATACTGTTGAAGTGTGAGAGAAAACCAGATAAGAGTTATACTTTTTTTTTTTAACTTTACATTTTTATCATATTAAAGGGAAAAGTAAACAACATCAAAACTGAACAGTCACACACATTTCAATATATCAGTGAACCAAGTGAATCAAGTTTAAGAAAGTGTCCATCTTTCTATGTCCTGAGGGGAACACAAACCAGTTATTACTGATAAATTACAAGATGCATGTGCCACAGATAGAAGAGCATCTCCCTAAGCTCACATTAATATTCAAGAGTCCAGGTTTGGGCCCTGAATACATTATGGCATTCTGTTGATACTGAAGAAACCCTGTCACATTACTATGCAAATGTGATGTGTTGAGGGAACTCTCTGAGTAGACAGTTTCAGAGTGTATTGAAAAGTGCAAGAAAGTTAGAAGAGCACATGAAAGAGACCAAGCCAGAAAAATAGTCAGTGCTGATTTTCTGTCCAGACCAGAAAGCCTATCTGCAGTATTTGAAAAGACAAATAAGTCTATTGTACTTACATGGATCCGATTTAGAGAATGTATCTCGATCTAGCAGGTTTCTGCATAAAAGAAGAAACATGGCATATATTATTCTAAACATTTTATATGCACAGCATGGGGAAATAAGTTTTCAGACACTTTTGTTTTTGTTATTTTATATGCTTCCAGAGCATAATGTATATCCACTTCAAATTTACACCCATAATGAATTTTGACTCTGTATTTATAAATATTAACCAAAAAAGTATGTATTCATAAGCAAAGATATTTTTTAAATGACATTTGTATGGAACAAAGAATTTGGAGAACACAAATTACCAATATTAGTACTTAGTAAAAGTAGTCGCAAAACTACTTTTGTCAATTACAGCTTCAGCACATATATGATAAAAAGTCATTCACATTTTGCAGCAGTGTGGTTCAATTTTAGTCCATTTCTCTTGACAAATTGTCTTTAAAATCCCAAGGTTATGAGGGTTCACCTGACTGACTTGCAATTTCAAAATTCTCTATAACTTTTCAATGGGTTTCAAGTCAGTAGATTCGTACACGATGCAAGACCATACAAGTTATTTTTGCTTTATGCCCATCTTCTCCCAGATTCAGTCTCTTTGCAAATGAGATTAAATTCTCCTATATTAAATTTTCCCATCCAATGGAAACATTTTTTATAATAACAAGGTGAAATCTGCACTTTCAGCATTTATATCTAGAACTATATTGATGTAAGTTTAAAGTCAAAAGACCTCATATGTGTAAATATGAAGTGGATATATCTACTGGAAGTATATTAAACGACAAAAACAAGGTGTCTGAATACCTTTTTGTCCCTCACTATATATAGGACATACGGTGTATAGGACATACAATGTTCCTCAATATGAAATAGTGATGATCATAAACCATCCATATATTTTTAGATTTCATAAACTAACACATATCTTTACAAGACCAATATACTGTACTATTCTGTAATGTGAGTGCCGCCCTTGTGTTTTCAGTGTGTGTGTGTGTGTGTGTGTGTGTGTGTGTGTGTGTGGGTAGGAGAATCTTTTCTTCTGGGGGGGATTGCATTCAGTATTGCATCTTCTCCACACTTATTCTCTCAGTTACACAAGCACATTGCTGCTGTGCTTCATTAACTCTAAAGATAAGTGAGACAGAGGACCAGGAATATGAATAGCAACAGCAACTGCGCAACACCCAATCTGCAGTCCAATCGACAGCACAGGCCAACTTTCTGCATTGGAGTTCTGCAGGCATCCTTATCATTCATGTTAATTGTAAGCACATGTATCCATGTCTAATATATTGGTATGATTCACCTCACTGAGTTCATGAAGGAGTGTACCTGGGAGCTCCCAACTGCTAATCCACGGGTCCCCCGTGAAAATAATGACAGACTGCAAGTTTCTAGCAGTGAACATACCTGATGATTTCACCCCACACGCGTCTCAACATGTCCCTAGCCAATAAAGCCCAACAGTGTCTCCACTTCCTGCACTGACTGAAGAGAGCTATACTCCCCCTCCCCATTCTCACCATATTCTACAGAGGCATCATTGAGAGTGTCCTAACCAGCTGCATCACTGTCTGGTACGGGAACTGCAGGGTATCAAACTGCAAGTCCCTGTAGCAGATAATGAAGATAGCACAAAACATTATAGGAGTTTCTCTGAATCCAATATAGGAGCTCTATCAAAAACACTGCCTCAATATAAGCATCAGTATAGTGTCTGACCCCTCCCACATCTCCCATTAACTCTTTGTCCCTCTACCATCTGGCTGAAGATACTAGATCATCCAGACCATCCATCCATCCATCCATCTTCTATACCGCAAGTATAGAGAATTCCAGAACTTTCCACAAGCTGTCAGGACCCTAAACAAAAAACTGTCTCCCACCTAACTCCCTCAGAATTAATGGGGGTTACAAACCCTGTCAGCATGCACTAGCCACAACCTTCACTATTCATACATCATATCTCATTCGTTATTATACCATATTCAAAAATCAAATACATTATGTTACTCAGGAATGTAATCATGCACTGACCACCTATACCAATATTGCCTGTCATCCAGGAACATCACAATAGGCACATTACTGATAACACTCAGGGAATGTTAATCACTTCATTCATAACACTCTGGGAATGTTAAACGCGTTACTCATAACACTCACAGAATGTTAAACGCGTTACTCATAACACTTAGGGCATTTTAACCACGAAACGCATAACACTTATGGGATGTTAAACACTTTACCGATAAAACTCAAGGAATGTTATACACTCATAACATACTGTCATGTCCACTCAGTGTCACAACTCCAATCACCAGAATGCACCACCGCCTGCAAACAATGTGAAAACGGACTACAAATCCCAACTCCTTGCACCAGCATGCTCTCAGTCTCCAGAGTATTAATGATTATCAGCTGTTGACACTGACAATCACACACACACACATACACACACACACACACACACACACACACACACACACACACACACACACACACACACTACCCTTTAAAAAGGAACTTAATTCACAAAGACATTGCGAAGTGATGCTCAGTTGTTCTCACTCTAGATTACCATGCCATTGTTTATCTTGCTGTTCTGGTTTACTGATTTTGATCATATCCTGGTTTTTGTACTCTGGTTCTCCCCTGATATACTGTTTACTGATCGCCTGACTGTCACGATAGCGCCAGCAGAGGGCGCTGATGTGCAATGTGCACGAGCGGCTTCAGAGCGTGCACGTGTTTGAGATGCGCATGGACGCTACCACTGTGTCAAGTGTTGCCAGCTGTCACCAATTAAGAGATTGGTGACTAGTTATTTAAACCCCTCGTGTTGCTGCGCACATTGCGCGGCATTAACCTGAATTAAACGGGAACTTAACGGAATCCACCCACATGAATCGGGCCTGGACTAAGAGAGACAAAGCTTAAGAGTTGCAGCTAAGCAACACCAATCCAAGCAAGTTGTGGGTTCATGTCATGCCCTAGTTGAGTGTTTATGCCATGCCATAGTGGAATGTTTATGCCATGCCATGGTGGAGTGTTTATGCCATGCCATAGTGGAATGTTTATGCCATGCCATGGTGGAGTGTTTATGCCATGCTATAGTGGAGTGTTTATGCCATGCTATAGTGGAGTGTTTATGCCATGCTATAGTGGAGTGTTTATGCCATGCCATGGTGGAATGTTTATGCCATGCTATAGTGGAGTGTTTATGCCATGCCATAGTGGAATGTTCATGCCATGCCATAGTGGAGTGTTTATGCCATGCCATAGTGGAGTGTTCATGCCATGTCATAGTGGAGTGTTCATGCCATGCCGGAGTTAGATGAGCGTTCCCTACCATAGTTTAAGGAGTGGTCATGTCTTAAGTTAAGGAACATTCATGCCTTAGTTCAATTAGTGTTTCCGTTCCATGTCCTCCGTTGGTGTGTCAAATAAAGACTTCCCTCCTGCGCTTGCATCCTGTCAAGTCTCGGTTTGTAACAGAATGCCGCCCCCAAGCAGGGAAGTAGCAGGAGAGCGCCTGATCAGGAGGCGCTCGGATTACTTGCCGCGTTTTTCGTCTCGTTTTGCGTTTTTCTGATGGGATGGCGGGCAGTGGGATGCGACGCAGGGACTTCAAAAATCGATCAACGATCACTAGGATGGTAGTGTCTGTGCTTTGAAGCCAAGACAGGGCTCCGGTTCAGGGAGTGGGCCACTCCACCACTGCTTGTACCTTGCTTTGGTCCATGTTGACTCCCTCCAGGCTGTGATATATAGCCCAAGAATGAGATTGTGCGTTGATGGAATTTGACATAAAGCTGCTGCTGCAGGAGTCGGTATAAGATCTGCCGTACGTGGACGACATGCTCTTCAAGGGAAGCAGAGTAGATTAGAATATGGTCAATTTACATGATAACACTCCTCCCCCGCAGGTCTCTTAGGACGTCATTGATAAGGCATTGGAACTCTGGGTGGCTCTAGAGATTCCATAAGGCATGACCAGGTATTCATGAGGCGGGGGATGTGGAGGGTCTGATGTATCCCTGTTGGAGCGCCTCCTGAATGTACTCCTCCATGGCCTGCTGTTCGGTCTGTGAGAGTGGGTAGAGAATAATGGTTTCACTATGGAGGGTACTGACCTGGAGAACTAGGGGTGCTGTACAGTGGGAGATGATACCTCCTCCTATGGGGGATCCATCAATGGCTTGAATATGACGTGGCTGTAATAAGGGATGAACAGGGATGTTGAGGTCATGCACTGTTTTCAGTGACACCCCTGAATGTTCAGTCTTCACAGGTAAAACGAATATGTGATACGTGAGTAACAAAGTTGGACTCCCCCTTTGGGGGAATGCTGTTTTGAGTGCCGAATTCGTTCCATCCACTCCTTGCCACGACGGAACAGAATTCAAGAGCATAATCCACAGCATAACGTGTACCCTGCATCATGGTTGAGAGTTCCCATCCCATCTCCCATCCGTCGGGAGAGTGATCAAAGGTGTGCTGGAAACATGTCGTAAATTGCTCGAGAGAAGAGATGGAATTGCCGTCCCACTTCCACACCGCTGTAGCCCATAATAGAGCTTGCCCGGTTAAGAGCTCCAAGAAATGGGTGATCTTACGAGTCTCCAGCATCTCCGGGTAGCTAGCAAAGAGCGGGGAGCCCTGTAGCAGGAATAGTTTACATTGTGCCGTTTCCCCAGCATACCTTTCCGGCATCGGAAACTGAGCATGGGAAGGCATGGCATGCGGCACGGGCTGAGAAAGATGAGTAACCTGCTCCGTTAGGTAGGCTAGCTGTTGGTGATGTTCACTCATCAATCTCTCATGGGCGTGAATGGCTTGGCGCCATTCCGGCTTACCCGCTGTTTCCATGAAGCGGTGAAGTAATCTGTTACACAATGGTAACTGAGGTAGAAGCAAGTGCAGGTAAGAATAACAAAAACACAAGGTGCAGGCAGAAATCATAGTCAAATAACAGGCAGAGGTCAGGCGATCAGGCAAACAAGCAAAACTAGGCAAGACAGAGAATAGAAGTCAAGGGAAAAAAAGCAAAGGACAGAATCAGAATATAGTTCACCTAAATCAAGGCTTGGATAACAGAGACTAGGCAACCGAGCATTTACTTTGCAAGTTCATAATGCTCCAAAAGTCACGTATATGCTGTGTGTGTGTGTGTGTGTGTGTGTGTGTGTGTGATTGGCTCCAGGTGTCTCTGATTAGAACTCAATGTGTGGGAAGTGTAGTTCTCATCGGCCATGTTTGTAGTTTGTGTTGTATTCTGGGAATTGTAGTTGCTGGTTTCATGTGCCATGACACATTGATTATATTTTCCTTATACAATTTTGATTTCACACCACTATATTTATTACAAAAGTTTTACTACAAACTGTTCAGTTACCCTTCCGCCCAACCTTAAGCAAACAGAAACTAGTTGGCTCGTGCAAATTCTTACAAATTTGCAATCGTGAGACCACGTTAGACATGCCTCGTTAAAACACCCCATTTTGCAAATGTGCTGCTTTCAGTCTGTAAATGGTCATTTACTGTAGAAAAGAACACAGATCTGTCCACCCACAGCCAAAATTGCTTTTCACTTTCAGCTTTACATCTTTTTCTTTCATGTCGTTGTTCTTTTTACTTAACTAAATACCGCTATTATTTTTAATTAGCAGCTTTGGAAATGACAACTCCACATACATTTCTGCTCTCCAAAACATTGCTGTCTGACAAGCCAAATTACTGTGTATAGTGGACTAGTGAGTTAGTTATACTAGGGCTATTCTGCTATTTCTGTTATTCCAGTGTTCAAATTACAGACTCAAGAGGATCTGCAGCTAATTGTAACAGTAGAAGACAAGATCTATCTCAGCCTATCATGTCCACTGCATTCGAATTTATGGAAACATTCACCAGTAGCATAATTTTAACATTAACTTTAAGTTATCTTAAGACTTACACTTACTTTCTAGATACAACATCTACTATAAATCAAGGTGTACTATGTACAAGGTGAACCATGAGCTGTAAAACATGCATTTTAACTGAATATAATAGCATTCTTTTCTTTATGTAGAAAGTATTTTTGTGGTCTATGATTACTGTCCATGACCACCTCACTAAAATATATTGTTTGTAGCAGGATATATACGTAAATGTAAGTGGTCACAGGAAACTTCCTGGGATATGCAAAGAAAACTGTTTCACTGTACTGTAATGTGTATGTGACAAATAAAGGCTTTTTTTCTTTGCTTGAAGAAAGCAAACACTGAGAAGAATAGAAACTATCCCTGTGTCTTGGTCATGGATGTAGTATTTGCTGTTCATGTAGGATTGTGATTTTGATTGGCAGGTGTGAAAAAGTTTGATCTTTAATCACTTCATGCACTAGTAGTTGCAACATAGCTCAAATGGCTGTGGTGTAATAAAATTTCAATACTACATCTCATTAATCTAGCTACTCGCAAAGTATGGTTTAGTACCAACATTACATCTTGATTTATAATCAAACTTTCATTCAGCTGCATCTGGCTACTGAAGCTCTACAGCAGAAAGAAATAAAAACTAAACCACAAGGGTCAGAAAAATAACATTATTTCAAATGATTAATGAATTAATGAAAATATATTACTCATTATTAATTCACATAGAAATAAAACTGAAATGAACTCCAGTGGGTTATCTCTCACAAATCTCTCTGTTTGTTTCTCTAAGCAGTCACTTTTTCTTGGAGAGTCTATTCTTCAAATCGTTATAATCTATTCAATGAGAAAATACAAGTGTGGAAATGTACTACCAGAAGCCGGTCTCACAGGGTTTGTTTATGAAAAAATGTCAAAGCTAGTTAAGAAATCCGAATTCAACTTTGTTATCCACTGCAGCAGGTCAAATGTAAGCACCAAACCTTCAACACTTATGGACCCATAAGCAATGCATTTTTTTAACAATTGTACCCAAACTTACTGTAAGCTCATAGGTACTGTGTGTACATCACTATATCACCAAAAGCATGTGGACAATTTGACCATTACACCCATATATGGGTCTTCTCGAAACTGTTCCCAGAAAGTTATAAGCAGACAATTATATAGAATTTCTTTGTATGCTGTAGCATTACAATTTAACTTCAATGGAATTAAGAAGCCCAGACATTTTTCCATCATGACACTGCCCCTGTGCACAACGTGAAGTCCATGAAGATGTGGTTTACTGAGGTTATAGTGGAAGAATTTGTGGCCTGCACAGAGCCCTGACCTCAACCCCAATGAACACCTTTGGGATGAACTGGAATGCCAATTATGCCCCAATCCTGCTGACCTGACATCAGTGCCTGACTTAACTAATGCTATAACAGCAAAGAGGAGCTAAATCTATAGGTGTGATTTTCATGTGCCCACAAACCATTGGCAACCAATATTTTTCCAAATCATTACATCCACTAGTCTTGACCTTCTGTAACTTTTCTAAAATACTGTTAATTTAAAAACACACATATTTCTAAATACATTTTTCCATTTGTTGTGCACAGAAAGCCACTCTGAAACTGTGTGATAATATTCATTGTACTTTTTTAAATGTTTTTTTTTATACCCTTGAAATACAGAGAAGAGATATTTTATTGCCATCTAGCCACCCCTCAAAAGCCAGAGTCTAATTTGAATACTGCTGTGTATTATATTGCAAGTAAGCATTATAATAATTATGGACACCAGGGAAATTTGCAGGAGGTACTGCAAAGTCAATAACCGCATTCTGCTAAATCTTGTTTTAATGCATCTAATTTGCATTGCTTTATTGATGTTAGAGAAACGAATTTTCCATTTTTTCCCTCATGTAACAGTGCTGACAAAGGAGAACATCAGCTATTCACTACTTTATCAACCTATCAGTCTTAATCTCTTCGTGACAGACACTGATGGAAACAAAGCCCTGTCGCTTCTCCCTTAAAGCATTTTAAATACTTTCAAATACTTTCTTAATTCTTCCATATTTCACTCATGATTACACCCAGACAGTGCAGCAAGTTCATCTTCAGATGGAACCAACTGACATTTTAATGAGAAACAGAAAACACTGTAGTATATCAGATTTGAATTGCAAAGAATGCTAAGTGAATATTTTTGACTGACTGAAGTGTTGCAGACCATTACATAACTTGGATAAACATACCTGTCAATACATAAACACAATAAGTGTACATTTTATTTTTAAAAATTCTATAGTAATTCGTTAACAATTGTGATAATAGTCACATTCTATGAATCAGTTTGAATTTGCCTTTATTCATAATGCTTGCTCATTAAGACTAAACCAAGAGATTTTTGAGATACCGATCAGACATTATTAATTCATGAAAGATGAGTGCCTTCAGGCGCAATGCGCAAATTAACAGATACAGGAATTAACAATGAAGTTGTTGTCAGTCTGTCAGACATTACATGTCTGACAGATAATATAGTCACCTTCCTTTTCATTTCATTACAAAATAAATCTTGGACACAATTGAAGATTGCATGTTAATTAAAGATTTACAGGCATGTCGTGCAGATTGGATTTTCCTTTAGAATTAAATAATAAGCATAGCGATAGAACAAAAATCAATTAAAAAAAGAAACTTAAAAAAAAAGTAAGAAACTTAAACTTATAATCAACAATACAATTGGCACAAATTTCTTCTCTGATGTTTGTATCTTCTTTTGACCATACAAATGATTGATGCCAAGCCTATTATAACATATTTTGGATCTTAAAGGTGATTTTTTTTTTTTACATTTATTTATTTTTTTGCAAAGCAGTTCTTTTTCGCTTAACAGCCTGCAGCTTCACACCACTGGACCTGCTATTCAATTCCCCTCTCATCCACACTCTCCAACTACCCAGTGGCACAGTAATTGGTACCCTCACACTGGAGAAGCTATTTCAGCCAGAGAGATCAAAACAGACTCCAACCTTCTCAGCATGCTGTTGATCTCTCATTGATTTAAAGACGCATAAGGCATTATTTGAGAGTTGACCAGTTAGGGATAACTGCTCAAAGCCTAACCAGCTGACAGGGAACTTCTATAATCAACTACAGCAGAAAGTCAAAGGTTAAGGTGTCAGAGTGAGAGAGATTAAATTTTTTGTCTGGAATTAAACGCTATAATAATAATAATAATAATAATAATAATAATAATAATAATAAAACTTTATTTAATATAGCACCTTAAAGCAGCTGCTCAAGGCACTTTATACAATAAAAAATGCTTAAATTCTGTGCATCTGTAATATGCACAAATACTACAAATGTTGCCACAGAAAGAGAACTGGATTTGTCACAAAACTGATTTGATCAATATTGTATGAATTGTAGGGGAAGGCTTAGGCTGAGAAAGCCAAATAGAGTGTAGAACACAGAGGATGGACAGCCCAGCCAAATTTTGAGCCGAGTGTTATCATATTGTCAGAATGTTATTGAGATATTTTAATGGGATGGCCATTTCTTTTCCACTCTGGCAGAAGGGGAATTCCCATTATAAGGTTTCATTAACTAATGTGAACAAGCAGTGTATTGCCTTGGTTTTCAGTACTACAGTGAAACAACACCATGAGCATTTCAACTAATCAACAACAACAGAGGTACTGCATACACAGCGCAATTAAAATGTAATCAACAATAAACAGTAGCTTAGTTCATATTTAATCAGAAGGTAAAAATGTCCATTGTCCATTAGCAATTACCATGTTTTATAACTGTGCATGCCCGTGAATATAAATGGTATCAAATATGGTAATTAATTATTCTTAGAGCGATATTAATAAATATTCTTAATATAAACAATTAGGCTACTGTCATGATTTATCTGATGAGTGTGCAGTACAGGGGTTAAGAGTAAGACTTGTGGTCTTAATGTCTTAGAGGTAAAATAAATAAATAAACAGTTAAAAGATTATCATGAGAGTGAGAAAGAGCTAATGATTCTAGTGTAATGTATTAGCTTGGAAGGACCATAAATTAGCTGAAGACAGAGATGAGAGTAGTTTCACCACCATCCCTGATTTTTTCAATTTTCAATATTTGTCTCTAAATAAGCAGACTACTTTGACATAAGTCAAAATGAGAAAACAGTGGAGTTTCAACCAAAAACAGGACCGTAGATCAGATATTCATTTGAATTCTCCCAAATCTACTTTTGGGCCTGTCAGGATGTGCACCATTTAGAAAACTTCACATAGGATTGGTACAAAGAACCATCATTACTTACATTTATATGAAGCAACACACTGTTGGATCTAAACCCATGAATGCACAAACTCACATTTGCATTCAGTGAGTTCACAAATGAACACACACATACAATCTGTCAGGTCTATTAACGACTACCTCAGCCTCACCCTGCCCATCATTTCTTCCAACAGATGCTTATTCCTACCATCTGGTTGTTTACTCACCATAACCTAGATGAGTGACACTCATAAGGGAATCAGACAGATCCACAGCTTACTAAGTGCCAGCAATCGATATCTAGATGTAATTTCCTTTAAATAAAGCAGCTTTGTCATTCTGGAATGTGTTTCATGCCCTGTACAGTGTGAGGAACGAACTCCCATAATGTTAATTAACGTTACGCTTACTGACATGCATTCTTCTTGTATACATATTGGGTGCTTCTCAAGACTAAAGCTTTCTTTAATATTGTTCTAGCTTTTTAAAGAGATACTACTTGGGACCTTTTCTGAACTGGAAAAGGCTGTGCCCTCTGTAGAATTCTACATAAAACCCCGGAGAAACAAACCAGAGAACAATTTAAGTTGCATTATTGTGTGCTAGATGCAACCTTTTAACAATGACTATAACATATACAACATACTCTCAACATCCAGTTTGATTGGAACATCTGTACACATGCACATTTATGCATTTAATAATATATAATATATATAATAAGCCAATAATTTGGCAACAGCACAATGCATAATGTCATGCAGATACAGATCAAGAGCTTCACTTAATGTTCACATTAAACATCATAATTGGGGAAAAAGTGTGATCTTAGTGACTTTGACTGTGGCGGTTTGTTGGTGCCATAAGGGTTGGTTTGAGTATTTCATAAACTGTTGATCTCCTGAGATTTTCACACAAGCACTACAGTCTGACCATTTTCCTCTGAGTTTTCTGGTGTTATGTGTCAAAGTAACATCCACATTAATGACAGTACCCAGGGTTTCCCAGCAGGACATTTCCCAGTGCAAACACTGCCTCTGCCCAGTTTCCTTTTTCCCATTTTTCCCAGTGTATCCTGGTGCAATCACTTTCCCATTTAACACACACATGGAAAAGTGTGTACCCTCTGTAGAGTTCTACATAAAACCCTAGTGAAACAAATACTTTAGGGTGCATGATACTATAGGGAGCTAGATGAAACCTTTTAACATTGACTACAGCAAATATACAGTGGTGTTTATACCATCATCATATTTTCACAAAAGTCCTAAAAGTAGACAAAGTGAACCCAATGAAACAAATGAGGCAAAAATATTATACTTGGTTATTTACTTATTGAGGAAAATGATCCAATATTTATTAATAATGTGTGAGTGGCAAAGGTATTTGAACCTTTTCTTTCAGTATCTGGTGTGACCCCCTTGTGCAGCAATAAGTGCATCTAAATGTTTCCGGTAACTGTTGATCAGTATCTGCACATCGGCTTGGAGGCAGCTCTGGGTCTTCTCCTATAATGCCTGATGAGGTTGGAGAATACATGGTAATGGATCTAAGACAATTCCTCCATACAGAATCTTGCCAGATCCGTTGAATTTCGAGGTCCACGCTGGACTCGCCTCTTCAGTTCACCCCACAGGTTATCTATGGGGTTCAAGTCAGGAGACTGGGATAGCCATGACAGGACCTTGATTTTGTGGTCAGTTAATCATTTTTGTGTTGATTTTAATGTATGTTTTTGATCATTGTCCTGCTGGAAGACCATGGCCCATTTAAGCTTTCTGGCAGAGGCGGTCAAGTTTTCATTTAATATCTGTTGATATTTGATAGTTGATAGATATTTGATATTTGATAGTACATAATGCCATGCATCCTACAAAATATCCAGGCCCTCTGGTTGAAAAATAGCCCCAAAACATTAAAGACCCACCACCAAATTTAATCGCTACATCTCTGTGTGCCAAAACCACCTCTGGTGTTTATTGCCAAAAAGCTCTATTTTGGTTTCATCTGACCATAACTGAAAACTGAAGATACTTGAGTTTGTTTTTGGATCATGGTAGAGACTTTCTTCTTGAAACCCTTCCAAAAAACTTGTGGTGGTGTAGTTGACTTCAGATTGTAGCTAACTTCTTCAATTCTCCAGCTTGAGACAATATAGACATAGTCAACGGGAACTCCTTAATTACTGAATATGGCAAAAGTGTGGTTCACATACTTTTGCCATTCGCATATATTTAAAATTCCTTTATAAATAAATGACCAGGCATAATATTTTTGTCTCATTTGTTTAATTGGGTGCCCTTTGTCAATTTTTAGGACTTCTGACGATGTTTTACGTCATATTTATGCAGATACAGTATCTCACAAAAGTGAGTACACCCCTCACATTTTTGTAAATATTTGATTATATCTTTTAATGTGACAACACTGAAGAAATGACACTTTGCTACAATGTAAAGTAGTGAGTGTACAGCTTGTATAACAGTGTAGATTTGCTGTCCCCTCAAAATAACTCAACACACAGCCATTAATGTCTAAACCGCTGACAAGAAAGGTGAGTACACCCCCAAGTGAAAATGTCCAAATTGGGCTCAAAGTGTCAATGTTTTGTGTGGCCACCATCATTTTCCAGCAATGCCTTAATCCTCTTGGGCATGGAGTTCACCAGAGCTTCACAGGTTGCCATTGGAGTCCTCTTCCTCTTCCTCCATGACGACATCACGGATCTGGTGGATGTTAGAGATCTTGTGCTCCTCCACTTTCCATTTGAGGATGCCCCACAGATGCTCAATAGAGTTTAGGTCTGGAGACATGCTTGGCCAGTCCTTTAACAAGCAGTGGTCATCTTGAAGGTGTCTTTGGGGTCATTATCATGCTGGAATTCTGCCCTGCGGTCCAGTATCCGAAGGGAGGGGATCAATCTCTGCTTCAGTATGTCACAGTACATGCTGGCATTCATGGTTCCCTCAATGAACTGTAGCTCCCCAGTGCCGGCAGCACTCATGCAGCCCCAGACCATGACACTCCCACCACCATGCTTGACTTTAGGCAAGACACCTGGTTGCCACCACACACGCTTGACAGCATCTGAACCAAATAAGTTTATCTTGGTCTCATCAGACCACAGGACATGGTTCCAGTAATCCACAACCTTAGTCTGCTTGTCTTTAGCAAACTGTTTGTGGGCTTTCTTGTACATCGTCTTTAGAAGAGGCTTCCTTCTGGCACGACAGCCATGCAGACCAATTTGATGCAGTAACCGGCATATGGTCTGAGCACTGACAGGCTGATCCCCCACCCCTTCAACCTCTGCAGCAATGCTGGCAGCACACATACGTCTATTTTCCAAAGACAACCTCTGGATATGACACTGAGCACGTGCACTCAACTTCTTTGGGCGACCATGGCGAGGCCTGTTCTGAGTGGAACCTGTCCTGTTAAACCACTGTATGGTCTTGGCCACTGTGCTGCAGCTCAGTGTCAAGATCTTGTCAATCTTCTTATAGCCTAGGCCATCTTTATGTAGAGCAACAATTATTTTTTTCAGATCCTAAGAGAGTTCTTTGCCATGAAGTGCCATGTTGAACATGTTGAAACCAGTGTCCAGTATGAGGGAGTGTGAGAGTGATGACACCAATTTTAACACACCTGCTCCCCATTTACACATGAGACCTTGTAACGCTAACAAGTCACATGACACCGGGGAGGGGAAGTGGCTAATTGGGCCCAATTTGGACATTTTCACTTAGGGGTATACTCACTTTTGTGGCCAGCAGTTTAGACATTAATGGCTGCGTGTTGAGTTATTTTGAGGGGACAGCAAATTTACACTGTTACACTCACTACTTTACATTGCAGCAAAGTGTCATTTCTTCAGTGTTGTCACATGAAAATATATAATCAAATATTTACAAAAATGTGAGGGGTGTACTCACTTTTGTGATATGCTGTATATAGAAAATTCTAAAGGGTTCAAAAACTTTCGAGCATCACTGAATGTCCTCTATACAAGTAATCAATATGCATGATTGATTAAAAGAAAAGGTGGGACAGTGTAAAAATTTCATACTTGAAGCAGCATATTAGCACCTATGCAGCAAACTGCTGTCCCTACTGAAAACATCACCACTGAAATTTGAAATAGGAAAGTCTGTCAGTCTGCCACTCTCACTTTCTCATAAATCCCTAGATGCTTGCATAATCACTTCCTCCACTGCCGATTTAAACACTACTCCTATGACTCTGTACTCTAAGACTATGTTCACATTACATGCTCCAGATCTGATTTTTGCAGACACACAACATACTCTTCTATTTTTTTCTACTTGTTCTAAACATTACAGGTTGTGAATTAAACTCCAAATCAAATAATATGTTCTTCTTGTTTATTAATTTTACCACTGCAATGATGTATTGAAAAATATTTTTATTGTTCAGGACATGTGTGGAAGATGCATGTGACATATTGATCAGACCACTGAAGATCAGATATGAACAAAAAATCTGAAGGCTTACAATATAAACGTAACTTTAATATTCCTAAAATTGGAAGTGATATTTAGTTTATTCTTGTCTTGGTAAGAAGCAGATGAAACACTGTTACTATGAACAGCAATGTGTGTTAAGAATGTGAAAGAAAACAAGAGTTAAAGATCAAAGATAAGTGCTGAACATGAAATAACCAATCTGAGTGAAATTCAGCATGGCATCAAAGAACAAATTCCCTTCACTACCATGTCTTTACAAAGTACTGGGGCACAAACAACTTACATTTTCCCAAGCCCCAAGGATACTTTAAACCAATGACAACGTTCAGTGACAATTTGATTAAAAACTTAGCCCCTGAAAAAAGACATTTGCTGTCAGTCATATATGGGGAAACAACTAATGACATTTTATTTATTCATTTTGCATTGTGCTGTTGTACGTAATTAATCCAGAGGATAATTAGCACTTTCACTGCATCAAGCTCACAAACAAACAGAGCCATAGTGGTCTGTCACACAGGGAATGTACTTTCTCAGCTGTCACATCAAATTCATATTCATTACACAGATAGAAGTGAAGAGTAAAAAACTACTTATAATGTGACTCAGGTAGTAAGGCAGAGAAGACATTTGGGTAGAGGCACAGCACTGCAGTAACAGTAAACAAAGTAAAGCAGGAAGAGGAGGCAAGCTCCCTGATTCTTCACACCTGCAAGGTCAAGGCAGAGGCAGCCAAGAGGCTGCAGTGTAACTGAGGCATACCAGCAGACACAAGAATCTGCCAGAAGATGTAATGAAATCCCTTAGCTGTGTTGTTCAAACTTCCGCTGTGAGGATAACAAGTAAATAGTGTCAGTGTGGTGCTTGTAGTCTCTTTTACACCGTATTATTTTACCCTTAATAAGAACCTTGACTCTGAAGACACTATTATAATTTAATGTGCTTTTTTTAAAATAATTGCACCATTGTAGTAGTCCATGACTCCCATCATCAATCTGGATTACACACCTATGCTTTTTACAGCAGACATTTCATCCCATTATATTTTCATCTCATGACCTTTGAACATCATTTTCATACTGATTCACTGCTAATAGGTAGCTAGCAATCAGACTTTCAGAGCTGTAATGCAGTGACATTACAGGATAAGGATTTACTGCTCCAAATCTATGTATATGTATCTGTATTTGGATTTAATCCTGAAATGGGTGTGGCCTGAACCACTATGCCTGTGTAAACACTACAAGACAATGGGGATAAACGCAGAGGTAAATAATGTTGAGTTCTTCAACATCAGCTACATCATTTTAGTTCTTATTTAGTCTCAATTAGTGATGTATGCCAGACTGTTTTGTTAATCCTGTTTTCACAGTTATTATTTATGTTTGTACCTGCCTGTGATACTTTCAATCACATTTGTGGTTCAATTTCCCTATATCCGTGTTAATAAACATGGTATATTTTTGTCTTGCAAGTTTCATATGTGACCACATACCAGCATGAAAGTATAAACTTCACATTTAAGCACAATTTTTAAGTTCCTCACAGAGTCCCAGTCCTTTCTATTTAAAAACAAAATCATACAGTGCACCTCACATAGTGCACATATAGCTATTATATTTGTATCAGATTAGAACACATCTGTTCAATCTGAAAAATTCATTCATATTCAGTTATATCCCTTTTGCACATAATGCTATCAGACTCTGCAAAATAGGGAATCTATGGCGCACAATTTGATGAAATACTGTAGTGAAGTAACACCAGCCACACACCTTAAGGAATGTGTTTTCATTTGTCACTACTGAGTATTTCCTAAGTATGAGTATGAGTATGTCCTAAAATCAGCCAGAGGTGGAAATATTACTTAGTGTTGAATGATCTGGGCCAATACATGACATTTTCATTTGAAACTCAAACACTTCAACTCAAGCAAAGGGGAACAATAACATAGCTGGTAATAGACTGAATATAAAAATAGCATTTAAAAAATTGCAGTGTTTTTGTCATGGCATTCCTTTAACTGAGCTCTATACTGCATGGACTTGCATGCACATGGATGTGGAGCTTAGTCGTTGGTGGGATTCTATTTAGCAGATAGGTTTGATGTTTTCTTGTGTTGAATTCCAATTATAGCACCAAGGAATGGGGCAATTTTGCTGCTATGATTGCTGCTATGATGGCACTGGGTTTAAAGCATTTTGGGGGGTTATCTTACATTTCTAAATCTCCCAGATTAGCATTTTAGTTGATGTTCAAGTCATGCACTCCTACTGGGATTTTTATGGGTCCATTGGAAAGCTTATATATCTAGTGTTGTTTTTTGTTGTTGTTTTTTTTTTAAAGTGTTCTACTTTTTAACTTTCTTGAAAACAGCTCTTCAAAGAGAATTAAGGGTTTTTCCAGATGGTGCTAGATTAAAACTTTTTTTTACTACAAGCATGGGACAGTGTAACAATCCTGCAAGTCCACAGAATGCACACATACCCAGGGTTCATCACTATATCACATTTTACATTCAGAAAAGAACCACATGAATTATTTACTCCCTGTTTATTCATTCACAGCAGCAAACAGGACAGCTAGTTCCACATGAGTGCCCTATCCACCAGATTCATGATATCTGTGAGCAGATTCATGTACTTATCACTGTCTAAAAAGAGGTCTACAAAGCTCATAGATAAAGATAACTTTAAAATTTCTTGGAATGTGCATATGTTTGGCAAGCTAAGAACTCCAAACCTAGTCAGTGACAAAATTTTCATGCACATCAATACTCCAATATTAATTGGAATTTGGCATATTCTAATTAGTATGGAGTCATGTAAATGCTGCTAAATGATTCAAATTAAGACAATACACTGATTCCCCAAATTCTGATTCCTATATTATAATATTCTGATGTCTGTGCTCATATAAACCTCGTATTTGGAATATGGCTGCAACCCAAATATAGACCTTGAACGGAATGTGATGTGCATGTAAACATCACTGTCTTAAGCTTGTCATTCTGTGAGAATTTGAACCTCCTTGAACCCAGAGTATAATTACAGCCAGAAAATGCCACCTGGTATCACTACATAACAAAATGACCTTGTCATATGATAATATGTAGAGGGGTTATAGAGAGCAATTTTATTCCACATGGGCTCATCTCCAGGATCTCCCCCTGCACTAAATCAGTTACAGGAAACAAAAGCATGGAATCCTGGACCCAACTGGCAAAAAATGCAGGTTTCCAGAGAGGGTAGTGTTACTGTGTAATGGCATTTTGTTATTTAGTTAAGTATGAAAACTACAATGAATATGATATATAAAGGATATGATTTTGTTGTTGTTTTTGATATTCAATCAATTTTCACTTTCGATTTGAAGCTCAACTATATTTCTAAACAACAATCTCTCTATTTGGCTTGGAATATTTGGTATATATATATTTTTTTAATTTACATCAAATTACATCAAGCAGAGCTCTATCAGTAGCATCCCAATTGCTCAATGTAGATTAGGCTGAGTTGATGGTCAGTTTATTAGAGCCTATTATTAATTTGCATTCTTATTGTTGTACTCTTTTTGTGTGGTGCAGTAATTATCATTACGTCCAACATGGACTGGAATACATAATATACTGTAAGTGTTTGTTTGGGCAAAGCCTAAATCTGCCAGTTGATGACTCCCCAAGATGACTGAAAAGCACACACCACCAGCCCACCCCATTACGATGAACAATTTGTCTGACTGAGATCTTGATGGAAAAGCAGCATGAATGAGATTGAATTTCTTATCTACCCCCATCTCTGATATTTATCAAGACTTTTAATTGAAGGTGTAATATAACCTGTAACCTATTATCGCTATTATGGCTGCAACAAGGGGTGAGCTAAATAAATATCTAGGCAAATTCAATGCTGCACATAGACACAAGTGATGTAGAGAAAAATATTTTAATCTGCAATTATCTGGTTTCATCCAGTGTATGCAGATCTAAAATACAGTGCAAATATAGGACATGAGAAAATATTCTATTTCCCCTCTGGCCTGGAGTGTATTTATATTCAATGAGCCCAATGAGCTTTGTGGGAAATGTGTTGTTATCAGACTCATAAATATCAAAGCCATTTATCCACACAGGATCAGAATTTAAGGATCAAATGAGAAGGGGTCATAGCAAAAAATAGATATTAATTATATGAATTATTTGCTTCCTAGACCACAGAAAAGTTTAAGAGCTTTCTTTACACACTCTTTTCATAGAGATTATGCCTTTGCCGTTCCTGAGTAAGAATGAACAGATATTTTGAATCGATTAGTTTCACTGTAGTTATAAAATAGGCTAATTTATATGCTCTAACGTGAATAAAAGAGTAATACGCTAGGTTTTAATCAGGTTAAAGCCAGAGGACTACATCAAAGCACACATAGTTCATTGATGCCTTATCCTTAACTAACTACATCTCCATTTAGCAAAGACAGAAAACAACAATATACATACCACTGAAATTACACCTACAGTGTCAACTGAATGCATAGTGGACTCTAGTGTTAATTAGACACTAAATGTTAATTCAGCACAGGAAATTTTGCTTTCCCTTCACCTCAAGGTAGACGTTTTATTGCCCGTGAAACACTGATGATGAAACCATGAGGAACTAATTGCGCATACAGATACTCATTAGGAGTCCCTAGTACTGAATTAACACCTTCAGTGTTCATACGAACTCTAGAGATGATTAGACATTAACTGTTAATTCAGCAATTGGGATTTTGCTGTGGAGGTTTTCCTTAAATCAATTGTGAATCATCCCCTTGAGGTAAGTGCAGCAGGAGGGTTATATTTTGACGTACCTGCATGAGACACTGATTTCCACTTTGGTGGCGGGGATGTTGCCTGTGACTGGGTCGAACTCGCACACAGAGGCCATGCGCTCCAGCTTGTCCATCCCGTCTCCCTCCATGGGCGCGGGGAAGCTGGCTGCCTCCCGCAGCTTCACTTTCCAAACGAAGGCTTTAGCGCAGTAACACCGCGGGCGGACGGAGAAGAATGGAGCAGAGATGAGGCGCGATGCGCTCCACAATTCCAGGCGGACTGATGGAAAGTGGGGCTGCTACAGAGCGCAGAGGAATGCGAAAGTGCGCGCATGCAGTGAGAGCTCTGTGAGCAACACTGGAACACTGGTAAAGTGGAGAAGACGAACTCCACCCCTTTTCGCGTTTTCCCACATGCTCAGCGCAACATCGCATTATCCATGCGCGGCTACGGGATCGTTACTGATAAAGCTACTGGTCTCACGAGTATTAACACTGCGCACTAAATGCTTAGAAATCGCCAAACATTGTATAGCCGCACTTTTGCTTTTTGTGCAAATGCAAATTAAATCTTAAGGAATCTTCTTTTATTCCAAAAGAAGGGCTACGCCTTACTCAGTAGCCTGCTTAAAAATGATACATTGTTTAGTTAAAAGAAGAACAATCTCTGAAACTGCATGGAGCAACTAAACATATGACTGCAACATAAGAACTAAACATCAACTTAAAGTAGGTCTAAAGGGAAATACGGTTTTGGTTGCTGATGAATATCCCGTTGTGTTCGCAGATAGTCTGCAGCTTTGTCTATTTTCAGCACCACAGGTTTGGATAGCTCCCTATCAGCTCCCTGGATAAACATCAGTGTGAAAGCTGCTCACAAACAGCTGGCAAGTTACTGCCTGTTAGGTCCCGAGAGAAAAGAAGTTCCAGCTCGAGGATTATGTTTAGATTGTTTTCAATCCCTTTATTTTTCCCTTTATTGTGAATAGATTTACACGATCACTGATCCTGTGAATGAGGTAAATAGCTTGTTTTCCCCTCAAGCTATGTTCAGTATGTATCATTGACAGTGAAAACAGAAAGAGCTAATTGTGTACACATCAGGAGTTCAGCAGCTCAGCTGAGAAGAACAACACCCTACTGCAGTACAGAGTAAGTTGCCTACAGTGAGGACCCTGGAAGAAGAGAGGAATTTGCTGCAGCTTCTGATGACTAAGATGAACTGCCTAACATAATGTGTGTGTGTGTGTGTGTGTGTGTGTGGTGTGTGTGCGTGTGCGTGTGCGTGTGTGTGTGTGTGTGTGTGTGTTTCCCGCCAGACAAGAACAAGGTAAAATAGGAAAACTCATTACACTTGTTAAGGAAATACCACAGAAACGGCAAAAATGTTTTAGTATTGGGTGTTGCTCATTTAGATCACTGATAGCTAGACCTTGGAGCTTACACATGCATAACAGCCATCTATCCATCCATTTACAATACCACTTATCCTACACAGGGTTGCAGGGGAGCTTGGAAACCATCCCAGGGAACTCTGGGCATGAGTTGGCGGACACCCTGAATGGGGTGCCAATCCATTACAGAGTACAATCGCACACACTCACATACTCATTCACACACTACAGACAATTTGGAAATGCCAATCAGCCAAAATCAAATCACTGTGCTTCAGACATCATCAGTTATTTCATCACTCATATCAGTAAATATGTGCAAGCAAGTCTTTGACAAGTGAAACAATTTCAAGAAAAATATTAACAAAAAGCAGTCAGCTGTCAAGTGAAAAATTCCTGTTCACTGCAAACTTGGCAGACTTGGACTGGAGAGGAGAGTAAAATTATCAGTGCAATGTAGAGGCCCCAGGACCCAACAAAAAAGTCAGAAGAGCAGGCATTTTTTGTTGTTGTGCAAGGAGTAGCAGGCAGTAAGATATAAAATGTTTGGGACAAAGAAAGGCCATGTTCATTAAAATGGGAGCCTATTGGATTCATTGGGTTGCTTGCATGCAGATCACATTCATCCATCTTCAGTAAATGCTTTATAATGGTCAGGGTCACTGGAGTTTATATTACCAATTTGCTCATATTTTAGGAAATAGAGCCAAGTAAGTCTTCCCGGTCCCTGCTTTTAATCAGCAGAGACTGGGTATCTGATCAGCATTGAGGACAAGATGGATGGAACCAAATGCAGGGCACAATAGCTAGAAGACCTTAGAACTTTTCTATTCTGAAAGAGATTTCAAAGTGGGGCTGAGGTTTATCTTAACAGGACATTTATACTATGTTTAGTGAGAATGCCACACAGGAGTGGTTCAAAAGCAACACCTTGAATGTGTACAAATGGCCCAGTCAAAGCCCAGACTTAAATCTGAATGAGAATCTGTGGAGAGATTTAAATATTGCTTTTACCTAAGGTGTCAATCAAATCTGATTGCAATTTTGCCAAAAGAAATGGGAAAAAATATCAGGATCCAGATGTGCAAAGGTGATAAAAACATTGACATGACTTGCAACTGTAATTGCAACTAAAGGTTCTACTGAGTATTGAACCACAGGGACAAACACCTGCAATCAGCAAATGTATGCTTTTGTTTGTTTAATTAACCTTTGAGTCTCAATAAAAATATTTTTGCACATTTAAATGTCAAGCATATTATGTAAAATAAACAATAAAACTTTAATCAAGTCCATTTCCATTCTATGTTGTAACACTACAAAATGTGAAAAGTTTAATGGGGTGAATACTTTGCAACACACTATGTGTGCTCTGTGTCTATTATATTTTATAAAAATGTAGTTAGCATGTTAATGACAGCTGGCTTGTGGCTACTGGTGGGTGTTTAGTGTTTTTCTGTTGTATTATTATAAGTTAGATGATACATAAATACAAAGAAAGTTTTCATTATTATTTAGTATTATTTTGTTCAGGATGCACCACATTCAGCACCACAACATCACAGCATGCAGATTTATAAATATTAATCAACACTGCAATGAATGTTGGTTTTGTGGTTTTAAAAATCAGTGTGTACGCTGTAACAAAAAGAAAATTAATTAGACAGTGTTTCCAAGTTACAAACAGAAAATGGAAATCTGATGGGCAATGTTGGTAACAAGAAGGCTCCATACTTCCAAAAAAAACACTTTTTTTTGTTCCTTCAAATACAGCAACACCGGGAAGAAAAATAGGCCTACTGTGAGCAAAATTGTGTGAGGAAGTAAATTGTAGCCTAAAACTGTCCTTACATAACAATTAAATTGATTCCCCCTTGCGTGTGTGTGTGTGTGTGTGTGTGTGTGTGACTTACGTATCTCTTTGTGTGGATGTCCTTGTAAGGGTAATTTTATGTTTGCAGTGACATTTGAATGGTTCATATGTTTTGTTTTTTGTTTGTTTGTTTGTTTGTTTTTTTTTGGGGGGGGGGTCACAAATGTGGGGGGAATCAGTGTGATCATGTTCTCTATGTAGCTCCTTCTTGAATAACAGGATTGTTGTGAATGTGAGTTATCTATCACAGCTATTTGATTGCACCCATTTCTGTACCTCTTGATCTGAGATCAGAGAGAGACCAGTACTGATATCAAATGGATTGTGGGGGGTGTGGGGGCTGATGGGAATCGTTTTGAATCCAATTCCACAGGAATTTAGCAGATACTCTGTAGCCCCACTCAAAAGTACCTCTGTCTTTGAACTGTCGTTCCTGGAGTTAAATTTATGTTTGCAAATAGTAGGGTTCTAATAACTAATCTAAACTATGTATACGAATAATTGCTGCATTGTGTACATCCTACATTAAACATAAAATGGTTAAATTTCTGGATATATTGCAACCTGGGAGCAGTTGGTAGACATCGGTACTCCGAACAGAGCTCAATCACAGTGCAGTAGCCCATTAAAGAGGAGGGAACCGTCCATTTTCTCTGCCCTCTCAATCCGTAACGCTTGGATTACCCAACACTCTGTACGAAAGGACAGAAATTGAGGGTGCCTGGCTGGAAAATAACATAGCCCTATCAAGCATGCCAAGGTGAGTGAGGAATAGGCTGCATCCCAAATGACTGCCTATTGGACACACAGTTTAGTACATAGCGTGTACAAGTCATTATTTAATACCAGATTCAACCTTCCATCATATTACCTTGTGACTGAGAAGCCGCTCTGAGATAAGGACTTTTAATAATAAGTCACACCTTTAAAAACTGAAGCCATCTTACTTTTACAATATTTGTATTTTCATTTATTCAATATCTTGTGTCGAAATGATCATTTCATACAGGCCATCTATCGTGTTGTGGAAAATGTAAAGTAATTCATTAAAACTTTAGCTACAGCCACAGGAACCTGAACATGGTGATAACTTATACTATATTAATTTCTTTCATCCATGGAATGACGCATAAAGACATATAGTGGTTGGTGGTGTTGCCATAGCTACCTGGTAATTTCTGTCCAGGTA
The DNA here is from genome assembly GCA_012411365.1 of Ameiurus melas. Taxonomy (NCBI): domain Eukaryota; kingdom Metazoa; phylum Chordata; class Actinopteri; order Siluriformes; family Ictaluridae; genus Ameiurus; species Ameiurus melas. The sequence continues at coordinate 6,593,960 of CM022776.1, read as the reverse complement.
GCTATGTCTAATCTTCATGCTATTGAGGCATGTACAAACTCAGGAGCTTTTATGCATTATATAAGGCAAAGTCAAAATTATAGTCATTATCACTTCCTCTTGTTATCATTAGATACATAGTAATCCAACAATATTATTTTCCATCTGTTACTATGGTCAATTTGTCGGCACTCTTCTACACCATTCATCACTGGAAATGTACCACTGACCAGATATCCATCAATCTTGTAGGTGTATAGTTACAGAATATAGGTAATTTCCAGGCATAATCAGTGTTAATGATTCTTGAGCCCTTTGTCACTGTGAGTTTCTGGTGTTTTAGTTGGTGTGCTATTTATCAACCCAGAAGTGACAGGTGTTTAAAAATCCCAGCAGCACAGATACACTCTAACACCCACTAAAATAAAAATACAATGGAGGAAAGGTAAAGGGGGGGCTAAAAGACAATGTAACACAGTGCAACCCTGGTTCAACCATGAACTCAGGTCTATTTGGAATTTTGCATGATTTCCTGTGTTCTCCAGTTATCTCTCACTGTCTAAAAACATGTCACTAGGTGAACTCTTTACTCTAAAAGATTAAAGAAACAACTCTAGGTGTGAATTAGTATGTGAAAGTGTATGTGCTTAATGGACATTCCTTTTAGGGTGTATTCCTATCTCACACCCAATGTTACCAATAGACTCCAAACCCTGAAGAAGATAAAGCAGTTGCTAAAAATGAATGAACATCTGTATGATGGCCATATTATCCAGTACAAAAGATCTACTAGGTCACTTCCTGTCCTCTACACTTAATCATTTTTAAGGTAATTAAGCTGCATGCAAAATCTCTTGTCATTTAAATGTCCATCAGTTCACTGCGCATAGTATTTGAGGCCATCCTCAAACCAGGGAAGAAATATTTTAAAAGATGGAAGGAATGAGACATTGTTTACCAGTTGGTTCTGACAGAGAATTCGAAAGACATACAACAACCATGTAACCTCTCACTATTACTCCTCAGCTTCATTAATATGGCTTTTGTGGCTTGGAAAGCAAGATAGCATTAGAACAGCATGGAATCATTATTCATAATGCGGCTGAATATCATTTATATTGTTTTCTGGATTTTTATCTCCTTTAAAAGGAATATAGATGGAACTGTCAGCCAAAATGTTATTGGAGGCCATTTGTTTTGATTAATCAAACAGCAGTTTAGCTTCAACACTGCTTAGAAATTCAGCAGGGGGAAGCTCAATATCCAAGGAATGGAGGTAGTCTCATTTCTCATTTTTAGTGACAGCGATATTGTGATAAATGCTTGAGAGCACAGGGGATTCACTTATGAGACTGAAGACGGCTGATTGGCAAGGAATTATTCATGGAAAAGCAGTGGTGTCTCCTTCCATACTTTGCTGATTCAATTCTATTTTATTTAAAGTCTATAGGTGACCTGAAGGTGATGGCATAAATTACAAAGCAAAACATGGTGGGAAAGGTCTTTGATATCTGTGCAATAGGGACAGAGTTTCTTCTAATTAACAAAGACAGTACTAAACTCTGTCAAGAGGTAGAAATACCTTGAATAGACTTTTAATTCTGCTCTTTTCCCAGGCTTTGAGAAATGTGATTATTGTGCATGCCACTAAATCAATGACTTTGAATTTCCAGCCCAGTTAGGCTAGTGAGTCTGTGACATTAGGGGCCTGGGAAGCATAGCTTCTAAGAGAGATAGAAGAAATGGATTAGGTAGCACTAAATCGAATCTATACAGCATAGGTATAAACCACACATAGTATCTGTTACACATAGCATATTCAGGAAAAGTATAGGATTTCAAGAACGCTTTTATGAAGCATCTATGAAAAAATGCAAAAGAACTTGGATATTGTGTTATATGGCTAAAAGTTTGTGGACACCTGACCATCACACTCATATGAGCTATTTGAACATCCCATTGCAGACTTAGCCCCTTCGCTCTTCTAGGAAGGTATTCCATTATATTTTGTAGTGTGGCTGTGGGAATTTGTCCATTAATAAAACCAATAGTGAGGTCAGACACCGATATTGGGCTAGGAGGCCTGGGATGCAGCCAGAATTCCAATTCATCCCAAAGGTATTCTGTGGGGTTGAGGTCAGGGTTCTGTACAGGCCAAATTTGAGGTCTTCCACTCCAACCTTGGCAAACAATGTCTTCATGGAGCTTGTTTGTGTACAGGGGCATTGTCATGCTGGAACAGGTTTGGGCCTCTTAATTCTAGTGAAGGGAAATTGTAATGTTACAGCTTACAAAGACATCCTAGAAAATAGTGTGCTGGCAACAGTGTTGGGGAGGGTAGCATTTGGGTGTCATACTCAGGTATACTTTTGGTCATTTATTGTACTGTATATCAAGGAATGAACTGATGACTTTATTCCATGTTGGTGCATTCCTCAATAACACCATGTAAATTCAGAAGAAGCAAGAAATAAGTAAGTTTAGACTCATTTAGTGCCTTAGGGAAAACAAAATAAAATCCTCCATTAGTAATTCACACAGATACAGATTTAACACAGAACAACATTAACAGGGAACCAATGATAGCAATTGCTTTTTTCTTTTTCAGATTACCAACCCCAGTGCTCGGCCCAGAAGAGATTAAAGGCAACAGAGTTCTTCATCTATTTCTTTATCTAGACGGCAAATTTAAGGCTCAGTGGGAATTCAGCCATTAGGTAGTAGACATGTTCAGTAAATCTACAGAGAGATGGTCTTCATTAACAACAAAGACCCCCATTCACCTGCAACAACTCCAGATTATTGGCACCCTCCCAAACGTGATAAACATAAGAGGGAATTTAACTGGGTCTCTGAACAAAATAATGGCATGATGATTAGCTTAAACATCCATCCAAATCAACATTAAAATATTTCCTGGACACAAAATCAATTTTCACCACCCCTGATTTAAACCCTATTGAAAATCTGTCTGAATGTAAAAAGTGCAAACTGAAAAATATGAAAGGGATTCAAATGTCCTGCATGGTGTTTCAAGCTCCATCTATAAGTCTCTCCAATCTTGTTAACCATTACAAAAAGTCACTCAATGCTGTTTTTCTCTCCAGGAGTGGCCTCCATCATGGCCCTAACCAGTGTGAAGTTGTTACTGAAGATAAATGAATCAATGAATTACATTTTTTATTGATCATTCTTATCAGGCCCAGACTGGCCATTCTCCTCTGATTTTTTTCTAAATAGATATTATCATGATCTAGTTAGTATTGTAACAGCAGATATTAGAATATCTGGTGTTACAATACTAACTAGAATATCTGCCCCTATTTGTCACAATACTGTGGAGAGAGTCAGCCTGGCACTAGCTCTGGTGCAGTGGTCACACTTCAGGGTTAACCTGAGATGACAGGTAGAGGTCAAATAAGAGAAATTAAATATAATTAAAAAAATAATAATAACTAAATATATATATTTTTAAGTCTAAAAAACACCTTACTGCACACAAATTAGGTAAAAAAAACTTTTTGCTTTCCAACAATGTGGAGACAGTTCTGTTCATAGTCACAGACCTGGTAAAGAAGTGACAGGTACATGAAAAATGGCAAAAATAAAGTGTCTTTTTTCCACCTCTATTCTGCATTTAATGAATTTTTGTGAGTGAAAAGAAGAGAGTTACAGGCAGCTTTGCACTTCTCCTGTTTATTAAATGCTTGGTAGACCCAGGCAAGCTGATAGAAATTAGGTCTGCTTCAATACATCTGGTTGCTTGTTTATGTTTTCGTGAGATGACCATACTGTGTGTAATAAATTGAATTTAGGAAAGAAAAAATTGTCAGTGGTTTCGAAATTTGTTCTGGGTGTATGGGGTGGCCTGGATGAGAGTGAGACTCCTGGCCTGAAATTATGTCCCAGTCTGGCCCTGATTCTTATTAAGGGTGTTAATGATTTCGAATACATTACATCATTACATTACAATACATAATTTACATTAGAATAGAATGTATTCCTATTATATCATTCATATTTTAAAATGAAAGTAGGATGACAATTATTTATTCTAGCTAAAGATAGATACCAAAATGACTTAGTGATGTGAATTAATTCTGCTCTTTCTTTTAGTGGCAGTGAATATTTTCATATTGACCTAATTTTAAGCACAAATGCATACTTATGCATTTTTGAAATAAATCATTAATTAACATGAGTGAAGAACCATTTCAAAACATTTTTAATTAGTCAACAAGCCTTGTGTGCTGTGTGCTGTCCTGCTGCTTCATTAACTATTGCATTTGGCAAGGTTAATTAATATCACATTTTAGAGCACATGTGAACTGCTCTAGAATGTTTGTGCTTTGTGGAACAAATAAGGATCAAAGATCCATAAAATGGAAAATTATTGGATATGGATATTATTGAATAAGCACATTTTAGGTAGGATAAATGTATGATGGCCCAGAAGTGCTTATTTATATGGAATAACTTTGTATTTTTCCACAATTGCAACTACAACACCATGACATATATATTCAATATATATATATATATATTTCAAGTTATTCCATATGACAAAATACATTAAAAGATTATACATTTTTTTTAAACAAAAAAAACTGTTAATTCACAATGGTGTAATATCCACTGTTAACATTTCACTGTGACAAAGGAGTGAGCATGAAACTGGATAGATTATTGGATTCTAATCCTGTTACCGCTGTATGCTGACCAATGCTAATAAGGTTTGGAGAGTATACAGGAGAGGCTTCTCTTCACAGATTAAATTAAAAGGATTTGTCAGAAGAATTAAAAAATACCACATTTGTGCTGGTTTATTTACATATACGTGATGAATTATTCATGAAAAAGTTCCGAGGAGATGGTATGGAAAACATCCAGCAATAATCTACTTTATTCAATTGGGAATTGATAAGCTTCAGCTAAATAGTCCAAAAGGTCGATGAAAACCGCGTTATTCCAAGTAAATAGTAGTAGACCTGAAAAAATATTGTAAGAAAGAGACTAGACTGAGAAAGATGCCACAATCCCATGAGATGATTACACAAGAACATGGTGTGCTGCAGACTGTAAGTGAGGAATCAATTTCATTAGAGGTGAACAGAAAGAAAAGAGAGAGATTTCAAAAGCATTGGTGAGCATTTGCAGACAATAACACAATATAATAATATATATACAGTGCCCTCCACTAATATTGGCACCCTTGGTAAATATAAGCAAAAAAGGGTGAGAAAAATTGCCTTTATTGTTTAACCTTTTGATCTTTTATTTAAAAAGTTCACAAAAATACTATGCTATCATGGATATCAAACAACTGCAAACAGAAGACAGGTTTGTAAAAAAAAAATATCTTATGCAACAATTATTGGCACCCCTATGAATTCATATGAGAAAAATATATTTGAAGTATATTCCCACTGATATTTTCAATTTTCTTTGTACACCTGGGTGACTAAGAGCCGGAAATTGTTCAATCATGACTTCCTGTTTCACAGGAGTATAAATATATGGTAACACACAGGCCAAATTCCCCTAGTCATTCAATGGGTAACAATGAGAAAAACTAAGGAATATACATAGCTGTGATGGGTGGCAAAAGGTTGTTGAGCTTCACAAAGTGAAGTGGCTATAAGAAAATAGCACAATCATCAAAAATGCCCATTTCAACCATCGGGGTGGAATTAAGAAATTCCAGTCAGCTGGAAATGTTATGAATCAACCTGGAATTAGACATGTCTCTATATTGTCTCAAACTGTGAAGAGGAGGCTATGAGTGTACAAAAAAAAATCACAAAAATCCAAGGATCACAGCTGTGGAATTGCAGAAGTTAGTTGTGTCTTGGGATCAGAAAGTCTCCAAAACTATAATCAAAAGTCACCTACATCACTACAAACTTGTTCGCAAAAGATGCATTACATCATTACACACACACATTTTATATATATATATATATATATATATATATATATATATATATATATATATATATATATATATATATATATATATATATATATATATATATATATATATATATATATATATATATACACACACACACACACACACACACACTGCTCAAAAAAATTAAGGGAACACTTGGAGTTACATTGTGCTGTTTAAGTGTTCCCTTTATTATTTGGAGCAGTATACTGTGGGGGAAAAAGTATTTGATCCCCTGCTGATTTTGTACATTTGCCCACTAACAAAGAAATGATCAGTCTATAATTTTAATGGTAGGTTTATTTGAACAGTGAGAGACAGAATAACATCAAGAAAATCCATGTCAAAAATGTTACCACAACACTTTCACCCAGTTGTCCTCTGGTGGTCAGATGAGAACAAAAGGGGGCTCTTTGGCATCAACTCAACTCTCTCTCTCTCTCTCTCTATATATATATATATATATATATATATATATATATATATATATATATATATATATATATATATATATATATATATATATATATATATATATATATGTCAGACATCAAACCCAATGTCTAGCAAAACATTAAAAAGGGCTTTGCAGTTCCAATACTTTTGGAGAGGACTGTAGTATATTCCAGATTCCAGTGCCTTGTCTACATTATACATACATTGGCTACCCCATTCAGGCTCTATAATTCAACCAATAAAGTGAGAATGATTCATAAATTTGACCTCTGTTTTTATGTATACATATAAATTCACAGAAAATACACATATATGCACAGACAAACAACTAATCTTAACCCAAATAATCACATGGTATTATCACTGAACCCACTAGCAAACCATCTGCTCATGAATATAACAGTCCCTGCAGGTGTTGTCAAAAGCTAGCCAGACAGTATGGATGAAGTTGGCATATTCTACAGTCTAAGCAACTGCATGTGTGCCTCCAGGCAGCGCAGATTATACATACAACATCAGAGACTCAGAACACAATAATCCACACAATATTTCATCATATGAAGAAAAACAAGTGTTTTGTAATGAGTACCTCTTCATTTTAGACAGAAATTTGTTGGGCAAGGTTGAGCGGTTGGCTTCATGAAGCAGTGTTGATTCGTGATCATTGGTACAGTGGGAAAATAACAAACCTAGGTCTTTTCAGCACATGGCATGAATCTATTCAGCCTGATAGATGAATCTGGAAAGGAACCAACAGTAAAGGTTTTTTTAAATCACAAGAAATATGTTTTTTTTTTTTTATTGTCTCCATCCTCAACTAAATTGATTCTCTTATAGATATTGCTCACTACCAGGACCAATCAACTGTAGCACTGTAGTGAAAGAACAAAACCTTGAGGAATCTTCCATGTGGAATTTTCTACACATGATGATTATTTCATCTCAGCTAACAGTAACTATTACATTATGAGCATTAAGGTCCAAGGATCAATTTATGTTCTGAGAACATTTTTAGTTAACATTTATTTAGCATTGTTCCTATAACACTGAGGCAACATTTGTAGTTGTAGGAATGTTAATGCTAATATTTTTGTAGTTATGAAACTGTATATATTCTAATGAAGCAAAGAATTATTATAGCAGATAATTTTTGAACATTATTTTGTAATGTTGCAGCCTAAATGTTTGGAATCATTTAAATACTTACTGAACATTTTAATAATGTTCTCTGTTAACTGGGATAATACTTGATGTAAATCTTTTCTGTATGATCAAAATGCTTCAGCTTCACAAGAAGTAAGATGCTCTGAAGAATTAGGAGACCGAGAGCCAGGGTATAGTCAAAGAGATGGTTTATTATGTGCACAAAGACACTACGTTGTTTCGTAGTCTTAGTCTAAACATAAGTTGGTTAGAGTTGGCTTTTACACTCATATGTACGTGCAAGCAACATACCCAAGACTAGTAAGGAAAAACATAAAAGACAAAAATGATAGAAAAACATAAGGAAAAAGACAAACACCTTGACAAAAACATAATCAAGACCAGAAACCCAAAAACATGAGACCATTAGTAACCAAAAATTGTATTGAACTGATATTAAATGACTGAAGCATAATCATGAAAAATGAGGAAAATATTTCACATACTGATGTATTGATTATTCAAGAGTTGGATGTGTGATATGGAAAAGGTTTACACTTGCCATCACTGCTGTTGACTATTGATTTGCCAGAGCCACTTTACATAAACAACCTTTTGTCAAAAGTAACACTCTTGAATTCTCAATTGTCAGAAAGTGTTGGTTAATTTTCTATAACAGCAGCTCTGACAGTAGTTCCATCTGTAATTCATATCACAATACGTTATTATTTCTATGGTAACAGATAATTCCCAGTGATTTGTATGGCAGATTTCAAATGGATTTTAAAAAAGCATTGGTATTTAACAAAGAAAAATGTACAACTACATATAGGAGCATCCCCACCATTTAGATCAGCCATTCAACAAATGTTAGTCATAAAGTCCTCATTGACAACTTCATTCATTTTAAACTCCACTGACATACTAAGTGACTTCTAAGTGACCAATAATTTTTAACAAATGTAGTCATTTGACAGATAAACAGAATATGTATTGATCTACTCATTTCTAGATATTGCAGAATCCTGGGGCACTGCAGGACTCACACAATTAGTTTCTATAGAGATAATTGGTCAAAAATGGGAACTGCAACAAAACTATTAGTCACCCATAGGGGCAAGACTTGCACTGCCCCATGCTTGCTCTGTGAACACTTTCAGTACAGTAGGAGTGGACAGACAGTTAATGACAGGGTTGCTAGATTGGGCCCACTTATAATGGTTAATAATGGCAGCCAATATCTTTTTCATAACAAATAACCTGAATTAAATCAAACAAATTTAGTCAAAATGGCACTTACTACACAGTAGGCGTAAAGCAGTATGCAAAAGGAGTAGTATGTCAGAATTCTCAGTATTTATCAAACAGTAGGCAAGAAATATCCGGATGACCTTACTGCTTCTGCAGTATGGAACCACTGTGTAGTACATCCAGATTGTATTCATGCTTACCACTTACACTGATCAATATGTACTGTATCAATGGCCGAGCAGTAGGTACTGAATCGAATGCAGTAGGTATTGTCATAATATGCGATTTCGGATGCACACAGTGTGTCTATGATGTAGAGAACAATTTCTCTAATAAGATACATTGCAAAGATTGGGAGAGGGGTAGGAGTAGATAATGTCCACATATTAGAAGTATGTGTAAAATACTTTTTTCCTCATGCAAAGGCTGAGAAAAACAAGAAACATGTCCCCCTTTTCCAATGCCCAAATGTTTTGGGTTAGTTTTAGGTCTTTTTGTAGTTTATGAGATTTAGATTTTTTTTAATTTTTGCTGAAACTTTTCAACTCTGGTTAATGATATTAGCTCAAACATAGATGACATTACATTTTAGATTTCTCATTTTTACCTTTAGCTGATGTATGCTGGATGATTGTATGCCATCAACTTTCACCTGCCTAAAAATTTCACTAGTTATTAGTTTTAGGCTTATGCTTTAGGTTGAGTTTATTAAAGTCAGCCTGCCAAACCAGATTGTATAGTCATGAGCCACTGCTGTAATAATGTAAAGTTTTCTGTAAGGAGACATAAATTTAAGATTTTTGGATTTTGTCTCTGGTGTTAGTGCTTTGTAACAGTCAAAGGTATATCTATCTCTTAATTTTCTGCCATGGTCTTCAGGATAGGCGACTTTGTGGTTTGGGTTTCTCAGAAACAAGATGCATTTTTTGTCCTATTAACTTCGAGAGAGAAAGAGAGAGAGAGAAAAGAGAAGCTGGTGAGGGAATAACTGTGTACTATATGTTCAATAATGTAAGTGTGTCATGTTACCTGGAAGGAGGCAAGCCGAGGATAAGCAGACAGGAGAGCGAGTCATGAAGCGTGGAGCACAAAGTCAGAGGAAAACACAATAATCCAAAACATAAATCCAAAATTGTAGTCGAGAACGAGGCGGAAGTTCCAAAACCAATGAAGATATAATGTTTCGTAGAGAGTGTGGTAACAAGCAAACGGAGAGAAAGCTTTAGTGTTACTTCACGCTGCATTGTTGTTAATAGGGTCTTAAATACCCTTGGGCGGTGCGCAGGTGTTTGCACCCAGTATTCCGGTGAACTTGAGCGCGGGTGTGGCTGGGATGTGTAGTCCACGCAGGCACAGCAGCTGCGAGTTCACCGTGGTGTAAGAGAGCCCCCCGCCAAAGGGCTCACTCTGGGAGCCGACTTCTTCCAAAGCCTTCCTCTCCTCCGGGGTGCCAGTCTGTCTGGATGATGGAAGTTGTCCCGCAAGCTTGCATCCAGAAAGTCCCGGGATGGGATCCAGCATTGATTCTCTTGGCCGTAACCTTCCCATTCCACCAGATACTCAAGCTCCCCTCTCCTGCGTCTGGAGTCCACGATCTCCTGTACACGATAGGTTGGGCGACCTTCAATCTCTAACGGGTCAGGCAGGGTATTCTACGGAACCGCCGTGGCTAAAGGGCCCAGTGTTACTGGCTTGAGGAGGGAGACATGGAATGAGGGGGCCAAGTGGCTGTGTTTGGGGAGGTCTAGGCAGTACGTAACCTTGTTTACCTGTTTCAGGATCCGGAAAGGGCCGGCATACTTGGGTCCCAAATTGCTGCCTGAGAGAGGTATTTTGAGGTTCCTTGTAGAAAGCCATACCCTGTCCCCTGGCTGATAATCAGGGTGTGCTCCGCGATGCCTGTCCACTTTCCGCTTTGCGATGCGAGAAGTTCGTACCAGTTGTCGATTTGCACGCTCCCAGATCTGCTCACTGTGGCAAAACCACTCGTTCGCAGCCGGGGAGTCAGTGGTGGCGTCATTCCAGGGGAAGAGCGGCGGTTGGTAACCCAAGACGCACTGGAACGGGGTTAGTTGTTAGTTCTGGGCATACTCCGCCCATGGGAGGAAGTGACTCCAGTCCTCCAATCTGGTGGCGCAGAACGTTCGGAGGAATCGGAGGATCTCCTGATTGGCCCTCTTTGCCTGGCCGTTGGCCTGCAGGTGGTAACCGGAGGTGAGGTTAACAGTGACCCCCAGTTTCTCCATGAAGCTGGCCCAGACTTGAGATGTGAACTGGGGCCCCCTGTCGCTCACGATCTCCTCTGGGAGGCCAAAGTAACAGAACACCAGCTCGAACAACAGTTCGGCTGTGTTGAAGACAGAGGGGAGGGCCAGAAGTGGGATCAGGCACAGGGACATAGAAAATCGGTCCACGACCACGAGTATAACTGTGTTGCCTTGTGATTCCGGCAGATCGGCTAGAAAATCCAGGGCTAGGTGGGACCATGGCTGTACGGGTATGGGCAGTGGCACCAAATTCCCGACGAGTAAAGCACAGGGTGTCTTGGAGCGGGCGCAGGTGGAGCAGGAGGATACGATATGCTGTATCTCCCTGTGCATGTGGGGCCACCAATATTTCTCAGTGAGCAGATTGTAAGTGTGGTGGGCACCTGGGTGTCCAGTCACTCACATCGTATGAGCCCAGGTGACAAGCTCCAGACGGTGGCATTCCGGCACGAACTGCTTCCCTGGGGGACAGCCTTCAGGGATGCATAATCTCGGGAGGCGAGCTAGGGCCCACTCGATGGCGCTCAACATGCAGGAGGGGTTTACTATGTACTTCTCCCGATCCGCCAGGCCTTCAGGAGAGTGGATACGGGACAGTGCATCCGCCTTCATATTCTTGGTCCTTGGCCTATATGACAAGGTAAACTGGAAACGGGAAAAGAACAGAGACCAGCGTGCTTGGAGGAGTGTGAGCCGCTTAGCCGTCCTCAGGTACTCGAGATTTTTGTGATCGGTGTAGATTAGGAATGGATGGTCGGCTCCTTCCAGCCAGTGTCTCCACTCTTCGAGGGCCAATTTGATGGCCAGGAGCTCCTGGTTCCCCACATCATAGTTGCGTTCTGTCATAGACAGATTTCTCGAAAAGGCCATGGGGTGCAACTTGGGTCTGTCCCCAAACCTCTGAGACAGGATGGCCCCCACTCCCGTCTCAGATGCGTCGACCTTCACGATGAATGGTCTGGAGGGGTCCGGGTGACAGAGGATGGGGGCGTTGGTGAACCTGGCCTGAGCGGACCAGACGAGGTGCCGGGATTTCCCTTTAAGGAGGGATGTCACTGGTTGTGCAATCTTGCTAAAGTCGCAGATGAACCGCCGGTAGAGGTTTGCAAAGCCCAGGAATTGTTGTAGCTCCTTGACTGTTCAGGGTGTGGGCCACTCCACTACCGCCCTTACCTTGCTTTGGTCCATGGCAACCCCCTCTGGACTGATGACATACCCAAGAAACTTGATGGTGCGTTGATGAAATTCGCACTTTTCGGCCTTCACATACAGCTGGTGTTCCATCAGACGTGCGAGTACTTGGCGGACCTGCTTAATGTGCTCCTTCAGTGTGCTCCTTCAATGTTCGTAAAGAAATTTGTGTTAACCCTGACTGTGCCACTCCACTCCTTCATCCATCTGGGTTCACTGGTATTTCTTTTACTGATTTTTCACTGCTTGATTCTGAGGCTCTCACTAGGGAGGTATCCAGCATGAAATCTACCACTTGCCTGCTGGATCCAATTCCTACGATTCTGTTTAAATCGTGCTTTGCTGTGTGGTGCCCTGCTATCCTCAGTATTATAAATGAATCACTGGAGACTGGGGTCGTTCCAGGAGTACTGAAGACTGCTGCTGTTACACCTGTACCAAAGAGAGAAAATGTTTCTGTGGATGATTTTAACAATTTTCGCCCCATTTCCAATCTTCCGTTTTTGGCAAAAATACTTGAGCGTGTTGTTGCCTCTCAACTCTGTACTCATCTTACAACCAATAACCACTTTGAACCACTTCAATCAGGTTTTCGTAAATTTCATAGCACTGAAACTGCATTGGTCAAAGTTACAAATGACCTGTTGATGGCCTCTGATTCTGGAGCTACCTCACTTCTTATTCTTCTTGACCTTAGAGCCGCCTTCGATACTGTGGATCATGGTCTTTTACTTACCCGCTTATAAAGTGTTTTTGGTGTGTCCGGGAAAGTTTTAAACTGGTTTAAATCCTATTTTACTGACCGTTCCCAGTTTATTTCTATGGGTGGCTTTAGATCTGACACTTGCTCAGTGCTCACTGGTGTTCCTCAGGGTTCAATTTTAGGACCTCTACTGTTCAATATTTATCTATCTCCACTTGGGCATCTGCTGCGAACACTTGGCCTCCATTATTACTTTTATGCTGACGATACCCAAATCTACATTCACTCAAGATCTGGTGAAAGCATTGATGTTCGTTATCTTTCTGGCTGTATTTCTGAGACAAAAACATGGATGAATAATAACTTTCTGTGCCTGAACAGTGGGAAAACTGAGGTCATGCTTATAGGTTCCCGTCATTAGATTCGCAAAGCGGCTTCACTGTCTCTATCTGTTGATGGCTCTGTTCTAGAGTTCCAAAGTAAAATGAGGAACCTTGGTGTAATTTGACACTAACCTCAGTTTAGATTTTTTTGTTCAGAACACTGTGAAGACCTCCTTTTTTCACTTCAGAAACATAGCCAGATTAAGACCAATGCTAAACTTATCTGTCGCTGAAAAGCTAATAAATTCATTCGTTGTCACACAGTTGGATCACTGCAATGCCGTTTTAGCTGGAGTTTCTAAAACTGCAATTAACAAACTGCAGTATGTTCAGAACTCTGCCGCCCGGATCCTGACGGGAAGCAGGAGATATGACCATATCACTCCTGTTTTGAAGTCCTTACATTGGCTCCCAGTCAGGTTCCGGGTTGATTTTAAGATCACGATGTTAACATACAAGGCATTGCATGGATTGGCTCCACAATATTTAACTCACTTATTAATCCCGTACACCCCACATCGCAGAATGCGCTCCTCACAGGGTAATCTACTAACGGTTCCACCAACTCACCTTAAGTCTATGGGTGACAGGGCTTTTTCTGTCTACGCTCCATCACTTTGGAACTCTCTTCCCCCTGAACTCAGGGAAGCTCGGTCCTTTGGCATTTTTAAAGCTCTTTTAAAGACACACTTTTTTAGACTCGCATTTAATTCCTGATATCTTTTTGATTGTTTTATATTTGTTTTTTATTACGGTTGTTTTATTTGTTTTAATTAACTTTTATTAATTCTGTGATTTGTGCTTTTTTTATGTACAGAGCTTTGAGAAGCTGCTTTAAAGGCGCTTTATAAAATAAAGTTTATTATTATATTATTATTATTATTCAGGGACATTGAGTAAATCAATATGTCGTCGATATACGCGACGACACAGTGCCCCAGTAGATTCCTCAGGACGTCGTTAATCAGGTTTTGGAACACTGAGGGAGCGTTAGCAAGCCCATACGGCATGACCAAATATTCATAGTGCCCGAAAGTGGTGCTAAAGGCCATCTTCCACTCGTCACCCTCCCTGATGTGGATTAGGTTGTACGCACTGCGTAAGTCCAGCTTCATGAAGAAGGACACAGATCTCAGCTGTTCAAGGGCGGCAGGCACTAGTGGCAGAGGGTAACGGTACTTGACGGTCACCTGGTTGATCCCCCTATAATCAATATACGGTCACAGGCCCCCCCCTTTTCTTCTCCATGAAGAAGAATCCAGCCGTAGTGGGTGACGTGGATGGCCGAATGTACTCCTGCTGCAGTGCCTCTTGAATATAGGCGTCCATGGCCCACTGTTCTACCTGGGAGAGCGGGTACACTTGACCCCGTGGTGGGCTAGTGACGGGGAGAAGGTCTATGACACAATCATATGCCCGATGGGGAGGTAAATGACTTGACGCTCGTTGCTGAATACCATGCTGAGGTCATGATAAGCAAGTGGCACGGTGACCGGGACTGAAGACAGGGGGCTTTCCACTGTAGTGACAGCTACTGGAGCTGTGGGGCCCGTCAGGCAATGACGTAGGCAGAAAGGAGACCACCTGGTTATCTGATTGGTGGTCCAGGATATCTGAGGGTCATGCCATTTGAGCCACGGTAAACCAAGAATGATGGGGTGACGGGTAGATACCGTGATATATAGGACAATGATTTCCTGATGGAGGGCACTGGCTTGCATAGTGATTGGGGCCGTATGACGGGAGATGACCCTGCCTCCTATGGGGGTCCTATCAATAGAATGCACCTCTCGTGGCTGGAGCAGGGCTTGACTGGGGAGGCAGAGGGTGCGCGCTGTCTGCTCATCTACAAAATTTTCCGCTGCCCCAGAGTCTATTAGCGCTGAAAGCACAAAAGATTTGTCTGACCATTTGAGCAACACAGGTAACAATAGAGAATCAGCTTTAGATAATTGGAACGCACTCACCCGGGGACAACGAGGTTGGTTGATGGGGCCCTCCTCCGTTGATCGCACCCTCCACTGTGGGCACTGGCGAACGAAGTGAGAGCTCTCACCGCAGTAGAAGCACCATTCCTCTCGGCGACGCTTCTCTCTCTCCTCCTCAAGGATTCCTGTCTGGCCGAGCTGCATGGGCTCCGTGGGCGGTAGTGGCCCAGTGGGTGTGGGATTCCACATTACGGGGCAATTAGTGCAGCAAAGGCAGTCCAGCCTTACCGCTAGGTCAATGAGCTCATCGAGGGTCAATTGTTCACCCCGGTACACTAGTTCCCGGACCAGCTCAGGGATGAGACCTCGCCGAAAAGCGGTCTTAAGTGCCGGCTCATTCCAACCACTCCGTGCAGCTATGGCGCGGAATTCCAGTGCATAATCTACCACATCGCAAGGACCCTGTGCAATCGCGAGGAGCTTTTACCCAGTCTCGCAGCTGTCTGGAGAATTATCAAGTATGCATCGCACGAGAAACTCTGTGAGCACTGGCCTGATCATTCCTCCTTGCGCCCATTCTGCCATGTCCCACGCCAAGGCACGACCGGAGAGTAGCTCAATGAAGTGCGCTAACCAGCACTCCTCCAGCATCTCCGGGTTATTTTCGAAGAATAAGGTACACTGCAGCATGAAACCCTTACATCAGTCAGGCTCGCTGGCATAGTGCTCTGGTGTCGGCATGGATACTGTACAGTCAGTGGGGCTGGGGCGAGTGCTACGTGCGCAGCTAGAGGTGCGCGAATAAAGCGGAACGAAAGCCGGCTGCAGCGGGAGCCACAGGTTGCCATCGGTGATGCGGAGCTACTCCAGTTGTTGCGTGAGGCAATCAATCTGCTCATCTTATCAATAGGTCTTTCTCCCGACACACTTGTGTTTGTCCCGATACACTTGTGTGCCCACTGCCTCCAGGATAGGCGAAATAATCTGTCACGTTACCTGGAAGGAGGCAAGCGCGGACCGAGGATAAGCAGACAGGAGAGCGAGTCTTGAAGCGTGGAGCACAAAGTCCGAGGCAAACACAATAATCCAAAATATAAATCCAGAATCGTAGTCAAGAACGAGGAGGATGTTCCAAAACCAATGAAGATACAATGTTTCGTAGAGAGCGTGGTAAGAAGCAAACGTAGAGAAAGCTTTAGCGTTACTTCATGCTGTGTTGTTGTTAATAGGGTCTTAAATACCCTTGGGCGGCGCGCAGGTGTTTGCACTCAGTATTCCGGTGAACTTGAGCGCAGGTGTGGCTGGGATGTGTAGTCCATTCCGGCACAGCGGCCGCGAGTTTGCCGTATCGTAACAAAGTGATAACAAGTTAGAATATATACAGTACTCTGCAAAAGTTTTAGGCACCCTATTTTTTTAGTATAAGCATTATTATAGTTTTTTTTAATTATTATTTTCGACTTATACATTATCAAGTCAGTACAAAAAAATATTTTGGATTCCCAAACAGTTTTCTAGCACAAAATTAAATGTTACAGAAATAAATCTTTGTATGTCATTAAAGAAAGCAGCATATAATGTAAGAGATCACTTTTCAGACAAAAAACATAATGAAGGCTGTTGGATTTTGCTGCAAACATAAGAAGCAAGTGTGACAGTCAGGCAAGTCTCCAGAAGAACCTTTGTTGGTTCTGCAAGATGTTCAATCAAACTTATTCCTTTATGAAACTGCACAAATTGTACCCGAGATTACTTTTTTTTTTGTCACACCTAATATTGACTTTTCAATATTTAGAAAAGTAAATGTTTAAATGTAGAAACAGTTCATTTAATTCATTTGAAGGTATCTTTGCTCTACAACATTTCACTGCATGCACCGAAAATATTTTATAGCAATTTGCTGTGAAATAATTTTAGGTTGGTGACAGCCTTCCACTTTGAGTTGAGCCACACATCACCCCTTTGTCGATTATTTTCCTATAAGTGCACACACCATCGTCTTTCATTTTTTACATATTGTTATTCAACAGCATGATAGTAAATACTGTTCTGTCTTCGTTCCTGATAATATTAACCATTGTGCCTTCAATGACATTGAAACAGCAAGTATCCAGACAATAGTAAAATGTAATGGCAGCATTAAATTCTCCTCTCTAGGCTTCTGTGGATGTTTGCTAAATAGTAGGCTGCAAGGCAGCTTGAGAGTGTGAATAACAACAATGTTTCCCTGCACTTCAATCATATAAAATTGTTATCCAGTTACTGTTAGCAGCTGCAAATAAACAAAATCACTGGCTGAGATTTTGCGTCATTAGATGTAAAAGATGACCACATGAAGAGTTTGGGTATTGAGCCCAGCCTATCCATCTTCACACAGCACAGACAGACGTGAGCCATTACCAGATCAAAGGAGAGCCATTATATCATGGCTCTCCAGTAATACTAGATGTTGAGTTGCTACTTATACTGTTAGCTGTGCCAATATTGTGGTACGTCAATGAACATCATCAGAGTTTTCTCTCATCTCTTTTTTCCCTACAAAATTAAACAGTGCCCTCTTATGGCCCATGCCTGGCAGAGTACTTATTCACCTAACTAGGGTCAGGTCTCATTTTCTTCACACTAAAATGGCATGAACTTGTCTTTTATTTCTGATCCTCTCCTATTCTCAGCATATTAACGATTTCCATCCAGAATCACAATTCATTACACTGAATAAATGATTTTTATCATTACCTTAAATTATTCTCCTCAGACCTCAGATCAAAGAGAAAACTGAAATGAGTCTTGAGGCTGAGAGACTGAGAAATCCACTAAACGGCAGCGAGTACCATCAAACATACCCAAGAGGTGAAAGAAAATTGGTCCCAGGCCGTTGTCGAAGCCGCAATGCTGTAATTAGACTGGAGAAACCTGTACGAAGGTCAAAAGCGCAAGCAAGAATAGCCCATTGATCTGAGAAAAAAATCTTCACACAACTGAACACAGCAGGAACTTGATTCTGCTATACTCAGCACTATTGCTAATAATCCTAAAAAATATGAAAAATACTACACACATAAATAGACTACGTAGTTTAGGAGTGTTGGAAGCTGGAAGCTGGAATAAAAAAAAGTCGACTGTCTGGGGGTCCCTGGGGGACCTGGAAGAAAATGCTAAGATGTGCCATGAGCTGAGCAGTTCGGTACATTTTCCAAATATTTTCCATGAACTTGATCAATCCAGATTACTTACTGTACAATAAATAACAAACAACTCAACATAGTAGAGATTCTTTTGTAAAATGAAATGCAGTATAACAAGTCAGAGGTAATTATTGTTGACAGAGGTGAGTGACTCTTAATCTCACATAAAATATAAAAATATGTACAGTTAAAATATATTACAAAAAGAGTACATTTTTTGTGAACAGTCAGAAGCAATCCAGTATTTAGTGACAGTAACAATGTTTACTATGTGTTAGATGTAACTGTCAACAATGGTCCAAAAGAAATTTCTCATTTCTGGGCATACTCTAAAGTCATTAGTGTCAAATGAAATAAAGGTGCAGTGGAGATCAAATCTGGTCATGAAGGCAATTACCAATGTTTTCAAGATGGCTGCAGGGTTTTCAAGTTAACTCTGTTGTTTTGAAACATTAGACATGATAATGCATCTGTTTAAAGTTAGCTTGAGGGGTGCATAGCGCACAGTCTGGTGCATAGCCCAGTATTTTCAAAACAAATAGATGGAAAATTAATATACAGTCATGTGAAAAAAATAAGTACACCCCATGGAAATGGTTGGCTTTTTTGACATATTTGGACAAGCAAATATTGAAACAGTGCCTATTAATAAAGTTGAGATACTTGAACAAAGCCACAAGGAAAATTAGCTTATTCAAACAATCAATCAATAGATGTGATATTCTTCTGTGGAAACAGTAAGTATACCCATGGCATCAGAAGCCAGTATTGCCCCCTTCAGCAGAAATAACTTCTTGTAGGCGTTTGGCATAATTGTCCACTAGGCTTGCAGGGATTATTGGCCACTCTTCCATGCAATATTCTTTCAGTTGCAAGATGTTTGAGGGTTTTCTTGCATGTACTGCCCGTTTCAAATCCCCCCCACAACATTTCAATGGGATTCAAATCCAGCCTCTGACTAGGCCATTCCATAACCCTCCATTTCTTCTTTTTGAGTCATTCCTCTGTGGATTCGCTAGTGTGCTTAGGATCATTATCCTGTTGAATGGTCCACTTTCGGTCAACTTCAACTTTTGGACAGATGGCCTCACATTATCTTCAAGCACTCTTTGATATGATGCAGAATTAATTAGTGTCCAGACCCTGAAGCAGCAAAGAAACCCCAACCCATAACATTTTCACCACTGTGCTTCACAGTTGATATGAAGTGCTTCTCCTGAAAAGTTGTCTTTGGTCTGCACCAAACATGTCTGCTGTTACTGTGGCCAAACAACTCTATCTTTGATTTGTCTGTCCAGAGTACATTATTCCAAAATGCCTGGTCTATGCATATATGCTCATTGGCAAACTGTAGTCTTGCAAAGGATTTTTCCTGGTATGCCTCCCATGCAGGTCAAATTTCAGTCTCTTTCTGATTGTAGAAGCATGCACTTTGACGCCAACAGTTAACAGTAAGCAAGACTTACTAGCAGATCCTGTGATGTAATTTTGGGGTTCTTGGAGTTCTTGTTTGCATCAGACGGTCTGCTCTTGGTCTGAATTTGCTGGGAGCGCCAGTCCTGGACAAATTGGCAGTCATTTGAAATCTGTGTCATCTGTAGATGATTTTCCTTTCAATGGAGTTTTTCAAATAATTTGGAGATCTTTTTAAATCCCTTGCCAGGCTCAGAGGTATCCACAGCCTTGAATTCTGAAGGCCTTACAGAACTCTTTAGATCTTGACATGAAGACACCACACACCTCAATAGCAAAGGGAACATCAGGCACTAGATATAAGAGGGGTATAAATAAGACAGATTCCACCTGCACCCCCTAAGCAAGTCCTGATCACCCAATCTTGAACACCTGATTCTAATTGTATAGATTTATTTATTTTTTATTTATTTGTATTTTTTTGGCAATTGTGAAACTACTAGTAATTGTGAAGTTACTGCTATTGTTTTTCCAGAAATGTTTAGTGAAAATTACTACCACATGTTTTTACATATAGGAGGAGACCTAATGTCCTCCTAATGATAGGAAATCCTGAGAGGTTTGTGAAGACATTTGGCTGATCCCCACAAGGAAAACTGCATTTTAAGGGTTAAAGTTAGGTGTAGCCAGACCATAATTATAATTATGTTACTGGAAGATCCTCACAAGGATAATAAGATAAATTTGTGTGTGTGTGTATGTGTGTGTGCATGTACTTGATTGGGACCTTTTTTTAGATCTTTAAGGAGAATTTTAATGCAAAAAAAACATCTAATAAGCATTTCAAGAAGGAATAAAACAATTTGTTCTTTTTTTCATTATCTGTTTTATTTCCTGCTTTCATATGTGCTGTCTCTGTTCTTCCCTGTTGTTTCTCTTTTTCTCACACATAGCCTGGTTGTATACTAAGCTTTGTATTCTGAAAATGTCAGTTTTGTTCTCTCACCACTGATATTGTCAGCTATCATGTTATCATGAATTAGGAAAGACTGACTGAAGATTTTAGAGGAGTTAAGATAAATAATTTGTTTTTGAATCACCTATTAGTTGAAACAAGATATAATATGTTAAATAAGGAATAAAATACAATGAGGTGTGCTGTTATAGGAAAATAATCAGTGACAGGGTGGTGTGATATTACCACCATAACAGCATGTCCCAGAGTGTTTATATACACCAGCAATATTTTTTAATTAAAGAATGGCATCATTCATTTTATCAGTTTAAAGTTACATTTAATGTTCTGCAAAACATGGTAGTTTTTTTTTGCAAATTTAATGTTCTGCAAAACACGGTAGACATCAAATTTAGCTTGCCAAGAAACTGGAAAGAACAGTTTGCAGTTCGCAGACACTTCTTTAAATGTTCAATTAACATCTCCTTTCAGAAAGTTCACCATGCCAACGATTATATATTTTTCTTTGCTAAATAAAGTTTTGTTAATCTGTTTATTATTAGTCTTAGATTATGTGCAGGATCCACAATTGAAGTCCATGTAAATGGGTTGTTCTTGTGGTATAATAAGTAATAATGGTCACAGATTATATAAACACAATTTACAAACACATGTTAACATAACTTTAAATCACCTCATATCCATCAAACTGTTGATAGAAATGATATTATCCTTTGCTTCAGAAATTATATTCTGTCTGAAAGCATTTTTTTCCCAAAACAAATAGTTCTTTTAGGCAGTATAAACAACTCTATTTTGTTATAAACTTTATTTATTAATTTTACTTTGGCCTGTGATGGACTGCTGTTCTATCCAAGGTGTGTCTCTGCCAAAAACCCAAGTTAGGCTGCAGATCTGCTGCAATCCTAATCAGAATAAACCAGTTACTGAAGAGGAAAAAATTAACAAATTAATTTATTCTTTAGAATGAAAATGTTGTATTCAGTTATAACAAAATTATGTATTCAATTATGTAAACTATGTATTCAACTATGTGTTAAAAAATGTTTCTTTTTTTTTTTTTTTAAAGGTTTGCTTAATGCTAAATGTAAAGCTAAGTATCTAGCACAAGCTGCTTTTACTGTTTGTTTACGACTTTAACATATAAAGCTGATGAGAATGGAGCATGTCTGAATTCATTCAAGGTTATATAAGGTTGACTGTTTGTTGGTTTTTTTTAATTCATCAAATGTGATGAGCAGCAATCTAGTCATCATACATTAAATTCAATAAATTAGTGACACAATACAGACATCCTAAGCTTTTCCTTTTTAATCTAATAATGGGTGTATTTGTTAATTAAAGCAGTTATCTGAATTAACATTAATATATTGTAGCACGTTATAACATATTTGCATGTAACAAAGGCACTAATGTGGAATTAAGAACATGTGGCTACTCACAACAGTGGCTACTCAGATGCGGATGGTGCTCAGTCTCTTGCCAGACACCTGTTATTACATTAAACAGCTGAAGTAAAGCAAAGCATTCATTAGAGGACAGCCTCATTTACCATTTTGCAACCTCTGCAGACAGGTGCGCATTTTATTCTTGCTGCGAAGAAGTCTAATCACATCAATTAGTGCAATAAACATGCAATGATCGACTGAAGCAAATTAAGAAGCACACTAAACATATTAGTCATGAAGCAGATGCATTGTATTTCAAGGTCCAAAGCATCCCAACTTGTCCAGCATTTTTCATAATCGCTTAGAATATTTTAGAACACAAATTAATTTCATACTTTGTGCTAATTAGTGTTAGTTATACCTGTTTGACTGTGTTTTTACTTAAGATTAGAAACTACTGAGCAACACACTGAAGTGCACTTTGAATGCAATACAGGCCATCTTGCTTTTGATTCCTAACCATAACAGGTTCCAAAAAAAACATGTGAGGATAACTTTTAAATACAGTGTAATATTATTGTAAACTGTGATGTAAGTTTAGGCAGTTATCATTAACATTCAATGTCAACACATTCCTAAGGAGACATATAATACAGTTCACTCTAAAGTGTGTCCCAAAAGTCTCCATGGTGTACATAGTCTAGATTTGCAGTGGCCTCTGTTGCCTGCGAGATGAACTGCAATTGCAATAAAAAAAAAAAAAAACACTTTCTTTTTAACAGAGCCTGAGAGGCCACAAAAATAATCTTTAGTTTGTGGGTCAGCTGTTTAAAATTGTTCACACAGTTAAGTTTAACGTGACCAACATGATACTCAGTTGAAGCTCTTTAGAGGAAAGCACAAATTAACTTGTATTAATTTGAGAACTCAAAAAAAGTGCATGGATAGAATAACGTAAGCATAAACAATTTCTTTTCAACAATTTCTTTTTCTCTCATGGCCACATTATACTCAGTTGGGCAAATAATTTAATATATCCTAAAAAAAAAAAATTTTTTAACTTTCCTACAACCTAACTAACTTCAAGGATTTTCTTTTGAGAAAAAGAGTCAGAGTTAATTGCCTGGCCACAAAAAAACTCCTAAACCAAAAGTAAAACATCTACTAAAAATCTACTGCAATGTTTCAACACCTATAGCTGAATTACTATGAACACCTGCTGAAAAAGTTTATATGCTATGTAGGACAATAGATGTGAAGAATGTATAATACTGTAATCGCTACTGAATAACACCAAGTTAATCATACCAAAAGTATCTTATTTTACAAAAAAAAAAATTTTACACAAATCATTGTGTTCATTTGAAAAATATAATTAGTAGCTAAATCAGTTTTTCTAGCTACCATAATGGTATTAGCCCTGTGTCACTGCCATTCCAGACTACACAGTTTCTGAGCATTCTCAAATGAACTGGATTCCTGCTTGAATTGTTTCTTAAGCTCTGAAAATTAATGTTTTACCAAGTGAAACATGAAGTACTAAAGATTCAAAGAGTTTCTTGCACAAATGTGTCTTACACAATAACAGGTGCTGTTTTGCTAACCAGTATGTTGTATAATAACATAACATAACTTAACATAAAACACATCATAGCAATCTAAAATTAAATAGCATAGGTGCCAGAAGATGAATAAGCTGAGCATGGTTACTGGAAAATTTGAGGCAGACAATGAAGCAATTATTCTGGCTTACTGTAGCAAGCTTATGACTAAATCTTGTGTGCTTCGGTTGCCTTATGTAGATCTTCACATTAATTCTTAAATGCTACCAAAACCCATGATTTAAACCTGGCTGTGTCTCAGAAGCAGTGTGTATGGCTATCAGTTAAGGGCAAATGTTTTGTCTCTGATGGATTACTCAGGATAAAATGCTATAACTCCAGTGTGTGCTGGAGTATGGAAAAAATATGACAACTTGGTCTTGGTGAGTAAATCAACTCATCCCAATACAGCCTGGCAGCAGCCTTGGGTTTTATTGAAAGTGAAGGCATCATTAAATTTGGGCTGCTTGAGAAGTATATGCAAGCTTACAACAACTATGTAGTGACTCTATTCTTAGACGATAACCTCTACATGTATGATTTCTACTTCATTTTAATGTACAAATGTGGGTAGACATGTCAGTCTCATTGATTTGATCACATTCCCTGATCTCATTTAAACCTGGTGCAGGAACATTGATTTTGGACAGGTTTCCAGACCAATTTTCTGCAAAGGTTTGTATACCCTTAGGACATCAAATCTCAAACCTCAAAATACATGCTGCTACTCTGAAGTGTTTGATCAAGCTTACATGGAGGAAGCCATTGCATCATTGCACTAATTGCTGTTTTTTTTTTTTCAACTTGTACTGCCGAATGACCATCTACATGTTCAGATATTGACAGCTTGGTACCCTATTACAGACTACATACGAAAATGTATATGTTTAACTGGGACACAGTAATTTGACTCGAGATTTTTGTGATATATGTTTATTAATTGTAGGTTTTCAAAATATAATTCTATGACAGAATGACATCATGTATCAGTGTTATGCTGGAATGGTCAAAAATGACCCTTTCAGTCTGAGATTCTGAATGACATCAGTGTTTACCTTGACCTTTCTATTTTTGATACAATGGGGCATTATACATACTGTACTTTGAATATGTTGTTTTGCTCTGTTATAAATTGAGATATGACTAAATTGCATTTGAATATTTACTTGTATATTTAGTGCAGTGCCTATCTGAAATTCGGGTTTTATGGTTTTTCCATTCTGTGTTGTGTAAAGAGCATTAGTTGTGAGGATCCACACAGGTTCCAAAGTTGGTGTTGACAATGGAGCCTCCGATGGACCAGTCACCTTCACATTTAAGTCCGTCCTCACAAGTGCAGTAGTAATATGTACCGTACAGGCTCTATATTGCAGAGAAAACAATTAATTAAGTATCAAAACTTCTGAGTAACCTATGCGATATCCAACTTATAAGTAAACTGCACACTAACAGACCCCTAAAAAAAGACAGATTCAGTAACTAGACCAGAGGTGGGCAATCTTATCCGGAAAGGGCCGGTGTGTGTACAGATTTGTATTCCAACCAAGCAGAAGCCACACCTGAATATATTGAAAGCCAAGATCAACTGATTAAACAGGTGGAATCAGGTGTGTCTCCTGCTTGGTTGGAATGAAAACCTGCACCCACATGGGCCATTTCCAGATAAGATTACCCAGCCCTGAACTAGACAGTCAATCATTCTTAGGAATCTTAAGAAGAGTTACGCAATATGTGCTTTGCTTTTCTCTAATGTGAGGATAGTCATCTGCAAATAGTCAGCTAATATAAACATATTGAAAGGGCCAGTAGGCCCTCCTTCATCATCATCAAACTTCAGGTCATGCTATGCATCGACTGGAACACCTGAACCTTCTCAAACCCAGCTGTAGGCTCTACCGCTGCATTACATACAAGTGCTTTAACAAAATGCTTCTATTATTGTCACTGTGAGGGCAATGAACAGGAGAAACACTCTGAATTAAAACCCCAGTGGTATTTATGTAAGAATGCCACTGTTTACTGATAGATAGAATGGAAAATGTACAGCAAATATGATAAGTGATATAGTAAGGTTTCATGTTCTGGCAGGACCAAATTCTGAACTGCTTTTTCTAGTCCTAATTAGTCAAGAATATCTTACATTTAATAAAATGAATGAAAGCATTTAAAAGGACTAAATGTTTACATTTTCTGTGCAATTAATTTTCCCTCATTTGCTACACTGACCAGATTGTGTTAATTATTAAATTGACCAATTAAATTAACTATTAAATGTCAATTAAGGTTTAATAGACTGTTTCTAGAGCAACTGGTTACTGCAAGAGTCCATCTTTGTTGAGCCGATGGCATTACCCATGGAGGAAGGGTTTTGTCCTTTGCTTTTACAGCATTTTTAGAGTTTTATGCTTATCTCTGCTTTCTTTGTGTCAATAGGCAAGTACAAGTTCAATAACAGGGCGATAACTCCATGGTTGTTTGTTTTTCCCCTTTGAAAATGCTGCTATTAAAAATTCAGTCATTTTAAATACGTGAAGAAATTGATCATGTACTTTAAGTTGACCTGAAATGAACATTTACCATCCACTTTATTAAGAACACCTGTATACCTCCACATTCATACAATAATCAAATCAGCCATTCATGTGGCAGCAGTGCAATGCAAAAAATCAATAGTAAAAATTCCTGTTCCTGGCTGAGACTATCATGGGCACAGACTCACCAAAACTGGTCAGTTAACGATCAGGGGGGAAATTACCTGGTCTTTTTCCAGTCTTGAACTATCCAGTTTGGGTGAGTCTGTGCACATGAGTGAGTCTTGAGTCTTGGCCTCAGATTCTTGTTCTTGGTTGACAGGGGTGGAACCTGATATGGTCTTCTGCTGTTGAAGCTTATCCACCTCAACTCTTATGTGTTGTGTATTCTGAGATGTTGTACCATGGTTGTAGAGTAATTATTTGAGTTACTATAGACTTCCTGTCAGCTGAAACCAGTCTGGTCATTCTCCTTTGATCTCTCATCAGCAAGGTGTTTCTTCCTACAGACCCTCTGCTCACATAATGTTGTTGTTTTTTTCGCAACCATGTTTTTCTTTTTCGTGTAAATTGTGTTGTGAAAATCCCAGGAGATCAGTAGATTATGAAATACTCAAATCAGACCATCTGGCGCCAAAAACCATGCCACAGTTAAAGTCACAAAGATCACACTTTTTTCCCCATTCTGATGTTTGATCTGAACTTGAAGTTCTTCATCTGTATCTGCTTGATTTTATGCATTGCACTTCTGCCACTTAACTGCATAAATGAGCAGGTGTACAGGTATTCATATTGGTGAGTGTAGGCTGTAGAGTTATGCTGCTTAAGTTGTTTTAAAAATGTCTCTGGTATGGCCTTTACCATTTTAGAGCATGTTTCGTTCTCTGCAGCGCGTGGGGCACAGCGAGCCAGGCCGAGAGCAGATTGACGATGGCAGCAGGAGCTTTTACACTGTGGACTGATGGCACACAGCTCTCCGTTATTCTACAGAGCAGACATTTCAACAAGAAATGCTAATTGTCAAACAGATACATTCATTGAAATATGCAAGATCAATCATCCTAGATCCCAAGGAAGGAAGAAAATATGGAACAATTTATATTTTAAGGTTTCGTAGAACATCCAAGGTTGATCTTACCAGGTTGATGATAATGCCTCTTTCATCAGAAGTTTCAGCAGTAGTGGCCATAGCCATGCCCACCAAGCACATTGCAATCACTACCACAGCCCTCATCGTGTTGCATCTAGAGCCACAGAAGCTTACACAGGTTCTGCATTTTTTCCTATATATCAGACCTCCCATCCTGCACCATGCCAGTGTTAACAAAGGTCATCTTTCTCAAATACAGCTAAAGTACATCTGTGACCAAGCTCTTGGTTCTAGACAGCTGTACAAACAGAAATTTTCCCATTAGTCCACATTAATGACAGAAGGTTTATTCCCAGCAAACTCTGTAACGAGTAGTGTATTATGTTGGCGATATTTCACGAGAATCAAACGAGTACAACTTTTTTTTTAAATCACCACCAAAGATCACTGTGAAAGACCGTGAAAAACAATTTCATGAAATTGCAATTTCACCAATTCAAGCACATAAACTCTGCAAGTTGCATCGCAAATTTTGAAAAACGACACAGCAAAATTGAGCATTCTTGGCCACAACAATCACAACAAAAACTCAGCGAAATCCTGTACAAACTGGATAGGTTAGGGCCCACACAACCCTGACTAGCATAAAGTGGTTACTGAAATGAATGAATTAATATTATAAATGTGTTGAGTATTAGTTATTGTTCAAAAAGAGTATTTATATGAATTTTACTAACAATGTATTAGTGTTCAAAAATTTTGGCCTTGTAATGTTAACCTGATGAGATTAAAAGCAAAACACACTACACACCTAGGGCATCTAACAGCAAAACAAATCAAGCACAAGGGGCACCTAAAAGCTAAACATACCAAAGACCTTGGATTTGGTTAAGTCTTGGTTAATAAAATGAGAGAGAGAGAGAGAGAGAGAAGAGAGAGAGAGAGAGAGAGAGAGAGAGAGGCTGAATACTTCATTCTTTTTTCCAAGCCCTGTTTGTTTTTAAGCCGTGTTTGAGCCAACATAAAAATAGCTCACCCAATACTGAAATAAATAAATCCTCACTTGATATCTCTGGTATCCCACCATTATCTGAAAAAGGAGAGGTTTCATTAATCACACACAAACACACACAAACCATTATTTCTACACAGCTCCATCTGCTGGTTCAGGTTCCACACTTGGCCACACCCTTACTGCCACACTTCTTTTGAATGAATTCAAATGTATTTATGTGCAGTGTTTCCTCCAGGTGTGATGCAGAGATGGTGGAGTAATGTTTGTGCTCAGGTTGGGGAGGTTTAGAAGGTGTTTGTGTTAGATCTAATATGGATTTTATACACAACTTAAAGTTACTAGCTAGCAACTTGTACCATAAAAACACCATTTATTTTGAGTATGTATAAAAAATGTTCAAGCATGTATAAAATGACACTGGATTGTGAAGGTATTGAATTAATTATTAGTCTGGATTTACAGAAACATTTCAAACTGTTTACATGTTCAGTTATGGTATTTACTATCTATCACAAACATCAACATATCTCAGATCTGCTCAAAGTCACACAAACAAAGCAGAGCGCTTGTAAAATATAGAAAGTGACGTTAAAACCAGTTTCAAACAAAGCACCCAACACTGACTCAGTCCTCTTTGACATTCAGGAAGTAGCTGTACACTTACACCAAGGCTTGATCTATATCTGATTACGCTGGTCAATGGTTTAATCACCTTATTCTGCTCACATTACCATTTAAAATTTATACCCCATGACACCTCTGTTGGCTAGGACACAAAAGAACAAGTGTTGGTGTCACATCGGTCACTGTTTGAAGATACCTCTCTGTACCAGTGAACTTTACCATTTACAGAGAATGCATAGGTCTCCTGAGTGTAACAGTAGGCGTTAAGAAAGTAAATGACAAAAGAACCAACCTGGTATCTGTGGTAGTGGGTTTTTTGAAGAGTAGTTTTGGCAAGATAAGGGTTTTGCTGAAGTTTTGTAAGTCTAAATCATTATCAACATGGAGAAAATGCTTCCTGCAACAGAGGCGGTCAAAATCTACCAGACAAACTATGTGAGAAATGCCAGAGCCATTGGTGTCTTGTGGGCCATTTTTACCATCTGCTTTGCCATCATCACAGTGGTGGTGTTCATTCAGCCCTACTGGATTGGTGACAGTGTCAACACCCCACAGTCTGGCTACTTTGGGCTCTTCTACTACTGCATAGGCAACCCCATCACCTCAGAACTTGTCTGCAAGGGTAGTGTGCTCGACTTTAACTCCATTCCATCCGGGGCATTTAAGACTGCTATGTTCTTCGTGGGAACCTCAATGCTGCTTAATGTGGCCACCATGGTCTCCTTTGGTCTTTTCTTCTTCTGCAGTGCAGCCAGTGTGTACAAGATTTGTGCATGGGTGCAGACCTCTTCAGGTAAAACTTAATAGTGTGATTCAAAGTTGAAGTTTGGTTTCCTTGTTTGAAAGTTAAATGCAGTAACTTGTGATTTCTCCAATAAAGCAGGCTCATTTTTATTTTTTTAAGCTAATAGTGAATACTAGGCATTGCTGGTTTGTGAACAATCTTAAAGGAATCAGTTCTAAATAGTTGAATTTCTCTCAAAGTAGTGTCACATTTTTGCATCCAGATAACTAATGTTAAAATGACAGTTTTTGTCGAACTGCACTGATCATAAAGTGTAAATATTAAATGCTGCCCAGTGCACTTAACCAAAAGTGATAAGCTAATCTCTACAGTGTTTGCATCCGTAATAACCCTGCAAAAAATAAGAGTGTTGTTGTTATAGAAGACTGCATATAAACATCTTACCAATTAAACTCAAGAATTCAACCGCACTGTTGTATGAAATTGTATCTGGCTATTCGAATCCTGTCATATAGCCATGTTGAGCTGCTACAATCTACATGGAGGAATATTTCATCACAATGCATACAGTGAATGTATACAGAATGTACATTAAGACAAGGTGTAAACGGGCCCTTGTTGGCTTAGCATAGTATGAGTGTTCAACAGCAGTACAGGTAAATTTCTTAGTTAATCTAACCAGTGGTGTTTATTTTATTTTTTAATAATAAACGAACTTCTAGGACCCCCAGCAAACACCCTCTACTTACCCTCTTCTCCATCTACTGGAAAATCACTATTCCATTACCACACTATCCCTACACAGTTTTATTCCTATTTTACAATATTTTGACTATAACAGCCATCCTTCTTAAGTTTAAAAGTTATCACAGGTTGTTGACCTTCACCTTATTTTCAAACGCACGTTAAAATAGCTATTTAGATTGGTTTCAGGTACTGTAAGCATTGTCAAAGTAAGAGAAAGAGATATTAGTCTGAAATGAATATAAACCTGTGTTGTCCACAATCATTAGAGTTCAACCTAAAATAGTTTTACCCCTTTATTGCCACCTTGCCTCTAGACAAATTGTAATATATGTTACTTTTTTTTTTTCCTTCGGCATACAAAGGTCAGTATGCAACAAAGCCATTTGCGGATGTTGAAAATAAAAATAAAAGTTTTGATGTTTGCTCATGCCACACCATACATGTAGCACTGTATGAGGACAGACAGAACCTACTATAGATAGAAACAACCTCCACAAACAGCTTTTAAAACCCTTTTGATCATCTTTTCATGTGGAGTCAGTGTTTGCATTCGAGAGAATGTAAATCATGAGAGAATGTGAATCTCTCTCTCTCTCTCTCTCACACACACAGCCTTTTGAATTCAGCTTCAGAAGTATTTTATTTTCTGATCTTTTATGTTCTCATTGGGGGCCAAGCAGTAAGGGTGAAACTTTGCGGCAGCTCTTCCATAGGACCAGGTGTAGAAAAAACTCACCATTTAGATCAGCCATTCAACAAATATTAGCCCACATAAAGTCAGACCAGCCATTCAACAGTATTAGTCCTCAGTCTATACATTTTAAATTCCACTAAAATACTAATGACCCGTATCCAACTTGTCATTTGAGATATAAACTGTTTTTCTGTTGATTTGATTGCATTTCTAGGAATAACAATTGCTAATAGACATCCATATAGCTATTTCCATTTATTTTTCTTCCCATGCTCCGTGAATATTTTCAGTGGAGGAAGAGGACAGGACATGGTGGTTAGTGACAGGGTTACCAGATTGGATTAAATACTCTGCATACCCCAATATCTTGTTGTGCAAGTGCAGACAGTGCATCTAGGAAGTACAGACATATTACAAAGGCCAGGAGAGGGGGATTATGGCGTGAATAACATCATTATCTCAGAAATGTGTGAAATACTTGTTTGGACTCAAAGGCTAAGAAAAAGAAGAAATTCTTCATTTTCCAAGGTCCAAATGTTTGGGCTAGTTTCAAGTATTTTGTGTGGTTTTTGAGGTGTAGCTTAGCTGGAAAGTTTACTGAAACATGTCAACCATGGTTAATAATATTAGTTCGAACACCGCTGGAGGCAAGTTGAAACCCACTCATAATAAGCTGCTAAACTAGATGATTGCAAGCTATTGACTCAACTGCCTAATACAGGGTTACTCTAAAAAGAATAAATAAATAAATAAACAACAACAACAACAACTCTATAGGCTAAGATATAGCATAAGTCAGAGATCCTAAGTTTCCTAGGGCCCCAAGCAATAGCTGTGTTTGCTTCCTAACTTTCCCAAATTTCCAACTCTACCAAAGCAGAATAAACCTCAACTAAGTATTCGTTTATATAAGCTCCAGGGCCCTGGGTTAAATCTTAATCTCGGGTGACCATTGTTGTGGAATTTGTGTGTGTGTTCCCTCCAGTGTCCACATGGGTTTCCTTCAGTTTCTCTGGTTTCCTCCCACCTCCCAAAAACATGCCAATAGGTGGATTGGCTAAAATAAATTACCCCTAGACGTGAATACGTGCATGCATGGTGCCCTGCGATGGACTAGTGTTCCATTCCAGGGTGTTACTGCCTCATGACCAGCGTTCCCAGGATGGGTTCTGGATCCTCAGTGAATAAAAGCTCAGTGTTCTATTCCTACAAACAGATAAAAAGGTGTACTGGCCAAGAAACCATTAAAATTAACCAAGGAATTCACAAAAAATAATGTTACTTGGTCAATGCATGTTTTGCTCAATGTGTTCTCCATCCTGTAGCTGTGCTGTTGGTGATGGGCTGTATGATTTACCCTGATGGATGGGACTCTGCTGAGGTAAAGCGGATGTGTGGCGAGCAGACGAGCAAGTACACACTGGGGAACTGCACAGTGCGCTGGGCCTACATTTTGGCCCTCATCTGCATCCTGGATGCACTCATGCTCGCACTTGTGGCCTTCACACTAGGAAACCGACAGGACAAACTGCTGCCTGATGAATTTGAACTGGAGACAGGAGGTAAGAAGTAAACAATTATTTCGGGAAAAAAACCAAAAAAAAAACTATTGGTGAGCTTGGACACTTGATTTAAAGTGTGCCTCACTGTTAAATTCAGCCTAGACTATAAAATTCATAAAGCTAGAGGTTTCCAGTGTGTTTGGATTATAAAAGAAGCACTGCTTAAATTCAGTATTTAAATGCAATATTTTGATGAAGCTAGGTATAATAGTTCAAAGAAAGATCACAAAATATATAAAACCTATAGATCGGTTTAGTTTTAGAGTTTTGGCTTCAAATATATGACAACATAATGCTTTGTCACTACAGGAAAAAGCTGAACCCAGAAGCTGTTCTCACAACTGCGAAGAATCACAATAGGCATTCTAAAGCCACCGAGTACATAACCACTGAGGCAGAATGGTGAATACTAAAACTGGTAAAAATTCAAATAAAGACATTACAAGCTTTAATTTTATTCAGTCTTTGAGACACTTTGCAGTATATGTGGGTTTCACCAATTTTAAATAATTTTGCCATGAGGATAAAGACTAAACGACACAAAAACTGAACCTACCTACAAATAAAGAAATCAAATTTCACCCATCTTCCAAATATTTTATTAAAACATTACTGTCCAGCTAAATAATCTTAGTTATCAATAGTACGATTTCTTTAAAAACTGTACATGGCTGTAATATACAGATCAAGGCAAACTCTTTGGTACACATATATACACTGACAAGACAAATGCACACACGCATACACATACATACTTTTCACAACTATCTTCTGGGTGGTGTTTAACAGCTACTCATTTTCTGGAAGCAGAGAAAGCAACCCTCCAAGTGTACTCAGATTTGATCAAAAATGCGTACCAAAAAAAAAAAAAAGAAAAAAAAAAGGTTTACTGACACTTTTTGAGACATAATTACACAGTGGTATGGCATTCCCTAAAATAAGCCACAAATCACTTAAATGCATTTTCTA
Organism: Ameiurus melas; assembly: GCA_012411365.1. Classification (NCBI taxonomy): domain Eukaryota; kingdom Metazoa; phylum Chordata; class Actinopteri; order Siluriformes; family Ictaluridae; genus Ameiurus; species Ameiurus melas. The sequence continues at coordinate 6,560,166 of CM022776.1, read as the reverse complement.
CAGTCATGAGAAACCTAATGGTTAATTTTCTCTCTCTGGTGTGCGTACTTCCTAAACTAGGAAACATGTAACAAAGTGACCCACAATATGTGCCCTTACATCAACCCCATGTTCAGTTAAATCCTAGCAAAATACAGAAATCTGACCTTTTAGCATATAACGCACAGCTTGAATAATACAAGAACTGTTCCCTAAAACTGTTGTGCAAATTTAGAGGGAAAAGTAGAGTTTGAGGACAAACGCCACCTCAGGAAATAAGTCTCAAGACATAAAACCACCAGAAAAACACAGTATTTCTCAGGTGAAACATACAAAAAAAAACACCACACGCAAAAATAAGTACAAGTACTATTCAGGTAAGCACTCAAACTGGAACGTGATATGTTGCAGTCTCTCGGGTGGAAGTGGAGGAAAACGCGGCTGCAGTGGTTTATGAGAACCACTAGAGGGCGAGCCAGGGGTGGCGCAGGCATTCAGCTGCCGTGGCTCGTTTCTCAGGGATGAGTTCAAGCATGGGGAGCAAGAAGTCTGCAAAGGTCTCGGCGTCCTCACGGGACCACTCATACTTATCCAACAGCACCTCCAACAGACCCCACGGCTTCAACTTTGTGATGTGCTTCAGGTCACCTTCACAGAGCACACATTTAGAACCTCCACAATACCTTCTCTACACACTCACCAGCACACAATATGGGTTAACCAGTAAAGCATGCATACATGACAAGGAGCTCTACGGTTTTGACAAAAAATTATAAAATTATTTTTAAATAAATAAATGCATTGACTAATGTTTTTACTATATACCAAATACAAATTTGCTATAATTGTTAAGCTGCATGAAACAAATCTGTTTGTGAGTTAGTGTGAAATGATTCAAATTATCTACACTTTTCCAACTAAGAAGTTAACTTTCACAGACTCACCCAACTGATTGAACTACTTTTTAAACATTTATTATTCTATCATTTACATGCAAGGTTGTCACAGCAAAAGGGTGCAAGTTAGAAATATTAATTTATGACATTTTTGCCATCTCATCTCAAGCATTTTGGTCTGCCTCATTTTACATTTGCCGAAGGTAATTTATTCGGTTTTATGCTGTAAACAAGTTCATTCTTTGAACATGTACACATTTTAAGCCCTTGATTTAGATGTAATGGGGTGATGCCCCACAAGAGAGTCTATTAAATCAATCATTCAAATGAATGAATCATAGCAATAAAAACTACTTGTTCTAAGCTGTTAGGCCATATTTTCCATCATTTGAACTAAATGAATGCATACGCTATATGGCTCCCCATGTATCCTGTGGTTGTTCCACACATTGGTCGTGTGTGTGCACACAATTCAAACTAACCCTTCGCAAGACGTAATATCAATGCAAACACAAGGTTACGAGATAATAGCAGCAAACTGGTAACTGTAGGTGCGTCTCCAATCACATACACATGTACTATCTAGACTATTTGAAAAAGTCTTTACATCACATGGAAGTTAACGTGATTTTATTACAAAATGATTAGTGTTTGAATTGACCAAACCTAAAAGTAGGTCTATGTATTACTCTGCTAGATCGGTACACACTCAATATATTTAAATATGCCTTTGTATGACAGCCAATTGAGGGAAACTACAGGTACATTTACTTGACAGCGAAGTGCTAAAGACAAAATGTTTTCCTTTGCATTTCTGAAAAGATTCACATACAAATGACAACGTTGTCGAAACGATCCCCATTCACATAGATTTGCAAAACTAACTAAAAACGCTGTATTATGTGTGCGTGCGAGGCCAGTAGTTCGTGGTCAGACTTTGTAAAGAAACTCTACACATATGCGCACATAAGTGCTCACGTCAACGGGTCCACTATGTTGATCTAGGCAAGACTGCCCTATAAATAAATATATACAAGTAAACAAGGGAGTTGTGTTTTTTGTCTGGATAGAAAGTACAATAACGTTTACATTTCTCAAATGACTTCAATGGCTCATGAACAATGTGGAGTACAAAAAAAGTTCTGTACCCTCCAGTTACTTAGAATCTCGATAGTTAGACTTGGAAAATTATGTCATAAGGAATTGTGAAAACTCCCACTGGTCAAGCATAGATTTGGCTTATTTTTCTTTGTTAATAAATGCTGAGAGGTCCCTAATGTAATATAATTTAATGTACACGAAATGTGCATAAAAGGTTTTTTCATGGTGGGAATGAATTTTTCCTGTCTTCAACCACATCTTTCAGCTTTTTCTTGTGCACTAGGTCAGAATTGTTAACAAAGCTTGTTAATTTTTAAATACAGAAAAAATTGAAATGGAGACACTGGCACTCAGTCTGCTTTCTAATATTTTTTTTTTAATAAAAGGATACTGATATCCTCCTAAACAGACAATTACAAAGAATTATAAGATTTTAAATTCCCTTCGTCTGCGTAGATGTCGGTTAATAATTTGGCGTATGAAACAAATGCACCTCCACTGGTCGTAGTAGTGATGCAGTAAATCTACACTTTGCTGGAGAAGCGTCAAACTCAAAATCTGTACTTTTGAACATCTCGCTTGCATGCCAATAGACTGAACACGTAATACGTGTGCACACGACGTCATCACTTGCATTTTGAAACCTGTTTTGCCAATGCCATTGTCCTGTAAACGAATAGCCAAAACGCATAAAAAGCTTCCTATTTTTAGTTGAGAACGTTGTCATGTAAACAGCCCCCAATAATGCTGGTATTTGTACGTCTCCACACTGGTAACATACGTCCTAGAACAGCTGCTGTAAAATCATTATTTATAAGTCAATACAAAACTGCCAGGGATGTTTTGAAGCCATATGAACGCATTTACAAATCATTGTGTACAACACCAGTATTAAATATAACATCGGTCTTAATGAGCAGCCATTATTCAGCGTAATGATTTTATCCCTCTGAACCCCCCCTTTCCCATTTCATATTCCACTTTATATAATGTTCTGTCGTCACACTATGGAGCTCATCAGAACTACAACCACTTACTGTACAAAGACAAGCTAATCCTTACATACATTTAAGTGCTATTCATAGAAATATTCACAGAACTTATCACCATCTATACAGTATATAGTTTGTATGTGAAATCCTTCAGATTTTTCAAGCTTTCTTTCTACTTGAAATAGGTCATTTAAAATAATTCACAAAACAGTATTACCTTTCTTGGTGAAAAAGTCCTTGGAGTACTTTCCCGCAATTATGAGTTTGCGTGGGACCATCCCCAGCAGCTCAATGATCAAAGCAATGTGGTCTGCCATTTTGCATGGCAACGAAAAAAAAGAGGGTTGTTGTGATGGTTGGGGGTGAGGTAGGGGGTGCAGGGGTTGGAGGAGACAAAACAAACCACTTATTGATCAACCATGGTTAATTGTCATCTATCCACTCTGGGAGAAGGGTGGTGCAGAGAGGAAACAAACAGCTCAAAATCTGACAGCACAAAGATAAAAGTCAGCAGTCTGACTGGTTGCATTTTTCCATTTACTATCTAGCTCTGAAGATCTTAAGATCAGCCAGAAAGATAAAGTATAGTTTCTGTGATGGCTGTTAATGAAAGCCCTGAATGTCCACATTCATTTGGAAAGCATTCACTGGCCATAAATGCAACAGTGGAGTGCAGAATACCTCACTTCCAGAGTTAGATGAATTAACTACTGGTGTTTTTTTTCCCTGGAAGTATCACTCAAAATACTTTGCTCATCAACTAAAAAAAAGGAACTTGTAGCTGAAGAAATTAGGAACCCACTGACAATTCATGCCTTTAACTGTGATGTCTTAGAAATGCTAGCTGAAATTAAATTGTAAAATGCACTGTCAAAAGTAGCTGCAAAAAACACTCTCACGCTTGGCCTTGACGCCCAGAGTGGAATTCTTACTGCCTTGACACGAGTACCTCTCCGGCTGAAGTATTCCTGTGAGACTTTCCCACACAGAGCATAGTGTCTGGGAATTCTACCCAACAGTTCAATGATCAGAGCAAGGTGGTCTGGAGGAAAGTCAAGAATAGGGCAGGAGAGAGAGTGAGAGGGAGAGAGAGAATGACGGTAGCAAGGACAAAAGCAAGATGAACGGTAATATGCATGACCTATGAGCATTTAGGTATAACGATTACAAGCCAGTCACACAGTAATGATGGCTGACAAAAAGAATGTTACGTGCATATCAAGACAAATGTTACTGTAGATGGAATGTAAATGCTGTCTAGGATTAGTAAGGATTAAGCAATAATGTATGTAGAACATTTAGTCTAGATCAGGGATACCAGAACACAAGGTAAAGCACTGAATCTGGTTCCAATCAGACAGCAGGGTTAAAACTGCACTATGCAATGATGTGGGCCTTGATAACTGAATGCTTTCTCCAGCCATCACAAAATATCAAAGCATGTTTTTTTTGGGGTTGGGAGCACAGTCACTTTGTAGGGTATTAAGAATGTTCCGTGCCAATACTCATCATATATGAACTATAAAAGTTCATTAACAACAAGCAAATGACTTATTTCAGAACAACTTCAATTCAAGGGGCCGAGGAAGTTTATACTTTTTATACTTGGATTCATGGATTCACCATTTGTGCGTAAAAACAAAAAGGACAGGACCTTTTACTACCGACATGGCATTAAAACTGCAGTAGCATTTGTGAAGCAACAAAAGCATCTTTTGTACTTTGGATCTCCCTGGATGCATGCATAAACAACATGATATGGAATTTAATAAGCATCACAAAAGCATGGGGAGGACCCATAAATTTGGAGCGTTTTGAAAACTTCCCCGGAAATAAGGCATGAACTAGAACATCTGCATGTTATTATAGCATGTAATTTAAAAAGGCAACAGGTATTAGTCCAACGAAAATGTAGGGGGATGACAGAAAAGGAGGACAGAATTGAGTGAGAAGGGAAACAAGTAGAGAAAGTGAAGACATTCGTTCAGATTTTATTGTAGCTCTGTTAGAAGGGAAAGAGACACAGGAATACAGACAGTTGCATTATATTTTGTAATAAGTCTCAGTGTTGTGCTGGAAACAAAAAGAGCCAAATACTCAATATCTGTAGCTTGAATCACAGATACAGAGCATGTGATGTGATCACAATTCATTAGTATACTGCCTATTGCAAGATATTATTAAGCAAGTTATTAATTATTCTTAATCTTCATTGATTAGTCATCAGGAGTACTGCTGAATTGAAGAACTTACAGTATGCATACAGGTGCATCTTTAAAAAAAATATATATATATATATATATATATATATATATATAAATAAAAGTCAAAGTTCATTTTTTCCGTAATTTAATTCAAAAAGAGGAACTTTCATATAATATATAATCATCAAATATGAAGTGCAATATTTCAAGAGTATTCTTGTTTTAATCTTGATTACAGCTTACATCTCATGGAAATCAAAAATACAGTATCTCAAAATATTGGTCACAAGACAGAAATGTTGACCTGAGAAAAGCTCCAATCAGATAATTCTCTCAAAACACCTGCAAAGGTTTCCTGAGCCTTTAACCTCTCAGTCTGGTTCAGTACACAACCACAGTCGTGGGGAAGATGAAAGTAAATTTTGCATTTCATTTGGAAATCAAGGCCCCAGAGTCTGGAGGAAGAGTGGAGGGACACAGAATCCAATTTGCTTGAAGTCCAGTGTGAAGTTTCCACAGTCAGTTATGATTTGTGTTGCCATGTCATCTGCTGGTGTTGGTCCACTGCGTTTTCTCAAGTCAATGTATAGCATCTACCAGGAGATTTTAAAGAACTTCATGCTTAAATCTGTTGACAAGCTTTATGGAGATGCAGACTTCCTTTTCTAGCAGGACTTGGCACCCGCCCACAGTGCCAAAACTACTAATAACCGGTTTGCTGACCATGGTATTACTGAGCTTGATTGGCCAGCCAACTCGCCTGACCTGAACCCCACAGAGAATCTGAGAGACACCAAACCTGACAATACAGACGAGCTGAAGACTGATATCAAAGCCTGGGCTTCTAGAACACCTCAGCAGTGCCAAGGCTTGGCATGATTGCTTCCATGCCACGCCGCATTGATGCAGTAATTTGTGAAAAAGGAGTCCAGACCAAGTATTGAGTGCATAAATTAACATACTTTTCAGAAGGTCAACATTTCTGTATTATAAATTCTTTATTCTGATATTTTGAGATATATAATGTTTTATTTCCATGGCATAATCAAGATTTATAGAAAAAAAAAAAAAAAAAAAAGGCTTGACACTTCACTTTATGTGTAATGAATCTAGAATATATGAAAAGTTCCACTTTTTGAATTAAATTACAGAGAAAATTAACTTTATCATGATATTCAAATCTTTTGAGATGCATCTATATATGCAGTTTAAATTTAATGAGATTTTGCTTAGCCTTAAACTAGCCAACCATAGGACAGCTCTCTACATCAGTATATCTGCACTTCTTTGCACGTCAATGGCTAGCATCAGCACAGAGGACTAAGCATCATGATTTGTTTGGAAAAGTAAGTCAAAAGCAAACAAATTAAGAGACAAGAAGAAACTGCTTTACCTTCATCTCTGGAGTAATCTTCACCAGAGTGGGGTTCAAACAAGTAGTCCCCAGTGGCCAGTTCAAATGCCTGCGATGAGAGGAATGGGACATATTGGAAGAGAGATTAGATTTTGGACAAATAAATCTCAGGAAAGATTCAGAAAACTGCTGCAACTTTACTTCAATGTTTAAGGATAGTCAAGTACTCAATAAAAATATATCTAGGCTAAGTAGTGGATAGCTCAATTTTTTTACAAACCAACTAATGTCTATTGTGAAATAATGGCACTGGACAGAACATTAAGTTAATGCGAATAAGTTATTTGTAGTTATCGGCACTGTTAAAAGCACACACTTGCTTAGTGTTGAGTATTGTATTGTATATCTCTCACCATACAAGCTGTGCTCCATATATCAGCTGGTGTACTGTAACCTGCACCAATCAGCACCTCCAGGGAGCGATACTGCCTCGTCTGTATGTCCTCAGTGAAGTGTTTGTGCTACAGGAAAACATTTTCATTCATGGGTTCGGCCTAACCATATGGTAAGTGTGCTCTTAATATCATGTACCAGAGGAAAAAGCTGATAAATAATCCAATAACTAGCAGTGTTAGATACAGGTTTGAAATATACTTGGGTGTCCCTTTATGTTAAAATATACTAGGTTACTCTATCCCTGTAAACCAAACCTCTCAATTCTTTCTAACGCACCTGTCAAAACCCGGCATCTGCCAATACTGCTTAAAATGTATTCCTTTTATTTGTATTGTTGCTTCCAACTGTAATTTAACATCAATAATTCTATCACAAGGATTAATTGTGAGTTACTACTTCTACACTTGCATCCTGATCAAAACATTTGTGTAGCTTTTTGTGATGAATTTCTGTGTTTAAATCATGGTTAATGATATTCATTAAACTTGAGACACTCTACATTAGTCTGGATCAGTTTTGTGTTCAGGAATTGTATAATCAAAGATCTCTCTCCATAAAGAAGGACATCCTCTAATAATAATAATAATATTATTTTAAAAGAAAAGTTTAATAGCGTGCTGCAGGGATGACATATTTTTATAGGCCAGCCCAGAAGTTAGCATCACCCTGGTTCTCTCGACAAAAATCTAATAAGATTTTTCCACTGGCTTGGGGATTACAGCAGAAAATAAGCTCTGTTCACAAATAAACAACTATTATGAATTTTGAAGCCTAAATACAATCACTAGAAGTAAAAAGCTAAAGTTAGGCTTTAAACAAACTACACCATGGTCACATGAATTCAGAGTCACCGCCACTAAACTTCTGACAACTCTTTCAATCTTCTTTTTTTTTTTTTTTTTTAAACCACTACAATTGGAAAATTCTATAAATTGATAAAATTGGAAAGTTTGAGTTGGAATAGCTGGAAAAAGCGCGAGTACAAAAACAACAAGGCTGTAGTGAAGGAGTTTTCCTGTTCAGCATGATGGTGTTTAATGTCCCAGACAACCTTTCTAGTCCCATTTAGCCACTTGTTAACAACCCTCTTTTTCAAGACATGTAAAGGCTTTTTTTTTTTTTTAATCATGAGTGGGGTATTACTGCTGTATTTTATTTTGTGGAATAAAGCATGCAAATATCTTGAGCTTGTGTTTACCGCAGACCTTATTTTCAGGCATTTAAACAAAAACCCATTCAAAAACTCCATTGACTTCAGGACGATGGAAGCGGAAGTGCTAGAATGCTAACCCATTACCAGGTCTTAGGACTCATTCCTGCACCACTTTATTTAGTGCGTTAACTGCAAATGTGTAATAGTAAAATTTGCTGATAGACCTTTAAAATAAAATGTGTAATAAATAAAGGTAGTGATGTTTTGCAATTTTGTATCTATATTTTCAACTCTAATAGAGAGAACAGCATATTGCACGTGGTTCTCCAATAGAAGGCAGTTATTATAAGTGGTGTGAGGCAGCTGAAAGTGATCCAAGTACTGTCAGATGTTAATTCAAACTACCAATATTTTTCTGCTCGAAAATGTTTCACACAACTACACTGCAGCAATATTTTCTTCAGTTTAAGGTTTCCTAAACATGTTTAACTTCAAAATCAATTGGAAAATATTTAACAATATTAAAATGCATTGGAACATCCAATTAATATATCTGTTCAACCATGCACACGTCTGCTAGCTAACGGCCAGTCTCTGGATACACTGGAATGTTCAGTCTATTAAATACATTGCATATCTTTGCTACAGCACTTGCACTCATGCAGCCATTGCATAAAAAAAAGGGGGGGGGGGCGCACTATTGCTCCTTATTCACGGAGACTTATGACTATAAATGTTGTACCACATGACCTCACACGTACACCTAAGGTTTGACAAGTAAAGGCTATGGAAGTAAAAACAGGAGGAATAGCATTTAAAAATTCGCAGTGTCATTTTCCAAAGACCCACTTGAAACAAAGAAGGAACAAATTTGTCAAACAAATATGCACTGTATAAGCAAAAAAAATCCTTCAAATTCCTTAAACGACACCTCATTTGATTTAAAGGGTGAACGGAGAAAACAAGCAATGTTTGGCAAGTTTTGAGCGAGATGGTGCATGCAATTGCATTTATCATCAGGAGCGATTTTAATCTGAAAGCGGCAAAAGAACAAAACATTGCCTTGTAAAGCCCAAGTAGTATGCCCAAAATTTTATGAAAAAGGGCCACTGAATTCCTGAACATGAACATGTAAGTAGCATTTTCGACAAACAGAAAGGAACTTTGTTCAGGCATGTTTCTTCCAGATATTTGAATCAATTCCAAAATCTATTAAGTTTTTAATCATAAAAACAACTACAACTGGATATCGGATATGCTGAAAATCCATAAAAGGTCAATGGAAAGATGAGACCTCTTACCACCCAGCATGCATTGCCCAAGTCAGCAATCTTGACCTTGATCTTGTCTGAATTTAGTGGTTCCAAGGGATTGACTAGAAGATTCCCTGCTGCCTGCTTGGCTGAGAGGATAAAAGAGGAAAAAAGAAAAGGATAAGAGAGGAAAATAATTACCCAATGCAAGCAGGAAGAAGGGATATAAACAAACATGTATTCTTAAGTTTGTGATTAGATTAAAACAAGACTAAGATGAAGCATTTATTATGTGTGCAGCTGGCTGACCATTCTGTGGTGAGGACTGCTTGTCTCTGGCAGGCACTGGCCTTCTTTGAAGTTTGTCGTCTTCTCCCTCCTCCCTCACATCTCCATTACTGTGGCTCTGACCATGTTCTTCAGAGTACAGCCCATTACAGTACTGATAAGGGCTCTGGGACAGGTCCCTTGATGGTCCTGCATTAGCATTGTGCTGGTCCTCCTGCTTCAGCTGCAGTTGTTCCTTGACTTCATCTAGTTCGTCAGGTGGCGCTTTGCTGTCAGGCAGGTAGCCATTACAGTTGAGCTCATCTGAGGCAACCGAGGTCAGACGCTCTCTGGGGTTACCTGGGTCTAGAGGAGAGAGAGGAACAAAAATCCAGTCCAAATGGAGGAGTATAAAAGACCCAGCCAATGCTGAGCACATTCTAATCCAAAATATTTATTCTGAACAATGATCAGAGATTTTTTTATTATTACAACCAAATGATAACTTGTGAAATGTAAAACCAAGCACTACAAGTATTCATTTTAATCTAAGCATTAATTTTCAAAAAGTCAACTTATTAAAAATGTTACAGAAAATTGTTTTTGGTTTCCAATTCCTCCCCCCACCCCCCAACCTTGTTAGTATGCGAACAGTTAGTGATGAAAGGTTATTGACAGGCTATAGAACAGAATTCAATCAATGTGCAGCACAAATTACACAGATCTGATAAGTGAGAACCAAAATACATAATAAAAATACAACAAAAGAAATCATGAACGTGATGTGATCATTTTGTTAATTCAACTGTATTTTAGCTAGTTAGTTATATTTGGCAGGCTTGGCCACTACCATTATATTGAAGCTACATCAAGTACCAAGGAGAGTAAGTCGCTTTTGATAAAAGCATCTGCTAAATGAATAAATGTCAATTGTAAAGGTTTCAAGACAATCTGCAAGCACATTTCTATGCAGCCAGGAGCAGAGCAGGAGGCATGTTTGTCTGATAGCTTGAACTAAGTAGTTCAATAGCCACTTGTGTACCCAAACTGCATTGTTCATTTCTACAAAATTGTGCCCATCTAAGTAACAAGTACAAAACATACTGAAAACAGTATAAAACCAGCTTTACCCAATTTCTCAAAAAAATTAATAAATAAATAAAAAAGACCCTGACCTATTACTTCCTCTTCACCAATTTCCTGCATAGAAGCATGTCTAAGAGGTACACAAATAGGTGACTTAGGAGATTGCAGGTCATCCTCCTCCTCTTCTGCACCCTCAGGCCCATTCTCCATTTCTTCCAGGTCCTGAATGCATTTCTCTAGCAGCTCTGCCTGTCGCTTCTGCTTCTTCTTCAGTTTCTTCTTTTTGTTCTTCGACATTTTGGATGCCTGGGGAGAGGGGAAAAAAAAGTGATACAGACAAACTGTACTAATACTTAGTAGGCTAAAATAAGTAACAGAAGGAGAACTGGGGTGACACAATGCAACTGTACAAATGAGGAAAAGAATAAAACTCATCAAGGGATTTTACTCCTGTTTATACTCAGATTCTTTATAGTTAAGAAACAAATGCTAGAACAAGCCTTGTTTGGAGCAGGTTAGAACCATTTATTAAACCATAGGCATGCTTACTTGTTTAGGTACTGGTGCTGTACTCACTGAAACAGAGAGAAATGGATAATAGTCAGCATAACAAACAGCTGTGATTGTTAATCATCACAAATTTCACAGCATCTCAGCAGCAATGCTACAGGACTAAAGAAAGTGATCAGACTGACTGTGCTAGAGAGCTCAGGGGACCAGGGGTCTGCATCATGAAGCTGGTTTAGGTGGCTAGCCACCAAAGTTTCAGTTAGGTTTGTGCCAACCCTGGGTTTTAGGTACCGTGAAAATGGCTCGGCTTTTACTGGTGTTCATCGCCATATTAACTTACGCTCCATGGCTAACCTGCTCCGGGACAGGTTATGTTCTGGGTAAGAGAATTCAACTAATTCAACTCCCCAGTGCAAACTGTAAGGCAGCACTTCACAGAGAAACATTAAATTAAAACAATTTACAATTTATATTAAATGAAATTACTTTTATATGCTCACAATGAGAATAAACGAATTGAAAACTAATAACCCCAACGTATTTCGTGTAAAGTTATGCATTTACACAATCAGCAATGTTCCCGAGCATCGGCAGCCGCAACGTTGCTGCATTTTGCAGTTAGTGCAAGTTTAAATTCCTTATATTTCCACAAAATAATTTCTGAACACTATTGGCTGTTCGGTGCCAACGTCACACGTTTATGACTAATCGTAGTTTAAGGATCAAAGTCTGAGTTGACAGTATGTTGATAACCAGCGTTATGGTACCAAAAGATCCTGGTTGGATTGGTTTGGTTTTGTCAACTCGAAACTAATCACGTAACCGTGAGTTTGTTCAACCACCTTCAGGGTACAGGCCCCATGTCAACATCAACATGCATACTGAAAATAAGAATAAACAGAGTTCACAGGCAAGTCCATTCACGTCTGAAACACGCCATGAAAACGGCTCAAAATGAGATTGATACACCATGGAAATAAACAAACACACTGAGCATAAGCCGAGCTGTGTGTGCATATGAAAGTAAGTAAGTGATCAACAGAAAAAAAAAAAAAAGACAAAGAGTCAAAATCAGCTAGAGACCTGCTGAGCCCGATGGAGGGGGGGCGCCAGCTCTCTGCCACTCTGTGGCTTCAGCTGCCAGTCTTCTCACATATGACTCATCCACACTCATCAGAATGTTCTCTGGCTTTATATCCGTGTGGATAATCTTACACTTTGTGTGTAAGTAGTCAAGGCCCTGCAAAACCTACAACAGTATGAAAGAAAGTTACAATTTATTCCCACTAAAAAACATTAGTCACGATTTTCGCTTTGCTTATTTGTAAGTCGCTTTGGATAAAAGCGTCTGCCAAGTGAATAAATGTAAATGTATTATGGTATTTCACAGTAAACTAATCAGTACACTTATATGCACAAGAGTTAAAACCCTAGTTCTTATGGTCTTATTTAATTTTACAAAAAACAAAGTGCTGAGAATGTGCAGTAAATAAAGGTTTGCCTGCTATTGCAGTGTTGACATTTTACTGTCCATTATTTACCACATGTACTTCAAACGTATGGGTGGGGTTACCTGTTGAATAATGCTTTTGACACAAGGGAGGGGTAAACCTTGATAGTTAGACTTGATAATCCACTTGAGTAAATGGTGTCCCAACACTTCAAATACCATGCACACATCTAAGACATGAAGTTAAGAAGTAACTAATCAAACGAATGAGCATACCTTCACATGAAAAAAATATTACTGTCAATACAATCAAATTAAAACTCTTCAGCAATACAGTGCCATTAACTTGCTTGTGAATACACAATCAATTTTGCTTCAAGTGCTACTGGAACAGATTATCCAAAAAAATACATTTCTTGAGCTCTTAAGACTGTGCTCCAGTCACTGTGCTGAGGTCACGATCTCTGATCTCAGCCTGGTCTGTATTGCGCATCAGTATTCTTGAATGCATTTTAAACAGCACACAGACACACCAGGATGTACACATACATAAGGTCCTTTATGGCAAGGATACGAGTTCCATTGACCCCAGAGATTTTGAAGTCATCCAACAGCTGAACCACCATCTCTCGGTTTGGATCATCAGGGTCAGTGTTCCTTACCTGAACACAAAACAGAAACAGCAAAGACTTGGTGCACTGTACACAGACCTAGTGTAAAATTCAAGTGCATGTCACAGAGACAGGACTCACAGATCTCAGCAGCTTTATCTCATCCAGGGCTGTCTCTGTGTAGTGCTCTGCACTCTTCACCACTTTCATTGCCACAAATCGCTTCCCTCTGAATAGACAGAAACAATGTGCAAACAAGGGAACAAAGAGAGAAGACATCATTGAATTATAAAAATAAATAAGACAGGGAACAAAGAAAACAACAAGGAAAGGGTGGGTATGTGTACATGCACTTATGTAGCTTCTGATTATTCCTGTGAAATGAAAACAACTTACTGAATGTCCCAGGCAAGCCACACAGTGGAAAAATGGCCCCATCCCAGCTTACGAATCACATGGTACTTCCCATTATACAGGTCACCTATTTTCACATGGTGGTAGCCACCTAGACAAACAGAAGCACCAGATAAACTCATTTTCTTCCTTGTTTTCCCTCACTGATGCAAGAATTACTTCCCTCTTATAAGGAAATGGCAATAACAGACAGAGAACATGAGATGTTGTGTCTAAAGGAGCACAACACACATGATAAACATACAAAATCAAGCAGGTTACCTTTGCAGTAGTCATTAGGATCTTCCTGCTCCTCATCATCGGATCCCAGAATCTCCTCATCAGGCTCCTGCTGCTGAGGATCTGCAGGGAGGAGCTGCTGCTGCTGAGACACTCCTCTCGGTTGATGAGCTGGCCTGGAAGAACACAATACAATCAATTTAGAATAAGGTATGTACGATGCCCCAGGACTGACAGGAATATCAGAGCAAAAAAAAAAAAAACCAACACACATCACGACATTTATTAAGGCATTATTTTTATACGATGCAGATAACTGCATTGTGTTTTGCAAGAGAAGCACAAAGCATTAAAGTCTACTTTTTAATGTATCCAATGACCGTTATGGTGAATGCAGCCAGAGTTCAGCCTCAATATCATTTCATCTATCCCTGGGGTATTTCCCAGTATATACCCCTTCAATAAATCTCACTTAAGCAGCTGACAATCTGAAAGGATGCCCTGTTTTTTCATGGAAATCATTTAAGAAAGTCTAACACTACTTCTCTCTCTACCGCTTAGGCAAGCAGTGCAATTAAGTCAAAAAAGTATAACATAGAGGCTGTTATTAAAGGGCTGGGGGAAATGTGTCAGCAATTTCATGAGCCTGTGCTTTACATGCGTCCCAAAAAAACTCACGTTCAAACTTAAAAGGAAAATCTCCTTTTTTTAAATTAACTGACTTCTGCCTGTACAATTTAATAGTGAGGCCAAAGTCACCATGGATTATTATATTTCTTGGTGGTAAAATGATAAAATCATGTACATAGAAAACGTATACCACATTATTTATCCAGAGTTCCCACTCCAAGTCACATATAAAATTCCATGACTTTTCCAAGACTTTCCCTGACCAAAATCTTGAATTTCCATGACCTACTGTATGAAGAATGGTACAAGGTACTGCCTGGGTACTGAGCAAAAAAAAAAAAATAGCTATTTTAACCCATTAAATATTAAAAACCAATCAAATCCATAACATTCAGCAAATGAGCACACTTAAGAAAAAATAATAAATAAATAAATAAATAAATAAAAATAAAAATACGGCATCCAGAAAGTATTCACAGCGTTTCACTTTTCCACATTTTGTTATGTGACAGCCTTATTCCAATATGGATAAAAATGTATTATTTCCCTAAAAATTCTACAAACAATACCCCATAATGACAACATGAAAGAAGTTTGTTTTAAATCTTTGCAAATTTATTAAAAATAAAATACAAAAAAAAGCACATGTACATAAATATTCACAGCCTTTGCTCAATACTTTGTTGAAGCACCTTTGGCACCAAATACAGCCTCAAGTCTTTTTGAGAATGATGCTACAAGCTTGACACACCTATTTTGGGGCAGTTTCTCCTATTCTTCTTTGTAGGACCTCTCAAGCTCCATCAGGTTGGTGGTGCACACGTCAGTGCATGGCCATTTTCAGATCTCTCCAGAGATGTTCAATCGGGTTCAAGTCTGGGTTCTGGCTGGGCCACTCAAGGACAT